>AP025377.1:8125000-8750000 GCA_030295005.1 Cephonodes hylas | reverse complement strand
AGTTGCTTATTTGGAGTCAACGACATTGAAATGGTAATGCTTTTTATGATTGTTTGTACCAGATAATTTGTTATTATTCTATGTTTCAGTGTTGGGCAAATTTTAATTAAACTAACAATTAAAAATTAACAATTAATTAGTTGTTAACTACAGTGACAGCAATTAACAACTAATTAATTATTAATCATTGTTTTATACGATTAACAATTGATCAGTTGTTAGTTATTTTACGAAAAAAAATAAAAATTAACAATTAATTTTTTTATCAAGTATTTTTACTAATACTTGAATATGTCAAGGGTATATGTATCCAGTTGTAGAACCGGACCACCCTTTTGAATAAAATTTGCAAAAAACTTAATTGTTAGTTTTAATTATTTCATCAATCAATTAAAAAAAATTATTATAACACACAATTAAATGTTTAATTGCAATTGATTCAATTGCAATTAATTTAATTGCAATTAATTTAATTGCAATTAATTTTATAGTCAATTGATTAGTTTAATTAAAAGTTAATTGATTAATGCCTAACACTGCTATGTATATATGGTCAGAATATTCTCATTTATATATTAAATTGTTAAATACAGATCAACAAGACCAAAACACAAGGGTAAATTAACACACGAGAATTTCTTTCGTGTCCATCTCGTACTAGGCCAGCGTGGTAGACTAAGGCCAGAGTCCTCTCAGTAAATGGACTGATGATGAAGAGTATATGAGTTACTAGCTCCCGGACTACAGTGCGTTAGCTCGCTCGGAGGCACTGCACGAGTAATCTAGGCATCCACGTTAATGAGACAAAGTTAATTTTTAACTCATTCGTCTTACGTTCTTCGTAAAGTGGCCGCGTTTACTGTCAAGGCGTTAAAGTCGTCTAGTCGTAACATCTTAATGAACGGCAAATTACCATTTTTCATTAGATTCAAGAAACCTCGGGACACGGCTAATGATTTCATTAGAACTTGCGTCTTAGGACTTGATGATCATTGCTGGGCATTGGCTTGGCGAAAGAAGAAGGAAAATAAATTTCTTATGACCTTGACAATTATAATTAAATCATAAACACAGTCTTATATTAATGTTAACGGTATAGCAGAGAAATCTTTTGATTCGTAACAATGTCATAACATTCCATCCCGCCTCATTTAGTATTAGCGGTAGGTTATATACAGCAGTAGGTAGTAAAACTAAATCAGGTTTCATTAGTTTTATAGCACTTGCAAGAACTATATATAGATATAGTTATTCTAGATAAATTTTAGATGCATTATACATTTATACAATGGTTTTGTATAGGACACTGGTACCAATATGGTTCTTGGGACATATTCGAAAAAATACTGCAAGTCAAAGTTCTTTTTAACTCTCAAAAAAAAAAAATCCCACGAACATACCTCACATACACCAACACACATTAATAAATACAAAAACACTGTGTTAATTAAATGCAAATAAGGATGTAGTAGACAGGTTGTCGATATAATTCACGCAAGTTATCGACTATCGACAGTTGGCGTGTCGGCTGGGCCGGTGTTATCATGTTTATGTTGGTCGAGGCGTCTCAGTCAAGACTATCTGCACTGTGTAAGTCAGTGTCCAGCTAATTGATGTCGTGACACTGTCCTGGGCGATGAATGCTGATCACTGGTGTAGGGATGGGGTTCCGTCGACGTCGAATGTTGAAACAGCAGCAAATTTTGATGGTGGTTTACCGTTTTTGTTTTTAAAAAAGCTTAGAAAATTTGTGATGCTTTTTTGTGTTAGTGTTTTTTAAGTTCAGCGTCAATAAAGTTGAAATAATTTTTTCGCTAATTTTCGATTCTCATTTAAATCTTCAAGAAAATTGAAATTGAAAAATATCGATAAATCCATGTCTCTGCACTGCGATTTATACAGTGGGACATTTCGGACATTACCGTATCTATGGGGATGGCTTAAATAAATTTCGCTTTAATGCACCTAACCTACTTTACTTGTTTATTACGAAATCATTTGCAAACGCTATTAAACTTATCTGCTACAATGAGGTGCAAGAGTGTCGCCTTGTGATACAAAATTGTATCCTGTTGTATAATTTTCTGTTCTATACTTTTGAGTTAAGGTTTAATTTGGATTGCGTCGATGGCAGGCTTGGTTTACACTATCAAATCACGCGACAAGATTGATAGGTGTCAGTTCGTCACGTCGGTGGTATCTTCAAGCTAAGTGCTTCGGTAGGGAGGCAGCATGCAAATGAAGTTAGCCGAGATAAGTGAAAGATTGTCTCATGTTTATTGGGTTTGTTTGTTGTAAGTCAGTTTTATCAATGAAATATTTTTGATGCGTTTTGTGAATTTCGGATATGCTATCGAAAGGGAATCGGATTTATGAAGGAGTAATGTGGAGCGCTTTGGCTGGCTTTGCTTGTCTTTTATGGATGCGACCATATCGAAATTGCAAGAATTATGCGCGGATCCTTACTTTTTAATTAAGGCTGTCGATGCAGTAAACAAGTTATGAGATTAGTTAAGTACCTTTGATGATTATAGGGAAAATAGGACTACACTAAAATGACCCACTAAAAATAAATATAACTGACTGCCTTGTGGTCTCGTGGCTCTAATATGTGCTCTGCCATCTTAAGATGATGGCGATTACGGTATCTACGTTAATTTGGACCTATCCCACCACTCACCCGCCGCTGTAACTCCTGTGCTCCAGGATCAATATCACGAACAGTAATGGCGTTGAGCATTGAAGCTCAGCGAATCTGAGGGGACTTAATTTTTCATAATCCCACGTAAAGTGTTATCGGAAACTAAGGCAAGTAATAGATACGGTGATCAAAAATCCATAGGCGTTAAAAAAATCCCGAAAAAAATGACGTTCTCCATACAATTATCGGTATAAAATGTATGTGGTTTGTATGGAAAACGTCCAAATGCCAATGGGTTAGTAATGATCTTTGCTATTACCTGCCTTAGATTTCGATCACAGTCAGAACACACCCTGTGTAAAGGAGTTGGAAGGTTTGTCCAAGTACGGTAAGCGAGAAATGATTCTCCATAAGGTCTGATTAGTAGCGAGGAGAGCGCGTGAGAGACCCAAATGTTGGACCCTATAATTATCTAAAACGAAACCGTTTTCGGAGAGAAACGATGATTTAGTTAAACGTTTTTTAAGGTCTTGTTTTGATTTGTTGCCCAAACATTAACTGGGATACACGGTCGTGCTCTTTGGCGAATGAAATGAGAAATAAATTTGCTGTGAATTAGTGTAGGTGCAGTGATCGTGTAAACTATGTTTGACTTGTGAAAAATGTTTTAGGCATTAAGTCCATAACCATTGTTTAAAGTATTCATAAAATACGCATACAAAACAAATTAAAGGGTTAGGCTTAGATAGGTTTAACATTATATATCAGCAGATTCCGAATCAAAAGTTCCAGGCGTAAACTTCCGACATTGATTTAACGTATTTTAAGAGGGAAGGAAAACAGCGTAAAGAAACACGCACACCTAACCATTAATCTCAGTTTTAGAGGAGATTTTGTACATCAGTGAGAAAGATATGGGTTCATAAATAGATGACACAATACTTACTAAAATATACTCAACCTTGGTTCCACTTCTAAATCTTTAATAGATAATTCTCTTTTTTAAAACACTAGGAAGGAAAACAATAATTCATTGAATCCAATAAGAACTTTTTGCGCGGCGAATGCTAAAGCCGTGTGTAGCTTTCAGAGGCTGGACCAAAATTGCCGGTTCTCTTGTCATGTTACAATGGGGACTAATTAAGAGCCCTCCAAGTTAATTGCATTTGGGCTTTTGGTAATCTTTGGAAGTTAAATTTCTGCTTTGTCTCTGGCCAACGCAGTCCAGTGCTAAGGGTGGTAATTTATATAATTTATTGTGAAATGGTAATGGATATGTCGATTTTTCTTTTATTGTTGTGAATGCGTCGTTTTGTGGTGTAAGGGAGCGTCGTGCATCGAGTATTCTTGGATTCGATGCTTGGGTAGGGCAAAGTGAAATTGTTTTGTTTTTATTGGAAAGTTTTTTTGCGTAGCTTATCGCGGATAACACGCTGTCGCCTAGGTATGGTGATTTTCCTAATTCATGTACCTATTTGGACAGCAGCTGTCTTTAGAAAGTAGTAAATTAGGTCAAATAATACGGCTAAAACAGTATCTACATACATATAAATTTAACTTGACTATAATCACAACAACACCTAAAGCATTTTCGACGCATTTTAGAACAATGAAACTGCTCAATAATCTCTCAACTTTATTTTATATTCTGTACAAAACAACCGCTAATACTAAAGAACATAGTGTAAAAACACAAATAAACGATAGCATAAAAATCTGACATAAAAAAACGCCAGTCGTGTATGAGACATAAGGCGGTGGACGCGCTGATAGCGATGCAGATAGCGCAAGAACAATAGGCGATCTCATAAAACAATTTGTATGGTGGCCGCGGGAATTTCTTAATTCTTCACTTGTCTCCGAGGTTCGACGTTTGTGACGAAGCTGTGGGTTCAAGTGGATGTGGCAATTTTTCTGTCTATCTTTAAAAGGTTATTTATTTAGAATGACCACATCATATTAAGGAGAGAGATAGAACACTTTATTGTACCAGTACACAATTTCAACAGAGAAATAGTGATACAAGTAACAACTAATAATAAAATGGACAATCGGCGGTCTTATTGCTCAAAGCGATCTTAGAGCGTAGGGCGTATAAATAACGATTGATCAATGAGAGGTGGGGTTGTTAAAATGATTTTCCTTATAAATCTCAATTACTCGATTTTAACTTTGGATTATTAGGGTTGAAATTCTTAGGAATTTCTTAGGTGTGTAGTCCGCCAAGTCGCACTAGGCCAGCGTGGTGGCAGCCATAAACCTTCTGCACTATAGTGGAGGCCCGTGCCCAGCAGCAGGACGTAATGACCCAATGATCAAAACGTCCACCCAGTCAAATGTTCTGAGGTAACAAAAAAAAAATACAGACGAATTGATAACCTCCTTCTTTTTTGAAGTCGCTTAAAATGCAATAATTATTATCACATCCCTTTGCATCGATTAACAAGGTTCTGACGACTTTTACTAAACCTCACGACGCATCTATCAAACCTTCTTTCCTAGGCCCCAGTAATCGGCCACAGCCAACAATGGTGGGAGATGTGCGTGGGGACGTGCAATTTGGAGACACTCGCACAGATTATAACACAACATACATTCGCCGTTCACAAGTATTGTGTTGAACCGCTAGTTTGTAACGAAACCTTTACGGTGTTTTGTAAGGTAGTAATGATTTTGCTCCCTCTGGCAACATATTTTCTGGTCTACCCTACTTTAGTACTAAAAGACAAGTAACTTGTGATAACAAAAACTATTAGAAATATTAGGCCTGTTGGGAAATGTAAGGAACTGGGTTGCTTTTGGAACCAAAGAGGTTTTTTGATCCATAAATGTTTTGCCATGTTTGAATGTTCGTGAAACTGGAGGTTTCTCCCATTTCTTCTAAAGCCTTCTTCATCAACCTATATACGCCCACTGTTGAGCACGGGTCTCCTCTACCATTGAGAGGGAAGCCTATGAACCAATAATAGCATTACACTGTGAGTTTACAAATAAGTATGTATAATTTTGTGTTTATTTCTTTTTAATTGTCAAAAGGAAATTAAAAAACTTTAGCTTATTTTTGGAATCCTCGGAAACAGTATCTTGTGGAAATGACACTGGAAATGCACTACAAGTGAATTTGTTATTAGGCGTAGAATTTAGACCTCGTACACAGCTAGATCACACCATCAACGCGGGAATACAGACTTCCTAAAAATTAAGCTGAAAGGTCCGTGCACCGGACATCCCTCTTAAACCTACCACGATATTTATATAATTTAATAATCATATTGTCCTACAAATTGCATGGTACATATTTGAGAATCATCAAATCAATATATTTGAATCCTAGGAGGATTCCCTGTCACCTACCACAAATCGAGTTTTCGTAAAGGAAATTGTTGGGCGTCTCATCAAAATGAAGCTACTCGCAGAAAATCAGCTTGATAGTAATCACTTGCAAAAAATATACTACGGATTCTGGACTATTACCTTTATGACATAAAGACATAAGTATGAATGCAATCTCCCTATAACAGTTCTCGGTATTTTAACATGTACAGTAATTGTTACACAATCTAAAAATACAGGTTTACGAGTACGTCTTAAACAATATAATCATTTTAATAACATTTGTGAATGAATTCGACGAATTGTGAAACAATTAAAATTCTTTTGAGTTATTACAATGCTATGACGAAAACGTCGACAACCTTTAATTGATGTCGTAAAATGTAAACACAAATATATACGGTAATATGTCTTCATCAACCCATATTCGCCCACTGCTGAGCACGGGTCTCCTCTACCATTGAGAGGGTTTAGGCCATACTCCACCACGCTGCCCTAGTGCGGGTTGGCGGACTACACACCTAAGGAATTCCTAAGAACTCTTAGGTGTGCAGGTTTCATCACGATGTTTTCCTTCACCGTTAAAGCAAGTGATAATTCAATGTGAATACACACATAACTTCGAAAAGTCAGAAGTGTGTGCCTGGGGTTCGAACCCGCGACCGTCGAGATTCTCGACCGCGCGCCCAAACCTCGAGGCCATCACTCACTTCATAATAATGTAATATGTCATAGGGCCGGAAAAAATAACTAATGCAGTCCCAGTGATGGCCACAATACAGGGCATGTACTTTAATAAAGCTATGATCATTACATTTTTATTAATCAATAATATTCGTCCAACTGCTGGAAACTACCACTACTACCGGAGCGACCGCTACAACTAAGGGGTTTGGTTTTTGTCATTCTTATTTCTTCATATTAAGTTTCTTATACCCAAACTTTGAAAGCATTGTGGACTATCGCAAAGCCCCTTAAATTTGTACAGGATATATGGGCCTTGCAGTCAGTACAAGATCTGATATCAGATGATATACTGATGTAAAAAAGGGCATATCTCCTTCAGAATGCTATGACTAGATAGAACCGTACCATCAAGAGCGATGTCATTAGTCATATACGTCTCCTGCACCATTGAGACGGCTTATGTTTTACTCCACTATGCTGGCCTAGAGAAATTCCCAAGACCTTTTTTAGGTTTTCACGATGTTTTCCTTTACCATAGCAATGTCGATGTCGTCATTGCCATAGCAAAAAAATCAATAACCAGCAATCAGGTAAAACTGTGATTCCGTGTCGCGAGTGTCGGACAATCAAAGCGTGTATAATTGTCCCCAGTGACACTCAAGTTTCATTATATGCAAATATGTGCCGCTCCCAAAGCAATCTTGTAATTAAGCACTATAATTTTACAACTTAATGACCGCAGATGGCTGATATTGTACCTAAGGTGACTGGCCGATGGATTCTTTTAATTACGGAGACATGTTTTTGTTCAGTTTTGGTAAGATGGTTATGAAAGATAGCGAGGTAGACGTCATAGTAATGTCTAGATTGTTTGTCTGACAATGCATGTATCTACCTACAATCTAAATAAATACAGCCGTATTTACTTGTTTGTAGATGCAGTTTATATAAAGTATATGGAAGGAGATACCTAAGTCCGAAAATCTTTTTTCACGGTCTTTGCTAGAATAAAACGGATACACCCAATAGTCACATTGTCCTGATCCCATACTGGTATACAAGTCCTGTGTCGTTGGTATCAGTAACTGCGGTCCTGGGCTCCAAGTCATGACCCCTAAATTCGCAAGCTAGCTAGTACCTAGCCAATTGAAATGCTGGTATTCCTAGTGTGCAAGAGTTACAATCGTTGGTAGTTGATGACATAGTTTGTATTAATCCATTTTTTAGGGTAGAAATACCATGTCTCCACTATACCACAAGAAATACCACTTCGACTGCATGAAGGTTCGAACAAACATAAACTCACGCTTTTTTCCTATTGATGGAGCAGAGACTATAATGTCCGAAATGTTTCGATCCGAACAAATTTGTTACGTATTAATCAATATAATAGTTCCATAATAGATCCAGTGCTGTGTTACTTCAACAACAGACATTTATCATCTTGATCACTTCCTCCATCACCACAAATTACATCATCGTCCGTGATGATTAACTTCCGTCTGTAAAGCATTAATTTCCCTCACAACATGAATTTTGTATTAAAAAATAGTTAATTAATCGTCCAATTAACACGTTATAGGCACATGAAAAACTCTCATTATAATAATTACGGTGTATTGGCAAACTCACCGGTAATTTGCATACAATTCGATTGAAATTATCTGCAAGGGACTTTGAACCCTAAAAGTATCGGCATAAAGGCGGTAATCCTTGAAGTTGTGGTATGCAAATATTATACGAACTTGATAATAACCATGAAATCGGTTGTTGATTATTCATTTACGGGTTTAAGATTAAATTGTCAACTGCGTGTGTCATATTGACTGATGTATCTTGATTCATATTATTACCACTCATCGCCACATCAAACTAAAGGCATGATACATAATGTAACTAGTAATAAATAAACTGAATTCTGAACTAAACAAATAAATACACTTAACAGTCACATAGTTCTGACCCCACTCAAGATAAAAGTCTTTTTTCAAGAGTATCAAAAACAACGAGGGACTTTTCGATCTCATAAACATCGAGACCTGAAACAAATATTTGTCTCGGTGCGGGTATTGAACCCCAGCCTCACACTTCACAAGCTGGTGGCTAACCTATTGCGCCACGGGGCTATCAGACTACACCATAGTTACGTCATAGTATATTTTATATGTTAAAGCACTACCTTTATATAAAACTAGCGGTTGGGCCCTACCTTACCCTTAATTTCATAAAAGAAATAGCCTTTATTCTCGTCCAAAGTCTCGCTATGTCGAAGCCAAAAATCATACGAATCAGACTAGTTTTTATTACAAATAGAAATACAATCCTTTATATAAATACCGTATATTTTATTATCAGTAACAATCAGAATACGATGGCGTTTTATTTCAATCCCATAAGAGACCAAAAAAATTATGACTTATTTCTACGTCTAGACATAAAGCGTTTTGCTCTAATTGAAACATACGACCGACGTTCGCAGAAGTATTTGATAAACAACGCCACTGCACATTGTTTTTACCTGAATTTTAAGCAGAAGTTTTCGTAACTACCGCTTCCGTTGACTGTTGAGCACATATACCACACGCAACGTGGAGTCACGTGCCTTTTTTTTTCTTCGATTGATAGAGGAAGAATGCTCTATATCTTTCATTCTATCGTTTGGAAGGAGAAATTAATCTCATCTTCATGACCTTTTGTAGAAGGAATTTGTATGAAAAGGGGTTTTAAAACTTTAACATTGACTTATGTATTTTGTTTAAATCATCACCTACTGAATGATTCAATATGGCTGTTATATTTGTAATGTAATAAGAGTTCAAATTTTATACAATCCACAACAGTACAACTTCCTATATCAACCCGTGTACGTTTCATATTTGACCAAAGATCTGTTTCACAAGTAAAAAGATTTTAATATTATTTGATGATATAATCCTATGCCAAAGGAGTCCTTACATATTATCTTCCATTTCCTTCCTTTCACGAACTGATGCAAAAAAATGTAAACAACAATCCATACCGTGGCATAACGTATACTGGTCCCAATATGTCCCAAACAAAAAGCGTTTGTTCTCTATTTCGAGTGCTGGCAACATTGTCCCCAAAGCGACAGTGTTTCGCGCGCGTGCCGCCGCGGTAAACACGCTCGCGTTACAATAACACGGCAACACCGACGTGACGTGTATCCGGTGACGTTCCGTTTTAGCGTCTCAACTCGAGCTAATGTTGCTTGTAATTACACACGACGCGGCTATTAATACCCGCCTTTTTGTAAGGTGCCACGCATGTAGTGCGAATTCCGTGGGGTTTATGTGCCCCGAGGGTAGAGTGAAGTTTCGCTGGCTTTAAGTTCCATTACTGGTCTGTGTCTTGTGGTAATTTTAGAGTATGTCCTGCTTCTAAGTAGATACTTACTAAAAAAATATTTTATGTCATTCGAGAATCAGTTAGAATACTGAACCATAACTTATGTCACAAGTCGAAAAATACACTATTTTCAACGTTTTAGGATGTTTTGGTTTTAATGGATGGCCGATGTTGATGTTCTTAAAACTTACTCGTAAAACTATCCAATCATAATTCTAAAAAAATCATCAACAATCAAACTTTAAAATACATTTAAACAATCCACATTTAAATGCAAACGCAAGACGCATATCCATTCAATTATCCACAATCAGATAGGCCGAATACTCGAAGCAATCAGTCGTTGGAATCACAAAAGGTACAAAAGCGGTGTCGTCGGTCCAATGGCAAACTTCATTTAGCCACGAGGGTCCCGAAAAAGTTAATAATTGACCCTGTATAGAATCGCTGGAACCACAAATATAGGCGTGGACAGCGCTTATGAGTTTCACCACTCGTCTTTTTTCGTCTGCAAGCTAAATGAAATTGACTCGGGACGTAGATTAAAGCGCCGGGGTGTGTCTCGCATTGCGACGTTCTTTTAATGGATTTTTAAGATATATATTGTGGGAAATTATATTGTTTAGAAGGATATGGTTGGATGCAAAAGTATTAGGTTCCTTGTAAAGAAATAACTGTTTAAATACAAGGTCGTTATAGACATCGCGATTCCTATTCTCGGGCCGGGAAAGAGTACCACCAAATTTTGGAAATATTTTCGGAGAACGCCTAGAAACTCTCAGTCAGTTTCGTGACTAAGCAATTGAAATAAGAATGTGGAAATCACTGTTTACCCCTCTAAGGACATGCGCGAATGTAAGTAAGTAATCTTGATATTTATATAATAAAAAAATATAATAATATATTATAATCAGATAATCGTGTTTCCCAGCGACATCTAAGCAAAAGCCTTAATTTTAAAGTCACCGGCGCTGGGGGCGTGTTTCATGAAAAAACTTAATAAGTAACATCTAAAACGCTTTTAAAATTGCCAATCGAAACTGTATCTTATACTACAGTTCTTAAAGTTGAATATGCTACTAACTAAAGTAAAAATATAATTTGACAGAGATAAGGTTTCGTCAGAAATGCCCACGGTTCACGGGGCGGACACCGATGGCATTTTGTTATTAATAGTAAACTTTTACGACAAAAATAATTATTTATATTAAATATTAGTATTAAGATAGCAAATTACATGGTGCGTGAAATGAAACGTTCGCGTTTGTATTATTTAGTTGTTGTTTGGAGAAGGTTGGCGTATTTAATTGTCATGGCCGAAGTTTTGTGGGAAGAACCACTACTATAACTCACAGCTGTAGTGCACTGCATAATATAAGGTTAAAAGTATGAGGAAAAAATCCTGCAATTTCTTAAATCATCATTATCATCACCAGCCTTTCACGTCCACTGCTGGACATAGGCCTCTCCTATGGCACGCCACTGGGCTCGATCTTCGGCTATCCTCATCTAATTACTGCCAGCCACCTTGCGAATTTCTTAAATGTGACTCATGCAATCTATGGGTAGAAAAAATGTATTGAACCTGATAGGTAACACAAATAAAATATATTTACCTGTGTTGGTTTGTTGATAACTAAATAGTCTTCTTCATCAACCCATATACGCCCACTGCTGAGCACGGGTCTCCTCTGCCATGGAGAGGGTTTAGGCCATAGTCCACCACGCTGGCCTAGTGCGGATTGGCGGACTACACACCTAAGAAATTCCTAAGAACTTTTAGGTGTACAACAGTCACATACATAGTCCTGACCCCACATTAAGATAGGGGATCGAACCCGCGGCCGCTCGTTTTGCTGGTGTATAGCCAACTGCGCCAACTGTCAGATCAAATGTTGGTGCCGAATACATTTCTGCTAATCGCTTCGGGGAATAAAGGCGTGAGGTTATATATATAAGTATGTGAAATACCATATCTTTTAGCATGCTCCTCAATATTTCGCGAAGTCATTAAATACAATAAACTAATAAAATGATGTATAGTTTTTATACGACTGCTGATGAACCCCTAATCATACTTAGAGATGCAATCTT
Source organism: Cephonodes hylas (assembly GCA_030295005.1). NCBI lineage: Eukaryota > Metazoa > Arthropoda > Insecta > Lepidoptera > Sphingidae > Cephonodes > Cephonodes hylas. The sequence goes on along the minus strand of AP025377.1, from coordinate 8,737,879 downwards.
TTGAAAATAATTTTCCTTAACTATTACAATGACAATTTGCTTAATGGCTAGGACCATGGAAAGGTCACCGTGTTGTCATTTCCACCACATAATTTGTACACATTACTAAATTTATTATCATCCTTATTCCAATAATCTTAAAGTCCAAATCTTTATAATATATCTGCGAACGTATGTTGGTAATAAAAATAAATAAAATCCTAGAGATTTGCATAATTTGAACAATTATATCGTCGACATGCAAATGATGTTGGCGTTGTGTGACAATTTATGTTCGTTCGTCTTTTTCTTATTATTTCTATAGCATAGTTAATACATAGACTTTGAAATAAGACGCAAATAGTTTTAATCTTGCATTAAATTGAGTGAATGATTGGTAATTTACAAATGTAATCAACTATGTGACTTCTTCTATACGATCGAAATGTGCCTCAATTTTTTTGACTTCAATGTCGACTGAAGCAGATATTGGAAATAGATTAATTAAGCTACGGGATCAACAAGGCACTCCAAGGTCAAACTAACATCGTCATCATCAGCTCAGATATGTCCCACTGACCCTAGACCACCTCTTGAATTGATAGAGGTTAGGTCTTAGTGTATCACGTCAGCTTAGTGCGAGTTTACTACACATTTAAGAAATTCCCATAAACTTTCACTTGTGCAGGTTTCCCCTCATTGTCTTCTTAAGGTGTTAAGATACCTACCAACAATTTAATAACAAAGTCTCCTAATTTTAAAGTTAATTATAAGCTTATATTAAATAAATCCGGTGAGTCAGCAACCGCTAGTAGGTGAGAGCTTTGCGTCGTTACAACGAAAGCCATAAAGCTCTCCATGGGCCGAAGCTAGCCGAATTAAACGCCACTAAATCCATCGCAACGGGAGCTTTTAGTTGGCTTTATTTAATCCACGGAAGTTGTGGTGACCTATATGGTGCGCACGTGTACTTATGTGTGTACTGTACTTTCATTGTTCGGAAATGAATATTTGAGGATTATATTATATGCTCAGCAGTGGGACGTGCTGATCGTGATGATTACATTCATTTCAATTACAATACCCACAAATTTGTATACCTACAGTGGATACAAGTCAAATTTTATATTTTTAACGTAGGTCGATATAACAAACAAACATACCTCACGCCTATATTCCCCGAAGGGGTAGGCAGAGATGCATTTCTGCACCCACATTTCGCCAGGTTTGTTTCAGTCCCACAAAATAGGGGGCGAGCCTATTGCCGTTTTTCGGGCGCATTTCCAGACTCCGTGCTGCTACTGAGAATTTCCTAATGGAAAAACCAATAACACTTTGCCCGACCCGGGAATCGAACCCAGGCCCTCTAGATTGCACGGCACATACTTGTACCGCAAGACCATGAGGCAGTCATGTATATAGTTAAATTATATTATCATTATGAGAAAAAAGAATAGTAGTTCAAAAATTTCCATTTATAAATCCATGAACAGAATATCATTGTAAACAATATTATTAGATTGTAATCTAATTTTTAGATTAGAATTGTAATTTATTAAAAAAAAATGGTATTTCTTGTTGCTGAGGGAGTTTCTAGCCGTTTCTTCTCCACAGCGATAACACGTTTCGAAGCGGCACTAGTTTTAAAAAAACAGTATTAAAAAAGTGTTAAAGAATGACGATTCAAAAGAACTTGTAAAAGTCTATTTGAATAAAGGAGATTTGACTTTGACTTGACTTTGACTTTAAAGGCCACATGTACAACTCTTTCCATATTCTCACCAATTTTCAAGTTTTGACAGCATGCTCACACTCCCAACTATTCTAATATAATGCCTTAAAACGACAATACAAAAGAACTTCTCTATTTAAATAACGCCAATTTTCACTTCGACTATTCAACTTCATTCATACCAGTATGATTCTCATACACTTTAAACAAAGGTGTGTATTTCTTGACTATTCGCATCCCGGATCTCCTGGGACATCTCCCGACTCCAAGAAGACATTAACCGCGCGTGGATTCCAGTGGACTTGCTCACGGTGCACAGAATCGGGCGCACTCGACGACCGCGCGGCTATTTCTGTAAAAATAAATAAATATGCGCGGCCGCATTCGCTACGTAGAGTTGGGGGGGCTGGATGTGGCCGTTTGATTTTAATTTGTTGATTTATAAAATCATTGAATTAGTATGGCTAATTAAACACACTAATCGATGAGAAACATTACAATCTAAAATTCAAAGAAATAAACAAAAGAAATAAATCAAATAAGCGCAAAACATATGAGCAAGAAGCTGTTTTAAAGCATTAGAACTGCGGGTTCATTCATCATTCAACATCAGCCCTCATACGGCTGCTGGGATCGAAACTCCTCTACCATAGAAATCGCTACGGTCTTAGTCCACCTTTCTGGCCTAGTGCGGGTTGGCAGACTACACACCTAAGAAAATCCTAGGAATTTTGATGTGTACAGGTTTCGGCACGATGTTTTCTTGTTAAAACGACTGATTGTCAAATTGTAGATACACACATAACTTCGAAAACTCAGGGATATTTTCACTTAAACCTCACCCCGCTTAAACCTCAAGACAATCAGTCATTACTGCTTGTCTCAATATCTTGAACATCCAGTATCTCAACATCTATGACCACCGCACGACATCTCTCCCAAATATAGCGCCACTTGATAACGACGTATTAGAGCAGTGGTCGGCAACCCGCGCCCGCGGACGTCTCACATGGCTCTCCCATGGCTGTGGCTAGCGTTTTTTTCAGGAATCTGGGGCAAATATCGCAAAACAACCCGCTCTTTATTTTTGTTTCTTTTTTTTTAAAAAGTCGGGGTGAATATCACAATTGCGGCCCGCCTTTTTTTTACATGGGGAAAATCCTCTTGGATCCCCGTTCGCAGGGAGCAAACAGGGTATGCCGGACTTTTACCGGCTAAAAACCCCATGGTAGTCTCCCTATGCGCTTTGGAGGTCTTCGGGAACTCAAAAATGAACGCGCCGAAGAAGTGCGCCCCGCCTATATTTCATTCGTCATTTTCTTGCCCTTGCAAGCCAAAAGGTTGCCGACGACTGTATTAGAGGAATCAATGTTTTAACTCCCGCTCCCCGCGCACCCCTTCGATCACACCTCCCCCGCTGGTATCCATATATAAATACACATGATGATGGAGCCGATAGTACTCATAGCGACCCACATCCGCTCGAATCTAAGTGGTTATATAAAACTAATTTTAATGCGAGTCGGAAGAGCGTTGCGAGTTTCGACTGTCACTTATTGATTTTTTTAACCGACTTCAAGAAAGGCGGAGGGTATCAGGTCGTCTTACTATCTTCATTTACTCATATACGCCCACTGCTGAGCACGGGTCTCCTCTACCATTGAGAGGGTTTAGGTCATAGTCCACCACGCTGGCCTAGTGCGGGTTGGCGAACTACACACCTAAGAAATTCCTAAGAACTCTTAGGTGTGCAGGTTTCATCACGATATTTTCGTTCACCGTTAAAGCAACTGATAATTCAATGTGAATACACACATAACTTCGAAAAGTCAGAGATGTGTGCCTGGGGTTCGAACCCGGGACCGCCGAGATTCTCGACCGCGCGCCTCGAGGCCATCACTGCGTCTTACTATAGAAATATTAATCATTTTAACTACATTATATTATCAGTGCGTGGTATAAACAATGATCGTACCTACATAGAGATGAAGAGATTTATTATTAAGTTTTAGAAATATTCTCAATTATTTTTTTACTTTTTAGGATGGGTTTTAGATCCAGGCTTGGCTTGAGAGTATTTTGAAGACTAAACTCCAATGCAGAGCTTCATATTTTTTTTTCTGTAATAGAAGAAACAGAACATATTTTATTTATTTTTTTAAACTTTATATACACGTATGTATAAAGACGGACTTAATGCCGTAGGCATTCTCTGCCAGTCTACCTTTGGACGATGCAGTGATGAAATCTAGTAGGTGTAGGAAACTACAATCGTTTTACACGAATGAGTGCATAATATTTATACGTAGAAATACATAAATAAACATACAATATACATACATATATGATAAACATATACTTACAACGCCGTACGCCTGTATCCCTCGAATCGGATGGCAGAATGCATTTCTGCATACATATTTCGCCAAGCATGTAAAACACACGTAGTGCGGAGCAAATTTATTGGTTTTTACGGGCACATTTCCAGACTCAGAGCCACCACTTTACCTTACCAGAGAATCGAACCCTTGCCCACTAGTTCGACTGGTGCTTATCTATAATACACCCTAAAATCTCATTTATAAGCTAGTCGGCTCAACGAGTAAGGCTTGTCATAAGGTTAAATGACAAGCGGAGCGGACGAGTGGTTAGACGCCCAGCGACTTACACTGACTCCCTGGTAGGGTCGCCAGCGTGTTGAGACAAAGGATACCATAACACATTACCATGCGATTAGCATTCAAATGAATTGTTGTCTAACTGGTTTCATTGTAGGATGGATAGGAGTTCGGAAAAAAATAGTTTTTTTTTTGTTTGTTAATTTCAAAAAGCAATAATTTATAATTGTTAGATACCAGGCTTTAAAATAATTGTGCTACAGGACTTTATGAGAGAATACTAGTAATTAATGCTACTGTCGTAATTGTCATAATTTGAGCTATGGCCCTTAAGAGCCCTTATTAAAGTTTTTATCATTGATTAAAAACTACTCCCATTGAACAGTTTTCTGTAACTAGCATTTGAGGCTTTATTTCAATATCAATAACAATCTGTTAATGTACGGGGATTGAACTTACGGCTCACAGCTGTCAAGTTGGTATAAGGATATATCCGATATTTCCCGTGCTCTTGGTGTCAGTACGAGTACGTGGGAACACGGTGCGCAAGCGCACACAAACTGCGCCGGGCGTGGTTCGACACCATTCTGTTTCTCAAATCATTTCCGGACGCTTTTGGAAATTACTATTTTGTGATTTATTTGGCTGTGAATTATTTAAAAAAATAAAATTGGTTGCATGGTTTCAAGTTGTGCTGTACGATGATAAGGTCTTGGGTGCCATTATCGGGTCATTTTCTTAAGGAATTTGTTAGTTGCAACAGGCAGTCTATAAATGTGCATGAGATGTTTATCCTTTATCATGACGAAAATAAAGCCCAACAGACAAAATTTAGCCTCTTCTTCAGAGTTACTTATGAGAATACGAGAATAAGGACAGAATTCAGAATGTAAGTTTTAGAGATGCAATCCATACTGAGTTTTGTATAAAAGAGAAATCATTTGATATGAATCATAACAATTTAAACCACACTAACAAGTCTACGTACAGAAATCACACCGATAATTTTACTATCAAAAAAATCTTAATACTTTCCCAATTCCATTTTCAAAACCCCCGTACAAAAATCAGAGATCATTTAATTATTCCTTCTTACTATTTTATTGGGTAAAAAAAGCACAAAGGCGCCGCCACAAAGCGTAATCGATTAGCCGCGTATCGATTGTGTTGCGGCCGATTATCGAATAAGTTTGGTCCCGTGTCACCCGGGACCAATCGGCGCGGACCCAAACAATGGGTATTTCTTCATCAGCCACAAAAACGGCACATGTTGTTCACGATATATGGGATTATGGAATTTAATACGTAATCTGTCATGTATACAGGGTGGTGTATAAATATGATGATTATTTTAATATATTTGTTTGTTTGTTAGGTTTCCACAACTTGTTGGCTCAATCGATTGACATTAATTTTATAAGAGGTAAGTATAGGAGATAATATAAAAGTAGATTAATTTTCATCATAATTTGTTTTCTGAAATTACTGTAGTTCTATCAAAACTAATAGGTACCTACGGCAAAACTTTGGTGTAAGGGTAGATAAGATGATAGCGAATAATTTAAATACCTCAAACAGAGGGTTTCATTCGTCTTTTAATTATAATTTTGACAACAAATTATGCAGGAAATACATAGGTATATCATGTAAAAAGTATATCTTAAAATCTATGATTATTTATTAAGTTATTTTTCTTATAATACAACTATTATTTTACACCACCGGTTCATCACTTTTAAACTCAATACATAACAAATTCACTTCCAAGAAATCCATACACCCAATATCCACACACAAACACCCTGTATAACAATCTGTCGCTGTACAGCCAGCGGGGGTGGGCGTTTAAAGAGCAGTTCGCCAGCGGGGCGCGGGCGCCGGCGCAGCCTTTGTGCTTTTTACAAACCCGTCGGAACAGCGGCGTGTTTTTGTATCTTGTCTATGGACTGCTTGATGACTGAAAAATTATCATAGTTTTTGTATTGTTTATGGGTTGGAAATTAATAATTCTGGTGTGTTTAGTGGAGTATTTAAGGTAGGAAATGTGCGTAACTGTTTTATAGAAAATATGTATATATTTCTCATGTGTTTATTTTATTTATTACATTTTTAAATATAAAATTTTATAAAAAAAAGTACATTTAAAAATATAAAAATCAAACCCGCAGATGGCGGGGTCTACGACCCAAGCCACCGGTGGTTAGGGTCCAAGAGTCGGAAACCGTCTCACGATACGTGCCGTGTCTAATAACACTGCTTTTTGTATCTGGGTTTTGACCCAACAACCGAATTATTAAACCGAATTGAATGTATTAATTATTATTATTTTATAGTACCTATGTATTTACATATTTAATTCTACACGGTTTCGCATTTAAGATACAATTAAAAGCTTCATAATACTAATACAAATGTCGTAATGAAAATAACATTTATCCAGTCCAAGTTTTTCACCTGGGGTCATTCCACCTTACACTTATCCTGAGAAACGAAATATTTATTATTTAATAATAAGCAAATAATTGTTCAAAATTCTTTGAATAATTTTCAGTCTATGTGTGCATCTTGAAATTCTGGATTCGTTTAGCAATTCAATTTACTCATAGCATTGCAATTGTCATAATTTATACATGGGAGCTTTTGAGAGACAGAAACATTAAGTGTCAAACCTTTGTAAATACGAGACCTAGGCAACCTAAAATTGAAAAATAAGAAAAGTACAAATTATTATTATTCTATACGCAAACACAAAACATAAATGGGTAAAAAATATAAAATTGATCCTAAATACAAGTAGACAATAGTTCACGATCTTACCGCAAGATGTCGCTGTTTGTACATTACATCAATATACAGAGTTAGCTGTCATTACGCATTCCCGTTATATTTTAATTTCTTTGAATGTTTCAGTTTGTATATTACTTTAAGTTGTCTGATCTCACATTTACATTTATGCAGATATCAGCAAGTTTTTTATAAAAAAAATTACTAACACAAAGCAGCTTGTATGAAACGAAATCGGCTTACAAATTACGTTCAGAGACTGCGAATTGACAAATTTCATGTATGTCACCCAACACCGGCGATGGCAGGCGGCTTTTAGTGACAGTGACAGAATGTCGGAGTGACAAGTTGACAGCCGCGTCCGCGCTCCGACACGGCCAATTTAGACGCTGCGGTACACAGGTTGTAGTCTTGGCAAGGGATTAATTAATACACCTAATTTTACACCTTTTATACATATTCATAAGCATGTTTTAAGGATTTTCTAGTCATTTTTGATTATGTAGTTGGAGGAGTTAATTCTGTGATCATAATATAAAAATATAAAATTGATCGATATCGATACCAAAACCAAAAAAACCTTGCTTTAAACGATTAGATTACTTATGAATACCAAAAAAAAACAGATATGTAATTTGTTTAAAAGAATCGAACCTGTCTTTTCGTAGCTACCTAATTTCTAACTTACGTAATTGAAAAACAAAAAGGAAAGTGGAAAGAGACTTCAGGTTGAGATTTCCTCTTTTCCAAAATCTATTAAAGTCGGCCATTTAGTACAGAACAATCTTAATATAAAAATTTAAGCCATTCGTAATAACCTCAGAACAAAAAGTAAACATAAACGAACTTGGTAATTCAAGTGTAGATTTTAATCCATGGGAACAAACATAATTTGCATACAATCATTACTTGATTCCTTTACCACCGGCCTGTCGTCTTAACGCGGTGTGAAAAGAATGCGATACGTTGCACGTAGTCTTGCTGGACTAAAGTTCTGTACAGAGGGAGTTTCAAAACGCGGCGTTTTTTACGATTTATTTGCAATAACTAACTTAATTCGTTCTTTAGTGTAAACTTTTTCCCAAACCTATGAGAATATGTTAAGCTCTTTGGTTTTACAAATAATTTTATGCTTCAAAGATGCTACGATTAAAGTTGTTAGTTATTAAAATATATAAGTGTCCATAAAGGACAAATAGCTTGACACTAAGGACGTCCGCATAAATATGATAATATATTAATGATGATTTATGTAAATCTTAAAAACAGAGCGCTGATTTCTCATAACTTAGCTATAAAACAATTCTCTTCATCTAATGTTGCATTAGACAGACTTTTCATCAAGAAACGTGTACTGGAATGGAGACCTCGGCTCGGCAAACGTAGTGTAGGCCGCCCTAGTTGGCAGCGGTTGGAAGAAGAGAAACGAAGATCGAGCACAGGAGCATGCCACAGCATATTGATTATAACTTTGTCATTATAAAAAGTAATACCTAAGCAGTAAATAGCTTCTCTAAACCGTAATGCTAAATAAAACGCGAAACGCAGCGTTTTCGTCGCTAATGTATGCATTAATGGCATGCGTCCGTGTCGGAGTGACAAGGTGACATCTCCGGGCGTCCGTCGCGGCCGCTTTCCCGCCGCGGGTGGCGCGCGCCGATCCAACCGCTAATGGATTTTAATGCTCTCTTTTATTTTATTGCAGTATATTTACGTTCGCATTGACGATTTAGTAACACGATTGAATTACGTGGACGATAGTTGGAACGATAGAAACATTAATAGAGTTCTTGTTTGAATGTTGCCTAGTAAAGCGATTATTTGATATAGAATGGAATGTTGATAGATATAGATATAGGTAAGTTGTTGGTAGATATAGGTAAGCTTTACTTTGCTATTGGAAACTTCTTGGATCTTAGGAGTAAATATGAAATCGTTTGAAAAACTACGCCTGGCGGTTTTTGGTAAAAAAAAAATTAAGTTTTTTTACGCAATTGTTGAATAAGAAAATTTAATTTACTGAGGAATCGATCGGGAAATAAAAGAGTTCCCAACTATCATGATACTAATTGCAAGATAAAACCTTGGAAGGTGCCTTTGCTGGTGAATTGCAAAATATGTTTATATTAATCACTAGCTGTTGCCCGCGACTTCGTCCGCGTAGACTACAGGGTTGAGTTCAGAAAGAAAATAAGATATAGTCTATTTTACTCCTTAAAGTCCTATTTATGCCCATACCAAAAATCATACAAATCAGTAAAATTATTTAAACGTGAAACCGTAACGCGCCGGTCGGCGCCTTGTACATAATTATTGCGCGCTTGATGATTATTTTGAAACTGCGATATCTTCTAAGATACTCATCGAAATTAAATGATGTAAAGGGCAAATTTCTTTTAAATTAAATACTTATACTGAATAACGCATTCATTTGGATAAGGATTAATATAATCTTTAAAAAAATACCTTCACAAACAATGCTTTATTTTATAACAAATTTAGTTAGCATAAAAGAGGTTATAGTGAATCAACCCTAAAAGTTAGACATATGCTACCGCTGACTTTTTTGTAGATATTATCAAGCTCTACAACTTTTCTCTAGGACTCAACTATATATCTCCCATGGGTAAGGCAGCGTTTGCAAAAAACGGTTTCGTTCGCCCGTTTTTTCTCCGACTTACTTCGCAAATCCTGCTACAACAAAAAAGTGTTATCATTTTTCGGACTTATATATAGCCTATGACACTCACAAAGAACGTAGCTTTCTATTGGTAAAAGAATTTTCAAAATCGGTTCAGTAGATCGCGAGTTTACTTTCTACAACGTCACAAACATACAAACATACAAACTTACAAACATACAAACTCACAAACCTTACCTCTTTATAATATTAGTATAGATTTGTAATTATTCTAGGAATGCTTATTTCTTTTATTCCTTTCCACTAAGATCCTTTATCCCGCCGCAATCAAACTCATTACAACTGATAATTGGTGCGGAGTATGGTACGACAAAGGCCGATGTCGTCTAGGGTCACAAAAAGTTGGGTTCTGTTCAGTCATGGCGGCTGATGAGACGCTTTGTTTGCCGGCCTTTGTGCGGCGGACATGAGAACTTACATCGTACATGGACCTTGGGCTTGGAAACCAAATCTTGATTTTATTTATGATGCTTAAATAAAGGAGGTTTATGAGACAGAGAAGAGATAGAGATTCGGGTTCGATTTTTGGGTTGGGTGAAGGGTTGTTAAATTTTTCTATTAGGTAAGTAGACTAGAAATGCACCTAAAAAACGGCCATAGACTTTGGTACTAAAAACAAAAAAAATATATAGTTTTAAGTCTATATAACGACACTGAAGGGACTTTGCATCCTATGGCGTTAGTTGTCGGTAAATGTAGAAGATAATATTTGTATAGAAGGCAAACTTCATCAATCAAAGGGAAGTGATTTCGACGGTTTAGCGAGTTTGTTGTTAAATCGACTGACGTTCCAGTTTACACAGTTTATAAATTTATTAAAAATGCTATGTAGTTCAAAATGTAAAGAACTAGTACGTAAAGTCAAATCTTCTCTATACAATTTCCTTTCACATCTGATTTATAAGACCGACCCCTCCAAATGTTGTTTAAGAATTAATTAATAACTTTTGTAACATAAGACATTCTAAACAGTCACCATTTATCTATCCTTTTTCTTGACACAACAAAAAATCTCCTTTCATACTTCGCTCCAATTTCCTTCAACTGTTACTAAACGATGACATTGCCGATTTTTTTTTCTTACGCCGTTACAATATTTTATACACTCCTGAAACTAGAGGCTAAACCTTATAGTTAAACGTTTAAGGTATAAAATCCCGTGGCAATTTTTAGCTTGGCGGTAATATTAACTTGGTAAGGACCGTCACCAAATTGTGATACATTATTGCACCGTTATAAAAAAGGGCATAAAGCCATGTCCTCACACGTCAGGTGACAAAAAAACATAAGGCGGGCATTTTAATTTTGCATGAAATGACTTTTTCGAGTGGCTTGACAGGCGTAAGTTCTTTAATAAGTGGGCTTTGGGTTTTTAATTCATGCTTTGCAGGTAAGACAAAAGCAAAAAAAAGACTGTGTTTATGAAGGAAAACATCGTGATGAAACCGGCACACCATAAAATGTTTTTAAGAAGTTCCTAGGTGCATAAGTCCGCCAACTTCCACTAGGTCTGTGCTCAGCAGTGGGTTATATATGAACTGATGATGAGGTATTCGTAAATCTTGATTTATCACCCCTTTGAGTCTCTTTTGGAGAATCTGAAGTACAAAGAGTACATAGGTACTTTTTTATGTAGTTTAATGTATCATAGCATGTATAGTGTGTGTGGTGTGGTTAGTGTAGTGTAGTGTGGTGTCGAGTGGTGGCCAAGGGAGGGAAAGCGCAGTGTTGGCCGACCAGCTGCTAGAAGGGTGGACGATTTGGTTAGGGTAGCTGGAAGGTCATGGATACGACTGGCCCAGAACAGAGATGAATGGCATGCAACAAGAGAGGCCTATGCCCAGCAGTGGGTCGAAAAAGGGCTGTAAATGATGATGATGATGTTGAGCATGTATAGGAACCGTGAGGACTCTAATTAAACTCAGTTACATAGGTATAGAAACGCTAGATTTTTAACTTTAGTACCTATGTATAAGGATAACAGGATAAAGTAATCTGTTGGTTGGATTATCTTAGCTCACGACTAACCAATGAAGATATATTTTTATTAAACAGATACCTAGACTTTTTTGGTCTCTTAAATACCCAGACGCGAAAAGTATATTATAATAAAAAAAATATTAAAATAAAAAATATATATATTTCATACTATTAAATACAAATAAAATAATACATCTGTCGCCATATCTTGTTATAAAAGGTAAGATCGATATTTCGTCCGCACGTTCTCGACTACCGCTGTGTCATCCCGATGCAATTTGGTCGCAGATGGTGCTTTGGTAAAAAACATCTGTCAACAACAGTATTAAAGAATTTTTCAATGCGTTTTATAAATATTGGTTATTAATGTATTACTTATAGACTTATACGCCGTAATGTAGGGCTGCCTAGTTTTTGTGGAATGGTAGGTGTTATCGAGAGGTCGCGGGATCGGTTCCTATGAGTTTTTGGGGTATTTGGGGATTTATATAAGAGTCAAGAAATGTGATGTAGAAATAAGTCTTGAATAAATTATTATTTAAGGAGGTCATAAAGTAGTCGTATTTTTAATATGTATGTAGAGCCAAAGTTGAATTGACTAAATACAGGGTGTATTCAGACCGTGATTAGAAACTAAGGCTAAAGTGTCAATAACCGCCACTGACTTTGTACTCAAATTTATTAATTTAGAAAAATAATTTTAAAAAGTAGAATCTACCCAGAATGTGGCTGTTTGGTTGCAAAGTCCTATTAGAACAAAAATCTAATAAGATTATGGTACCAACTATGCTTAAATTACTAACATGATACTGGAAGCAGTTGTTGTTCAATTCAATATGATTATAACTAAGTAGGTATTTGTTACCTACTAAAGTGCGGGGTAATTCAATATGAACGCACACACAACTTCTAAAATTCAGAGGTGTATTCTGGGATTTGAATCTGCCACCCCCGAGATTTAGTTCGACCGCGCTAACTTATCACAGGGTTGTTGTATGATACATGAAAAACTCAACAGAAATCTTCATAAAGTCTAAATGTTATTCCTGAGATATGAAACCGCAACCATCGAATTCTCTCATCTTACAGTAAAATAAACTTTAATCTTATTTGATTCCGTTCCAAGTGCACTCCAAACTAATAAAATAATATTCGTAACAGATTTTTTTTTCTACGGTCAGTTTAGATATGTCGAACTCGACCTAACGACTGTTTTCATACTAGAATACAGAATACTATAAAATAATAAAAAAACTAATACTTTTTCTGATCCTGGGAATCGAACCCAAGATGATTGTGGCGTAAGCAAGAGGCGATAACACCAATTTACAATCATCTACGTCGATTGAATCTTTTCCAGAAACTAAATCCTAACTGGGATCAAGTTAAACTGGTTTCTGAGTGTCGTTAAATGGAATAAAGGGCGTAAGTGCATAACAAAATGCATTAAGTTGTGCCGTTTTGAATCCCGTCCAATTATGTATAATGATTGCTCGGTCCTTCTAATTAGAGTCGATCATAAACTCACGGCTTTTACGACAAGACGACACAATTAAATTTAATTGGACGCTGTATATGTTTTTAACTTTTACAATCCTGATATTGTCCCCTTTTTGAAGGGATTTGTTATAATGACGCAGTGATGGCCTCGAGGTTTAGGTGCTGTTGAAAATCTCGGCGGTTGCAGGTTCAAACCATTTTATCACTTCCTTTAAGCTTGCAACTTAATAGTTCTGAGAAATTTCATATGTGTGTAGTCCGCCCGATCTAGGCCACCGGCCAGGGTGATGGACCAAGCCACTTCCTTCCGAAACGAGAGGCCGCGTCGATCCCAATATCGGGACAAATGTTTGTGTGATCCACTAACATATTATGTTCCGGTTCTACGTTTCTGTGAGACCGAAAAGTCTCTCGTAGTTTCCGACACCCAGGACACAACACGCGATCTTTGTGGGGGTCAAAATATGTTACCTGTATGTGACTGTTGATTGTATTTATTATAGGTACAGGCTGTATACAGGCCATGATCGGAAACTTAGGGAGGTAATAGCTAAGGTGATAACAAACCCCTGACATTCAAGAAAATCACATACAATTTACACCTACGGTTGTTGGAAAACGTACAAAATTTTTTTTCGAGATTTTCTAGTATATTTTTCAAATTTATTATAGTCTTAATAACAGAGGTAGGTACTGTGTCTACATACCTACTATCATATCCAAATTGCTAGTAGTGTGACAGTGCCGGGGTGTAGTGGGGGTGGTAGGCTCGCGCGGGCACTTCCGGTCGGTACGGCGCCGCGGGCCGTTTTTACCACTTCCGCTCAGCTCCGTGTGTTTTGCGTGTTTGCATTTAAGCCTTACACGGGATATCCGCTTTGTTTCGGCCATTATTTCACTACGTATATACGTGTAGATAGGATTAAAGGTCTATTGAGATTAACGATATGTTATATGTGTGTATGTAAAAGGTATCTACCTATACTTATATAGTGAGATAACTCTATCCTGGGCTGGGCGATTGGATGATTATGATACTAAACTGACAAGTTTGTTGGGTTCGAACCTGTGAACATTTGTGCACACTGCCTTTTTTATCTAAACTGTTGCGTGCTTTTTGCGTAATAATACAAACAACATAAAGAAAATAATAAGACAAAAATTGAAAAACAATTTCACATCAGATCCCGTATATCGGACATGGGTGTCGAACTCGAAGGTCTAGGAATCTAATCTTGTTGTACCTAATCAAAATAAAATTTGCGTTACATAAGTATAAAAAAAGATATCCTTACAAATAACTGGACGATAGAAATAGACAAATCTTGTAATATTATTCAAAGTGTGAAATAATGGCACAAAAGAAATTATTTAAACAAATTAAAAAAAAAAAGAAAACAAAAAAACATTAGACGTCTATTCAACCTTGTACCCAAGTTCTTACGTTCGGAATTCAAACTTCCAGCTCGGGCGAGGCGACGGGCGTTGACCTCACGCTGTTGCGGTTGTCACCCGGTGTCATTGGGTGAGGGCGACGTTTCCCATTGGCCGACGATGTCGCGGGCGGTCGTGCGACATCTCTGATTGGTCAGATTTGTCACACGCTAGGCGGGGCTTACGTGATCCAATTTTAAAATATTTTGTCGTGGGAAAACAAGCCTAGATGTTTGGGTTTGAGACGTTTTGTCAGTTTTGAATTTGGAATATTTAGGATTGACATAGAACATGTCTATTGTTATTCTAAATTTGAAATAGGAACGTTAATGATCTGCATTCCTTAACAGTAACTATAAACTATAAAAACAACATTGCTCATAAAATAACATGTAAATCTTTAATAACAAAGAGACTTTATGATGATGAGATAACACATTACCTAATCCTTACAGTTAATGAATACCTAATCCGTATAATCTAGATATTCCCAAAACAGGCATCTAATATTCCCAGCACTGTATACAAGGCTCAATCAAAACTAGCTTTAAACCTGAAAGCTTCGCTAATACTCTTACACGCTTCGCCCAGACATGCCCTTAAAAATTATCTCGTGAAGTGGCACAGAGCGGCGCGGGGGGGTCGTCGGTGGCAGCGGCGCGGGTCGCGGGGGCGGGGGGCGGAGGAGGGGGAGGGGGGCGCGGGTATTGATCGCAACACCTCGTCCCCCGCGCAACGCATCCCTGCCATTATGCCATCGCGAAAAAAATGCTCTAGAATTGGACATAATTTGAACGTGGAACAAGCTGGCTGGTTGGAGTGATTAAAAATTTGAAAATGGAACTGAATGGGTTTATGTTCGAAATTTGAATGTCGAATAGAGAACTTGGTGCGTAGGTAAGCATTTTTAACCTATTATTGAGGTGAGGTTTAAAAATAAATTATTTTATAACCAAAGGTATTTTGTAATATCAGGTTCAATACTTTTGCGAGTTGATACCTACTTGATTTTTATATAATATCTTTTCTGTCTCCGTGAACGTTTACTTGATACAATTCGATTAAAGTATTTAATAATTATTATTTGTTAGACTTAGACAGTCTTAGTGTTAATAAAATAGTTTTTCCTCTTATTAATGTTGATGACGCCTTAAAAATTTAGAAGGGTTAAAGGATTAAGGGTTGAAATTTAACATTCAAGTTCATCTGAAATTGATACCTACCTACCTCCATTATATCTTTAAAAATAGTATAGATATCTTCCAATTTGTAGGTATCATATGTGTCGAAAGCAGTCTGACTTCCCTTAACATAACACAGCGTGATGAATCGCACAATAGCCATATTATTAGATCACCTATTGTTACAATTTTATGTCACATCCCGTTTACTCTGTAAAATTAGTTTCTATTCCTTCTTGAAGAAAAACAATCTATTTTGGACTTTATAATGTTTGGGTAAGGTCCTTATTTATTAAGTAGTACAAAACCAACAGTTTGTTGTTAAAACTGTGCACGATTATCACACCGTAGCAATCTTAAGCGAATTGCGAATATTCATTCACAAATTCTACTTTCAATATTAACTGAAACCATGAGCGAAAGCAAAATACGACCTTAATTTTATTTTACTACTCATAACATTGACTTCATAAATTTACTTATATAAAAAATAATTACATTACGATGTAATAGGAAGCTCCATATTCGATTCAGATAATTAAGCTGTTAAAGTGTTAATGCCTAGATAGGAATTAGTGTTACTAACTTTAAACACTTTAGATAAAGAATATCTACGCTTAAAAACGTTGTACCTACCTATTACGTTCCCGAAGGAGTTAATCAATTTGTATTTCAAAAGTTCCACTGAGAGAATTTTAAGCCAAAATAAATAATCAACTATCAGTCACATGTTGTTTGTAACGCTAATAACAATGAGTAATTTAAAAATAAATATCGCCAAAAAGACCTTTCTAACTGATTTTGACAAAGATACGCCAGAATGGATTAAAATCCTACAACTGAGAGTCTGTTATTACAATTTATTTATCATACGAATATTACATAAACATCGATCTCATTCGTAACTATTTAATGCGATTACAACTTTGCTTTCCATATACAAATCGCTAAACCAAATCGGATAAATTTTACTAAGTAATCTATACTAATATTATAAAGCTGAAGAGTTTGTTTGTTTGTTTGTTTGTTTGTTTGAACGCTAGGATCTCAGGAACTACTGGTCCGATTTGAAAAACTCTTTCACTGTTAGATAGCACATTTATCGAGGAAGGTTAAAGGCTATATATAGGGCTCGACCGAGATGGATTTTTTGTTCTCGGCCGAGACCGAGACCGAGACCGAGAATAAAATAAAGTCTCGGCCGAGACCGAGAACCGAGACCGAGAATAGACAAAGCGTGATTTTTTTTATACTGTTAATTTTTTTAATACGCTATTACTACTACATGTCCCTCGACATAAAATTGACCAGCTCTCCTAAACAGTTGTTCACTTGCTTAACTAGTAGGCGGCGCAGTTAAAAAATTATTTGTTGCAGGCTTAAGCACTAAGCAACTTATAAGGTGACAAAAACCAATACTCAAAAATATTAGCATTTCTTTGATTACCGTGCTTGTACTATATCGACGGGAGCAAAGAAAAAACGGTTATCTACAAAACAGTCACTTTTCAGGAGAGCGCAAAAAAGGAAAAATCTCTCCCATTTTGTTGATTTCAAACCAAATTTGATGAAAATTTCATCAATGTTTTATCATGTAATGAGGCATTTATCCCTATATTTAGTTTTTTCGAATTACTTTCAGTTTAAGAGATATTTGCAGTTGTCTGCATTTAAATTGTACATAAAATTACGACAAGCAAGTTAACTACCACTTGGTCGCTTTTACATTGGAATTAAGAAATATGGTTTTTTCAAAGTATATTAAATATATTTTAGGAAATACTTGTGTATACATGTATATGCAACATTTATTTTTATGAAATATTTGTTCTTGACAGTGTTAAATCCTAAATACGCCGCTATTTATAATATAATTTTGCACATGTCTTTTTCTACGTTGTAATGTTTGTGCAAGGTTCATGATTTGAAAAGAAGTCTAATGAATTATTTGTTGAAGAACTACTTATTTATTAAGTAAAAAAAAATATCATGTCATAACATTGTTAAATAAAATGTTGGGATTATTTATTAGTTATTTTGGTTTAATAAAAAAAATCTTATAAAAACAATTATATTGAAATCTAAGAAAGTTTAAATGCTTAGAAATAATTAACATCAATTTGAATAATTGCTATTATAGTAGTATTTTTTAATTGTTTTATATGAGTTATGAGGCCAATAATGAGACGATTGACCTCCCTCTCGATGTTGGACCTGCCTAACCGGATCACTTGTTCTAAATAGTCTACAAATTCGAGAGTCAAACCCAAACTGCGATTTGGGTGGGCACAACATGGATATTCGACCTGATCTTCGTCTTGTCCATGTTCATTTTAAGACCCACCTGTTGGGAGACTCGGTTGAGGTCTTCGAGCATAGTGGAGGTTCTCCAGCGATTCTGCCATGACTACAACAATATCGTCGGCAAACCGAAGGTGTGCAATATACTCGCCGTTGATGTTGATGCCGAATCCTTTCCACTCCAAGAGCTTGAAGGCGTTTTCCAGCGCGGCAGTGAACAGTTTCGGAGATATAACATCTCCCTGTCTCACGCCTCTCTGTAGTGGAATAGCCTTAGCTTAGCTCAGGTCTTGTACTCGGGTGGCCATGGTGGCGTTGCTGTATATACATTTCAACACCTCGATGTAAAGATAGTCGATGTGGCACTGCTGGAGAGACTCGTAACACAGCACAGGTCTCAATCGAATCAAAGCCTCTTTATTTAAATTACGCCTCGTATTAATTCACTTGTCTTTATGACTCAAATGCTTTCTTCTTCTTGTATCAATAGTGAAATGACATCATTTCCTACCGGTTAATGAAGATGGCGTAAAATATTAAATAATCTACTGCTGGAATAGCATCTCTCGTGTTTATTAGTGACGATTGACAGCTTAAAGGTGACATAATCGATAGCCTGCCTAAATTTCGGGTATTATTATACCACATAATTTGTTTGTTTAATTTGTGCTAACAGTTATTGAGATTAAGGCGTCCATCCAAACGAATAAACAAAATTTCAGCTTTCCCATATTTATATAGACTAATTTAGCTAACAACAACAAGAAATACATAAGTAAAGACCTGTTATACGTTATCCCATATCAAAAAATACTAATCAACCTAATGTAAACTGAGACATCTACATGTAGTCTCTCAAAGTAAAAAAAGTCAACTGGCAGATGGTCGCTTATGCATCGCTTCAAAGCAAAAATTAACCAACGCTAACCAAATCATAACTATAATCTTTAACACGTAATATCGCCTTATAAGCTAAAAAAACAAATAATCGTGCCACCAAGCGAATAAGGTGACATCTGACTGATGACACATTTTGCATGACCGCGGGTATCCCGTGCGCCGCGCGTAACAACGACCATCGGGTAGATAACCGCATCTACGTCGTGCAATTTTACCAAACAGGTGTAGTTGTCTTTTTATAAGTACGAAAAGTACCAAAAATAAGGCAATATTTCAACTTTTTTTTTGCTATGTTGTAGAACATGATATTTTAAGTTATTTTCTGCAATAATCAAAAAAACGAAAAATTGCAGTTGTCTTTTTATTCTTTGCTGCCGTCGATATTTACGCGTGGCCACGCGCGGTAAAATTTTAATGGCGATTCGAAAAAAGTTACAGTCTCGGTTATGGCCGAGAATCTCGGCTAGAAACAGCCGAGAACCGAGACAAAATTCTCGGTAGAATTTGTAGCCGAGAATGCCGAGACCGAGACCGAGACCGAGATCTCGGTCGAGCCTTAGCTATATAACATCACGCTACGACGAATAGGGGCGGAGCAGCAATAAAGAATGTTTCGAATTCGGGGACATTTTTTCCTTTTTGTGAGCTTCCGCGGCGTGCGCTGCAAAAACGGTTAAAGTTTCGCTAAAATAATGTTTGAGAGAAATGTTCCTCTTTAAAAGTTCTAAAAAAAAGTCCGCGACAGCATATGTCTATTTTTACAAGCTTTTATTTAACTTCACTTTTGTATGTATGTATGTATGTATGTATGTATGTATGTTTGTATGTTTACAAATCTTGCAATGAAGATTTGAACCACTTCCAATAGACCGATTATGCTGAAACTTGGTATACCTACGTAACTTGGATGACAATACAATAATATGGTACCATGGAGCTGGTCTGATGATGAGGTTGGAAGATGACCATAGGAACATCGGTTCTTGTAGACCGATTGAGCTGAAATTTGGTATGTATTTGTAACTTCGACAACAATACACAAATATGGTATCATGGTGCTGATCTGACGAAGAGTTGGAAGATGCCCATAGGAACTTCGATTTCTGGGGTCCAATTGAGCTGAAATTTGGTATGTCTACGTAGCTTCGGTAACAATATAAGAATAGGATATTATGGAGCTGATCTGATGAGGAGTTGGAGGATGGCCATAGGAACTCCGATTCCTATGGTCGAATTGAGCTGAAATTTTGTATCTCTTCGTAACTTCGGTAACAATACAAAAATATGGTATCATGGAGCTGATCTGATGAGGAATTGGAGGATGCCCATTAGAACTCCGATTCCTATGGTCTAATTGAGCTGAAATTTTGTATCTCTTCGTAACTTCGGTAACAATACAAAAATATGGTATCATGGAGCTGATCTGATGAGGAGTTGGAGGATGCCCATTAGAACTCCGATTCCTATGGTCCAATTGAGCTGAAATTTTGTATCTCTTCATAATTTCGGTAACAATACAAAAAATGGTATCATAGAGCTAATCTATTGAAGAGTTGGAAGAAGCCCATAGGAACTCCGATTCCTGTGGACCAATTAAGCTAAAATTTGGTATGTCTTTGTATTTTCAGTGACAACATAATAACAAGGTATCCTTGACCTGGTGTCATGAGAAGTTGTAAGGTGCCCATAGGAACACTAGTTTCTATGGACCGATTGAGTTGAATTTCGGTATGACTACGAAATGGATAGACTTAGAAATATTTCCAACTAAAAAGTTAAAAATAAATTAACGGTGAAAAACATATTTTAAAATCAAGCTTTTATTATGCACGAAAAATTAAAAAAATAAAATAAGAAAACATTCATAAAATTCGTAGTTTTTAAACTTTACAAGTAACAATTTACAAAAGTGTTCGGTTTATCAGTAGAAGTATGATACATAAACATATATTATCTATAACTAGTATATTAATATTCTTAAGTGATTTAAAAGCTTGTCGCGCAATTTCGTTAATGCATAGACCTCGGCCGCGACGAGCTTTTAGATCACTTAAGAATATTAATATACTAGTTATAGATAATATATGTTTATGTATCATACTTCTACTGATAAACCGAACACTTTTGTAAATTGTTACTTGTAAAGTTTAAAAACTACGAATTTTATGAATGTTTTCTTATTTTATTTTTTTAATTTTTCGTGCATAATAATTTAAGGTTAACTCACTATAACGTTTTTTATCCTAACCAAATTTATTTTAAAATAAAGTTTTATTTGTGAAGGTGTTTTTATAAATATGATATTAATCCTTATCCAAATAAATACGTTATTCATTACAAGTATTTAATTTTAAATAAAATTGCCCTTTACATAATTTGATTTCACTGAGTATCTTAGAAGATATTGCAATTTTAAAATATTGATCAAGCGCGCAGCAATGATGCACAAGGCGCCGATCGACGCGTTACGGTTTCACGTTTGAACAATTTGACCGAATTGTATGAATTTTGGTATGGACATAAATAGGACTCTGAGAAGTAAAATAGACTACAACTTATATTCCTTCTGATCTCAACCCTGTAGTCTACGCGGACGGAGTCGCGAGCAAAAGCTATGCTTATATAAATGAAATAGCAAAATTTAAACAAACCGTATATACGATACTCGAAATATATAGTAAAATAAATCAACTTTCCATATCTTCACAGGACCGCTCATTACAAAAATATGATCACACTTGGGGTCCAACAATGGGTGATTAATCGGCAGATGTACGGTGCACAGCCGCGCCACCTGAGCGGAACCCGGGCGCACTAAATCATAATGTTTGTAAACTACCCCGAACATCCCCCACCCAACCCTCAATGGCCGAAATGTAGGTCGGCACAGCTGTTACTAAATGTGTTGTTTTCATTGACATTTGCGATCGATTTTTGAAGTTGATGTCTTTTGTATTGACTTTTTTACGCTTGTATTAATGGCGGCTGCAAGCCATCAAGGCAATCAAGCCCGGCTTCTAGGATAAGTTCCAAATTTCAGAGATAGATCAGATTCTGGCCGAAATACTATTTGCAGGACGATATAAGATGAAAATTAAAAGAATTAATAGGGTGATGATAATATGAAATAAGGTATATTTTTTATTATTAATCAACTGATCTTTTTACAACTATATTCACATAGGTATAGAATTTTTTAATCAATCAACACTTAAATTATAGGGAATTGGAAAAATATACGACTATTTATTTAATCGTTTCACAAAATGGGATCCTAAATACAAGCCAACGAACTCCCATAGTGATTATTATTTAAAAACCGAAGAGGATGTTATAAAAAGAGCACAATCCTTTCCATTCGCTCCAAATCATTAATCTATTCACATCAATAAAACGATGACGAAATGAACGATATGAATGCGACACAATAGGATCCGTTAGACGCATTAATATTGCTCCGACGACGCCATTTTTTCCCGCCTTTTTGTTTATTTTTTGTGTGCTGACAACACAGAAATTTGAAATGTCACGGCTCGTTCATCGCTCGGCGCGGGAAAATAAACGAGCCAGTGTTCTTTTTTCAAATTGGAGCGCCGGAAAAAAGTTTATTTAAGTTTGGTTGTTGGAGACGCCAGTTGTGTTTGCGTTGTTAAAGGACGTGGTCGTATGTCATTTTATGCTATCATATAATTTTTGTGACATTTTTTAAATTTAAAAAATATGGAAATGTTAAAACAATCATTGCAATTAAAATGTAAACACCTCATTCAAAGGTTCGATATAAAATTTAAATCAACAATTCAATCATTATTCCACATAAAAAGTTATTTTACCTTCATTTCACATGTCATCATGCAACTAATTAATTAGCTCTTAGGATGAAACACTGAAAGATAAAATATTTTATCTTTACTTTCCAAAAATCTCGCTTCTATTCATCTCAAATATATTTTGAATATCACACGACGTAAAAACCACGAACCAAGCATAGTTAGTTACAAATTAATTTCCCACAACAAAACCCTGTTTACAACAAGCCATATTTATTTTTTGTGTTGTTTGTCATCACAACACCGGAACATAATCGAATTTTTGACAAACAATGCAGTTTGAAATTGGTTCCTTTATCGATGTTTCCTTTTACGGCGGCCGTTGAATTAATGTTTGTGTCGCGCCATAGGCGGGATGGTGGGACGGATTTACGATTATGTAACGTTATCCGCTGATTAGAACATGTTGGTGCGAGCTGCACCCGACATTTGTACGTGACCGGGGTCTCGAGATGACGTTCGATGGACGGACTGACGAGGTTGGAAACTACATTGGCGATGTAGGAAGGAATGTATAAAGGTAGTTTTAAGGGTTGAATGTAGTTATTTTAAAGTTTAATTTAAGTAATTACACATGGTATAGACGGAAATCGCAAATTTATTGTGTAAAGGATCATGTGAAAAAAATGTCGTGAAGTGACTAAATTAAGAAAAAAATTCTATGCTAGGTTGTTAATCTAAGGCCTGAGGCATTACCATGTTCTGCCTTAGAGGCGGCCAGCATTAAATAAATGTCTTTAATTATATAAATTATTGAATACCTACAGAGCAGTGTCACTTCAAAATAATATAAACAAAAAGGTGATGCAAGTAAAAAAAAAATTCATATATCTAATTAATTGCTCTAACCCTTCGATACATCAAACCCTTAATCCTTTGAACATTGGATCCGTAACACAGAAGTCCATCTTCCCACAGTGCCGGTACATTCGGACCCACAAACCGCCCGTGGCCGAAACAAGGCGCGTAATTACACTGATCACATTTACGAATGTAAATGCGCTCGACTGTACGCCGTCATAAATTATGTTGCGGTCATCTGCCGCCCGCGGCGCTGCCGACGCGGCCCGCCATCCACCTTAACATGACCTGCACCATACGTCACATTAGACAGAAATAAAGGTTCAATGCACGCTGGGCACTTCCCGAAATCCAATACATCGTGAACTATCTACTACACAATATGAGACACAGAGGAGGGCTCCAAGTATTGTGGTGTACTCTTCGAAATGTGTATCAACGGAAAGCATTGTGAGTGGCGTGTTCGTTTTTTAAATCGCGTCGAACACATCTGACAGATGCACGTAATGTTGCCATGTGCGATGTAAAGATTTTGTAATGTGGGACGTTTGAAGGGGATTTGAGAACTGTGGATGTTATATTTACATTTTTATAAAAGAATATTGGAGGAAAAGGTGCAACAGGCGGATGGATGGATGAATGTCCCGGGCTGTAGATGAAAGTTCTATACGTCACGGAGTTTGTTAAATCGTCAAGCTAGCTAGTTACTAAGCTCGATTAGTTACTACGTCCTTATTATGATCGTAGCTAACAAATCTTATTCAATCCAATATACATGTAGCTTAGTTCACACACATTTGTCATTACATCCTAAATACGGTTATACCCAATAGGTCACTGTCCCTAATGTCCAATAACAACCTCTAAACCAAAATTCATCAAAATCATTTGCGCGATTATTATTATGGGTAAAATATTATAAAGTATTTATAAGTTTCAATTTAACGCTTCTTAATTTTATAACTCAGCAATGAATCAGTACGTGACTACCCGACCAAATTGAAAATGTCAAAACGCATCTCTCAATTGGTAGCATCACAGTCGGATTAACATTTCGTTAAGCCTTTGTCGTCGCGTCCGTATTTCCAAACTCGACAATCAGATAACGCACTAAACTTGCCCACTTAATAATTGAATTCAATATCTGACTAATTTATATCGTCTTCACTGATAACATCGGGCCACGGTTAATTCTCATTTGGCGCGAACAAATTCGAAATTCAACTTTCGAACGCGGCGCGAAAAGTTTATATTCTTTTAAAAACCACAGACAAGAGTTTTGTTTTTGGAATGTTTTCGAATTAGACTTTAGGTTGTTACGTTCTGAATTTAAATTTGCTCGTATAAGTTAACCTATACTTATTTGTATGCAATAGAATTTATACTTTAAATGTTCCAAGTAAAGGTATTATTTTCTTTTGCAATGCTATAACTTATTACAAAGGCCTTCATAACAATGGTCGCAACAATACCATAGCACTGAGGTTGCGACCTTCTTGATCGTAAGATGATAACAGTTTCGCGTTTTGTCGCTTCTTATTTTGTATTGCGCAATGATTGTAGTTGCGTTTTGTTGTCTATGCACAATTTGTGATACTCATTGTCTGTGGTGCGATTGGCGAAGGTCAAGCCCGGCAGGTACCGATGTGGTAATGGTTAATGTCGTTGGAATAATGTGATAGTAATCGGTGGGCGCAGCTTTAGAGACAGGTACGGCTAATTTACCATGACTGGCAACTGAACTTTACGATCGTAATGTCTGTTCGTCATAAGTATTGGTAAAATATTACCTATGTTTAAAATGGTTTTTTTTTGTAATTAATTCAAATATGCTATAAATAAAGATAGTGTTAAATAGGATTGATAAATAGTTTCCGAAAATTCCCTTTTATCTTTGGAACCGGACCGATAACTTATTAATTAACTTACTTAACCTTAAAAAATTAAAAATATTTCAGTTGTAAATTATATGTCCATTATTTATTAATCAATTTTACTTTGAACTTTCTTTACTATTCTTGCGTGCAATATGAGCATCTTAGTGACTAAAACACCAACAAAAATATAAATGTAACTGTAAAAAAAATCATCAATACATTTTTGTCCCAATATCAACTAATCAAAATTTTGTCGGCCGTACAACATAGTAACGAACAGCGTATGTGAATAAAGCGAGCAATTCTGCCGGCCCGCTGCGACTTTTTGTTTCGATTTGTAGGGCCGCAGGGGTCTGCTAGGGCCCCGCTGTTTGGCAGTGCGATCAACCGAGAACCTCCAAAATGGCCGACCTTGATTAGGTATAGATTTAATTGCGTTACCGTTGTCGATGGTAGAAATTAATCATTACTTGTTATTTGAGGTTAGATTAGTGGGAACCTACATGTAACTGTATTATAAAATGAGAGTTCAAAGGTTCAATTTATCATTTTGAAAAATTTATCATTTTATAATACGAGGTAATATGGAAAACAACAACCACTTAAATGTTATTTCGTATTTATATCAACCGACACTACATGATCCTAGTTAGGTGTAAACTGTATAGAAAAAAAAACCTTAATAAATGGAAAGCATGGCAATTTTATAAATAAACTTAGTCACAAACACAGATTATCGCAGAAAATATAAGACAAATATCGACCTATGCGCAGAATAAAGTTATATGTGCTTTTGCAAAACTTCTCTTTCTCAGCGATTTAAACAATTGGGCACAAAATTATCAGTAAATTTTTATGTTCTTCCAACAACAACAAAATTTATGATCATTATTACTTCACTAGTGCAATATATAAACAATTGTAACTCTATTATAGACATAAAAAGTACTTTGGTCTTATAGTCATAAGTACCTAACCTTATTCTATGCATAGGTCGATATGTTCATCAAAATAAAACAACACATCGACATCTCGTACGTACTCAATAATAGCCCTCAAAGCGTCCTTAGAAAATAATCTACATGCTATTAATTAAACTATAAAACCTATCAGAGTTGACAGTGCGGGCAAAAAGAGTCTACAAATTACTGTTTACTTTTACGAAAGGGCTTTCAATGCCCGCTGATAGCCGGAAAATAGCCCGAGCGGGGCCAATTTGAGCCACAATAAAGTAATTTACCGGCGACAGGCGCTGTGACGCGCGACACTGATTAATTGTCGCCTCGATGTCGCGATGTCGCCGCCGCGTGTGTCGTGTGAAACAGCCCTTATGTTCGCTAAATTGACTGTTTTGTCGCTAAGTTTTTGGATAGGGGTGTGAATTGTGATGTTTGTCGTTTTATTGAATTATTTAAATTTATTTTTTGGGTGGTTGTGTTTTATATTAAAAAAGTGAATACTGGATTGATTCGGATATAAAATTTTACAACTCCTAAAACGTACGTGCATATATAACTTCACGCTGTTATAAAAGGGATAGGCAGAAATGCATTTCTGCAACCATATTTCGCCAGGTAGCTGCGTTAACTTATAGTCCTACGTGATACTACAAATTCCTGAATAGAAAAACCCAATAACACTTTTCCTGACCCGGGAATCAAACCTAGGACCTTTATATTGTACTGCTCACTCATGCGAGACTTCTAGGCAGAGTACAGCATTAGATATCATAATCATTTCATACCCATAATAATGACATAGATACCTACTACTATAGGTAAAAATTTCATTCACATTAATAGCCACTTTAAAAAATAAAATATCAGCAACAAAACCACCGCAAAGATGATAAACGAGACGACAATAAAAGGGCATAAAATTACGCAACACTTACGCGAATAAAAATCCGCTTCATTTGCAAAGTAAACAGCGTTAAAAAATGATTGGTGGAAAACCCGATATTTCAGCTGGCAACACCATCTGCGGACTGATGATTCGCGTACTTAATTGAACGTGTAAACAGTATGAAAATGAGTGATTGTCACCGACGGACGCCCCGGGCGCACAATTATGCAAAAATGGGGAATTACGAAGCACCGCGAGACATATTGACAGGTTGCCAGCTCAAAACACTACTATTTTGGTAGCTTTTTTGTACGTTTTGGTTGCATTGGTAAATTGTACTTGAAATTACTTGAAAGTGAAAGTGACTCTCGGTTTTCGACAGACATGAGTTTTCAATTTTCGGTGTTTTTTTTGGACATGGAATTAGAAATGTTTATTTATTTATTTCAACATTACATTATTCTGTTTTTCTTTTTAATGGGTTTTATTTGTTGACAATGGGAGCCTACGTGGCGCTGTGCCTACTCAACTATTTGGTTAGAACCACTCGATGTACAGAATGTTTCTAATATTCAATATCAAACTGTACTTATACATATGTACCTATAACTCACTACTGATAGGTAGGTATATGAGTCAGTCGATTACCATGCTTCTTTAGTAACATTGTTCAATCCAGTGTCCTAAAGATTTTGTTTCATACTTTTTCAGCCTCAGTGAAAACGGAAAAAATATTCTGAAGTTATAGTAAGTTCCATATGCATTTGCGGGCAAAGGCTAATAGCTGAATATAATCGGTGTCATTATGAAATACACACCGTTTGACATGAGTTCGTTAACTAATTACAGCGGCCATATTGTCGGTCTAAATGCGGTTTAATTCGTATGTTATTAAGGTAATATCACTAAGGATCTCATATAAATATGTTATTTCTATCCATGAGATAATAAATAGTTTATTTACAATGTTTTATAAAAATCCATCATTGCTTGCTCAAAGTGGTTAAAAACCACGAAATATGTAGATATAATAAAAGGGTTGGAATTAGAAAATAAATTTGTAATAAAGAGACCTGTGCTAAGCAATGCAACTTAAAAAAATATGTTATCATCAGCCCACTGCTGGGCACGAGCCCCCTACAATTGAGAGGGATTAGACCTTCGTCCACCACGCTAGCCTAATACTAGTTGGCGGACAATACATCTGGGTAATTCCTAATGACTTTCAAGTGTGTAGACTTCCTCACGATGATTTCTTCACCGTTAAAGTAGGTACGTGATAATTCATTGCGAATAGTCACACAGTCACATAAAATATCTTTGTGTTGTGGTATCACTGCAAAAAATTTCGGTCTCACAAAATACCTTAACTTATTTTACATTTATTCTGGCTTTAATTCCCGTATGCGTAATAATAAAGGCGCTTTCACAGTGCGGCGCGCGATTATTTGTCGTATGTCGCCAACATGTCGGTCCAACCGCCGAAGCACGCGACAACAGAGCCCCGACCGCTAATTGCATCGTTCAAACCGCAATATGAATTATATTAAGCCGAATTTTCGATGTTAACGTGAATTACAAGAACAATTTACAATGATGCCGATCTTCGGTTACTGTCACGCGATTATTATGCCGCTTTTGGGTGATCATTGCGCATATGGTTAATATTGTGTTTATTCGAAGCATTTATTATCGAAGTAATTTCGTTACGTGTATTGTGGTTCTTATTACACAACTCAAAAATGAATTACTTTTTGGTTATTTCAAAAATCAATTTGTAGGATTTAATGTTCATTAACTTTAAGCATGAAAAATAACAAAGTAATTAAAGACTGTAAGTACTTTAGAGCATTATAATGAAACTTATTTATTTAAAACTCAACATTAAAACCAACTTATCTCATCTCAAATTCAAACATGGAATGCGAAATTCAAATATCGAGGGAATCAACCGCCAGGGCGCCATGTTTGAAACGAAAAAAACTTCATTGTACTATGTACACAGGGCCGTGCACCCATAGCAATTAGCCCTCCGATCTCCGTTCACAGCCCTTTGTTAACCCTTTAATATTTGAGCCATTGTGTCAACTGTCACTCGCGAACGTGAATTAAAAGTGGGCGGGGGTACTTTATTCCTTTTTTTTCGTTTCGACGACATGGAATAGTAGAAAACGAGGGTTGTGAGTGGTTAATAACGTGGTACGAGACCAAATGACAGGCATTTAAGCATCTTTTAACTTGGCGTGGAGTGCACTATGTATTCTGTACGGTGGATTGAAGTAGTAATTTGACTTGGTTTAAGTTGGTTAAAGTTTTATTGTTAGCTTTAGTTTGTTTGATATTGGTGAATTTTCTATATAGTATGTGATACCATCGTATTGTATTAACTTTATTAGGATATCACTATTTAAAATACCTACAATGAAATTCAACACGGTGTTACGTGATAAGTGTGACTAAAATATATTAACTATTATCTAATTAGGCCTTTAATACAAAGATGACTATTTAAAAATAGAACACCAAGACATCGTGATACACTATTGCAGAAAAAAAATAATTCAAATAACACCGCGTACGTTAGATCATTAGGGTACAAAACAATCGGTGTATGCGACGGTGCAGCGAGTAGGCGCGTCGTGACAGCCGGCCGCGACTCGCGCCGTACATAATGACGGCTCGAACGCGATCACGCAACGGTCGTGCTCGTGATGTGCGCCGCATGTGAACACGCCTTACGATTCACTTCGACGTACCGACAGCAATGTCAAATGTGTTTTGAATTTCATTTTTAAAAATACGAAACACGTCATGTTCTTTATTTGAATTTTGATAATATTGTTTGTTTTTTTCTTATTTAAGAAACTAAACTATACCTCATTCACGATAAGTTGATTCTTTTGGCATATCGACTAATGATGGGAAACAGAAAATATCGAGTAGTTAAAAAATATTGCGTTTTCAAATACTGCATTATGTGTTAAATTCTTTATTACTTTCGACATGTAAAAAATTATTTAGATAAGCGGTGGTGGGTCATAATAAGTACCTATTTAATATAACAGGGTTATTTTTAGACCTCCCGCCAAATTTAAATAGATGTTTTAGACCACGGAAGTAAACAACTTCCCCAAAGAAACACGGGTCGAAAAGTGAAAAAAAATTCAGACCTTCTACACGAAATCGACCACGTGAGCAGTTTTCTATGGGAGGGTCGACTTATTTATCACGTTTAGACCCATGTTTCTTTGGAAAAATTGTTTAGTTTCATGGTCTAAACCACCTATTTTAAGTTGACGGGAGTTCCAAAAATAGCCCAGTATGTAAAAATTAAGGTTGAAAAATTAAATAGTTTTATCTTTAAAACAGTTTTTATTAAGAAACTAGAGCACAGCTATGATCATCGTAGTGTTCAATAAAATTATCGACGTGGAAATCGATATGAACGATGTTACGTCCCTTTCCGTCCGACCGATGTAACATTATATAAACGTCAATTAGTTTCAGTATTCCTATTTTAATTTTACTTTGAAGCAATAAAGTCTCAAAATTTTCGGAATACGCTTATATCTTTAGGGACTTTTGTGTTGTATGTATTTTTTTATATTTATCAAATCATTAAAATAATAAAATAGTACGTTTTTTATTTCAAAGTCATGTCTCAGAAAAATTGACATCTGCCAAAAGAATCAACTTATCGTGAATGAGGTATAAGGAGTTTTGACGGACTGTTAATGACATAGATACTAATGACAATATTAAAACGTTATTTGTGTATACTTTTTATAGCTAACTAAATAACCGCGAATATTACATTTTAAAAAGCTTGCTAAATTCTGAAAATATTGTCAAAAGTACGTACCTACTTAAAAAACCTTATTATTTTTATCTGATTACCGCAAAGATCATAATGATAGATACGACTAAGTTTAGGTTTTGATCCAACATCCCATCTTAATATTGACACGCGAACACATGACATCGATCCCACTATACTACGATCCGTCGCTGCTAACGGTATGCCTGAGTTATCTCTAGTACCATTGACAGTACATAATTGAAATTATTATTTACAATGATTAAATAAGCGTCGTGTACACAGATCCAGGCACTGATTCCACGAAGCTTAGTACTGCGGGACACTATCTAGGTACTTTATTGTTCGAGTTGTAAACCGGAGATTTATTGGAGACAATTTGTCTAATTCAACTTATTATAGGAGGCGGTGGCGTGGAGTAGACCAAGTAGTGCGGGTTCGATTTTACGTAAAAAAATTTTTTTTGATGTTTTTTGGTATTAATTGTGAGGCTTATTGCCCATGAGTCAACCCGCACTAGGCCAGCGTGATGGACTTAAACCTGATCTCTACTAGTTTTTGTAATCCACGATTTACGCCAGTGTTAATTTTACAATAAGTTAACTTATACATCTCCTAAGTATTGAGATTGATTAACAAAAACCATTTGAAAACTTTATTATATATTCATAATAAAATACTTACATAACTAATATATTCCACTTATTAATACCACAACAAGAGCAACCCTATCAACCCTTAACTAATATAAAATGGTGCACGTCTCAGCATAATTTCGGATGACTAAATACGAATCGTTGCTCAAATAATAAGGGGTCGTGCCGGGGATGCGACCCTAAGACTCTATGCAAACATCTCAATTACCGCTGTTATTAATTTCGGGGATGGTTTGTGATTAACCAAGCTTTTCGGCAAATATACTGTCGATATGACAGTAAGGAAGCTTTAGAAATGCTTGGTATGTTGGTTAATAAAGTATGTTATACGAAGCCAAACTAATTATACAGGGTGTATTTAGACCGCGATCGAAAACTGAGGCAGGTAATAGCGTTAGTGATTACAAACCCCCTGGCATTGAAGAAAATCCTGACAAAAAATAAAATTTTTGAGATTTTCCATACAAACCACATACTTTTAACGCCGATGGTTGTATGGAAAACGTCAAAATGTTTATTTTTTGTCGGGATTTTGAATATCGCCACTGAGTTTGTGATCACCCTCGCTATTATCTGCCTCAGTTTTCGATCACAGTCTAAATACACCCTGTATACAGGTGTCAAAATGCCGTGATCGAAAACTAAGACAGGGAATAGTGAATTCAAACACATTGGTGCTTATTGGTATTTTATTAAAGGCCTTTTGTGTATAAGTTATTTTCCGCCAATTTCTGAGCACTGCTATAGACATGCCAAAGTAGAGAGTTAGGCCATAAGGAAATGCCATTTCGTATGCCCCTTTTCTCATCACGTTTATCTTCATTATTAAAATGCATCATAATTCATTGACATTGCAATCAAAAATCTATTAATCATGTATTATTTTTTTCAGTAACAATATTAAAATTGAGTGTATTAGTTTCTACGACAAACAGCTTGTCCCTTGGGCTAAGCCATACGTGTCTAGCGGCCCAAATCTAAAGACATTACGGTGAAGTTTCGCTATCAAATCCGGCAGATGGCGCTTCCCACGCCACTCGCACCATCCACACTATCTCATGCCTGTAACGTGATTTTGCCAAATTCAAACCAGATTTTTGTTGAGATAGCAAATGAGGTTTTTCAGGTGCATTAAAAGTTTCTAGATTTATGAACATTAAAAAAACATTGTGCTGATTTTCATTGGAGTGCCTCGTGGTCTCGATTGTGGTCTTGTATTGACAAGTGAAGCACGATCTAGAGATACCGGATTCGACACCCGGATCAGGCAAACGAAATTGCGTTTTCCTTTATAGAATTCGTACGGAAATAGGTTCTACAACGTGGGACTTAATTAAATGTATGCATCAAAGCTAATGATCTAATATGAATTAATATTGATTCAACAACTTTTTAAATGGAACTGGTTTGGTTTAATATTAGGCACAAATATTATCACGTGTTTGTATTTCGTGACCGTTGTAACACTGAATATTTGCAGTCGACACACACGAACAAATAAGTATGTTTGTTGAATCGTCACATACCTTCTTAACATTGAAAATTTGCTTACACATTACCTCAACTCTTGTCAAGGAAATTAAATAGGGCATACCTCTCGATTTCAGTTCAGTTTGTATATTTGACGTTTGACGTTGTTCTAACCTTTATATAGTAGTAAGTCCTAAGGCTATTTTATCTCGCGAGTTCCTTGCTTCGCTAACGTTATAATATACATAGTATGTGTCTAATATTCACAGGGCTAGAAGACCATAAAAGTTCCATTTAAATCTCAGGGAGTGTTCAAGTGGTAAAAAAAGCAAAAAGGAAAATAATAATATTGCAATAAATATAACCTGTAAATTTAATACCTAGTTTGTGGACGTAAGGTGAGCCGTATCGCAACCCTTGCTTTGGCAACGTCACCCTCAATTTGCAAAGCAAATTAGCGCTCCTTGACGACAGATCTCCCCACCACTTTGCACCCACTTTGCATCGCTCGGGTTTTATACCTACTGGCTTAGGAAATTGGCAACAACATACCTAAATTTAAATATAACATAATATATATTTTATACGTACAGCTGCATTAATTGTTAAAATAAATAGTATAGATGGCTCCGTGGTTAATTGGAGGACAGTATTTGTTGCGCTTATGATAAGATGATTAAATAAATGAAATAAAGCCTTCGTGGAGCTGTTGGTTACACGCCGGCTTGTCCAACGAGCTACTATGGGTTCGATTCCCGTGTACAGGTACTCGAAACGTACACGTATGGAATGGAAATATATTAATCTTAAAAGTGTTTTGTGGTTTTTAATACTCTCGACTCAATATCTCATTTTAATATAGGGTTAGAAGTTTGTTAGGTAAGTTCGAAAACTGAGTCATCTCAAAGCTTCCTCCCGTCTCAATCCATCGAAACCTAGATATTTCCACACAAACTGCGATATTCCTTATACATAACCCTCTCCAATATAATGTTTAAATGGGAATAATGTATGCAAGCTCGAGTTATACTGTCATGGCCGTGTTAGTTACTAATGGGTAACACGATAATCCTTGTGCAAATTGCAGTGCGCCCCTAATCACCTCGTATATACGACTGTATTGTGTCTGTAGAGATACTATTGTAAACTGGAAATGTCAAATGATATTCGGTGGGCGTTCTGTTTGTGAAATAATGGGGTACACTGTTAGATAAACACATTGAACAGTTTTATAATAGGTAATTATAGACTATATTCGTACAAGTGCTTGGCACGAGCCTCCTCTACAACTGAGAGGGTTAGGCCTTACTATTGCTATACTAAGCTTGCCTAGTAATAAGCCAAAAAATCCTATGAACTTTTAGGTGTGCAGTTTTCTCTCACACGCAACTTCGAAAAGTCTAAGGGGTGTGAATGAGGCTTAAACCCGGGGCCGCCGAGATTCTCGATCATCGAAACCTCAAGGCCCACACGAGTTTTGTATGCTTACACCTTATATATTTATTATTACCCCTACTTTAATTAAGATACCCCATAAAACACTTCACAAAAGACGCCACGATGTTTTGAGACATCACACCACCCCATAATTTACGTATCGCGTGTCAATAGACGATATTTTCCGTCCATTATGAGTAGACCTACCCTTCCCCCCGAAAAAGTACCCATTGTGGGATAACAATGGCGAAATAGAAGTCTAAACGGGTCTTTATAAACTGGTTACATCTAATTCGGTAGGTTTCAAGTGATGATAATGTTTCTAATTTGATAGCTTTGATTTAGTTTAATCTTAAGTAAGGGTTTAATGCTTCGGGAGTGGCTGTTGTCTACCTTGACCTCTTATAAGTGTAATAAGGAAAATTCTACACTAGCCTTAATAATTTTGAGATCTGACGTTAATTACTGTTTGATGTCAATTAAAGTCTGGAAAAATATTTTTAGCCGTAAAAACTGAGCGAAGGCAAAACGCATAAGAAAGTTTGTTACCTAATTCAAACTCTAAACGGGGAGGTCATGGAAAAGTTGCATACTTTATACTTGACCACGAGGAATCCGAGTGGTTATGACTAATCTTACAACGTACATAAAGCCAAAATGATGAAGTGATACCCTCCTTCTATTAGTCTTACAACCCCTAGATTTACCCTCGCATATATCAATAGATTTAAGTCGAAAAATGTCTTATGGAAATATTGTCTTGCTTTCATATTAAAGGAATGCATCGCGATGAAACCTGCGCACTTAAGAATTAATTAAGCCAGCGTGGGGGTCTAAGCCCTAAACCCTCTCAGTGATAGATGCCCGTACCCAGCAGTGTGTCTTACAGGGGCTGGTAATGATATTATCTCGCAAAAAATAACATACAAGACCCTAAGAGCGCATACAAAAGTGGGTCTTGACCATTTGTATTTTGCATACTTCACGTGACCTCGTAACGTCGGCGCTCGTGACCGTGCAATCACGTAAACGTGATAATAGATAAGCGACAAACGACACTGTCGTACGAACGATAATTCATGTAGTGATTTTAACAATTAGACCAACACGAAAGAATCCGCGATAATTTTTCCGTCATTCAGTGTTACGTAAAAACAAAACCTCTCAAACTAAAACCAACTCTAAATTTTAAGCTGTATAGTGTAAAATTAAATGATACGTTAGTCAATGTTTTTACAATTCCGGCCATTGTGATTGTCACAAATAGTGATGTGTTATTTATCACTTGTTATCACATGGCTCCAAAAGACGTGATAAGTATTTCTAATGTGCGCCCATAATGGGACATAATGCGATTCAGCTATTGTACTTTCGGTTTTTATAAGCCTTTGTTATTGTCAATGGGAATAACATATTATTCACTTATTAGGAAGCTCATTGATATGATATGACTTAGTCACATATCTTTAAGTTCAGAAAACTGCAATAATGATATCATATTTACGTCTCTTTGTGATTCAAAAATATCTGGTTTTTAATAGGTGCCTTGTTTATACCAGAAAAAAATTACAATTTTTTTTCTATCAGTTTAATACGAGGAAAAAGTTCAGTGACAGTAAATTTCACAACATCTCATATTCTTCCCACAGCTGGACACGGACCTCCTCTACAACGGAGAGGGTTTCGGCCTTAGTCCAATAGCCAGCTTAGTGCGGGTTGACATCCTACACAATAAAGAAATCCCTAACGTAAAAATTTAAATTGTGCAGTTGCCACAATACATTTGTCTTCACAATTCAAATGCGTGATATTTGTCAACGATATATTTTGGCATAAAAAATTGGATCAAGACTTGTTATGTTTGCCAGACTCATAATTCCAAACTCTTATTAAGTACTGTATCAGTGAAGGAAAACATCATACTTAAAACTGCAATCGTTAAACTTCCCAGGAAAATTTAAAGTCTGCCAATCTACTGGGTCCAGTCTACTGATTAAGGCCTACCTGCACTCCTAAAAAGTCTTAGCAATTTTCGTTTGTCCGTCAACACATGCTAGGCCACACTGGTGGACTGAAGCCTAAATTTTATATTATAGAGATAGAAGTCTCAGTTGTAGACGAGGCCTATGCCCCGTGCTGCGATTTGTATAGGCTGATGATGTATCTAATACCATATTGGACTTAACTAAAACCCCAAGTCATCGGTCAGTTATTACCCCAGCCTTTCGCCACATCACAGTAGTGAATTATATCTAACAAGTTAGACCCACAGTATGAATGGATGTGTGTAAGTCGGCGAGATGAGTGGCTAACCCGCCGCCGCGTCGTGTCGGTCGCCCAGGCCCCGGATAAAAACTGTTTTAGCCCTTTAGCTCGGGCCTTAAGTGTCCAATTAGCGGTGCAGTGTTAAAACGACCGCGGCGACACTGAGGGCCCGAATTTACACTCACTGTACAAAGAAGTATTGATGCGTTCTCGTAGAGTTGATAATGTTTAGAATTTGTAGTGTACCTATTTAAGGTATCAACCTACTTTTATATTGACCTTAAGTTTTGGAGAAGATAAATTTGAACGTCAGGTCAGTTAATTTTTCTTATTGACCTTTATCACGTGATATAAAATGTAATGTATTTTATTTGATACTATAGTTTTGGATCCATAAGCAAAGATACAAAAATCCACTATGAGTAAAAATGGGGCCAAAACAGTAAACAGTTATAAATAAATAAGGTAAGGTATTATATGATTCACATATCTACTTACTATGTTTAAATATAAAAATACAAATCAAGGGAACACAAACATTCATATTGTATTACTTCTGGATCCTCCAATAAAAGGTCGTGTGACTGTCTATGAGATGACAAGCTCTTCAAAGCGGCACCACAAGGAAGACTGTCACAGCACAATGCAAAATGGCTTCTTTGTCTGTTGTTGTCCTTTTTAATTCGTGACTTTTATGCGTCAAAGTGTTTCACTGGGATTTTACCGGCCCCCAATAAACTAATGCGGTCCAAAAACTACATCTCCCATACATTTACAGGAATGTTTACATTTTCCTGAGTGTAAATTTAAGTTTGTGTTTCGTCGGGCTGAAGTGACCAGCATATTGAAAGCAATGACAAAAACTGCAGTTAAAGGGTTAAATTTTTTAATGTATGTGAATTCGGGCAGACGCTGGTTTATAGCTTATTCGGTTGCGTCAATATTGTAAATTTTATTTGTGTGCTTATTCTGCTTAATAAAAAAGGTTGACGTCGCTTTGCGCTGATTTTTTGCAGTATTAACGTTAAAGGTTTAAACATGCTAGGTGACAGATCTGTGACGCAGTTTTTAGCTTGCGCAACGAGAGGACACGAGTTTTCTGCAAAACCACGGATTATTCGCCGTAAAAAGACAAATGTTCCACAGCCATATTGACGCCAATCCGCACTAGGCCAGTGGTGGATTAAAGCTTAAATCCTCTCAGTTGTAGGGGAAGCCCGCACCCAGTTGTGGGACTTTTACATATGTGCTCATGATAAAGATGCTTTTATTTTACGTTTGGGCTTGTCCTATAAAAATATCAATTACGAACACATTTACAGCATTTCGAAATCAAGAATTTCGCAAGGCCCTTAAGATTGCGTACACTTGCGGCCAAAACGTTGGATCGTATAAAACTAATAATTAATTTCATAGAAATCCATAAAAATCGCGGCGTGTGTGAACAGAAGCGTAGTTCACAAGCGCCGGTGGTGTTAAATTTAATGGCCTGCTGTGGAATACATCATAAACTTGTTATAACAATAAATATGTTACGTAATGTATTGTCATGGACGGGTATAGTTCCATCATTGATATAAGTACTTAAATATTTGAATTTAACAATAGAAATCTTGAAGGTTAATGAAGAAATAGATACTCGCGCTTGTATCCAAAAAAAAAATATCTGTAAAGTAAAACATTCCCTTCACAGACTCTTTATTTCCACGTAATGATGTTTTGCCATTTTTTGAGCACTTTACAAACTTTTTAAAACTCCATCCAGGTACTGACAATTTCCTAATGAAAAGCCAAAATTACTCTACCTGGCCCAGTGTTCGCTATTTTTTCCATAATGATATTGTACATATAACAACCAAAAACAGATACAACTACATAGAATGGATACATACTTCGGACTTTATATATATAGCTAGATTCCGCCAGGACATTGCCAATAGATGCTTATTATATACCCGATCAGTCATCATAAGGAATGTCGTTATAATCGATTTTGAATATTTCAAAATCATAAACATCATGAGAATCCGTGCCCTAAAACGGCAGCTATTTCGCACGTCCCACGCGAAATTAGCGACTGCACCCCACAAAAACTTCAGTCACATGCCGCCTTTTTTTCACACTTTTTTTTTGTGTTTACATACATTTGCCGTAATGTCGGGACATCTATTAGCGAGCGGGCAAACTGTTTATAGCTACCGGAGTTCGCTGGGTCAATGTTTGCCCAGGATAGTGCAGCAGACGTGGGAGATTGAGTCGCGAAAAAAGGTTGGTTTTGGAAAAAAAACAAAAGATCGCTCGTTTTATGTCACGGTCTAAATATTTGTCTTTTTTAAGTTATTTGCGTGTCGTACCTATTGTGACAAATCTTATGAGAACGAAAAGCTATAATTCGGCAGTGAAATAGTAAATAAACTAAATCTTTACTAAAATTTTAAAATCGTTTCTTACAGGTAAACTCAAAGTATCAAATCTAATTGTATATTTTTTCTAAGGCCAATCATAGGAATATGGAGCATAAAGAAAAAACATAAGCTGTTTTTTTTTTCGGTGCCATAAAATTATTTTTCTAATTTTATATCGTGGTTCCAAAGTGGTTACACTAAAAAAGCAAACAGTAAATGGCCAATAGCTATCAAAAATTCAAAGTATACCTATTCGAAATTTAAATTCAAACAGCAAAATACTGCCATAAAAAGACGAAAAAGTACAACAAATTATTATCCAGTAAAACCAGTAGATGTCCTGTGGGTGACATAGCGCCACGCGGCGGAGGTCCCAGACACGCTCTAATCACATCCACACACACGCCACCTTTGCCAAGCCGCTGTGTACTCCTTTAAAAACCCAACACCACTCCAATCAACAACGCCATAACCGACACATACCTCGTCACACTTACGCCCTTCTTCCTTTAGCGTGCAACACAAAACTAACTACAACTTCATAGTTCGGTAAAGTCCTAAACGCCTACAAAATGAGTACCACGTAAGCTCTTTTGGAATTGTAAGTTTCATACAAGACTAATGTTGTTTAGAGTCAGTGGTCAGAGACCACCTCAGTTTGTTTGCCGCCTAAGCTTTTACAGATTAGTATGGCAGCTAGATTTTAAAATAACAATACTCTCGTCATGTTGGGAAAAAGTCGTTTGCGTTTTATGACCGTTTAAAAACACTTTAAAATATATTGGACCACCTACGTTAACGGGTTATTAACAGTTTTAAGGGAATAGAACGAAATTTCTTACAATAAACAAAAGATTTAAAAATAGTCGAAAGAGGAAGACTACATAGGTTTAAAGTTTCAACTTGAAACTGTCACTCAAATGGTCAAAAAAGTGTCTAGTCGTAAATAAACCTACAAATGACACCCTGAACTTTTTATATCCTCAAAATACATCAGTATCGTGGTTATTTCATTTTATTAACAAAGACGCAACTAAATTATCTATTAACTATCAGTATATCCTGTGACTTCACTATAGTACCCGAAAAAACCTGTTTTGCCTTGCAAAATTCCGAATAAAAATCTTAAATCTTTGAATCATGTTATAACAAAATTTAATTGTTTACTTATTTCCATTAAAACTATATACCGTGGCATTTGACATACAAAAACAATCCCACAGAAAAATACTTTATGCCAATATTTTGAAAGTAAATAACTAGCATATAACAGTGGGAAAACATGCAAAATCGATGATCAACCCTTAGTTTTAATGATCTGGGGACTTGCCACGTGTCCAATCGCAGCCCGCCTCGGTCGGGGGCAGTTATTATTTTTAATCCCTTAATGGCGTCCCAGATTTCATTACGGGGTCGCACTGATTAAAAGGGTGGTCCGAATTTTTTGGGGGCTCGAATTACGAGATGTGGTGGGTACATCTGTCATACTTTGGTTTGGTTTATACCTACATATGTATCAGTATATTTAGATATTGGTAGTGATAGTTTTGTGAACAAGGCGTTGGGTCGTCATAATATCAGTATAAAATCAAGGCTCAAATATTTGAGGTTTTGTAGTCATTTTTAGTGATGGCCTTGAGGTTTGCGCACGCCGTCGAGAATCTCGCCGGTCGCGGGTTCGAACCCCAGGCACACTCCTCTGACTTTTCGAAGTTATGTGTGTATTCACATTGAATTATCACTTGCTTTAACGGTGAAGGAAAACATCGTGATGAAACCTGCACACCTAAGAGTTGTTAGGAATTTCTTAGGTGTGTAGTCCGCCAACCCGCACTAGGCCAGCGTGGTGGACTATGGTCTAAAACCCTCTCAATGGTAGAGGAGACCCGTGCTCAGCAGTGGGCGTATATGGGTTGATGAAGAAGAAGAAGAAGAGTCATATTTGTTTGTTTTATGCTTTATACTTGCTCAACGAAAAGTTTTTAACAAAGATTTTCTTCATTATGTAAGTCATCAACTCGTTAACCAAAATGATGAATTACCAATAAGATCTCTTTTGGTTTTCAATGTGCCCGGTAAAACCTTCTATTATGTGATACCTTAAAATATCTCTCATCTCATCAGCCCTTATACGTCCCACGGCTGGGCACGGGCCTCGTCTACCATGGAGACGGTTTAGGCCTTAGTCTAATACGCTGGTCTAGTGGGGTTTGGCGGACTATACACACAAAATATAGCGAGCGGTAAAATATAGATGTTTATATGGAATACTTAGATATTTTTTATCAATGTCCATACACGACTAATTTTACTATAGGTATCGATAATTCGCACAATATTCGCATACAACAAGGTTTCAGTGCGTCGACTCAATTACACCGATGAGGGGGCAATGAAATCAAGCCCGAGTCCCCTTATTTACCCATTAGGAGATTTTTGTTTGCGCCATCCCGGGGTCAGCGCTTTATTTCATATCGGGACGTCGTTCGGGGTGATTTGTGATGACTAAACTCTTTCACTTTATTACGAGTGTATGATGTGGATTATTGAAATATTTTAATGTTATTATTAATGTAACATATATTTGAGAGTCAAAAATATCATCATTTTCAGCCCACATGCACCCACTGCTGGGTATAGGCCTCCCCCAATGCTCGCCATTTTTGTCGGTCTTGAGCTGCTCTTATCCAGAGCTTTCCGGCTACACGGGTTATGTCATCTGACCATCTAGCTGGTAAAATATGCTAGACTCGAAATAAGTTCTTGCCTAATAGTAAGACATAGGTAAGTCTAATCATCATATATATGAGCCAAAAGACGTCCAGTATTATAAACATAGGCCACCTTCCAAAGCATATGAATGTCATATAATAAATAACAAATGACTTTTTGTCTCTCAACATCTAAACTAAAACTTTCGTCTAGGTTCAAAAATTTGTCGTAAATATATCGTGCAGAATATGAATCATTTTCAAAGCTCAGACGCACGAACACTTCAAAGAATCAATTCAACTCCCAGTCTTCAGTCTGACCTCATTCAAAACAAGCACAGATACGTCATATTTTGTGACGTAAGCATTTCTTAGATTCCTTGTCCATCAAGGTATCATATTTGACGCACGCCGCCGATCGGCGATGGCGCCAGGCGGTTAAAATTAACCCGCGGTTAAGTCACAGGGGGCCAACGTAAACGTCACTCGCTAATCTTATTGCTTCAAGTGCGTCACTGAGACTTCAGGCCGGATTCATATGGAGTTGATACAAGTTTATTAGAAAAAGTTCGAAAGTTGGAATTAGATGATGATTTATCTATAATCCAGGTTGGCTTTAGCAGCACATATACATAATGAGTATTCTATAAAGGTAGTCCTAAACAGATGTTTATGACCAGTACGTACGCTAAAAGAGAATAGACTTTTGAGATAAAAGCGAGAAAT
The DNA here is from genome assembly GCA_030295005.1 of Cephonodes hylas. NCBI lineage: Eukaryota > Metazoa > Arthropoda > Insecta > Lepidoptera > Sphingidae > Cephonodes > Cephonodes hylas. The sequence continues at coordinate 8,694,929 of AP025377.1, read as the reverse complement.
AAACCTCTAAGCGTTTTTAAATTGATTGGTCACACGTTGCTTCTTTTGGTAGAAAATTTATATTAACAGTAAACTGTAATATATAAATACCATATTACTCAGACAGAAGAAAGATAATTCTTCGAATATAATTCATTTATTTAAATAAATAAAGCCATTTTCTTAAGAATTAACTAAACAATTATTTAAAAACTGCAAATCTCTGTCACAATAATGCGTATTCTATTTAAGAACTCTTCTTCTTCTTCTTCATCAACCCATATTCGCCCACTGCTGAGCACGGGTCTCCTCTACCATTGAGAGGATTTAGGCCATAGTCCACCACGCTGGCCTAGTGCGGGTTGGCGGACTACACACCTAAGAAATTTCTAAGAACTCTTAGGAGTGCAGGTTTCATCACGATGTTTTCCTTCACCGTTAAAGCAAGTGATAATTCAATGTGAATACACACATAACTTCGAAAAGTCAGAGGTGTGTGCCTGGGGTTCGAACCCGCGACCGCCGAGATTCTCGACCGCGCGCCCAAACCTCGGGGCCATCACTGCTTCTATTTAAGAACATTCAACAATATTGTTGAAGCAAGAATTATTTAGCCGAAACATATTAATAGTCTATACCTAAATAAAATTCAAAGTTTTTCAAACAAACTTAGCAAAACATTTACATACCAATACCAATCAATCACAGTTGTACTCACTCTATAGGCATACTGAATACGGATCTGAACCTCAGCAGCATGTCTCAAGTGATCCAGGATTATAGACCACATGCCAATCTGCACAACCAAAACTCAAATTTATATCATATGTACACGCTATAAAGTTGAATTTACATTGCACAGATTACGTCAGGACTTATTACTCGTCTTGTGAAGACGTCTCTATTGACAGATCTGAAGATTTTATGTTAGCTAGTGTTTACCGGCGGGTATCTTTGGAATATGGTTTGTTATTGTTACAAATTTAATTTTAATCCCGTGGGTAGGCGGTATAGAACACTCTCATAACTTTATTTGTATGGCGACTCTAGTTTTTGAGCTGATTTTATATAAAGCTACTGAAAAGTATAGAATAAATTTTTCGATGTCCCCATCGTCATCAATATTATACGTCCCACTGCTGGGCTGACACATGTCTCCTCTACAACTGAGTGTTTACGCCTTAGTCGACCACACTGGCCTGATTTGTGAGATGATAACCAAGATAAATGATTGTGTGATCCACAAATATTTGTTTCGGGTCATGGTGTTTTGTGACTGAAAAGTCTCCCGTAGTTTCTGATTCTGACGACACAAGACTTTTAATGTGGGATTAGAACTTCATAGTTCGTTCGTTAGTTAGTCATGCATATGCGTCTGTTTTGTTTTAACTTAAACAGTGTAGGAAACATCGTGATAAAACCTTCCCCCCAAAAAAAGTTCTTAGAAAATTTCTTAGGTGTGTAGTCCGGGAACCTACACTAAGCCAGCGTGGTGGGCTAAGGCCTGAACCCTCTCAATGGTAAAGGAGTGCTCAGCTTTAGGACCTATATGATGGTGATGTTAGGTGTATAATAAAAAAGTTTAATTTACAATTTGATCAGTAGTCTCGTGTATAGTCGGTAGCCATATAGCACCCTTATGTACAGCTCCCCTGCACACAAGGGGTGTAATTCTATCAGTACTACCCCGTCGCATTCATGGCTGTCGTTGTGTCATCATGGACGGCAGTACACAATGCTTAATTATTTGTCATTAAATTTTGTGTTTAAATCATGATTTTCATGATCGAGACGGCAATTTTATGTTTATAGATGGGAAAGTACTGTATTTTATTTTAAGATTAGATCAATTCAGAGTTGAGCGGTTTTATGTTTAAATTCTTTAATTTTTAACCGTTGGTTTTCAAAATAATGGTAACTGCTTAGTCGGGGACTCCTGGTAAATAAATGAATGCTTTTTCATAAATAAATGATTGAATTTTGTAAAAAAAGTTATGATAAATAAAACGCTCTACTCTGACACACGTAAGTAGTTTTAAATTCAGATTATAAAATAATGTAATTACTGAAGATAGATAGAAGTAATGAACTACTAAGGTACCCTTTTAGGCCGAGTTTAGCGACATGGGTAAAGAGGATTAAGAATATAATAAGTTGGTAATTTAAACTATATGTTGAAGGAGAACTGATATTTATGTTCACACAAAGCTGTCTTCTCAAACCTGCCCGTGTCATTGAATTATAGATACTGAATAAATGTACTATTATTTCATGTCACTATGATGCATAAGACCGTCGTGACGTCACTCAGACTATTTTGTAATCCGCTTGCAGAGAGCACTTGTCAATACACGCGCTCCATATTCCATCCACTTTGGATCTATTCAAATATTATCAAACCAACATACAATGCAGCTCATAAATTAACATTACTTTTAACTAGCCCTTATTGCGAGCGTTTAGAGGCTATTTTTGGTGTAATGTTTTTTAAGAGCAGCAAATATATTTTGTGCGAATAGTTTGTTCAGTAGGCACATGGCTGGGACCGAGTGACTGCCATTTTGTAATCCTAAAGTGCACTTTGTCAAAACGCGGAGAGGGTAATTACAGTTTTGTATGAATACGACGAAGGGTGAAATAATCTGCAGTGTTCGCTTATTTTTACATAAAAATGTATGTAACGTACGCAGTAGTTTTGGGAAAGGATCGGTCCTATGGACTGAAGTCCACTCTTTACCATGTTTTTTATGACCCATCTTCAATCTTATTTTCAGAAAAAATACGAAAAATTTGGAGTTGCAATAAATTCTGCCTATTCTTTGGAATAAACTTAAACGTTACTATGTGTCTATAAAACGTATTTACACCCTTAAAATTAGAAACCAATATTTACGTACTTTTATATAAATTTTCTCTTAGAGCAATGCTGGCTGATCTTTAAAATTAATTGCCATCACGAAAGTCTCAATATGAAAACGTAAACAAAAGTGAGCGATTAAAATTTGCACAGCCATTAGCTGTGTTTAGGCGGCGGCGCGACTCTTGTAGGAGCTACGCTGCCAAATTAAATGGCAATCGATTTCGAGTAGCACCCGCTATTGGGGATAAAAATATACTCTAGTTAATGTCAATTTAAATAAGTCGGATAGTGGAAAAAAAGGAGATTTTTTTCTTTCGAACAACTGATCACAGCTTTAGCTATAGTTAGGTATAGGTACTTCTTCGTGCAAACTCTATTTATGTCTATCGTTTTTTTTGTCGTGATTATTACAATGTAAAATGAATTTTAAGAGAATGTGATAAAATGTTATATTGGTTGCAGAAACTCCCGAAATAGACTTCCTATACGGCTTACATATTTAGGCTTTGTCCGCCACACTCGTCTTCAACACTTTCCTTGCGAAAACCTTTTCAAATAGAAACCCTTTCACAGGTAACTCTTCGCCATCTTTTTAAATAATTAAGCTATTTATAGAAGTACATATGCCTAGTATTAAAAACTGCAACATCCAATTTATCCTCAAAGACTAAAACCATATCGCACTACACCTCAAAATAAAACAAAAATACCCAATCCTCTGTCCTTCACGAGACACCCGGAGGGGCCAAGAAGGAAATATCCTAATTAAATATGGATGCAACGTAATGAGTTATGCAAATATTGTAGACGGTGGCTAACGATTGAAGGCGACGGAGGGGAAGGGAGAAGTTGCGCGGGGTGGGGGTCGAGAGGAATGCCTAGATTGTACTGTTGACGAAACACAAGTATTTACAATGAGGAATCTTTAAAGGGGTTCTTTGGAAAGTATTGAGGGTGCGCTGTTTTAATTGATTTGCAGGGAATATTATTGAAGGCGAGCGGTTGAGTTGGAATTAACATGGTTCTTGATTTTGTCAATAGTACTGGAACCGTTTGACATGCAGTTTCGGACCTCTAGGAAATGGATATTTGTGCTCTGGATTTGTACGCATTGATCGAGTAACACCGTATAAAAAATATACTTTTCTTATGTCATATACTGAAAAAAGCTTTTCAATATTGCTTCCCTTTAGTTACAATGGGACTCTACCACCAAATATTTTTACGATATCTTATCTGATAGCTTACTGATAGTTTGTTAAAATTCTGCCTAAACGAGACTTCTCCCATAGTTTCTGATAGCCATACCACAATTATTTACCTTAATTTCAAGCTAAAAATATATGACACAGATTAACGTGTTATCTAAACGCGGCCATAGCCACAAGGGCTTCGGCGCTAAACTTAAACAATCCATCATGAAGCTAAATTTGTTTTCCCGTCGGTACCTTAATGCGACTTTTGAACAAAAAATCTGCCCGTTGTTGGGAAACTCATTATTGTAATGTGCGTCGCCATTTGGCCGGCTTAGCCGAACTTCTCTTAAGTGGGCAACATTATAAATTATTTAATAGAAGCCCCCGCTTGTTTGCAAATTGTTTATTACATATTTTTTTTTATTAATCGTGATTTATTGTTACCTTTTCAAGATTTTAAGGATTGTTTATACCTTCGGATATATCTGCGTGGAGTTCAAAAAATATTAAAGGAATCAATGGATTAGTGGGTCAATAAAGCAAACAGATTGATCTAGATGTTTAAGAATCAAAAGGAAATATACACACATACTTTGTATCAACAGTGCATTGACAAAAATGTAATGGCTAACAAACACTTACTTATAAAACGAGAGGTCGCGAGTTCGATCTCTGAACCGAAGCAAACGTTTGTTTGATCCACAAATATTTGTAAAATAGAAAAATCTTTTGCAGCTTCTGATACTCACGACATAAGACATCTCCGTGTAAGATTAGAAATATGTATGTGACCGTTTGTTGTATTTATTTTCTTTATACTCTTTCTATGTATGGTGTAGGTACTACGGGTTAAAACCCTTCTCAGTATGGCATCACGAATGATTTGATCTATTTATAACCTCCCATCATCAATAACTTATTTGAAACCTCATTAATTCACACGTCCATACAACTAGATTTTCTTTAACACTTTCCCTTTTACGTATACCTCTGATTAAGAAATTGCTCATTAATTTAAAATGGTAATAATTGATTGTAAAGTATTGAGATATATGCATGATTAAATAGTAAAAATATTGGATATTGTGCGTGATAAAAACCTGATTGAGTGTTAGTGAGAGTTTTGCTATAAGAATATGCGTGTTGAAAGCCACTAGTGTATCATAACAATATAAATATCAGCATCATGGTAAACATCAGAAATCCACTACTGAATGATTACTTCAACTTCTGGAGAGATTTTTCCTGTAATATTCAAAAACTTTCATAGCTTACATAACTTGTAAATAGGTTTCAAAATCTTCTTGAATTATTATTGTCTTCTTACTTAATTGCCAATTACAACAATAAACATTTAACAAGCAGCTTTCTGATTCAATGGCGTCCCAGCGGTGGGAGTACGCACACCCCACAGCCATTCTCATCCCCAACGAGGCAACATTTTAATAAATTCTTCAGCAAACATTAATGAAGTCTCGGGTACAACAAGCCGCCATTGTCGGGCCCACGTCGCACCATTATGATTTTAACCGAGATAATGCACGGGAAATGACGGCAAAAGAAATTTAATTCACGTAACGATGAAAGGGTTATATGGGGCCGGCTTTGATAAATAAAGCAGGAGGGACCCTGAGGATATTGCGGGCCCTTTTTTGCTCTACATATTGATATTAATGCTTGTGAATTTTGACAAAATTGCGCGTAGGCCTTTGTGTGGCCGTCGCTTTTTTTCCGTTGGCTTTGTTAATATTTTGGTAAGTGAAAATTAAATTTGCGGAGTTTAGTTGGTTGTTTTTGGTGTGTAGTCAATAATAATGCAGTAAGTCGTTAAAGGTACAATTAGCCGATGATAACAATTGCATTGGCATATAATAATATCATTTGGTAAATACACTATGTCGTGGGTTGCTTATGGTATCGGCAAAGGTTAAGTTATATATACCGCTAAATTATTGACTGAGGTGAAGCGACTTGGTCACAATATACACATTTATTTATTTAAATACTTAATATGTACATATGGTATACTATATACTAGTATAACTGGCGGTGCTTCGTAAAAGGCCACTGTTTTTAAACAGTACACAACGAGCCTAAGGTTTTTTTCTATTGCATAAACTCCTGTGCTCCAGGATCAACAGGTACTAACAGTAATAACGCCGAGCTATGAAGCTCAGCAAACCTAAGGGAACCTCATATTTCATGATTCCGTAATGACATTAATAAGAAATAACATACAGAAGGAGTTGAACTACAAAGAGTTGTCCACGTTCCTCCACAGCAAATTGAGACAAAAGTGACTTCAAGCAAATTCGAGCGACCATCGAAAAGCAGTTCTACCTACCCTACCGTAATTTAGGGCAAAATATACAGTTAAAATATACAGTATAAATATTAATCGATCCACTTTTCAATCTCCTTTAATCCCTATTACCTCAAGCTGTAAAATTAATGGAATCCTCGCATGCTTTCAGACATGTACCCGACGAAATCCCAAAAGTCTAACTCCAAACATGTCCGTATCAGATACTTCATTAATATTTCTGTATCATCCCGGTAATTAAGGGGCCGCGACCGTCACATAAAGGGGTCGTAATGAAAATTGTTCTCCGGATATTTTGAACTCACAATGGTTTTTGAGTTTTTGTTGTCTGAATTATTTAGGGATCGGAAGGAATTTGTATTGATTTGTTTCTGAGTGGGTTGTGCGATTGGATGAATATTGAGCTTGATGTTAGGTTGACTAGAGATTTTGATTTAGGAATTCATTAGCTATTCACAAGTCAATAATTTACTTGAAACACCCAGTACCTACTTACAATCAGGTGACAGATCCTAGAAACTTTGTGGATAACTCTAAGCCCTATCAATTATTTAATTCTATAATTTATTGTATTGATTGACAAGTATACATTTTATCCTTGTAAAACCGCGAAAAGTCCAGTCTTAAAAGTATGTAGGGGAAATACGTACAAAATGACATATACGGACAAAATGACACAGGCATCATATTTCAAATTCTGTCGTTTCTAGCCCCCCATAGATAACTACATCTCGTGACTCTATCTGGTGATACTAACCTGTGAAAACGTGAACTCGCGCTAGCCTTTAGTTTGGGTGTCATAGCCGACGACAAACATTGGTAAGTTACGAGTTTTTTTTAACTACAGAGAGTTGTGTGTATTAATATTATGTTTTTCATGATATTACCTTGTGTTTACATTTATTACATCCCCTGTGTACTTGTTGTTGCCGTCAAATAGTTTTTTCCGTAAATAATAATTATTTTACATTTATTGTTGAATTTTGATTTTTTATAACGCTATATGGACAAAATGACATACATACGTAACGGACAAAATGACATAGGTATGTCGTTTTGTCCATAAGGATTCTATGAGCTAATTTTAGGTACCTATTTCTCGTTAATAAGCTGTTAATTTCTTTACAGATATACCAAAATGCGTAATTATAAGCGTAAGACTGATCTTCAATCCTGGAGTGAGGAATTAATGCGTAAAGCTATAGAAGCAGTTCAAATGCTAAAACTACTTTTACACCTGATGTGGAAAGACAATTAGTTGAGCATTTGAAATTACTTGAATCTTGTTTGTTTGGACTGACGCGAACGTCTGTTCAAGAACTAGCTTTTGAGATGGCTGAAAAAACGGTTTTGCTCACAGATTTAAGCCACAAAAATAATAGCTGGACAAGAATGGTTAAAAGGGTTTTTGAGACGAAATAAATATATTTCTTTATGTAAACCAGAAGCTATTTCAGCTGCTCGTGCTCAGGCTTTTAATCGACATATAATTTTTTAACTTTATAACTTTTGTCGTGTATGTCATTTAGTCCATATGTGGTATGCCATTTTGTCCATAGCATATGGACAAAATGGATTTCGTTGATCTCAGTTAAATTTAAAAATATTTCTTTTTCCAGTTTGTTTATCTTTCGAGTATCTATTATAATTCAAAGATATGAAACCTAAGATTACTGGTGTATAATATGAATGGGCTGTGATTTACTATTAAAGAGTTATGACCCAAAACCAAAACTATATGTCATTTTGTACGTACTTCCCCTACCAAAAAAATATTGAAAAAAAAATCGTTTTGTTGTAGCGTATCTTGTCGATAAAACTGACGATTTGAAAGCACTTAAAGTCTTCACTTTAACTATGGTTATACCACGAAAATGTAAATTTGCCAGCACGATACATAAAAGCCATAGTGAGGGAAAGTGAGTTCCATCGCTCATCTGTAACCAGCTCCGTGACTTAAGCTGTTACACCATGCGCCGATATGTGCACTTTATTTAGGTAACGTCAAAGGTACGTCCACACACACGCTTAACAAACCGCTTCGTATATAACTGACTTATTCGGTTATGTGGTGATATATGACGTATTTTTTTCAACTTTTGTGTGGCTGAATGTTTAAGTCTAGAGTGCAAGTAAAATTGGTAGGTACTTTTGTGGATGGTTTTAGTAACGTCAAAGCCCGGAACCGATGATTGATGAATTCCTTGTAGATAATTTAAGGTAGCAGAGTAATTCACAAATTGTCAAATAGGCATTTGTCAAAAAAAAGTATTGCGGAGATAATTGAAAGAAGCATTTTTAATTGGCAGAATACATCATTGTCGTTAGTCAAAGAAAACCTACTTCAGATTAATCTAGGCAAAGTTATGTCTCATCTAATGAACTTACACGCTCTAGACAATACACCACCAAACCCCCACACAAAAGATCTTTAAAAAACCGTCGCGTTTCTGCCTTATCAGTGTGAGCACACTCGCCCATCACCGGTGGCTCGTGATTAGAAAGTGCGCGACGCTGGCACATATCGGTATAATTAAAAAGCGCTTGCCACACGACTCTGCCCCTACTGCACTCTGGGATCTTCATACTGACCTCCAGACGCGACTTTGAAATTTCGGCAGCCATGTACAGTTGGGAAAATAAGTGTAAAACCTTTCGGTATTGATATTTCCTTTCCGCCAAACTATGACAAAAAAATAGCTTTGTCCTCTTACAAGATCCCATGCTTGTCAATCACAAAATATGGTTCAAATTAATACATACATACGCATACAGAAACAGACAAATATGTATTTTTGATCAAAATTTTCTCTACTGAATTTTCCCCCATAACAAAAGGCGTTTACTCAAAAACTGTTCCTCGTTTTCGAAAGACTCCAACATAAATTATTTTAATAGACTTCACTACAATACTCGTAAGGGTTACCTATATAGAAATAAAAAAAATTAATAATGAACGACAAGTTACAACCCATCACAAAGACAGCGAGACTCCATACGATAGACAGGCAAAGGCTACTAGCGTTTGGAAGCATTCCAAATAGTTTTAGGTCAGCTAAACAGATTAAACATAGATTAGTGTGCGAAGCCTTCAAGCTTTGCAAAGCGCTAGTCTTTTTGTACTTGAAAATGTACCACATATGTATAAATAGTGTATGCATGTTGAAAGTATACTGATAGCCTTGAAGAAGGGATCGAGTATTTTATCAGTTGCGGGTTTAAGTTATCTAAGTTGTATGTGTATCCACTATGAATTATCACCTAAGTGAAGGTGAAGTACAAGTCATGAGGAAACCTGCCCACCTAAAAGTTCTTAATACTTCTTAGATATATTTTCCGCCAACCCACACTAGGCCAGCGTGGTGGACAAACGCTTAAACACTTTCAATTGCAGACGAGACACGTTTCCAGCATTGGGACCTATATGGGTTGATAATGAATCAATTTTGCGTGCCGGAATGCGATTTATACGGTATTCATTTTAGGGAAATAATTGACGATATACAACTGTTTTATGTATTATAAGATAAGATTGTTTTGCGAACTGTACAAGTAGTTACGACAAGTCCAAACATAATATTTCACTATCAAATTCACACGATCGCGTCCGAGCATCTGTCACGATCTTCGGTATACGCAACTTGTCCGACAAACGCCACGAAACACGCGAAAATAACCGCTAGTAAATTTTATCACCGCAAAAATTCACATCAAACAAAAAATTTAAGTTAAAGTGGCAAAAATGTGTTTGCTCGTAGGGATTATGAGATAAAAAAGATGCGACCCTGCCAGGATTCGAACCTGGAATCTTCTGATCCGTAGTCAGACGCGTTATCCATTGCGCCACAGGGCCGTTGACGTTTTAAACGAAAAACATATTTGTATTGTCAGTTTACGAAAATGATTATTGACATTCTTATTTGAACCATGCCCAATATTTGAGCAATGTCTACCAAGACTGTAGAAAAAATATGCAAGCTTGACCATGTAATAATAATGCCTTACATCCGGCGTTCTACAGACATATTAATAGCTTCATAGATAAACCAGACTCAATACCAGATTTTGTTACTCAAGGAGTTACGTATATGATTCCTAAAGACTCGGAGGGGTCTAACCCAGCTAAGTACCGGCCAATCACTTGCCTACAAACCATTTATAAAATTATTACCTCCTGTATCTCCCACGTCATAAATAACCATATTACAGATAATAATATAATAGCCATAGAACAGAAAGGATGCAAAAAATTTAGTAAGGGATGCAAAGAACAATTGATAATAGACTCAATAGCCATGAACCATAATATTAAACAAAGAAACGATCTATGTACAATGTACATAGACTACCAGAAGGCCTATGACTCCGTGCCACATAGCTGGCTTATTTACGTTCTACATCATTACAAAATTCACCCAACCATAATAGGATTTCTAAAAACGGTAATGCAGAAGTGGGAAACAAAACTAAGTTTAGGTAAATCGATTGAAACGGGGTCCATTCCAATAAAGCGGGGAATTTTTCAGGGTGACGCTCTTAGTCCTTTATGGTTTTGCTTAGCATTAAACCCGCTCTCGAGCCTACTAAATAGTTCTAATGATGGTCTACAAATAGATTCTGATGAAACCACAACCCTGAAATTGTCGCACCTTATGTACATGGACGACATTAAGCTTTATGCAAATAGTATTTCTTCTCTACACAAACTTGCAGATCTCACACAACAGTTTTCTGATGATATACGTATGACTTTTGGCATTGATAAATGCAAAACGTTCACAATTATTAACGGTCAAAATATTGAAAATAATCCTTACAAACTAGCCTCTGGTAAACTAGTAAATTCTTTAGATCAAAATAATGCCTACAAATACTTAGGGTTCGAACAATCATATCAGATTAAACAAAAAGACACGAAATTACACTTAACAAAACAATTTAAACATAGACTCAATATACTAATGAAATCTCAGCTTAACGGACGTAATTTAGTGAAATCAATAAACACTTTTGCCATCCCTATACTCACATATTCCTTCGGAATTATACAGTGGTCGAAAACGGATCTTTTAAAACTCCAACGGCTTATTAGTACAACAATGAGTAGTCACCGAAAACACCATCCCCGAGCCTGTGTCCAAAGAATGACCCTATCAAGGGAAGAAGGAGGCCGTGGGCTCATAGATATTAAAAACTTACACAATAGACAAATCACCTCGTTAAGAAAGTTCTTTTTAAATATGTCCGAACATTCAGCTTTTCATAAATCAATAGCCCAAGTAGATAAAAGATACACTCCTCTAAACTTATACTCAACCGATACACAAACCAATGAATTAATTGTTAGCGACAGGGAAAAGATCCTAGAATGGGAACGTAAATCCTTGCATGGAAGACACCGCCTTGACCTGCAACAACCTCATGTCGACATGAAGGCGTCGAACGCATGGTTGCAGCGGGGCGAACTCTTCCCAGAAACGGAAGGATTTATGATTGCCATTCAGGATCAAATCATAGATACAGCCAACTACCAAAAATTTATAATCCATAGACCAAATTACTCCGACCTTTGTAGACGATGTCATTCAGCTTCAGAAACGATTCAACATATAACGGGAGCCTGTAAGTCCATAGCCCAAACAGACTATAAACACCGACATGATCAAGTTGCAGCAATAATTCATCAATCCCTGGCCATCCAAACAGAACTTCTTACAGATAAAGTACAGTATTATAAATATAAACCGGAAGCAGTATTAGAAAACGCAAATTTTAAACTGTATTGGGATAGAACGATCATAACGGACAAAACAGTATACAACAACAGGCCTGATATTACCTTACACGACAAACGTAATAAATCAGTTTTTCTAATAGATATTGCCATTTGTAATACTCATAATCTCTTAACAACACACACAGAAAAGATTGCAAAGTACACAGAACTCTCAATAGAAATAAAGTCACAGTGGAAAGTTAGCCACATTCGTACAATACCCATAATCCTATCTAGTACCGGAGTCATACCAAAAACATTGCATTCGAGTCTATCCATCTTAAAAATAAACCCGTTAATTTATTTGCTATTACAGAAAGCCGTGATCCTCAATACTTGCCGACTAACTAGAAAGTTTTTAAATAATGACACTACCTAACCTTATTTATATTATGCACTTGGCCATGGCCCGTGCTTCTAACCCTCAGCAGAGGAGAAACGATAACCGTTATATATCATAATAATAATAAAGCCTCTTTATTTCCTTAATAATATTTACATACACAGTATAATATAATTAAAAGAAAGAATTTAAAAAAGAACATAAATCAATTAAATTAACATAAATTAACTAAATTAACATTATAAACATAAATTTACTAAATTAACATTAATAAACATAAATTAACTAGATTAACATTAATAAACATAAATTAACTGTTTTTTTTTTTCATATATATGTATAATAAGTTAACTAATTATTAAGGACCTCTTGACGAGTATAGGCCTCCTCCATACTCCTCCATCTCGTCCTATCTTGTGCTGTCTCCATCCAGTTGTTGCCTGCGAATTTTTTTAGCTCGTCTTCCCATCTTTCTAGGGGGCGCCCTCTTCGCCTTTTTCCAGGGGGGCCATTCCATGCAGTAACTTTTCTGGTCCATCTTTGAGCATTCTGGCGTGCAATGTGCCCTGCCCAGTTCCATTTTTGTTTCCTACAGTGCGCCAAAGCATCAATAATGTTTGTTTTTTTTTCTTATCTCGCTATGTCGTTTCTTATCTTTAAGTTTTAAATTTAGAATGCTTCTTTCTATGGCCCTTTGGCATGTTTTAATTTTCCTTTTTGTGTAAGTATTGTAGATCCAGGTTTGGCTTCCATAGGCGAGGCATGGTAAAAGGCATGAGTCTATGACTGTCTTTTTCAAATGTATGGGTAAGTCAGATTTTAAGATTTCTTTGTTGCTCCAGAACCTATTCCATGTTAGGTTTATACGTCTATTTAGTTCATCGTGATGTCTGTATTTTGAGAAAGAAATTTGTTTACCCAGGTATATATATTTATCAACATATTCCAGTTGTCGACTTCCTACGAATATTGGCTTTTGGTTTCTATTTGACATTATTTTTGTTTTCTCTACGTTTAATTCTAAACCAATTTTACGACTGACATGGTTTAGTTCGTTGATCATTCCTTCAAGTTGGATTGCGCTTTCTGAAAACAACACTATGTCATCTGCGAAGCGTAGGTTACTTAGGTGGGTTCCGTTTATATTTATGCCTTTTTTTGTCCAGTTCAAGTTCTTCATGATATGTTGTAAAACTATTATGAAAAGAAAAGAGTCGACCATGTAGTACCTACTATTTCATAGAATAACAGTATAGAGACACTATAATTTGAACTTCTTGATAGTTTTTCACATGTCCCGGATGGCAACCACCGTACTGTCAATCACCCGTTATCATCATCATCATCATTATGATCAACCCTAGTAACAGTAGTTGGCAGACTACAAACCTTAGAAATTCCTAAGAACTTTTAGTTTCCTAATAATGTTTTCCTTCACCGTTAAACTACGAAAAGTATCCCGGAATAATACTAGGTACCTATATCCATTTTCCAAGTATTCGCACATAATTGTGTCAATTAGTGTATTGTCGTATTCGTATAAAAAGTTATAATGTGACTTTTGCCCGCGGATTTCCTGGCCCGCCGCGCCCATCGCGCTTCACTTGTTTTAATGTACTCATTATTTTTTATGAATAATTTCAATATGTATGGTTTTCTATGATTAACAGTACTTTCGTTTGAGATTGATTATTAAAATTTTGTACCTAGTTAATTACACGCACGATTTAATTGAGTAATTTATGGTGTTCGAAGATTACTTCGCTTCACTTTTTGTATGAAATGCATTTTCATTTCTACATCTATATTAGTTCCTATTTAGTAAGTGTTTTCTATTACTGAGAGGTCTGAGACCTGTAGCAATGATATATCTTATCAATCCAAAGCTTGTTAATCTGTTACGGTATCTTTTATCTGTCGTACAACTATGATAATAAATGCAGCCGTTTCGTTCTTACTTTAAACGATACCTACCGTAACGCTTAATATTTTTGAACCTCCAAAAAAGGAGGTATCTTATAACAATCCACAATTCTTCTTACAAAAATAGTTGCTTTCGCCAATCTTCTGAGCATCATCTTAGTCAACCGAGCTTTATATCTAACCAAAACTAACCTACGGAAAATTAAAAAACTCCTAACTGCCCAACGAGGTTGTCCTTCAAGCAGTCTTCAATTCACGACTTGAACTATTCGCACATTTGTATCGTTTTCGCGCAGTTAACGGTGTCGGCGTGTCTGCGGAGTGCGGCTCATGAAATTATATTGCCCTTACATATCTAATGATCGACAATTACAACAGCCGGTGAGCCGGGCTTCGGACTCACAATCACGATCGCAACGCCCCCGCGCCGTACCCCGTATCTCGATGGCGACGCTTGCCGCAATTTGTAAACGTTTCGGGGTAAAGTACAAATAGACATTTTTTATATTTATGCTATGCTAACTGATGGACCAGGCTCCGGGCAAGCAAATAGCCTAAATCTTTTACAAAGGTCTTTTATGTAAGTTTAGGTATAGCAAAAAACTTTCAAATCGGTTGAGCTGTTCGGTCGTGTAATCGCAATAGACAAGACATTACATTTATAAGTATTTACATTTATTCGTAAAAATTTTTTTCTTCATCTTAATGTATCTGGTGAGACCAAATACAGATTGAACAACTAATTTTCTCCTAAGTTTTGCTAGTGGTAGACTTTAAATATACAGTCTTTACTCTACCTTATTGTGACCTATCCAGCGTTAAGTATGGATGCAAAAAAAACAATCGCTACTGTCTGATCGCGCTGATATTTAACATGTAGATATTTATAGGAACTTATTCCCTATGACATGATTTTTAAAAATTGAAGTCCTAAACAGATGATTAATACCAGGGGAAGGACAAAGTTTGTATAAATAAAAATTTGCCAAAATGTACCAACATTAACGCGAGCAAAAGTAAGGTGTATAATAATTATTTCATTTGTTACCACATTTGCACCTAGCAGTATCGGGAACACCGTAGCGGGTTTTACGTAGTCGGATAGGAATATGCGAACTTTGAATTCGCTTCCACTTATCCCATAGACCAGCCCCAAATCGGCACGCACTGTACACCTAATATCATCATTAACGATTGCGAGCCTAATTCCTAATGATTAATGATAGCTTTATTGTCTTTAACTAGAGATATCGGCCACGATTTCTTAATTCGGTAATTAGATCTGAAGCAACCGGAGCACTTTGGGATGACTGATCGCTCGACGATTTTGAACACTAAACTAGTAATGACTATTTTTAAAAGCGCAAATGACCTGCCTGTTTTTTGTTTAATATGTGTAATACTTATGTAAGTTTAAGGCTAGGGGATTGTACTTTAAATAAATAAATGCACTAAGATACGAGTCTTGTGCCGTGGGTATCAGGAACTACGAGTGACTGTTCGGTCTCTATAACACCCAGACCAGAAACAAATATTCGCGAATCCCACAAACATTTGTCTCAGTGCAGCGATGGAAAACGCGACTTCTCGTTTCGCAAGCTGACGTCTACCCAACTTTGCCACGAGGCTGTGTAAGGAAAATAATAAAAAAATACTAAAAGCCTGCTTTTACACGATTCGATGACAGCTTTGTTATAAAAAAAACTTTCAAATAAATACTTTTCACGTCGTATTCGTCAATAAATTGTATTCATTAATTGCGAATAAACGCATAACTATGATTAGTCGAAATTGTCTAGTATTTGAACCTGTAAACACCAACCACCTATCCTCGAGTCCATCCAAGTAAACCTTTTTACGCATAATATAATTTTTATAAGCCAGTAGAGATGGTTTTGTGGCGCGCACCTCGACATCAAAGTTTCAGTCGCGCGCCCCGCACGTAAATCAACCGAGCGGTGTGACAGCCCACTACGCTACCATCCCACTTTCGCACAGTTTTTAATATGCAATACGTGTTTATGTTACTTACATACATAAATAAACAAAAGCAATTTGACATATGAAAGTGATTTTACTCCTCAAAAACTTGACAATATACAATTATCGCGTAACGCTTTTGGACTTCATACAATACATATGTAAGGGAATAGCGTCACGTTGTGTACCGATGCTGGTGCAGCTATGGTACACGTGTGAGGTTATGTGATGAGGTAGTAGCGAGGTAAATAAAACTACTGGTCTTAGTGCGTGCGAATGGGTGACTCTGCGTGACTCTTTGTGTGCAATAATCTTTATTGATATTTATATTAAAATCTGACCTAGATTAGGTTCGATGACAATGCTGACAGTGTTATACTGACTCCACACATACATACGTTGGACTAGCGTTTTACTTCCATAACAAGTTACGAGTCTGTTGCCGTTTTTCGGATACACTTCCTTTAAAGGCAGTTACAATTCGTTGTGTGTTCTTACCTATTGGTAGTAATTTCAACCCTAATCAAAGATGAGCATGATTGCTAAGAATATTCTTAAGAACTTTTAAATTCTCAGCGATGTTCTCTTCCTCTTTATGTATTTTTAAATAATACTGTCATATTTGAAAATAAAAACACTCACGTTTAAATATCTGGTACACAAATCACGACACTTAACAACCACTCCACCCAGGGCTAACCTCACATCTGCGCCCCGGAGACGAATTTATTAACCCACTTTTATTAAAAGAATATTTTATGTACGCCTTTATGCCGTAGGGACCGGAGACATCGGAACATAAAGGAGATATGTAAGAGGGTTGTTTTATGTCGTATAGTGTGTTAGACAACCGAAAGATTGCAAAGAAACTCAAGATCTCAACTTTCTGTCTTAGTTTAACTTGTCAAGCTTTGGAAAAACTTTCGTGAACATCGTGTCAGAATGATTGGATAGCAATGAAAAGCACAGAATAGCTATAAGATTAGTAGGGAAATAGACAGTATTTTCTAGATCTACCTCTGGTAGATAGATACGATATTCCTTGTCAAACATAATATTTTATCCTCAGTTTAGTTTACAATTTAGCTTATTTTCATATAAATAAATATACTAGACAACATTTTATAAATTATTTCGTTAACATCATCACAATCTGTGTAGGTGTCAACTTTAACAATTCAAACAAATTATATCTTTAAACAATTTCTTCTACATCGGATTCTTCTTCATTTTAATTGATTTGTTTTTATTTTATGTGACATACCTATATGTAGCTACATATATCCTTTCTCCAAGCTCATCTATAGAACCGCTCAGAATATTAATCTATTTTTACAACTACACGCCTGCCCTTATAGTCCGATAGAGATCTAAAAAATATGCATCCACACATGTCCATCCCAAAAAATGGAAACAATAAAAGGGAAAAAATGACGAGAGCATTCGAAGTATCAAATGCATAAATGGAAGGCGTGCGCTTGTCCCGGTGACCGCTAAAAGGGCTCTACGCGCACCGTATCGAAAAAAATAACACACAAAACATCTTTTTTACCCTCCGGGAACAGAACAGCTGCGCTTTTGTATAACAATGATACAGCCATGTTATTTCCACCAACCTGGGGCAATCGGCACACTGCAACATTAACCGACCGTGAGAAATGCCCGTAATAAACCCTCAAACACATGCACACGGGATACGTTTTCAATTCTGTCGCGTTATAAACGATTGCGCAGCCCATATACGTTGCCCTTTGTTAAAAGTCACGCTTGATTTGGGGCGAAATTGTGTCCTTTTTGTTGTTTCATTCGACGTGATGAGTGTAAAAATTGCGCTTTATACTGCTACGTAATATTTCCTTTGTAACGATTACAATATACATACAATGTTATGAAGTATTATACTTAATATTAATATAAACGGTTATTAAAATTCGGCCATTTTATTTCGATCCCTGGGGAACGTCAACAAAAGACCGAGTATATAGAACGACACTCGTGTGACAATTTCAATTGTGTTCCATTTTCAAAAGGAGCGCCCTGATTGGCTGCCGGGTTGGTGACAAATGGGCGACATATTTCCGTGTCAGCCAATCAGAGCGCCGGGTTGTGACGACGCCGAGTCAAATGAATTTCATACGCTGGGTGTAATCAAGAATGTCGTTTCAGCGCGCGACATTTATGCGTTTTATGTTTGTAGAGAACGCTTTACGTGTGCCGTGCGTGTTCTGGCCGTCTGCTCTTCGTATTAAATGACTTTATTTTTATGGCAGATGAATTTGTTTGATATGTACTTTTTAGATTTGCACGCAAAATTATAAATGCATTTTATTAATGTTGCTAATACGGAAAAGTAGTAATTTAAAATCCATGACTATGATCCGAAATAAAAATATTTCAAGTATCCCCTTTTATTAGCTTTATAAAACACTTGACGATACCCCAATACAACACAAGGACTCTTACACAAACTCATTTATATTCACCAAATCGTAAGCAATATAACGCCTATAATGACGCGCAGTGTGCGTGTAAGTAGTTGGAAAACTACTAGATTATCGCGAGCTATTACACGCTACAACACAAGTTGTGAACACGACACGGTGTCGTGAAGATGGCCGTTAAGATAACCCTCGCACTCAATTTGGTCGCGTAGGCCCACCGAGTCAACGTATTTCAAATTAATATTATTACTTTTATTTTGCGCCAGCTACACATAGTATTAGTGCAATCCTTCTTTATTTAAATATGTTCTATATTTGAAATAGTGATTAAAAAATAAATGTAATGTTTAAAGCATTTGTGTATAAATTCATTTTTAATTTTTTTTTACTTACAATTTAAAAATAGAATACGTTCGAAAAAGGTATGATAAGACTGGGTATTTATTTAAATTAAGAACACATATTAACAATGATATAAAGAGAATCAGTATGCCACCGTCTTTACAATGTAAAAAATTCCCGATCGTACACAAAAACGCCCCCTTAAGCAGTAATAACGCGTAAAGATGCCGTTTCCGATAACCCGATGTCATTTGTTACGGTTTTTTCTGTTGTTCCGTGTGTTGACACGAAAATGTGTTGATTGCTGTTATTATATTTTTGATCGTGTCTGATATAAGGCTTGTTTCGTTGCGGGAATATCAAATTGGGGGTCATAAATTTGAGAGTAGAGATTGTGTTTACGTATTTGGTTTTTTGTTTTTATGTTTTGGGGAGGGGACATTAATAGAAATGTGTAAGGGCATTATGTAACTCAATGTAAGAGTTTTTGGAGATATAAACGACTATTTACAATTTTGCTTTTTCACGTTTATTTTTAGCAAATGAAAATTAGGTATTTGATTGGTCTCAATTTTTTTTGACTTATTTATTTATGTTTTGTTTATATTTAAAATTATAAACATATATTTCAAAATCATCAAACGTGGAAGACAATACATGAAGATACCCTAAGGTTTTGTCGATATACATTATAAAGTATATTCCTATTGCTTTTGACAAATCAATGAATGATACGAAATACTTAATAGGCCTTTTCCCCCTTGCTTATAATAGCATATGCGTCAAGATGAATGTTTAAATAATGTAGAACTCATCATCATTATTTTTGTATAAATATTGTTTGTTCATTCCATTCTTCTTTACCATTCTATTCTAGTTAGTCGTCATAAATACGCGAGACTTTAACGGTACAAAAACGTTGATCAAACATCCATGTAACCGTACTTATAACACCTATAACGATAATTAAAATTCTTCAATTAAATTTGAAGTATACCTAAACTAAATCGCGTACTATTAGGTATTTCATCTCTCCTCAGGTTATCATTGGTACACAGTGCAGGCAGTGACTCAGTCGGTAGATCTACGCGTATTGTCTCACTGATTGACACTGCGCATGCTCTAAACAAATCAACCCGATCCAAACTCGTCCATCACGACGGTATAATTAAATGGGCCATGTCTGTCCGTCCGTGCGTCCGTACTAACAATGTATGTGAGGAGAACGGTGAGGTGAGTTCTAGTGTGTATTAGATGTTTGTGTAGTCAAATTATGATACTTTTGACGGAAAATATAAAAAATATCGAAGGTATATCTTAGAGTTAATATTAAAAACTAGGTAGAAATACTATTCTTTATTTAAAAGTCAGTATGCTTTTTGCAATTTTACATCAAAACCGCTGTTACTGAAAATATTCATAGTCTGATTCATGAACTAAGATATAAACCTTAACGTAGATATAGGTAAGATTCATAATGTACAAAAACCACCAATTATGTGTCATTTATAAATTTTTTAATCACACAGCTTTCTAGAAGTAAAGTTTTGTAAGTTATTACTACTTTTACATTTCCACAAACCACTCCAGCAAAACCAGCAATCGTCGCTAGTTCACGCAAGTTACGCTACTGTCTCTCCCCTACTTGTAGCTAATGATCGTCCATGATGTACTCACTAAGTGCCAGTAATGTGTGCACAAACACGTGGCGTGGCGCATGTTATGACAATCCCACGGAAACCTGTGTTTACACGTGGTTAGCGCTACTTACCCGCCGTATTCGTATTTGGAACGCTATGTGGAATTTGTAACTGCCTTAAAAGAATGTGTTTCGGTTGTCGAAGGTAAAATGTTTTGACATCTCGTATGGTGATGTTCTGTGGTACAATTTTGTTGATTTAGGTAAAAACAGACGAAGATTTCATGAAGACTTATTCGTATGTCATGGATTGGTTTTTGTACATACATATTGGAATTATTAATATCAAAGTCAAGTCAACTTTAAAATCCTATCTATGGATAGGCAAGTATACTTAGTTCTCAATTTATTTAATTGAACGATTTAAGTACCTACGTATTACCCATAATATGTTACAACGCCAACGTGACCTAAAAGGCATTTAAATTCGTGACTGATATCAGTTACGTTACTAAT
The DNA here is from genome assembly GCA_030295005.1 of Cephonodes hylas. Taxonomy (NCBI): domain Eukaryota; kingdom Metazoa; phylum Arthropoda; class Insecta; order Lepidoptera; family Sphingidae; genus Cephonodes; species Cephonodes hylas. The sequence goes on along the minus strand of AP025377.1, from coordinate 8,673,611 downwards.
TACAAAATTTTTTACGGCCCAAAAAATACAAAAGCTAAAAAAACAGTCCTAATTTTATAATACGGGCAAAAAGTACCCAATTGTTTCTTAAAAGACATGATGTTATAGCTAAGTAAAAAATATCAAATTAAAAATTAAGCGTCATCAATTTCTTAAAGTTTTCCTTCTGTTCGTTATAACATACGTACATTATTAAAAAAAAAACAACTTCATTAAAAGAACATAAAAATACACACCGTAAAGAGGTTAAATAAGTAATAATTGCATATAAACTGCGCAAATATCACGCTATGTAATTTCAATTGAACATCGAACACCCGCCGAGTACCAACCGCACGACGTTAACACATCTGCTGCCAACACATAATTATTGTAAATATCTCAATGTTTATTGTGTCACAGGCTTATTCTTAATGTCCAGTTTACGTTGACCTGTCTTGCCCTCTTCGGATAGTACAATTTTGTATTACTCAAGGGTGATTCTGCGTTTGTTGAGGGGTCTAGTGATTTTGGTCGTCGAAGGCCTTGTCACTGGCTGTCGCGTCATGTGGGACCCATTTGTTTGGATAAATAAAGTCGTATTCACGATGTTTCGCTGGCCATATGTTAGGTGAACGCTCCTTGACACTATTCGTTGGAAATAATTGTTAGTTACTTGCGAAATTGACGTTGGTGACATTTTGTCCCTTTGAATTGTAGTATTTGTGAATGGTTATGTACCAAATTTTGATTGGACGTTCGGATACTTATAGTTATTTTCAATACCTTTTAAAAATAAAGTACCTACCTACCTACTTTATTTGATTCATATTTTTAAATTGGAATACATGTCCTACTTATTGTCCATTCTAAGAGTTTTAAATTCCGGGGTAAAAACATTGCAGGTCAACCTTTAGAGCCACACCCTCCATTATCATTAATTTGCGTTTCTTTACGATCGATATGACATTTTAGGGATTTTAGGGATAGGCACTAAATGGAGCTTTAAAATTTTAACAACCCACCCACCAAAAAGCAAAAATAAGAACATAAAATTTTCGGAAAAAGTAAGGAGATCCTACATGGAACTTGGCTCTACAATTTAACCAACTGCCCGTTTTACCAAAAAGAAAAAATAGTACGAGAAAAAATATTTTTGCAAAATAATTAAGGTTCAATTTTTCGAAAAGCCGTATGAAAGCCTTGGTAGATATGATCGGGCCCGTTTAGCCGGCTCGGTTGCTATCGCGGATCGGCTTTGTCGCTACCAGTGTAACGTATTCATACATCGCGTGACCCAGGGGGATAGGTAGACGTATAACTGCACCGTCTTCATACTTCAAAGGCACCAGTACAAGTACCTATATACAAGGTACACTTGTTAGTGAACAGATTTTAGAGTTAAGATTGTATGTATGTCATTGGAAATTTTGCAATGTTTTATACGAGTCGTGTTGGCCTCGAGGTTTAGGCGGTTGAGAATATCGACGGTCGCGGTTTCAAACCTTTGACTTTTAAAATTAATAATTCACAAAGAATTATCACGTACCTACCTACTTTAAGGGTGAAGAACAACATGGTGATGAAATCCGCAAAGTATTCTTAGGTGTGTAGTCCGCTAACCCGCACTAGGCCAGCGTGGTGGAATGATGCCTAAGCCATCTCGGTTGTAAAGGAGGCCCGTGCCTAGCAGTGGGACGTATATATAGATAGGTGATGGTGATATTTAATTAAATGAACCAAATAACTTTGATTTTTTTTACGTTTCCCGTCGGTAATATATTATTATCAATATTATTGAGAAAACAAGTTTGTTTGTTAAGTTTTACCTTATACACTTCAACTTGCCAAAGGATATGTCTATTCTATTAAACATTGTGTCTACAAGACAGGACTAGTAACTTGTAACCAATACAATACACATAACGCACAAAATACTTTTCTTCCCTAAAATTCCTATTCACACGCCACCACAAAGTAAAATGGCTTAAATTTTTCCACTTCATTACATAATAACAAAAATTCAGAACACCGACACCGCCCTATCACTTACCTTATCAAAATCACCCCTAGTCCCCACTACACCCCGTATCCACACGCGAAGGCTCGCACTTTGTATACAACTTCCGGTGGCGTGCCACTTCCGGCCGGCTTGACCGGAAGTAGGTCGTTTTTGCTCTATGTCACCTTAAGTACTGGCTGTGATTACCCCAGATTTACGGGTTTCATGGGGTAATTGTGTGTTTATACCGGCGAGGGAGTTAATAAATTGAATAGTTAATCGTTTATACTGCAGTAATAATGGGTACCTATACAAGAGTTTCAATAGTTTAGCGGGTACAAACTTGGATTTGGATTCGATTATCGTATGGAGAAAATTATTTTTGTTGTTTTTATGTACATATGCGTATTATTAAACACATTGAAGGGATAGTCAGAGATAAATTTCAGCAAGTTTCTTCGGCCTCTACATATTGCCCTTTTTTCAGGCCAATTTTTACTGACAACGTTTTACTTTTGCATACAAATTAACAGAAACTAGTAAACTTATTGAGCAAGCCACCGTATAGAAATTTATTTCGCAATGAAAACGTGATAATCGCAAATGTTTGATCCAAGTTTTTATTACTTTATTTGTTGGTGGTATGTTGGATGTGTTGCACAGAAGTTACACCAATAATTCTCTACACGCCCCACGCATAGCTCAATCCTTTCTCACACGATATTCATGTCTTTGACCTCTATCCATAACATCTTGTCCTCACGCTGGTGGGCCAACATATCTACTGTACCTCATAAAACATACTTTCAAGTAATCTCTATATCAATAAGGTTGAATTTGGCGTGGCAAACGAAGGGGAGAATGTGGTAGTTATGACAGCTATGTTTATAATATAAACAATTGTCGATGAATAGATACTGTCGTTGTCACTGCGAGCTCTTAAACAAACCGAGACCGTTATATGTGGCTGAAGCACGTGATCGTCTTAAGGTTCGAGGTTAGAATGCGATTTTTTGTCGTCATGATGCAATAATTTGCGAACCATCTAAACTGTTTGATTTGACTGTAGCTTATAACGATACGGCGGATACCTACTGAGATTGTTTATAGCCTCCTAATTTATACGATTAGTTTCGTAATTAATTTTAGAACTAAAGGGCCGGCCCGAATTGGCCATAAGCTGGTGGCATATTAAGGTTTTTAAATAGTGTTTCGTGGATTTTTTGGTATTTAATCAATTTTAAAAATCGGCAATAGAATTCTGGGTTTATGCCTATTAAATTTAACAAGTTGAAGCTTTCATTGAATTGAAAGTAGGTACATATACGGAAATACATATAAACATTCTAAATGAATAAGAATACCAATAACAAATAAAATTTGTCATATTCACACACCGAATTTCTTACCAAAATCACGTAATCATCAAAAAAATACACCCGACAAAAAATCGCAAACCAAACGCAACTCAGCATCTTACCTACAAGTGCGACAAAAGTAGGTTTTAATTAGATGCTTATCTCGGCCACCCACGTCGCGCCGACGTTGACGTTGCGACACCGCTGCGTGAGTCAGCCGGTTCGAGCCCGTGGGAGGAACAAGGGCTTTGTGATACACTCGCCCTCAGTAACTTGACCGAGTTGGGCAAGCTCACACAAGTCACCCGAATAGAAAAGCCTGACATTGGGATATATTGATTGTCATTTCTTTTGAGGCAAAGGAAAGTATTATGAGTAAACCTACACACCTAAAAAATCTTAGATGTGTAGTCCAATGATCTACAGTAGCACGACTTGAAGTACCTAAACATCGGATAGCAAAAGCCGGCTTTGATCACAGGTGATTGTAAACACAATGAATTACACCATAACGGTGAAGGTAAACATCGTGAGATCTGCACACCTAGGTCTTAGGATTTTCTTAGGGGTGTAGTCTGCCATGCTGGCTAGGGTGGTGAACTAACGCTTGAACGAACGACTTGAACTTCTCGTACAAGGGCTGATGAGAGACATAGTGAACGGGTGACTACAAGAACAGATGAGGATGTATTCTCGAATATGAAATAAAACAGGCTATATTTAAAAATCGCGTGAAAACATTCTGATCTCAAATGACTTCGAAATTTCAACGGGGTTGAACCCACGACCAACGAAATTATCGACCTCGCGACTAAACGTCTAGGCCATCTGTAAATCCAACAATGCGATAATACCTCATATAACAACACCATTACCAGCCCCTATTAAAAACAAAAACCTCCAAATTGACTGACCTCGTGTATCCAGCCGAAACTACTGATCAACCTTGCTAAGTCAACGATTCATGCGAACAATTAGAGCGTTTAAAGGCCCCTGCACACGGACAGTCAGCGAGACAGCTCCCATTACCTGCACGCCACTTGATACAGAACTTGTCGGCTTCGGGGAACGAAGCCGAAATTGGAACACGTGGAATTGGGGAAAGCGATTACTGTAAAATACTTGATTTGACAGTACAAACAACAAGCATAAGGCGACAATTATTCGTTTACACATTATTTTCGTTGTAACAGAAGACATGCCATTTCCTTAGGCTATCGAGCCTATGAGAGAGGCTAGGATAAAGAGATTTGGTTGTAGATGTGTAATCGAAAAATCATAGTCAACCACGCTGGAATGATGCGAGTTGACGGACGAAACGTCCAAGATATTCCTAAGAACTATTTTAGGTGTGCAAGTGATAATTCATCGTGAATTCACACATAACACATCGGAGGTATGAGCATGGGGTTTGAATCCGCGACCGTCGAGATTCTCGACCGCGTAGCCATCATGAATTTACCACATACAAATTACCAATATCAAATTTACTCGCGAATAATTAGTGTAATATTAATAAACAGTACTCAAGGCAACGCTAATATCATAATAACGAAGCAATTAATCCATAAATCTGGCGATGCAACGTAGATTACGGCCAATAAAAAATTAAAATGTCGGCCGGGGTCGCGAGTCGTCTTCGTTCGTGATTAATGGCCGGCCACATTGTTCATTTGTCTTGGACCACTTATTTAGACATTAATTCGTCGGTAATTACACAACGGACGGTACCTACATACGGAGGTTATATAGCTATGGGAACATGTACGCATTTTTATGTACGATAATCTTCTTCATGTTGAAGTACATATATAAACATATCTACAAATACACATACATGTAATTATATCTAAATCTTCTAAAGGTTTTATCCTTATTCAAGTCTTGTCAACTTTGAGTTAATGCTGACATAATAATTCCGTTATATTGCTATATGTAGTTTCCTAGTGTTTATTTGTAATTTTAATTTCATAAATTAATAGTCATAAGTAAGTCTAATAGATACGGCTAAGCTCGATAAGTGAACACAAGACCGTTTTGTTTGACTAACGAGGCATTTTCGGAGTATTTCTAAGAAATTATATTTTAGTTTATGAATTGAAATTGAATTTCTCTCTCTGTGCATATATACCTACTATATTATCTCTTTGTATACCATACTACTTCATTTGACTCATGACTACCTTATGGCTTACACCATGACGAGTGTGACGTTGTTTTTGACCCCAAAATCCCATATAGTTACTATGAAAAAAATTCTCTTTTTTTATTCCGCACTCATTCAGTATTTGTTATGCTTACATTTCTTAAGCTTTACATAAAAAAGCGAGTTATGTCAGATTACCTAAGGGGCGATCACTGTTAGGGCTTTCATATCCAATCAGTAAATCATTAACCCACATACATGTGTCTGTGGACCCTCATTCGCCTCTGATTAATAGGGATCTATTCTTAGTCTTTGACCCGCGACAAATTTTAATCATGTGTATTGTCTAACTTAACATCTAGGACAGGGTAGATCTCCCTTACAGGCCTAGATCTTTTGTCCCCTTTTAAACTCTAGCATAATTTTCTATACAAAGAACTAAATTACAAAGCTGATTGGCTGATTTGACAGCCCCCGTGGCGCAGTTGGCTAGACACCAGCTTGCGAAACGAGAGGCCGCGGGTTCGATCCCCGCACCGAGACAAATGTTTGTGTGAACCACAAATATTTGTTTCGGGTCTGGGTGTTTGTGAGACCGAAAAAGTCTCTCGTAGTGTCTGATACCCACGATACAGGTCTTTGAACCTAGTGTGGGGTCAGAGCTATGTATGTGACTGTTGGGTGTATTTATTTATTTATTTATTTATTCTATGGCACAATTTGTTACGTGACGAAACGAGCGGTCGCGGGTTCGATCCCCGCACCGAGACAAATGTTTGTGTGATCCACAAATATTTGTTTCGGGTCTGGGTGTTTGTGAGACTCAAAAGTCTCTCGTAGTTTCTGATACCCACGACACAAGACTCGTATCTTAGTGTGGGATCAGGACTATGTATGTGACTGTTGGGTGTATTTATTTATTTATTTATTAATCAATCATACCCCAGGCACACACCTTTAATTTGTCTAAGTTTCTATATTCACAATGAGTTACTTGCTTTCAGTAGGAAAGCATTGTGATAAAACCTGTACACCTGAGAATCTTGGACTTTCTTTTGCGTAGTCCACCGGTCGCTAGGCTAGCGTGGTGCACTGAAGCCTTAACTCTCAATGGTAGAGCAGACGTGTATTCGATGATGATGGTTGTACATAACCATTACCAAACAAACCATGTCTTTTATTACACTTATAGGATACAAGCCCTGAAAATAGTGCCCTGCGGTCGCCGCCCATACGTATGACAAAGCCACGCGAGCCCAATGCCAGAACAAACCGCCACAGTAAACACACGTTTATTATCACGGCCATAAAACGCAGCGTTTATTAGTGCAGTGTGGGTGGTCCCTTATGCATGTGAACGGAACAGAAACCAACTCCATATTGTTTGGATTTGTTATTAAACGACGGCTGTTGAACCCTAAGTCTTCTTCATTCAACTGCTGGGTGGTGGAAAGTCTATGTGAGAAAGGGTTAATGGAATTAAAGACATCACGTAAATATATCTGTCAGTTTAATATGCATGAATAAGAATATTCTAATTGTATAGAGATTTAGCTTGTAAAGTGCCGTTATGAGTACAACCTAAAGATCTTCAAACGTAGCGTAAAAAGCAACCCAAAAGTTTTGGTTTAGTAGTGAAGAGAGATAGGAGTCTTTAAGTTATGGTGCGATGATGACCCTTTGCAGTATTCAAAAAGATAATTCCTACTTCTACTTCATCAACCCATATACGCCCACTGCTGAGCACGGGTCTCCTCTACCATTGAGAGGGTTTAGACCATAGTCCGCCACGTTGGCCTAGTGCGGGTTGGCGGACTACACACCTAAGAAATTCCTAACAACTCTTAGGTGTGTAGGTTTCATCACGATGTTTTCCTTCACCGTTAAAGCAAGTGATAATTCAATGTGAATTCACACATAACTTCGAAAAGTCAGAGGTGTGTGCCTGGGGTTCGAACCCGCGCCCAAACCTCGAGGCCATCACTGCTTTTCATAAAGATAACACACTTTTGCAAATACTCGTACAAGCAAAATGCAACAAACCATTTTCTGCCAGTCGACCCATGGGTGATGCAGGCGTGCAAATAGAACAATTTAAATCTACTCGCTTAAGAATTGTCTAAGGTGGACGTAGAGCTGTCTATCGTGGATAAGACCCATGCACAAAAGTGGGACAAAGCTATTTATTTACGTCAATATATATCAACAAAAAAATCATAATTCGGAATGTTACGTTAACTGATTAATTAAAGAATCATAAAATCCGCGACCCTGCCAGGATTCGAACCTAGAATCTTCTGATCCGTAGTCAGACGCGTTATCCATTTTTCTCACCAAAACTAAACTAGTAGAAGAAGATAATTCATTCCAAACTTATTGGTTTCAGCGCCTACGTTATAAGTTCTGTCGAGATTCTAGAGATACCGGACTGAAAACAGGTCGGAAAAAAAATTATGAAGTTTTTTCTGTACGACTGAAAACCTATTTTTTTCAAGAAGAGCTCTTAATTAGAATTATTATCCAAAACAGAGTATTAATCTTATTACACATGTGGTAATTTATCGTTATACGCCATGTCATGAGATGTCGCTTATGGCAAAACACCATGGACCCTCAAACAATCGACTTATTAACAAAAATATTGCTCAAAACTGACCTCGATCCAAATTCATGTATTAACCTTTGCAACGTCCAAGGATGGTTATCTATTACAAATATTGCGACACTGTCGAATTAAGCCGGACATGAATATTAATTAACGCTTGTAGTGCAGATACTCACCGGTAGCGTATGAATACAAGCCAATCAATAACAATATGGATTCAATTAAATGCTTTGCTCACCTCTGATCTCTAGACAATTACCGTATTTATAGCTAAAATAACTTTTGCCTGTGGCGTTCTTCGCGGAATATTTTGTAAACAACACACACACTCACACACACAAGCACACATACAGACGTACGTGCTGAAGGGCAAGCGTAAATGTACTTCTGAAGCCTATAATGGTTTATGTCCAATAATAAAGCGCAAGTCTATTGCTGTGTTTCTACTGAGAATTTCTAAATGGTATTCCAATAGTATCTTGCCGACCCGGGATACGAACTAGAGACTTCTAAATCGCACCGCATTGTGCTACGAGACCGCGAGGTATTGAATTTAAAAAAGCACGTCACAAACCATTTTGTTTGACATCAAAGGGACATAATTATGTAGGTAGGTACATATGAAAGCATAAAATTCTATAAATGTTCTCGGTGTAACTTTTCTATCCAATTTACGTGATACGTCTCATTGCCTCATCCAGGCCTCTCGTTCAAGTAGGATTGGTAATGCCTTAGTCCAATCCGCTAAACTATTGGTTACTGGCAAACCCTTGAAGTACGTATTCTAAATGAGCAGATTTCGTCGCCATGTTTTCCTTAAAGTCGTAAGTATGTTGCTGAGACTTGATTTCGCGACCGACGAGACTATTGTTATACGTATGCGTAATCCTTGAAGCTGTCATAACTTTATGAAACCCTTCAGAATTGCAATTAATATTCAATAAATACCCCAGTGAAATCCCCACCCGATTACTGTACCGATATCCGCGCCACAATGTACATAAAAAACTATACAATTGCATCACTTTAATAACGTACGTGACTTACTGTACTATTTTTACTCGCTAACGAACGCATCTTCCGTCATTATCGACCTTATTTATACCGACATAAGGGCGAGTGAGTGGCTGTAAGTCCATTGAATCTTTACGATGACAATTAGGTGGGTTTTATAGTTTTATTGGCGGCCGGCCGTGGCTGTCAACTTCTAAGAACGGTGGACGCTGCCGATGTCATTATGGATTGTAAAAGGAGACGACAGGCCGGTAACGAGCTGATTAATGAGCCGTGTTTATGGTATCAAAGTATGCGGCTCGGATTAATAGAGGGATTTAGTGGGCACTGCGTTAACAACAAAATAGAGACGTGTTGGCTTTTTGTGTCGCCGTGTTGTGACTGGCCTGTCGGGTTGGTTTTAATGTTTTAATTAGACGGGTATAGTATCGATTAATTGACAAGGTTTAGACGAATATTAAATTGCAATTTATTTGACTTTATGTGCTATAGGGAGCTTTTTGCACATGTAGCGATGGAAGTAAAATATCATAAAATAGACGCATCTAAGAATTTTTTAAAATAATTTTAAGAGTGTAAAAACAGGAGTAGACCAAAATTTACCTACCTTAGACCAGTTGAAGTGGACTTAAACATATTACTTGCCTTACACTTTAGTGTGGGGACAAAATGCTATGAGACAGTTGTTTTTATTACTTCAAAGTCCAGTGTATTTCATAAAAACAGGCTAGGGACAAAGTTTTCTCTTCTCTGATCTTCCCTCGTCGGCCAAAAAAGCTATAGCAATTGTACAGGTACAGATTCAGTTTTTGTTCTGCCCACAGCCCAAAAACCTAATGGAATTAGTGGGCACATGCAATCAATAAGTGAAAATACCACCGCGGTCATCCCACAGGGTATCATGGAAATAAAACCCGATCAAGTGCTCGGATTAAACGCGCATTTAAATCACAAACCATAAACCGACACTGTAAAGCACCCAAGGCGTAATATCGTGTTGCGGATACGATGACATGCGTGGGCGCATATCCATTTGTCAAAAACTACACTACTGTAATATTCAATCTTATTCGAATACATTAAGGTTTGTTTTTGTATGTCGTGGACACATTATCATAATCGGCTTCATGAGCTTTACAGTTATATTGCAAACGAATTTCAACTCTATTTCGTAAGGATACATTTTGTTTTTGAACGAAGTATATGGATGTGTTAAAGACTTCACATTATTCCAATTTGTTTTTAAGCTATTTTATACTGTATGATCTGTGAAATAGAGGTGATTATTAAATGTGTTTGTATATCAATAGCAGTGCCGAGATCCGTAGCGCCTGCAGTAGGCATTTCATATGACGTGTAATGCACAAACGCTCTTTGTTTTTGATACTTATTGCCTACCTATATAATTTACGTCGTAAAGGTACTTGAGAAAGTATCGCTAACAATAGCAATAAACGCGTAAAGAAATAGAATTCTTGAAACACAACTATGAGAACCGCCGTTGTACCAGATCCCAAGAATTTGTAGAATGGATTTGAATACCTTCTTATTTTTCCTACGTACTAATAATAATTTTTAAATTTACCTATATGGTCACTTGTATGTTTCAAAAGGTACATAGAGGTGCGCTGCTGAAATCACGTTTCACTAAGGCTTGAACCCTCACAAAGGTAGATACCTGCACAACTATTTTTTTTATCCAATTATTATGTCTGTAGTTCGCCAGCTTAAGACAGCATGAACGACTAAGGCTTATATTCTTAGTTGCGCAAGAGACCTGGTCCCAGCAGCAGCACCTATATGTGCTGATGATGAAGATGTGACTACATCCAAATATTAACAACCAACCAACCCGCACTAGGCCAGCGTGGTGGACTATGGTCTAAACCCTCTCAATGGTAAAGGAGACCCGTGCTCAGCAGTGGGCGTATATGGGTTGATGAAGAAGAAATATTAACAAAATAAATTTATTCCTCCCAAAATTATTTCAAATATCCCATTTAATAATACGAAACTTGTCACTCGCACATACAGCGGGGATGTAGGACGTAGCCCGCGGCGGACGGACGGAACCGCCCCGGACACCGACTGTCACACAAATAGCTTGATTTCATCACTGTATTAATTAATGCAAGCTGAAATGTTATCAAAACATACACAAACACAAAGTTACATAGTATGTAGATAATGCTCTCCCAAAACAGAAACATATATGGTTCTTCTTCTTCTTCTTTATCAACCCATATACGCCCACTGCTGAGCACGGGTCTCCTCTACCTTTTGAGAGGGATTAGGCCATAGTCCACCACGCTGGCCTAGTGCGGGTTGGCGGACTACACACCTAAGAAATTCCTAAGAACTCTTAGGTGTGCAGGTTTCATCACGATGTTTTCCTTCACCGTTAAAGCAAGTGATAATTCAATGAGAATACACACATAACTTCGAAAAGTCAGAGGTGTATGCCTGGGATTCGAACCCGCGACCGGCGAGATTCTCGACCGCGTGCCCAAACCTCGAGGCCATCACTGCTTTTTTCATATATGGTTAAAAGTAAGCAATAGTTAGAACTTGAAAATTGAAGTTTCAGAAAGAAAAATTCTAAATATAAGTTTAGTATTTCCAGCATACGACTTATGTGTGAAGTTTCGAAATATAAGCAACAGATATAAAAAAAATGGGTCAACCAATGTTTTTTTACTAATGCCACCTAACAATCATAATCATATATCTTTCCAAATTATGTTTTATATCAGTCCAACTCCCAGCAAATTACCGACCGCTGTAAGAATGGAAAGGTGTATAATTCTCACGTACGTACCATTTAACAATTATTCACGAACCAGTGAAGTACGGTGTGATCGGACACGTAATGATGGCTAAATTAATGTGTCTACCTATTTGGAAGCTCGTCTGTCAAGAGGTCACTGTTTGATGGGGTGTAAGTCACGAGATGCGATCTTTGTTGGCCGTTGGATGTTACGTAAGATCTGGTAGATGTGACGTGGCGTAAGTTTCGTTTTTTAAATGGATTCTTCTCAGGTGCATCAATGTTAGGATTCCTTCAATTGGTTTTATCTTTAATGTAAACGATAAGTTATAAAAAATATTTTTATATAGGTAGCTGACGAGTGTGTGCTATTTATTCAGTATAGATACTTACTACTTCGATACTTTGACTTCAGGAACTTCTGCTCTTTCTGGATTTATAAGAAATTCAAATATAGTTAACACGAAGGAGCACAGCAGCTGGACACGGGACTACTTTACAACTGAGAGGGTTTAGTTCACCAAGCTGGCCTAGTGCGGGTTGACGGACTACAAATCAAATTCCAAAAACTTTATAGGAGTGTATCTTTACAATAATACGATAAATATAATCGATAATTTCCAATCGCTGTAAGTATTTGAATTGCGATTGTAGGTGTAGTCACGACGTGGATCTCATGTGCGCCGGATGTGCACTAAACAACTTTTACTGACCTCGGGGAAGCGCAGAGCCACAGCGACTGTCAACTGGTGCTATAGACTTTTATCAATTTTTTACATACATAAATATATTCAACAGTATGTGTATATATGTACGTCTGGGATCCTGCACTAGGCCAGCTGGATTTAGACCTAAAAGCCTCTCAGTTGTATAGGAGGACCGCGCACAGCATGTACCTATATGGGCTGTTAAAAACAAACAAACTACGATATTGGTCGAAAACTAAAAGGAGGTTGTCGGTGAAATAAACATTTACACCTAAAACAAGTATTTTTGAATCGTATGGCTATTTATCTCGGTATAAGGATCGAACCCCAGAATTATTATCAGCTTGTGTTTAACCCAGTTTGTCAAATAAGCAAAGATCTCTTTTCAACGTTATCTACCTATAGAAAATTTCATAAAATTCCTATACAGCCCAACTCGGAAAACCAAACTTAGACTTAGATCCCTCAACGATAGACGCCAACGCATCTATTATTCTTCGCATTCCAACTTCAAAAAATAAAATAAAAAGCCCCAACTGAAAATGTTTTATTCAACCAGCCAGTTTAAAAGTCACCTCTCCCGGAAAATAAAATGAAAAATGTATTTTTACCCCACCGTTTGTGCCAATCACACGGATCTGTCGTGTTCCGCGACAGCCTGACATCGGAAATGTGAAAAGTGAAAAAAAAACTACGACCGGATGTGAGCTGGCGGCCGGAAGTCAAACGTTGCCACCCCGCACGGCGTATCAATCAAGTGGGGTGGATATTTTCAGGGTTTCGACATTATAAAGTGTTCGAGTTTATGTCTATTACTGTTACAAAAATCAGTCAATTTTTATGAGTTTACATCGACTGCAAATGTCATAATATGGATGCTCGCCCGGGGACAACAAAACTTTACGAGTAACATTTGTATCACATCTAGGTACGTGTTTTGTAAAATCATGTCCTTCATTTTCCCTCATACCGATGACGCACAAATACGTGGATTCAAATATAGAATATAATTCTGCCAAGATTAGAATTATAAATTAACCCATTCTTGACCGCCGTGCCAATTTGGGAACACTTACTTTTTGAGGGTACATGAAAAAAGTATTTATGTAAGTTAATAAATTCTCACATTATTGGATAGTTGAAAGTGTGGTGATTACATATAATATTAAACAATTTAGTTATGTATAATAGATTTATTACAATAATTGGTCGAATTTTGCTTTCCAAGGACCTGTCGAGGTACTTGACTGTTTGCAATTATTATATTTTGCATATTAAGTTTATCATCGTAAATAGTTATTATTATTCAAATACGATAAATTGTCTAACTTATAAACATAATTTAAAAAATAATGATTCATTTTTTACCATTTTATAGCATCTTAAACATTGCTGTGCCAATTTGGGTACACTGGCCACAAGTGTTATTTTTGCATATCATAAGGAGAAACTGCTAACGACGTTATTGTGTCAGTAACAATTGCCGTGGATAAGAGGAAGAGGTAAATACAATCCTCGAAGATTGTGACGACGGCTTGGACTATGATTTGGCTATAATTCCATTGGAACTTTTTATTGATACTGACGAAGGAGATGGTTTTGATAATGAACAAATGTCTTCAATATTGCCAATTCATGTTCTAGGAGAAATCGAGGTATTTAGGTGTTCATAATGTAGATACTCTTTCTGAGTATGAGGATAGCAGTGATAGTGAACCGCCAATGGAAACGAACATAAGACCGCAAATATTAAACCACCGCTAGTGCACCTGATGTACCTGAGATTGGACGAAATTGGTCAGTGCTGATTGTGCCTCCTTTTTTTTGTTCTCGAGGGGAAAGCTGTTTATGGCTCTACTTCCCGCCAGCCCGGGGGCAGTGGGGGGCGGGAAGCGTATATCAGGGTCACAGGCCTTCCAGCCCGGCGCGCGGCGACGTCATATTTGCGCAGTTGTTAGTGACGGGCTGAGTCCTTAATACAGTCTCTAAACCGGCATACCGGCCAAAACCCCCCGGTGGCCATCTTCGTGCCGAGTTGGGCGACCATGATACGTGAGCGAGAGGCGGCCACCGTTGTCCACAGGCGCCCGGTGCGCCTCCGAGACGTACTTGTCTCGGCCGCCTCGGAGTCAAAGGGAACGCAGTTAAGCAACCTCTACCTTGTTTCGGGCGCCCCGGTTGTGGGTGGGGGCCCCGCGATGTACAGAGGCCAAAGTGCCGCCACCTCTCTTGGAGTCACTTGAGGACGCCCTGCCCCCGCAGCACGTCCAGCGACCCCAAGGGAACAATTGAGTCGCCTTTTACGACATGCAGGGGATACCGTGCTGGGATTCAAAGCCCCCTTTACCTCAAGGCAGGCTGATTGCTCCTCCTTGGCTCCTTCTTATCCTTAGACTTATCCATCATCGATTGACCAATTACTAAACGAGACTAGTATGAAAGAAACGTTGAAAGAACAGAGATCGAGTATAAATTTGATACAAATAATGAGATACTTTAGGTTCGCTGAAAATGGCCCAATCAATATCGTTGTATGGAGTTGAAGTCCATGGCAAACAAATGGAGGTGGGCTCCCTTTAAACACATGATAGATGTGGCATTACCAAATGCGTGACCATTACAGTTACCTCTAAAGAAGATGTAATGGATCAGTTATATTTTCGCTGAAATATAGCTTCATTTTGTCTTAGACAATCACCTCATCATCATGTTACTCGTCAGATATCGTTGTCATCGAATGGTTACAACTGGACGGCAGCGAATATGTTAAAGAAAAAGTTTCCAAAGCGTTTTGGTGGACTTATCCGTTATAATAGGATCCGATAGACTTGCACACTATTTTACCCTTAAGTGGCCATTGTGCCAATTTGGGCACACCCCTATAATTTCAAAATTATAAATAATTTAGATTAAAAGTGAAAGATTTTCACTGCGATAACGTGATTTGCGGCTTAGGAATGACTGGCGCTGATTGTGCTACGAACTAGTTCTTTTTTACTGAGCCTTCGTGATTTTTGTCTAAAATATTGTCTGTTTTACACCTTATTTAACAGAACAAATATTTTTTTATCAGTTTCTTAGACCTAAAATTTGCGTTAGTCTACACGATTTTAAGCTATAAAAGTATGAACCAATAGCACCTCTTCATTCCCGTTTGGAATTCTTCCTGTAATCGTTATATAATGACGGTCAATCAGCGACACTCGTCTCCAAAACATTGTCTATTTCCCTTCTAATCTTGTTCAGCTGTTCTGTGTTCTTCCAACAGCAAACATACAAACATAGCTATGTCGGTGCAGACGTGCTAATTGCAACAAGCCACAGAGCATAAATCGTGAATGAACGCGGCAAATAAATCTGACCCGCGTTTTACAACTGGGAGCGATTCCTTGCGTCTCCTACAGGAAATCAATAACGAGTTACACAAAGACGTGTTTGGGACGAGAATTGTTCCAAGGAGTTTTTAACATAAAGCTTTTGTTATGAAGTAAGGTTGGTTCGTAATAAGTGGTTAAGATTTCGATAAAATGCTTGGCTGTATGGAAAACTTAGGAGTCGTTTGTACCGTGTGACCAATAAGATAGTGAAGTAAAAAGTGTTCCTGATTCAAACTACAAAATCAGTAACATGATTTACTTTATTCAAAAATAAGTAGGTAATGTTACACTCAGAATAATAACATAATATTTCATCCGTAACTTACATAATAAATAAACATCGGATGTGCCTAATAACCACCAAGATTACAGATATACCAAAAGGAAGTCGTAATTTTAATAATACTTTAAACTACATTTTTCGAGCGCTGAATAAAAACGTCTAGTATTGCGTAGTGGAATGATAAATTATCGCCAATTTAAAGGATGCATCGACCTCTCAAGCAAACAGAGCGAGACTAGCGAATACTACACTCGCGAATGACCACTACTGAAAGACCCCTCGTAATTTCCATCCCCTTAATTTTCCGTTTGAAATCTTAGAAGTGGACAGGTCGAGTTATATTGGCAGCCGTTGCGCAAAGCTGTTTAAGTGAATGTATTTTATTACCGGCCCATACAGATTACTGCACGACATACTAGATGATATCCAATTTAACGTTACGAAATTTTATCAATTGTCAGTATTTTTGTCAAACGTTGAGGGGCGATTAAGCGTTTCGTAATACTCAAATGGTAGCTGTCATATTGTTGCTTGCTAGTTAATGGCTGTTAATTATTTCTATTGCCCAAGGTTCAGAATTGACGACCTCTGTTTCGAGGTTTGGTGAGTTCTTTTTATGTACTTTTAGTATTATAATAATGCTCGGTATATTACTTATACTGAGAATACCTAATGTCTGTACTCTTTAAAAAAAAAAACATAATAAACATCATTTTCAACGCTGGCTGAAAAGTTTCCCTAACACCGAACCATCCAAACAAAAAAGGTTTCACCAAAGAGATTTCGAAAAGCCGATCTCATAAACAGCGTTGACTGGCAATCTAACAAGGTAGAAAAAAAAGGAAATCGGAGGGAAAAGTGTGTTCCTCTCGAGATATCAATTTAGAGGAAATTACTGGCTAATCTGTCACATCGCCCGGGGCCGACTCTCCCCATTTTATTTTTTTCCCAAAGAAAAAACCCGGAGTTACGCTTGTTTAGGGGACGTCGACAATCTTGTTAATTTATCAATTGTTTTTGTAAGTGGCAGCTAAGTGGTATTATGTCGTACTTGTTATGTTTCAACATGGGAGAGCATTGACGAGAAAAGTTTTGATGTTTTCATCAAGAATTTTTTTTTTATATATGTTTTTATACTGACGATATTTTTTTTAAAAAAAGACGACAAGATTAAATGTGATTAACTGATTATTATTATTATAACTGGGGTATCACTACTAAAAAAAATTCTTTACAACTCCGTAACCTGTTATTTATCTGTGTTAAACGACCACATGAGGTGTAAAATCCACTAAAATAACACACTTAAGTGTATTGTCTCTCAGGTCACCTAAATCACCACAACCAACCGTATGTGTAATGAAGTACGTTTTTACCCAGACTATATACTGAGAGATTGTTACTTAAACCCCTAATTCATTGTTTGCCCAAGCAATCTACTCCTTCAAACCAGTGAATTCTACTTAAACATTTCCACAGCAATCGTAACTCCCGAAATGGACTCTTGAACCTCAACAAAGCAGAGGAAAGTCG
The DNA here is from genome assembly GCA_030295005.1 of Cephonodes hylas. Classification (NCBI taxonomy): domain Eukaryota; kingdom Metazoa; phylum Arthropoda; class Insecta; order Lepidoptera; family Sphingidae; genus Cephonodes; species Cephonodes hylas. The sequence continues at coordinate 8,655,840 of AP025377.1, read as the reverse complement.
ATATTATTCCTCGCAAAAAGGCGAATCATTTAAAAAGACAAAGTATCACACGTTTAATCCCGTTCGCTCCCCTCGCGCTAAAATCTTTTATCACGAATCCCGGGGGATTGCGCTTTTTTATTTCCTCCCCCATTGTCCCGGGATCGTGGGGTTGCACTGGGCCAGTGTAATTGGCTCATTGTTTCACGTCAACCGATATTCGACGACTGCTGTTTGATATATTCTTTTATATTCAGGTCAACGCATGATGAAGCTGTTTAAATTTTAGGGGTTGGTCTATCTCCGAGTGATGTAAATCGATTGAACTACCAAACTTATGAGCCACATCTACGTAAAATGGAGCATCAATTACTAATAATTGGAATTTTTTTGATTTGGGTGATTTTACAACGGAGAGGATATAGGCCTTAGTCAGCTACATCGGCCGGCGGGAAGAATTTGCAGACTATACAACTAAAAAAATTAAAGGGAAACCAGCATTTCCTATTATTTTTTACATCACCGTTATACGTGATAATTCATTGTTAATCCATATGTAACTTCGAAAATTCAGAGCTGTGTGACTGGTAAATTGAACCAGCATTCGCTTCTCCAAACCGCGTCTAACTAAGCCATCAAACGCTAAAAATTGTCCCAAATAAATCCTCTGCGGCCACCACAAGCTAAAAAATAAATTCCGCGACCGGTTTACTCATAAGCAGATTACGCAGGCTTAAGTTGAATTAGCAAGGTGCACGTCACAAGCGACATCACACCGACGACTCTCTCGCCTTTAAAAGATTTAAAGCAAGTTATTAAATGCAAGTAGCTGATATTACTTTAACTGCCCGTGATTTTTGGAGTTTATTTTTTATTTTATTTCAATGACCATAAAGGTGACAAGGATATTTCGTGACTTAAGCATTCGAAAGTACCCTAATCGAAATTAGACATGTTTTGGGAACCGAAACGCCCAACTGTGTTTTGATAATCCGAAGTTTGGTCCAACAAGCCACACATACCTTAATCAAGGGATAATTATACCTCTGCTTACCCCTTCGGTGTATATGGGCGTGAAGTTATTTACCTAAGTATTAAATATAACTATCAAAAAGACCGTAAAGTCTAAACAGACGTCAAATCAAATTTCATATTAACATATTGATTGCAACATAAACTCGTTCTAACAAGTCAAAATTTGACTAAGGGTGTATGCAAACAAATTAAAGGAAATCCCCTTAAACGGGGGAAAACAGGTTTTCCGCGCTACCCTCTGCGTGATCATATTGAAATTTTCCAGTTATAAATCTCTCGGTAATCTTAAATGTCAACTGCGAACTTCCGAGTCGGAAATGTTAGGGGAGATGCTTTGTTAATAAGCGGGGCGGGTATTGTAGCGGATGTAAACAAAATCATGGCATAAGCATTCATCATCATCATCATCATACGTCCCACTGCTGAGCACGGGCCTCTACCATTAAAGGTTACCGTATACACGGTAACACTAAACACTCAAGAAATTCCTAAGAGCTTTTAAGTGTCCAGGTCACATTACAATGTTTTTCTTCGCAGCAAAGCAAGTGACATTTCATTGTGAAAAATATAACTTCAAAAACCAACTGTGTCTGGGTTTAGCCCCCTACCGCCTAGATTCTCGACCGCCTAACCCTCGAATCCACTGGCACGTAATCTAAATGTTGCAATAACAGCAAAGACAAAGGACAAACGGAACAAATTATCCAGCAGCCCTCCGGGATCAGGCCCTGTGATCATCCACGCGTGTAATCCCCACTAATATTATTTACATCGGAGTTCGCAATTGTTTCCGTGCGGTGGCTCCGGCACGACAGCTTTGACTTTTAATCAGTTAGCAAATATTTAGGCGTGCATATTGAGGAGCTCTGTGCAATTGCATTAGAGGGTTGGTGTACGCGTCGCTGCTTCGAGCACGGTTCACTGCGTGGCATGTCACATATTCCGATAGCTTGGTGGAGTGTTGTTATGGGCTGCAATTGTTGTGGGTTGTGTGGATGTGTTTATCGTTGTTTTGAAGGTTTGGTTCGAATTGGTCGTATTTGAAGGTGTGTGTGTAAAATTGTAAAGGAATGCTGTAGTAATAGAATTAAAAGGAAAAACAGTTTATGTGTACTTCAAGTAATCGACAGTTTTGAAGTACTAGTAAAAGTGTAGTATGGACGAAATTATGTTGTCGAAATACGAATAAAAAATAAGAGTCGACGTTATTATTCTTTCATTATATAATTAAACTTCTTTGGCTAATACTGGTATAGCAAAGCGTTTTAATACAATTTCAATGTAGGCCAACTAAAACTACTTCATCACACTAAACGCATGTGCTATCTAGACTCTAGACAATCTTTCTGTAATTCACATACATATCTACAAGAAAACACACATAGTCTCTGCGTAGGAAATTAAAGTAGTTATCGTAGTCCAAGCTACCGAGTTACAAATCCCATCAGTCCAAATGAGTGCATTACATTGGACTATTCCGTCGGCACTCGGACAGGACGGTAGCGCACCGATATTACACCAATTTGCTCGTAATTCGCTCACGTACGTGTGTCGCCGCTGCAACCGCGGGGTAAAGATACAGACATATTGACTATTTCGTATTTATGCAAAAACATTCACTGGCTTATATAATACTGTATGTTAATTATTTGGAATAAGCAAACATTTTTGTAAACTTTTAAAAAATAAAATATATTCTAACATATGGATAATTAATTCGATATAATTAGATAGCTGTACGAATATCGTGTAAGTTGTGGAATGTATTGACCCAGACGAATGCACATACATATCACGGTCCAGGAAGATAAAATCTCATTTCTATTAGATACCCATAATTGTATTGTCATGTTATCTTGACTCAGTATATAATCTAGTTGTTCAACCTTCAATAGGTACTGTCAATATCCGGGAACTGACATTAGTCTTCAAAACTTATGGCTAAAATAATAACGAGCAAAAAAATATTCAGCGATTCTCAGTCTCGGAATTCATAAAGTGGTGTCAAACTCCACCTTTATCATCAGACCATATACGCTTAGCTTATTATATAGCTTTAGGTTTGGGCCTTAATCCACCACGCTGGCCCAGTGCGGTTTGGCGGACTACACACCTAAGATAGGTGTGCAGGTTTTCTCACGATGTTTTCCTTCGCCGTTTAATTATGCGATAATTCAATTTTAATACACACATAACTTCGTAAAGTCAAGTATATGCCTAGGGTATAAACTCGCAACTACCTTTATTATGAATACAAATCCAAAAAGTTAGAGGTGTGGGCCTCGTGTTACAATCCACCATTGACGAGGTTCTCGACTACCTTCCTAAACCTCGAGGCTTCAAGCTACATATTGTATCAAAGATGCATACTTCCTTACTCCAGCTTCGAGGAGTAGTCTCGGCGGCGACCCCGGGGCGGGCTGTTTGCGCACGTGGTGGTGCGCGGTGGCAGCCGGTGTCGCACGCCGCGCCGCGATTGGACACGTACACAATGTCATTACCCGGCGCAGACGCACCACTGGTGTGCTCGAAAGTGTTCATCGTGTGGCACTGGTTTTAAAAAATAGTATTAAAAATACTGTTAAAATGACGATTCAAAAGTACTTGTCTATTTAAATAAAGAGTATTTGCCTTTTTTGACACGAATATTATCATTATTCCTCTGGTGTCGTTGGCATTTGTATTGGCATTTGTATTTATTTATTTATTTATACTTTTTACACGCGTTGTATAAAGGCGGACATAATGCCGGAGGCATTCTCTAACTGTCAACCTTAGGGTGATGCAGAGATTAAAGGTAGGTGCATAAACAGCGCATAAATTTTCTCTCTAAACTTAATCAATAATATCAAAATTCCACAAACCCGCACTAGAGCAACGTGGTGTACAAAAGCCTCAAATCTCTCAATGGTAGAGCAAAGTAGTATTACTAGAGCCTGCCAGCGGTATAAATTAAGTAAAATATTCGTCATTTGTTTTTTGTCGTCATTAGTCATTAAAAAAAATTGGAATGTTGGGATCCAATTTTCAGTTTAAAATAGTCTGCATAATACCTTATAATATTTTCATGCTGTCGATAAATAGTTTTAGGGGCCTTCTTGTGGAAGTATAGTATACAAACTCACTTTCTCCTTTATTGTAGTAGAAAGGAGAATATAGACTAAGGATATAACTAGACCAATTATGTCTATGGTTTTATAGACGCCCAATATAAATACCAATGCTAACGAATACAGAGTGTATTCAGACCGTGATCGAAAAATAAGGAAGGTAATAGCTAAACAAAGCAAACCCATTAAAGAAAATCCCGACAAAAAAGAAATAGACATTTTCCATACAACTACCGGTGTTAAATGTATGTGGTTGTATGTTATAGCAAAAGGATTTCCTCGCGATAAATGCATGCATTATTTTGAAATTGAGACATTTTTGACAAAAGTAAAAAAAACAATAAGTCACACTTATATAACCTATGTCCTAAAAAATGGACACACTTGTTAAAACATTGGAACTGTCTAGACTCTAGACCAGGGCTTCCAAAACTGTGCGTCGCGACGCCCTGGGGCGTCGCGAGGCGATCGGCAAACATTTTCTGTTCGTATTTTTCTGATAACCTCATATTACGCAAACTAATGCTGTTTTTATTTCCAGTAACAGTAAAGTAGGTAGTTTTGATGATGAGGGGGGGGGGGGGTGCGTCGCAAGAAAAATAATTATCATATAGGGCGTCATAGTGTAAATAAGTTTGGGAACCCCTGCTCTAGACTATTCGTATTCGTGATTATTTATTATAAACTAAAAACTGTTTCGATTCTAAAGAAAAAAGCAACTTTGCTATTATTATTACTACAGTTTGAAGCTATACTTTTGAACGCAACTGTACTCACGTTTTCCATCGCCTCGCATGTATTTTATGTACCAAAGATGATGAGACAATAAATAATTTGTTACTTTATTTTTACCTTTTTTATTTCTGTGTGTTTTTGCTGATTTTATACGTTTAGACACGGGCCACTGAGCACCGCTCGTTATGGCCTTTTATTAGAACATCCGAGGAAATAATATTTATTTATTGACGTAATATACTTATCATTAAATGCTTACTCACTGTATTACCGTTAGCTAATAATTGTACGCGGTGTAGTGGGTAGAACATCGTAAAACTCGACGTTGTAGATTCGATTCTCTCGCGATAAACTTTACCAGCCCATATATAATCACGTACCCCTTTCACTTCTATTAATTAAGTTATACCTTTGATGTTTTCCATACAACTATGGGCATTTGTCTGGATTTATTTAGTACAAATAGGTTTGTAATCGCTGGCGTCATTACCTGATTTTGTTTTCGATCGCGGTCTGAATACACAAAAATGGAAGAAGTCGTATATCGTATTGCATGGAACTAGACACAAGTCTGGTGAAACATGGGTGCAGTAATTCCACTTTCTGCTTCTATCTTTGCGTGCAAATGTTGGAGAAATTGCGCGAGACATTAGAAGTCATTACTCGCGCATCTGTTAGAAATGTTGATGGTAAATGACGTCTGCGCAAAGCATCCTACAAATCGGTTTCCCAGGGGGAACCAAAAACGAAATGTCAGAACAATCGCGAAAATTACATATACGCAATCAAGCCTGGAATGTGGCACAAAGGATGCGCGCCACAAAGAATTTCCACAATAACCATCGCTTACCGTGGACCAAATTGACATACTACCAAGCTTTCTACTACCTATGCTGTCCTTGTCTTCCATCAAGGAGGAGAAAGGGACAAAAGACAAACCCATTGAAAACATCGTCCGGGTTGGTAATACGACAGAATTCAATTCAATTTTGAAATCATGGTTCAGTCCAGCACTTACATATTGGTAGCGTACCAACATGAGAGGCGAAAATTGGTTGTATCCATGATAGCTGAATCAGTACTGTACTCAGGTTTGTGACACACTGCTGGCCAGATCGGAAAGTGGCCATTTTTTAATAGGATTTCTATTGGAAATATTAGATAATGTCCTAAAATTGATTTTCCAAAGGGCTAAGATAAGGTCAAGTTAAAATTTAGAATTTATTTAAGTATGAATTCACGTGTAAGTCCTGTTACAATTGGGAAAACTCTAAGAAGCAACAATTTCAGTTTTATATCCTCCCGTGGTGTTATGAGAAATAGCGGGCTACTCATACGATACTTCCCCTCTACTCACTATAAACCGACAATATTTATTTAATGTATGAAGTTGTGTTATGTGTCTCAATAAGTTAATTTAGAAAGAAATATTACTCCCCTGTTCGGATTTACTTCACTACCCAATAATAATAAATTTATACATTTAGGACACCAATTTGTTTTCTTGCTGCTTCATTTCTAAATTATACGTGAAAGATTTTATATCATAACATTAAAAAACATAAAACTGTCATTTCAATCAAATACAAGCCAGAATCTCAATGTTGTCAATCCTTCAAGCCACTACATCAGCATCAGTCCGCACCTCAAGCAATGCTCGTGCAGCGATATAGCCATATCATCAGCACCCAGTTATTTGTTCTCGGATCGTGTGAGAAAAACATTACCAACAATACGAACCTACAATTTGGCCGCCGTCGGTATGTCAAATGTTGTGAAACGCTGCACTGCTTATGTTCTACGTGATGTTGGCTGAGAGACGTGACCGTGTTTGTTTGATCACATCGCTTGACCATCATTAAATATCGGACAGTTGTTTTATTTCCACAATTTGATACTGCAGATGCAATACAGGCGGAATAAATTACAAATGAGGTTTGACAAAAGAATATTGATTATATTGGAATGACAATCAGGATCGTTGGAAGGATAGAGAAAATAATATTTATTACAGTGGCGGTAGGTCCATGGAAGCCTAAAAACGTTTCATATGGATTATTAGTACTTTTAAGACGAAAAACACTGCAAAGTCACTGCCTCATTGACTAACCTAACGTTATATAAAATGTATAACAGACAATTACGTTGGTATGGATGTTTACAGCTAAATTAAGCAAGAACGATTCGTCAGTCGATCTTACATATGTGTTCTTAGTTGAATAAATCCCGACGGGTTTTTGAGGATAAAACCGAAGTTTTATCCACAAATTTACGCATAGATTTTTTTTTCATTCTAGTTTTTGTTGGTTTGCCAAATAACTTATAGATACCTCCAATATGTAGAAGATTGTTGAAGACATTTTTAGAACCTAATTATTTAAACAAATTCAGATACATTTTGCGACAAAAAGCGCATCTTTCGAAAAGACATTACTTTTCATTATTTAGTTTGGACATTAAAGTTCTGATCGTAAACAATGTTAATCTTACTTTTGTTTAATGCTTCACACATTATATTTCTTTTAAGACCTAATATAACATTAACTTTACATTCGACGTTTACATAATAGAAGCTAGGAACATATTTCTTTTCCTCTATATGACAGGCCAATTAAGCCCACAAAGGCTAACCGAGTGTTGTGATTTACGTTTGAATACTAAGTGTTTTTATAAACACGTCCAACATGACGGCTCTATGCAGAATTTATTAATCAGTTTGGTATTTAGCATGATGTATGGCAATGGTGATTGTATGTGAGTGATAGCCGAGTCGGTCTGAGAAATAATTTTAAATTTCAGCCAATTACAACTGATGCGATGTTTTCTTTTCATTATTACAGTTAGGCCATACGAATTATCTATTATCGTTTTTTTTTTTCATATCTACCATATAGAGAATGAACAAAGAATTTAAAGCTTTTAGACCTGAGTTAGTTTAATGCAATCCCAATAAGCCTTACGTTTTTCTGTACCATACGTTGGAGGTTCAATTCCATTTGAAAACATAATATTTTGCTATCTCTGAAAATTATACCAAGCTCTTTTCACTAGAGTATTTCTCCCTTCTAGTTATATGGCACGATGTGTTAAAATTCACAAAACTGACAGAACACAACACAGATCAACCAACTGTCGGGTGGATGTCAAATGAAAATTCCCCGCATAGACGCGAACCCCGGCCCCGACACTCGAGTGTGCAACAAAAAGCGTGTCTTTGTCTACCGCGTGACGTTACCAAGACCCACAGCCTCCTCTGTCAAATCTGTCAAAAATCTTCTCAGCACGATATATTCAAATTTCTTACCGTGTGTCATTCGATACCGACGAACATGACGTCTTCATGACTACCGCATCCGTTCCAAAAGGGCTTAACCCCCACAAAACAACAGTTCCAAAATCAAATTTAAACAAAAGCGATAAGCTTTAATATATTCGATTAAAAATATAATAGCATGAAGGAATTCGTCATGAGACTATCCGTCACGGCTTTTGTGAAAGATTATTGAAGCACCAGTTCTTTGTGCGGCTTTAAACACTTTACTACAACGGGATAGAGGTTATTTTAGCGTGATGTACAGTGTGTTATAACGCTCGGTGGTCCAGAGGCGCTCCTACTGACGCCGTCGAAATGTTTCAAGTCGGTCAAGTGTGACGACTTGTTAGCAAGTGCATAACCAGAGACAAAATAATGCACGTTAACATTTGTCTATGATAGTTCTACAGGTAATTCGAAACGTCATCTTTTGACGGGTTTTAATAAATCTTAGCGCATATGAATATTACGCAAGTTGCGAAATTAATTGCGTGATTTTTGACCGGATTGGAGTGTGACGGCTCGTGTCAATATTGTGATGCGAAATGCGTTCTGCCAGTTGTATTTGATTGCTGAGATGGCTTTTAGATAGGTTGCGTAAGACAACATTAGTAGGTAGGTACATAGAATTCATGTGGCTAGCAAATTGGACGCGCTATGTATAGGTTAATTTTAATGCCAACTGCTTAGTTACATATAATGCAAACTAATAATTTTTTTTTATTGATAATAAATTTAGACTGTATTGAGTACAAAAATACATAATAGTAATAATTAATACAAGCCCAAGTAGGCACTGGTCTCTTCTAGGGAACGTGAGCTATGATATTTAAAAAAATCAAAAGTGTGTTCTTAGGATTCTCAATTTTAACATGCACGTTTTGAAAGAATTAATCCTTAATCTAATAATTGACTTATAACTATGCAGTTTATTTTTCTCTTCATCCCATTAACTGATAATGGTTGCAAAACGCCACCTCACGCGGGAAGCAGATGCTTCTATATCTAAACGTCAAACCTCAAGAAATAAAATTACATAATCCAAATTAATTAACTATGGCCGTAGAATGTAAATTATTCGCCGTGACCGGCGTGACCGGTGAGCCGGCGACTCCGGTGACTCCGGCCACTCCGCCATTGGCCGGTCATCCATCACCGTCACTCTAAGCCCGATTAGTTAACGGTTACGTTTAATCTGTCGCTGCCACGCATCGGCATAACATTCAAAATTAATATACCTGTAATTAGAATTTATAATTCCGCGCTCAACGCTTGACATATCCGTAAAAGGCTTTGGTTGGCGAATTTGTGGAGCATCTGTGACGCTAAGCCATCGTTAGATTAATCTGTCAATAAAATCCGTTTGGACAGTTAAATATAATCCCAGTAGGACATAACTGCGGTTTTACGTAAGTTGGAGTATTAAGTTTAAGTATTAATAAATTTTGCCTGAGTGCGCTATACCGTACCTACTAAAATTCATTTATGCTAATTATGTCTTCTTCTTCTTCATCAACCCATATACGCCCACTGCTGAGCACGGGTGTCCTCTACCATTGAGAGGGTTTAGGCCATAGTCCACCACGCTGGCCTAGTGCGGGTTGGCGGACTACACACCTAAGAAATTCCTAAGAACGTTTAGGTGTGCAGGTTTTATCACGATGTTTTCCTTCACCGTTAAAGCAAGTGATAATTCAATTTAAATACACACATAACTTTCGAATATGTAGTAATGTAGAATAATTACGTAGTCATTTAAGTTTACTTGTTTGTTGAATTGTGCATGTGTTTATACTACTCTGTTTATGTTACATTACTTTTTTTAAATTAATACATATATGGCGTCACGCAAGTATTCTCCTACGAGGTAAGCAGATACATACATTCAGTCCAGTTCGGGCACATTAGACTCCGTGCTACTAAGAATTTTCTTATAGATAAACCCAAAAACACTGTAAATAATAATCGAACCCAGGATCTCAAGAATCGCATTTACTTGAACTGCAAAACATCGAATCACAGACAATAAAGCATACCAGGTTAAAGGAATCTCTGGAACTACCAATTGGTATTCAAATATAGAAAGCAACTCTCTCATTGCCATAGACAATTATGCTCTGCAAATCCGGATCGATGCTAGTAACAAATGTAATAAAACAAGCGCGTTGATTAAACAAACAGTACTCGAGCGTGACGTATTGTACTTACCAAAAACACAGATGACATTTTGATGGCGTCTGTGAGTTTGCTTTACATTTATTACTTCACAGCAGGTATCACGGAGTTGTGTGTACACGGATACAAGCTAAACAGAAGTGGCCAAATATATAATACGTCCCACTGCTGGGCACGGGACTTGTTGGCCTTAGTCTACCGCGATAAAGTAGCACGGGTTGGCGGACTACACCTAAGAAATTCTAAAGAACTTTTCTCTGGATGTTTTCCTTTACAGTTAAAGTACATGATGATTAATTGTGAATAGCGGTAATTTCGAAATGCCAGAGATGTGTTTTTGGGGTTTGAACCCGCAACCACCGATGTTCTTCACAGTGAGCCTAAAGCTAAAGGTTATCATTTCTTAAATTCCAAAAATATGTTATAAAATTTCATACATTGACGCCTGTATCTCTAAAGATATAGAAAAAGATAGACTAATCTACTTATATTATTGCTAGTTGTAGTATAATTGACGGGTAACAGGACACTACCCAATTACTATTTTCACGTAAAATTTTAAAACCTCTGCTACTGAGAATCTCGTGTTCAAAAAACCGCAATAACACTTTATCACACCGAGAATCGAATCCAAAACTTACAGCTAAAAGGCTATCAACAGCTAAGTGATTTGTATATCAAAACAGAAACTCTAATTAAATTATGTAGAATGCCTCGTCGGTCACGCAGTGTATTCGGCAGGCAATCGTGATCTTTAAATTCCGGATTTATAAGTCCCCACCAATGGACTTAAATGAGCGTATATGTAGAATTTATGACTCTTCCATAAGTCGATATATCTGAATATTAAAACTCAATAATAAACAGGCAAAAAAGTCACGCGCCCATTGCGCCTCCGATGGTACCGATAATTTTTCAACACGCCATCTACTTATTACGATCATAGGTAGAACATTAACTAACGCAGGCTTTTTCTCTGCAACCCATTCTACACAACCAAAACTCAACTTTATGTCCCTCAGATTTAAATTCAATTTCAAATGACCAGATCTCTTGATGGTTAATTTTGTAAACTTAGGAAGATGTACTTTATGGGTTATGAAGTAGAGTTGAAATTGGATTGAAGGGATTGTCAGCATAGTGTATTTTCAACTAGACATCGGTCAAAGAATCGTGACCGGCCCGTCCCTGGCACCTGACGTCCCCCAGTACTTAATGTAACGTCGCAATACAAAAACTATTTTAAAGATTGACTGCTTTAAATACCAGTGGGTTATTGAACAGTCAATTTTCTTGTTGTAATTATATATTGGTACTGTACGGCAGCTGGGCATTATGAGCATCGTCTATTATGGCCGGTGAAAGAAATGCTGAAATTATGGCATACGTCTAGATGAGCAGGGTAAATCTGATGATAACCAACCTTTAAAATACAAAATTGTTGTTCCTAGTTTACCTATAAGTATTTTTGGAGACTAGTTTTGTTAAGGTAAACGCGTTCAACAAGGTTTAGTTTTAGAGAAAATCATATTGGTTGTGGAGATAAATATTAAGTGTCTGATCAACATCGTCATCATTAGCTACAAGATTTCCACTGCAAATTACTCCTCTCGAAAAAAATAGAAAATAAAATGTTAGATTTTGTATTGTCCAAGTCCAAAACACTCGAAATGTAATCTCCTTCAAGCAAATTTCATAAGTTACATGATTTCTCTATCCTAAATTTTGGATAAACATAGACTTCCAAGATTGAATAGCTATCTATACAAACCACAAAATCGCTTTATAAGTCCTACATAAGTTTCGAACCTTCAACCTTCCGCAGCCTTACTTCGCTGGCGATACACGCTCGGTAATAAACTTAAATATGTTTTAATTCTCATTTCACGCATAGTTGGGAGTCTGTCGGTAATCTCCGAGCCACACGCCCCCTCACGACGGCTGTAAAAGGTGTGACATCTCATATAAAACCTCATTTAAAATATCCTCCGGTTTTATTGCGGGATTTACTGAATTTCTAAACGATGATGCATTAGTATCGGTAATAACGTTATGATTTCATTGCTTTATGGAAACGATATGGATTAGTTTGAGGTGAAAATTTGGAGGTTATTTTAGATATTAGGGTTCGAACTAATTCGACTAATTAGATGCAGGGAGTCTTAAGGGGAGGCCTATGTCCAGCAGTACCTTCATCCTTGGCAGGTGATGATGATGATCAAGCCTAAAGACCTTCTCGTACAACAATTAGACAACTTTTATTGACACCTAAGTTAATCGTTATTTAATCCTCAACACATCCCACAATATTTGTACATCTTAAAACACTTATTATCGCAACTTAAACTACCCACATCTCATCTCATCTCATCACATCAGCCTATCGCCGTCCACTGCTAAACTACCCACAACACAGTCTAAATTCTAGCAAAACAAAGGCAACATTCCGAAGGCAGTTTGAAGTAGAAATTGCACGTAGCAATCGCATCCATACATCACATCTAACACCGCTACATCTGCGCCGTGCAACTAATAACTCTAATAACATGCTCGCCGGTTTTTTCTTCATAACGCACGACGCGTCGTGACCGACCACTGACAGTTTTTATACGCCATGTTCGCCTTTTTGCACAGATTACTCTCTTTGTCTACTCTTATTTACGTGCCCGAGACGGTTCTACATTACCAAAGATGAGAGACTTTGTTTGGCATGTAGATGGGCTGTTCGGTTTCGTGAGCGATTGTTGTCTCTTAGAGGACTGGTAAGAAGATAGCTTTTTGTGTATGCCTTAAAATATCACTCCAAAATAAATTGTAGGTTCTTTACTAATCAGTTTGGCGGTGGAGTAAGAATATATTGAAACAACGCGAGTTACTGTGTTTTTTATAAATTTTAATCTATTTAACTTAAGTAGTCCAAATTTACTCAGCACTATTAATATAAATATGATAGTTATCCATTCCATCTTTTACACTTTGACGTACACGTTTTACACTTTTACTTTTTATTGTAAATCCTATTATTTACACATATATTTCTATTCAAAAAGACCGAATTTTGTAATAAATTATGACCATTACTCGATTCTGTGGTCAACAATCACTTTAAGTCTTTGTATTCATTACAATGTATCCTATTGATATCCCTAGTAAAATGTTTGAAAGGAGCAAAACTTCGCTACTCGCCACAATATCTCGACTGTCCTATCTGCAATTTCCCTGATCTGTGTGTATAATAACGCCTTGTCCCTGGTCGTTACGGGGAATGCGCTGGGAACGGGTAGCTTGCCCGGGTCCCGACTTGCTACATGACACGAAATTATTGAGGTGGCCGCACAAGCGTCTATTACCCTCTGCGTTTAGTCACTACGCAGGGAATCGCGGAAAAACTCTCGCATTCCTACATAATAGGAGGATTTGCATGAGACTCAAGTGGGCACTGTTTTGTTTTGTAATACTATACTATTATTGTCTATGTTTGTAGTTAGGGTACCCGTTGGAGTGTGTTATAATTAGAGCGAGTATTGGCTTTGGTTCCCATGCCATGAAAATGTAGAAATAATTTGAAATGTAAAATTGGCGGAAATAAAATAGGAGTTGTGTCCCTTTCGTTGCAGTTTAGTCTGTAAAAATACCCAAAAAGTAAATTAAACGTTTCCTGTAGCATAAATTTTATATATACATATAGTAGAGTGCCGTAAGACATAAAAATGGTCAAACCTCGGAACCCAGGGCCAGTCAATGAATCTGTATATCAAGTATGAGACTGCATTATTAAAACCTCAAATAAAAAAGTTAAAAAAAAAAAATTTACCGATCTCGATTTACAACAATTTTTAACAACAATTCACTGAAAAATGAGAGACGGAAGAGAGAAAATTTTTTTATAGTGAAAAATTTAGTTTTATTTGTAATAAATTATATGTGCAGAGTAACTTCAATGTTAATTTATTAGATTATCGTAAAAAATAAGTTACAAAAAAAAAAATATCATTAACTATTCACATTGTTACATCGTGTACATTTCACAGCTTTCACTATTGCATTCTAAGCAAGCTGCAGTGCAGTTTAATCCACTTTTCCTGCACCCACAAGATGCTCCACATCCTGTTTTGCATGAGCAAAAAATAATTTTTAATAAAGATTCTGGAGCTGGTCGTTGCGTCATTGTTTGCGGTGTCAATATTCCGCATTCCAAGCCATGTTTGAACTTGCAAAAATACTCTTTTAAGTTTTAGTACAAACGCCCAATTAATTCAATATTTCGTTCGCGAATATTGTTGCTCGAAAATTCCTTAATCACACGCAATAGCAACAAAGGGCAATATTGGCGTTGGTGACTTGAATTTCCTCAAGTTGCCCCAAAACAACAAATCTATACAACAAAATGTGAAAAAAGCTCTTAAAAAAGAATATTTCTCATTTCTTAAATTATGAGCTTTGCAGAGCAAAAACGTGATCCCTTATTTTTTCAAAAATTCGATCGAGTGAAACAAAAAAATGGCTGGATGGATTAATTTGGCACTTTGTAGGATTTTTGTGGACATATTGAACTGTAAAACGCACACTTAACATTATTGGTTTTCACAATATTTTCGATCCAGCGCTCGATTTTCCAAAACACCATCTAAAGCTCATTTTTGATGCATTTTCAAATTCATGTAACAAGAAGAATTCTTGTTTTTTCGAAAAAGTAATAGCTGGTGGTTAAAGGATATTTATTCAAATTCTTGAAACGCACCTTAAACTTGGTGTACAATTATTTGTTGCTGAGATATCCATAATTAAAGACAAAAGGATCCTTTTCCATTTGTAGACTGATATCTCGGCGAGAACTAAACATATCGAGGTGTTAAAAAATAGAAATTAAAGCTAAATAAACAAAGTATCCGATCTTTATAAGGGTTAAGCAAGAACATTTTTCTCCACGCCCGTATGTAAAAAAAAGAAGCATTAAAAATTTTGAAATCGTTTTGTTGCTGCTTTTCCTAAGATCACTCAAAAACCACTGATGCTACAATTTTTTAATGTGTTAATCCAAAAACTAGAGACTTGGAGCTACAATTTTCTTTTTTTAAATTTCCTGTACGACCATTTTTCTCGAAGTTACGGCCCAAAAATTTGGATTTATTTTTTGATCCTTTAATTTTTTCCAGTAGTGTATTTATTTATATTCATCGGTATACCTGCAGTCCCTAAAGATCCAAGATCAAGTTTTCAAGTTTGTAATAGTTGTTATTTTTAAAATATGACTTTTCACTAATATAAATCAATTAAAACTCCAAAAAATTAATAAATGTTTATAATAATAAAAAAAAAATTGAGACCGCGAAAAATTTTTTTTTTAACATTTTTCTATATACTATTAAAAACATATTTTCAAGGTTTATATTAAGATTCATTGACTGGCCCTGGATTCCGAGGTATAAACCTTACGGCGCTCCACTAATAGTTCCTCAAAAATTGAAAAATATGCTATATTTTTTATATGTAGGTAGCGGTAAGGCTCCTACCTGATACACTATTACTAAATTTTTACCTACACCTATGTCTTTTTATTTGGTGTAAAGTGGACGCAATGAAGGCGGATGATGATGATAATGAAAATAAAGCATAATTAAATGAATAGACGTCCTTTATATTCAATCATCAATATAACTTGTAAGTCAAAACTAAACAAAATAAAAAAACTTGTTAATTATATTCCACAGGAAGAGAGCGAGCGATGCAACCGATAAGAGATGTGATAAGGAAATGCAGTGACGTCCGGGACAGTGCAACGGGCAAGTGGCAAGCGGCAAGTGGCACGTGAAAGTGATTAGTGCGTGAGTACAGTGCTGCGTTGTCGCGCACAACGCGCCTTGTACTGCCAGGGGAGGTAGGGGACTTGACTTTATTAAATATATAAGCTGACCTTTGTATTTCACGAAGGAGTAGGCATGAGTGCATTTCTGCACCCACATTTTGTTAAGTATGTAACAGTCCCACGTAATAGAGAGTTTCGCAGGCACACATTTTCGGACTCCGTGCTGCAACTGTGTATTTCATAGAAATAAACCTATGAAAAAATGACCTGGGAATAAAAAATCATTTGAACTCCGAGACCAGAAGGCAGTCTAATTCGTTTAATACAGTGATGAAAGACTACAATATTTTTACGAAATCAGTTGTCTCGTAACAAAAGTTTTTGACTCTTGCTATTTATTTTGGATTTTGGCTAATTTTTTAAATAGTTTTTGTTTTTAAGATTTTTTAATTTCATCTTCCAATACCAAAATTCGCAAAACATTACGTTCCTCTTTCCCCAAAGCCACGTTGAGGCCAAGTCTCCTCAATGGCGGCGGCGAGTGTCGCGCGCGATCGTGTTACACCACACAACGGTCCTTTTGTCTCTCCACTACACCACACCACACCATCCAGAACAAACACACACACCATGCAGAACAAACAGCGCATATTAGCGGCACTTGGCGGTGCAATTCTGACGACCCAATCGCTAATTACCGGAGACCAGTATACATTGACCTGTGAGGCGGTACTTCTACAGGAGCCCAAAAGCGTTACACGTTAATGTATCTATACTAATATTATAAAGCTGAAGAGTTTGTTTGTTTGTTTGTTTGTTTGTTTGAACGCTAGGATCTTAGGAACTACTGGTCCGATTTGAAAAATTCTTTCACTGTTAGATAGCACATTTATCGAGGAAGGCTATGGCCTATATAACATCACGCTACGACGAATAGGAGCGGAGCAGCAATAAAGAATGTTTCGATATCGGGGACATTTTTTCCTTTTTGTGAGCTTCCGCGGCGTGCGCTGCGAAAACGGTTTAAGTTTCGCTAAAATAATGTATGAGAGAAATATTCCTCTTTAAAAGTTCTAAAAAAAAGTCCGCGACAGCATATGTCTATTCTTTAAGGTTGGCTCACTATAACGTTTTTTATCCTAACCAAATTTATTTTAAAATAAAGTTTTATTTGTGAAGGTGTTTTTATAAATGTGATATTAATCCTTATCCAAATAAATACGTTATTCATTACAAGTATTTAATTTTAAATAAAATTGCCCTTTACATCATTTGATTTCACTGAGTATCTTAGAAGATATTGCAGTTTTAAAATATTGATCAAGCGCGCAGTAATGATGCACAAGGCGCCGATCGACGCGTTACGGTTTCACGTTTGAACAATTTGACCGAATTGTATGAATTTTGGTATGGACATAAATAGGACTCTGAGAAGTAGAATAGACTACAACTTATTTTCCTTCTGATCTCAACCCTGTAGTCTACGCGGACGGAGTCGCGAGCAAAAGCTAGTAGTTAATAATTGTTTATCGTGGGGTCGGGATACTCTTATTAATAGGTATTTCAAATTGCTTTTGAATAAAGATTTAAAGGTTAAAGATTATTTAGAATTTTGTAATCTGGGCTTTTGGGCATCAATGGAAGTACCGCCACTGACTTATTATTGTCTTGGTTATACTATCAGAGTACAAAATATTTTTGTTTTAATGATGACACTTGACACACATGATAACATTGTCAGTTAAATTTTTGATCGAATGTTGGGCACAGAAAACTACCACTCATCTTCCGTTAGGCATTATTCTATAGGCTTTAGTGTACTTGTATATGATTCAGAAGCTTCAAAAAAGTAGAAGTAAAATAACTTATCAATTAATAAGTGAACAGAAGTTCCAACTTGCTTTCTTAACTCTTGTACTTGATTTGGAAGTGTCTTTAGTTTAAAAAACTCGCTTAGTTTGTTCCTTCAAGACTTTACTCTATTTATGAATTTGTTTCTGAACTGAGTAAAACCGGGCTCAACTGCTAGTAAATATTTAAATCAGATACTGCGACATTCTAATGAAAATACCTGAGCTGTGACATTTGAAACAAACAATATTATCTGTGATCGTGAATGTCACTTCAGTAAATCTTACGCCCAGATGTAGACTTTATTTAATTTCAAATATATATTTAAATAGAGTTTTATTTAAATATATAAATACAAATATACCTATATCAATAGTAATAAAGAAGACAAAGCATAGTTATCGTCAGGTAAAGGACATGGTGTCACACATGACACACCACAAAACTAATCGGGTAGAAAAGTCTCAAACAGTTTAGAAAGTTATGTTCTAAACGCGAGTGACGATGATCGATTCTAATTAATCCGGATTTCCGACTTTGTTTTTTTACGAAAAGCAAAGAATTCATCTAAGTACCATAAGATAAAGCTTCATTACAAAATTATGTTCAAGTTTCGAAACAATATTTAGGTATCTTCGATTCTAAAATATACTACAATTATTAACGAAAATACTTAATCCGCCTACTTGGGACTAAAGTATACATACCTTCTAAGGAATAAAGGCGTGAAGTTACGTATGTACACCAACATAGGCACTACATAGATGGTTTCTCAATCTCTTCCTTTCCTAGACTTCTAAACCAATGATTCATGATGATGATGACAAACAAAGATTTTCATAAGTCATCCTTTTATTTACCACATACCTCACTCAAAACCAAAGGTCTTGTCAAACTGGTTGCTTCGTAAAGTGCCAAATTTTGTGAAACCATTGGTAATTGCAAGACAATGCGCCCCGAGTCATAAACGGTTGACGTGGCGGTGCGAACACAATGAGGTCACTTGGCGATGTTTAGCGTGCAGACACAGTTTCAGTACGCTTCGTTAATTTATTCATTAACAATCATTTCGGCCTGTGTTAGTTTTTCGTATTTACGGGCAAGTTTGAATTTAGAAAACCAAGGCGCTTTTTGTTTGAATGGCATCCTTGATGTAAATTCTAGATGGAATTATATTCCAATTTTTTTAGTTATTTAAGTCACAGAACAAGGGAAACAGACAGTATTTTGTATGGGGACGATTGTTGCGGCTAGTCTGTCACCTATTCATTCTACTATCACACGGCCAATGATGAAATTATTTTAATAAAAATGAAGGGATGCTATCGATTGTCACACATTTATAAAGCTCTTAATATTATACACAACCTGAATCACTCAAAAGCGACCATGTTGACATTTCCTTTCTAGTCTCATTCAACTGTTCTATTGCTTAAGACAACCATTCAAACCTAACTTTAAGTAAATATAAATTCAGGCATTTGCCTTATTATTTTCATGTAGACCCCAAATCGTTTGTTGTCGTATCAGAATTTAATATTTAAGATTTTATTATACCCAAAACTTCTAAAAATATAAATCTTTTCACCTGGAATAAATACTCAAGAACCACATAATTTTTGCACAATTTATATCTCTTCTTCTCTTCATCAACTCCTCTCCCACTGAGACGGTTTTAGGCCATAGTCCGCCACGCTGGCCTAGTGCGGGTTGGCGGACTACACACCTAAGAAATTCCTAAGAACTTTTAGGTGTGCAGGTTTCATCACGATGTTTTCCTTCACCGTTAAAGCAAGTGATAATTCAGTTTGAATACACACATAACTTCGAAAAGTCAAAGGTGTGTGCCTGGGTTTCGAACCCGCGACCGCCGAGATTCTCGACCGCGCGCCTAAACCTCGAGGCCATCATTGCTTACAATGTATATACTTGCATTGAAATTTAGGTTGCAAAAAAATAAGGTAATGATTTGAAAATTCCAACCAAATGAAATCCAGTTTCGCAATTAAGCGAACAGGAAGGGAACACTCGATATTTGTACAATTACTTGTACAAGGATTCCTTTTTGTGGAATACACAGAACACCCCTATTTCATAATTTCGACAATTTTCCAAATAGACCAACAAAAAAGTTATACGCAGGAGTAGGGTTCCGTATGAAATATTTTTTTGAGAATTATATTAAGTAGTCGTCATTTATTTTTTCGATGTTAGACTCAATTTATAAAAATAAACATCGTATTTGCGACTCTTCCGTGCGACAAGAATGATTTGCAAACCCACAAAGGTTAGAAACATACTAAAACACAACAATTTATCTCTTTGTTTAATAATTTTGAGTAACTATTAATATTTTACTATACCTTTTCTCAATGAGTAGTAAATTAAAATAAAAATGTAATATTTTTATGATTTCTATATTATTTTTATCGAAGCTAAAGATTCAATATAGTATTACCCATTTCGTTCCGCTACACACCGATCCCCAACACGACAAAAACCCTGCGCCACTCAAACTGAGCGTGAAATATCGACGGAAAAAATTACGCAAGTGAACAACGGGCCCTTGAATACATCATAAAAATATGATTGACATGTTTCTTAATATGACATCTTTTCGAGTGGTGATATTTTTTGTCGCATCCTTGTACCGGGAATAACTCCCGGCATTTATCCCAAACAACACTCCGCGATTTTAACCCATAGCGTTTTACTATAAAGCTCAATTTCCCGTGAATGGTGTGTTAAAATTTAGCAAACTAGATGATATTAAGTCGTTCGGTAATCCAATTACATGTTCTTTGTAGTATTTAGGATGTATTATGTTTCTATGGAGCACATTTTCGTCCAATATGCGTTTATGTACAAAAGGATATCTATTCAAGTGTTGTCCCATTGTCAGGCTGTTTGTAGTAGGCAATAATGACATTGTAAAATGCCTTTGTGTTGGTTTACGTGGTACATAAAAGCCTTATGTGCTTTACAAGTAAATGGGCAAGTTGAAACGAAACGATACCTAATAATGTTGTTTCAACTATTCAATCTGTTAAAACAGAAACTCTACCTTAATTAAAAAATGAATACACAGAATTGTCAATTTTTTTCTGATCTTTGTATAGCCAGGTCTGGACTTGCAACAATAAATTTTTACTATTTTCCTTGTTACATTCCTAAACACTATCGTCTAACATACCTACCTTAATATATATTGACTTATTTTTTCAATTTGCAATCCCTTACAAAATGGCCCGTTACCGTCTTAGCGTTCCTATACCATAATACTTAACAATTTGACCTCAGCAGCTTTTAAACTTTAGATGTCGAACGTTATGAGAGCTAAGTATAAGTCCAACTAACAGCATGCTCTATATGATACCCTACTCCTTCTATATCTGAATTTGATTCTTCACTTCTGGTAGAAATGATTTATTCGCGAACTTATTTAACACGAACAGTTTATCAAACACTAGCACAAAAGAATAGGTCGTTCCGAATCGAGCTATCATTTCTTCGAATTCGCATATCAATACAATGACAATAATGAGCGGATACGCAATCGCACGACACGTCGGCTGCATTGTGTCTTTAGGTCAACATCAGATCGACGTATGTGGGTTATCTCGTATAAATGTCGTTTGATGTGCCCTATGATATTCGCCGGCAAATATCTGGAATCATTCACTCGATTGTATTGCTTAAACTGAGGGGATAAAGTCTGTATTGGTGTAAGAATGTTGTCGTAGAAAATCGTTTAATTAAAGTCTGATTGCTGCTTCGTACTAATGACTGGGTGACATCATCAATGGTTTGGTATTAGAAATTAGAATAATAAGGCTTTTACTATCCAAAACATACGAAGAGAAAAACCTGAAGTGCCTATTCGTGGCTACTCTGTATCTTTAAATACGTTAGCAGTTATCATGAATTTGTCTTGGTATTTAAAAAAATCACTCAAAAACATTTAATAAAGTTAGATAACATAATTCCCCCTGCAATGAAATACTAGAATCCAAGCCACTATGAAGCAATTATCCGCGAACCAATCGCTTCTTTGACACACCTTGCCTATAAAAGAGATCTAATTTAAACCATAAACCGCCGACAACATTATATTACTAAGCGTGATATTTTTATTCCCCCGCACAGGGCACAATTAAAATACCAGTAAACACAATTCACAATCGCAATTAATTTCGCGCGAAGGGTCTGTTAAAAAAGGTAGTAACTCCATTATCCGCGCGCCTCGTAATTCGCTATGTCATTGAATCATAGCTGTTTTAGCTGTAAGACAATAATTAGCTAATTGGTCACAGAGTGCTTTACGACTTTGAATCAGAGCTAAAGCTAAATTATAATCAGTCGTAAATCGAGACGGATCTCGGGTCCGCCTATCGCGCGCGCTACATTGATGGGCCAGTGTTTTCCGTAGATTGGCGTGTTTGAACAAACACTGGATGTGGCTTTATGACTAGAAATTGAAACCAGTTGTAATTGCCACCCGTCTGACTGTTTTTGCATTTCTATTCTAACAAGCTTTGGCTGAATGGTCGGAATCTTCGAATTAACTAATCAAACGGTAATAAACAAATAATTATAACAATAAAAAAAGATTTTTAAACTGAATCTAATGACATTTCCAAGGGCATCAAAGGGACATTACGCATATTAAAAGTATAATAAAACTGTTGTCGCCATTTTAATTTCATCATTCATTTTTAAAAATATCGCTCGGTTTAAGAAGGGAATATTTTGCAATGGACACTTTGATAATAACCGAATACGTTGAAAGCATTACGCGAACGTCCTCTGTAGTGAGTGTAAGGGTGTAATCTCTGTATGTGTGTGTCTGTATGTATGTATGTGTGCACATAGGAACAACAGATTTATTGTTAATGGTGTCCCGAACATAATTAAAATGGTTGATGTTTCGCCCGGCCCGCCGCGGCCGTCGTCCTCTCGCTCCACAGACTATACTACTCACAGAGATTGTAATTTTTATGAGTGGCACAGAACTTTGGTCGTTTCACATTTTATTTCAGCGTACTCATAAGTAAACATCTTCCTGGCAAAAAGGGCGGCCTGCTTACAACGGCTTCTGTTATAGCTAAGGATCTTCCACGTGATTGTATCGAACTGCAGTAAAGAAACATCCGATTTTACACAAGTAGCCATGGTCTGAAAGAAAATAGCTTGGCAAATCAAAGCTTTGGTACATGACTTTCCGTAATATGAATATGAATTAGGAAATACCACTTTGCCGGTAGCAAATTACTCACATGCAACCAAAATATTAAACCCTCTTAGATAACCAATATAACTGTTATATATACATCGACCTTAAATAGGACTCAATATCTCAAAAGGATACTTTTCATATTAAAAAAGTCTTGTCAAGTGTTAGTAAATATTTTTCCAATTTTTCTTACTCTGTTTTTTAATTACTCTACCTTACATTTTACTGTATGTCATAAAAATACAATAAACAAATTATTATTAATTGCTCCGAAAATATCAATGGTGACTAAAGTTTCTGTCTATCTATAGTCTCTGGCACTCAGCGTTATAGATGGCGGCGGATAAGCGCGGCCGGGCATCTCACCTCGTGCGATATGCGAGTGGCGCCATCTGCACTGACCCCATACACCCTTTGTCTCATACACCTGGCCGATGTAATTATATCGATCTATTGTTTATAACGATAGTAATAGCTTTTTTGTGCTGCGAACGTACCCTTGTTATAAATATTTATGAGTTTTTTTTTTTTTTTAAGTTGTAGTGTAACGCTAAAACAGGCTATAGGTATGTGGAAGTCCTAAGGATTTGCAGAAATTTTAATTTTGATGGAACTAGATTATCTTATTATTAAATGTAGTTTCCGGTAAAGGTCGAGAAATTTTGCGGTCGGGGGTTCATCTCAGGCTTTCCAAAACATCGTGAGGAAACCTAAACCAAACAGATATACGGAATTTCTCAGTGTATTCCGCCAACCCGCACAAGGCCAGCATCGTGGGCTAAGACCTAAACCCTGTCATTTGTAGAGGAGGCCCGAACCCAGCATTATAACGTACCTATACAGGATGTATTTAGACTGTGATCGAAAACTGAGGCAGGTAATAGCGAGGGTAATCACAAACCTAGTGGCGATATTAAAAATCCCGATAAAAAATAAAAAATTTGACGTTTCCTATACAACCATCGGTGTTAAAAGTGTGTGATTTGTATGGAAAACTTCGAAAATTTTATTTTTTGTCGGGATTTTCTTTAATGCCAGGGGGTTTGTAATCACCATCGCTATTACCTGTCTCAGTTTTCGATCACGGTCTAAATACACCCTGTATATGTAGGCTGATAATGACGTACAAGTACATATAAATACCTAAGGTATATCTTAAACGTAAAACTTTGAATGTATGTAAATTAAAAAAGAACTGCTTTGAAACCCCAATACACCATCAATCAGATCTCGATAGCAAGGGACATACGATCAGCGATAGTGATTAATCTGCGCCATCTCGCGGCCGAAATGTATCAAATGCGTGTACCTCATAATGTGCAGCGTTAACCTCAGCTTTTGTTTGAACTCCACGTAAGTTCTCCGGTAATATCCAACGGGGGGAGGTATTCAGGAAACTATATGGGGGCTTTAATGTTACATTGTATACGGCGCTATAATTCCATAGAAGCCGAAACGCCTCGCTTGCTTTATAAAATTCCGAACAAATTTTGAAGCTTTGAAACTTTTTTGACAAGAGCAATTGGGCACATAAATTAGAATTTCCTGACCCGAAATAAATGATGAGTTAGTGTTGATACTTGCATAGAGGCCTAAAAGCGTTACAAGTTAATTGCGTAATTCAATTCAATTCAAATTCCTTATATTATTCGGAATTTTGAAGGCATACTGGGGTTCTGTGGTATTGCCATGAGTCCCGTCACTCCCCTGGCTCCGGGCCCGTGTCCTGATGATATATCGGCGTTGACCCGTCCCCGCGGTAATAGCTGGGCGGGGCACGGTCCGCCGATATATTTCGGGACGTCCCATACCCTGGCCGACACATAAATAAATTAAATAAGCTCGTGTCTAATAATTAAGTTGGGACGACGTGGAATTTTGATTAATCGACGCGGCGAGCGATTAAAAACCGCCACTTTTGTGTTCTTGGAAGATGACAGTATTTTGTGGTGAAATAAGTTTTGTATTTCGCTTGGTTTTGGTTTGATGTGGATGCTGTTAGACTTCAAGGCCACTATGTTCTTTTATATGCCTCATGTATTTTTTCCTTAATACATTGTGTAAAGTTTTGGCGCCTGTACAGTTCTGGGTATATGCTAAATGCTTGTTAGTGACTTACTCAGATCAAATCTACGTGAGGTAGCTTACGGAGGTTAGTGGCCACATCGTAAAGCCTTAGTCATATAATCGAGACAAAGTATGTTTATCATAGGGAAGAGGGAGCATCGTATCTTATGACTTTGAAAAAGACACAATAAACAGTTCCATGATCTTCAGCGGAAGTTATAACCTTAAAATCAACAGAAACCACTCATCGCATTCAAGTACCTCACCACCGTTATCAACCGAAAGACGTTTGCTGTTGGACATAGGCTTCCCCAAAAACAGTACCTATTTAATATCATATTTTTTTCGAATTGAAAGCTGTTAAACTACCCTCCGTGTACCTACTATAATTATGAGTTATAGTTCACCAAAAACAAAACACCGTCGTCTGCGCCTCAATCGATACAAAGCGGAATTCAATCAACCCTAATGACTGGGAACACATGCGTAGCCACCCCGAGCGTCGATATCTCATAAATGGAACATACAAATCTTGTAACAATCAACATTTTTCAATCGGTTTTTATCAGCCCACAATTAATAATTCGTAAAAATCATTAACAAGCGAGACAAGAGAACAAAAGTCGCCGGCCTTTGTGCCGTGTCGGGAGTACAAAAAGGTCGAGAAAAAAGGGAATGATGGTAGTATCCCGCGGGGCGGCGTACCGTCAGCGCTCCGCTCACTAAACCAACACGGTATGTGTCGACACAGGGTACGGATCGTCCGTCGCGACCGAACTTGTAGCCGCTAATAATATTGTTGCATTATTATTACGTACTTATGCGCGCAATTCAGACTTCTAGAATGTTCTATAGCTCAGATTGGTAGGTGAATAATGTTCTTGTGCTGTTTTAACTGGTCTAGTTTTAAACTCGCTCTTTGATGGTACGAAATCATCAAGAGAGAACTGACATATTTTAATGATCAGTGACCTATTTCATATAGGTAACTTATCTTAGTCTTTGTATTATAACTATCAAATGCATGTTAGAATATAAACAAAATTGTAATATGATATAAGAATTGTTTCAATATAAAGAAAATATTACATAGCTATTTCTAAGCCGTTCCTTTTATATATTTATTTCTACAATGAAATAGAATTTCAAAGGCGCCGCATCAAAGAGAACAGCTCATTTGATGGTTGTTACCACCCGTCGACAACTCGGCTGGTGACATCGATAGACGCCCAATATACTTTCATTAATTATTGACAGCGTCCAGGCGGCCCAACCAGGTCCACGTTACTGGAGCAGCTTGTGAAATTAGAGGCCAGGGTTCAATTTTCGTCATCGTAAAGTTTTGTGTGATTTACAAATTTTGCTTTGAATTTTAAATGCGATTGACAAAAAAAAAACAATAAATTATAAACCAGCATTTATTAAAATTCATATTTTCGGAACACCGCCATAGTTTTCTTGCAGTTTAGTTGTATTAGTATGGGCTTTCAAAAACGACCTTAATCGTTTTGCAAATCGCTATAATTACTTAAAGTTACCCCCTTCATTAACACATAGAAACACTAAAAACTTCGCGCTTGAACAGAATTAATCACCCACGACATTCCCCTGGCATTTTGTGCGTCTTTTTGTAACGATATAATATAAACGTATGTTTGTCCGTGGCGCCGCATCAAAGCGCTGTTCGCTGTTTGATGGTCATTACCACCCGCCGGCGCGCGGGCTGGTGACAGACCGCGAGACCACGCAACGCATTATCGAGTAGGTCCGTTCGTACCTGCAGGAGGTTTACCGTGTTTATTGGAGAGTATGGATTTGGTAATTATACAGGGTGTATTTAGACCGTGATCGAAAACTGAGGCGGGTAATAGCGAGGGTGATCACAAACCCGGTGGCGATATTAAAAATCCCAAAAAAAAATAAAAAATTTCATGTTTTCCATACAACCATCGGTGTTAAAAGTATGCGGTTTGTATGGAAAACCTCTAAATTTTTATTTTTTGTCGGGATTTTCTTTAATGCCAGGGAGTTTGTAATCACTATTTCTATTACCTGCCTCAGTTTTCGATCACGGTCTAAATACACCCTGTATGTCATTGAGAAGTGGTACGATTTTGAATGACCGTTACTTGGATTTTTTTAGGATAAAGCTAGTAGCGCGGTGTTAGGAAATGTGTTCGATAATCAGGATATTATGCAAATTAGAATTAATTTAGTGATTAATATAGCTTGAGTTGACCGATTAGTATATTTTGTTGCCTAGAAAGCACCAGTCGAGTATGCAGATATTTTCCTGTAATATATTTTGGTATGCAAGACACACTCAATAGCTTCAAAGTTTAAATGCTTCGCTTTCTACGAGTCTGTCTTAAGATAGTCATACAATAAACATATGTATAGAATATAAAATATTACTACACAGAATCACAATAGGTACTCGATAGAAGTCCAAAAGTGCTACACGTTAATTATGTCTCATTTGTAATTGTTGTAAAGCTCAACTTCTGGCTTTCTACGGTACCTCCTTTGTACAATCGTAACAACCTTCTAAACCTTCTAAGACAAATCGTGTCGCATCCTTCCCGTGGCCTGCGACCTCACAGAAACATTCGCGCATCGTCCGCAGCCGCTCCTTAGGACTGCGTGTCTCATTCCATGGCCCCATAACGCGGCTCTCCTGTATTTATGCCCGCTTGTCACGACACCGTCCATCCTACCCCTCCTTCCCCTGTCCCCAACCGATGTCCCTATAATTTACTGTAAGCTGACGACATTAATATAAGCCGCTGATATAAGGCCTTTTAATATCCATTCTGGAGCGTGCTGTGACAATATTGCCTGTCAACTTTTTAATGTAACCTCATTGGTGGGTTATTAATGGGCCATTGTTAATTGAATGGGGATCGCTGTTACTTTGTGGCGCTTTGAATTAATATTTGTTTGGAATTAATTTAGGAGATAATTAACGTTGCAGTCGAAGGCCTGAAAGCTGGAATATTGAGATCCGTCTGTGGGACACTAGGGGGCCATTTTTGTGAGCGAAAACTCTTTCGTAGATTAAAATACGTAAACTTTTCTGTAATGCGTGACAACTAATTTGAAAACGCAAGAACGAAATACTTTCAAGCCACTTGTGGTGAAATAAAGCCAATTTGGTTCCATAAAGGTCATATCGACTAAATTAAGTCACGATACGGAAGTATTCGGAATGGCAACGGATAACACTTTTGATTTGATAACTCTATGATTTGCAATACAACTTAAATTGCTTGCAATCTCAAAATTTCTTACCAGACGGCTACTGTTACGATCGTGGAAGAGAGATTGTTGTTAGATTTGAATAAAAGTAGTCTTACACTTTCTTAATTCTAGATAAATCAATGCGTAAGTATTAGAGGTATCGGGTTCGATTCCCGGATGGGACTAAATGGTTTTGTTAGGAATGTAGTCAATAATATAGCACAACTTAGAAATGAGTCCGAAATACAATTGTACAAATTTACAGTACTGAACACGTATAAAAAATACTTACATTTTTCGACGGAACGCTCACTACCTTTGTACCTAGAGTCATCAAACCTGATTCGGGTTATATGTATAACTCTTGGAAGTACATACCTATTAAATATATGTACAGGTACATTAACTTATATCTCTCTCGTCGGGATAAACAGAGACTATAAAGTGCCAAATACCAAGTCTAAACACACTTCTTTCGCTTCCTCAACTCACATCCTCGTTATGCATGCAAGGATTTTTACATTACACAAGAAAACATTCCAATTTGTCTTGACACTTTTTCAACCTTCCAACCCATGATTCTGTAACTACCAACCATTCTACAACATTTCCATTCAAAACAGGCGATGTACATCAATATAGCATGACTTCCCACTCGATTACCTTCGACACACCACACATAATCCAAATGCCACATCGGAAATGGTTCGGCAAAAAGCGACTTTAATTACACACTTCTCGTCAGACCGACATCCAAGCATTACTAGGAAGTTCTAGAATAATAATTAGCATAATGACACAATGACAAATGACGGAATAATTCGGTGTTGGAATGGGTTCTGTTCTCGGTATCCAAGCTAATAGTTAGGTGCGGTTGGAGTGACAGATCGTTAATTTGTATGTAATAGACGAGATACCGGCCTGTGTTGTACTGGCATGCGATTATTAATATGCTTACAGTATTATGATATGCTTACCTATATGGTTAGTGTACTTAAATTATAAAAATGTCTGATTTTTTTTACTTCAATATACTCGGTTAATTTACACACATCGGATAGACTTAAAAATCTTCAAATTAAATTAAATAAAAAATATCTCATAAAACAAACAAGACATAACATCAAATCACAACAAAAAAGCTCAGTAACACTTTCATAAAAATTATAATAAGTACCTACCTATATTCGTTTATGCTCAGATAACGACAATCCTACATAATGATTTAAACTGGTTGCACAACATATCTATATGATTATAAAGTCTTTTTTACTTTAAATTTTATTGTAAAATAAACCTGTTTTCTATTCACACTCTTCTGAATGTATTTATTAAGTGTATCATGATCACCCAAAAGATGCACTTATAGAACATATCTCTTAAAGGTTTTTATAGCACTCTGTCAAAGTCCAAAGACTTTATTTACTTCAATTATTTAATAGATTTATACGCATATGAATACAATAGTTTGTTTCCACCGCGACCGCACAAAAGCGGTACTTACCATTGAGATTTCAATAAGCTACCGGCGCAGTATACTCAGCTCTTTGTGCGTAATTCACGAACCAAGCTGTATCTTATACGCTTGCAATTTGCCTCTACGTAAGAGTTGGATATGTGATCTGTTGAACTATATTTATAATAATAATAACGGTTTGTGAGGAAGTTCATGGAAATAGACGAGACCGCTGCGAACTCATCATCTCATATACACAATTCGTTACAAAACATAACTTTCCTATATAGACTCAATATTGTGATAATAAACACTAACCTTTAGGTTGAGAAGAAATAAATATGACGATAATAATAATAATAAATACACCCAACAGTCTCACACATAGTCCCAACCCCACACTAAGATACAAGTCTTGTCGTGGGTATCAGAAACTACGCGAGACTTTTCGGTCTCACAAACACCCAGACCCGAAACAAATATTTGTCGATCACACAAACATTTGTCTCGGTGCGGGGATCGAACCCGCGGCCGCTCGTTTCGCAAGCTGGTGTGTAGCCAACTGCGCCACGGGGCTGTCAAATATATTTGAAGGTATATATTAAAATGATTTTTATTACTTTTTATGTATATTTTTTATTAAACTTTGACCTTTAACACGAACTTGTTAGAATAATTAATTATGGAAATATGATCATTTTTTGCAGATTAACGGATATGGAACTTATCCTTGTTGTTAATACACTAAGTAGGATCATAATCCGATCTAAGTAATGGAATCTAAGGCAGGTAATAGCCAAAGTTACACAAACCCCTGGCGTTAAAAAATAGATTCAAAAAACAAATATTTTGACGTTTTCCTAACCACCATAGGTATAAAGTGCCATCATCATCAACCCATACGCCCACTGCTGAGCACGGGTTTCCTCTACCATTGAGAGGATTTAGGCCATAGTCCACTACGCTAACCTTGTGCGGGTTGACAGGTAGAGAATGTATGTTGAATACCTATATTTTTGCCTGTATAAAAGGTAGCTACTGGCCATACAACCCTGCTCATATGCTTGACTGACGCAATGAAAAAACAAAGGCATCAAAAAGCACTAATTACGGCATTGCGTCAACTCGCAACGGGCGATAGTGGCAAGTGCCAACAAATAGATCCACATCGAACAATTGCGATAAAGTCAAACACGAATTGAGTACAGAGATAAGTATAATTGAATTCAATAGGATGCGACGGAGCAATTAAATAACACTTCTGTTAATAGCTGTTAATTACTTTAAAAGCTTTTCGAGCGGTTGTGCAGATAAAAATAAATTATTGCTATTGTGATGGAGCTCGGGGTGTGCGAGATACTTGCAGTCATATAAGTCGGATTTTTAATTTTCTTTTTAAATTGCTGAGAAATGTAATATGACCGGGTTCAGTAATGGCTAGCTCATACAAAAATTCGGAGTGGTGACACATAATTTAGGGCAATAATAATAGTCGGTGGTGACTGGTGGTACTTCCATAGAAGCCCATAAGCGTTACAAGGTAATATAATAATTACCATTTGTATTAACGTTTTATTTTCTTTCGCTAAGACTTTAAATAAGTCAGCATTGTTTCATTAAGAAATTCAACTGGTATTCGCACTCTCCGAAAGACGAAATATCGTTTAGTTTAGTCGTTCTGTAATAAAATTCAAAACTAGTCAATGCAGTCACATTTGAATGTTAATATGCCATCCCTTCTTAACAGCACGCGATTTTATTATACTAATTTTACAAAGTGATTGCTCTAGGTCTGATATTCATAGCTCTCTCATGATAGACTATCAGAATCATTAAAATTTAAAACCAATAAAATCAACCGAAAAAAAAACAATATTTCGCTCGCTTCTTTTTCAAATTAAATGTTATTACGTGCGTCGATAAATTACAGAAATTCGGTAGGGTCCGCAACCAAACGCGACACAAAGGCACTCCTAATTATTGACCGACAAAACAGCATTGTCAGTGCGCGGCTAATGAAGTCGGTCCCAAATGTTACTTTGCCATAAAAGATTCACATCGTAAATATTCGTCAGTCAAAACGATTTGCCAAAAAAATGTCATCTGAAAAAAAATATAGCAGCACCTTGTCGAACGATACTCTGACTTATTTTCTTACGCGTAAAGTGTAGAATCGATTGGAGTCTTGTGAAGTCGGCAGTGCCACAATCGTATCTGTAAAACAAGTTGGGTCAGTTTTGGCTGATAAACTTTTTTCTAATTCTGTGTTTTCTTTGGCGGTTCGTTTATTGGGACCAAATGACACGACAGGTGACGAGTTTTTTTTTGGGTCTTTTATTTGGACCCCAGAGAGAATTGTTATACATTTTATTGCGTGTCCCGGGTATCGAACGTGAAGCCAATTTTGTGATCACAGATGGGTGTGCTTTTTATGTATTTCTGAATTAGTTTGATCAAATGCTATCATTTATGCTATAGCGAAGTAATTAACATGTCGTGTTTCATTTTAATAATATTATGTAAGAATTTTTATTAATATGTTTTATTGTATGTGTTACGAAAATCGGTGTTACTGCTTACCGCGATCCCTATATAAAATACCTAGTTTAAAAAAAAACACCCTTATAAAATATTTTTTAACTGGTGTACCTATTTCGTATGCTAAAATATACAATGTGTAAACTATATACCTAAAAATATAATGTGATCGGCACTCCATCTATATTATTTTCATTGGCCTTTCTCTGCTTGTCCATCCTTACGGCATCATACACATTACTTCTTTACCAACAGTCAACTATCTACGTATGCTTCTAAGTCCAAATACATAACAAGATCTACTCTTTCTCACAACATATATAAACGATATATAAACACAAACAAACGACACTCGATAATCTGCCGCCATTAGCACACATCAGTCAAAATGGGCCGAAACAATAGTAATTGTAATAAATTGCTACGTTCAACGTTTTGTAAGCCTCTCGTCTAGGGAGCTATTAAACTCGCATTACACACTACTTGGGAAAAAAATATTACACACTTTGATATGTAGATTATATAAAAAAATATGTTTTGTACCACCAAGGTTGGCTGGACGGCGTAGTTAATATTATTTTAAATGTTATTCGACTGATGTTCAATTGTTTTAGGTTTACACGTGTTTAAATGCATCTGTGGCCGCGAAATATGTAACGTATCAGAAATGTGTTCCATACATGCTTGGCGAGTAATGTTGAATTTCTACTTGACAGTGCCATTTTGCCCTTAATTGAATACGAAGCTACAAGCGAGAAATTCAAAACGAA
This sequence comes from Cephonodes hylas, assembly GCA_030295005.1. Lineage (NCBI taxonomy): Eukaryota > Metazoa > Arthropoda > Insecta > Lepidoptera > Sphingidae > Cephonodes > Cephonodes hylas. The sequence continues at coordinate 8,622,532 of AP025377.1, read as the reverse complement.
AAAAATCGCATCACAATTTTCCCCAACTCAGGAATCGAATCAGAAAAGTCACGACCGCCCGCGGAAATTTACATCACGGAGCCAATGCATAAGTCCATACGTGTTTAATCCTACTTGTAAGTTAGCGCCACAGCCATCTTAAGTTGTATGTATTAAAAGCGTAGTAACATTTTTAACAACCCACCTCACTCTACTATATCGGTAGGTGTATATTTCTAATCATTCTTTAAAATATACGTACTTGCTTAAAAAATCTTCATACATTTTAAAGTTACATACGCGACATAACTATCCCTGTTGCCATGTTACTATGCCACCTATTCTATATTTAGAATATAATATCTCAATCATAAAATATGTAAATAAGCTCTTTAATATTTTAATCATACAAAGATAATGTATCCATGCTACGATACACTTAAAGAAACGTATCATTATAATTTGATACTATCAAGGCCGCAAATGATTCTCGCGGAACCTTCAAAACAACATTATTTTTCCTTATAATTGTTTGGTCATCCTCATTACGTACATAGAGTTGAACAATATGGCCCAGTTTATTATTCTTACATTCGATTATAATTTATGAATAACTGTGAACAGTTTCACACACGGCTCTGGCGCCAGATATCTTCCTAGCGCCATTACAATCCGCACTTTAATTAAAAATCCAAACAAATTTGCAATCATACAAGTGGATAAATACAAAAAGCTGCCGAAATACATCGCCCAGCCTAGTGGGTGGTCGGGCAAAAACTCGCCAATCTCATTCGCAACCAAGCGACAGTAACACAAAGCCTGTGGGCCCCGGGATGACACGCCGACAAATGTCACTTGTTGCCGGCGACAATTGTCATTGTGTCGCCTCAACGGTAAGCCTATTGTGGGGTAATTGCACGGTGGCGCTACCGCATTGTTGGGAAATGAGATGATCCTTTGTCGGGAAGAAAGTCATTTTTTTTCACCAAGGGACAAGTGGATTTGAAGTTTTTGCGTTATCGCAAAAACCTTGTTCGATGACGTTACATTAATCTTTGCAGAAAATGAAATATGTAGGGTGCAAACTAATATCCTCGACACTTAAAAAGTTCTTTAGAAACCGAATTGAAAACTAGTACGTTCCTGGCTGACATTATGGGGCTTGTAATCGTATTTCATTGAATGCGCCCTAACAAACACATAGCGATCGACAGCGCGCCTAATAAAATAAACCATAGTTTCATTAAAACAAGTGACGCACAGCGCGCCACTGAAAAGGCCACATCTGCGCGAAACCGTCGTAAAATCAGCAGAACCGCTGCCTGTGTTCGAGCTCATCCGGCCTCAAGTCCCTAAAAAGCTGGTGGTGACACCTCCCACCCCGCGCGCCCGCCCGCGCCCCCCCGCCGCCCGCCGTCCTTGTCGCACCCGCGCGCCGCCGCTGCAGGGCGACACCGCGCGACACACACTCCTGCCGACAGACACACCGCAAGCGACATCACTAACTCGAGCGAAACTCGCCTCTACTCACCACACTTTTAAAGCTAGCGCTCCAAATCGGGCGACACATTAGAGGACATTTCCATTTCGCTTGCAAAACGCCGTAACTCCATCTAAGTGTCGCAACTGTCTACTTTAGTTACCCGTATTAGGAGTCACATTGGCGTGCGAACGCAAAAGGTGGTGTAAAGACACAGTTTTGAAATGTCACGCAGTGTAGTCGTCTCTTTTCTCCGGAGTCCTGTCGCATCTGCCCGGCTCCTTTGGCATCCTTCAGCATGCATGTGTTCCCCCGCATATCTTTCATCCCGCTCTGCGGCGGCAGAAGCCCAGTGTCCGGTCTCGCAGAGCGTCAGGCGGTCGTGGACGTCGCGGCGTCGCTCTCACATTGTACGATAGTGGCCGATACTGCAAGTGTTACAGTGACATGGACAGTGTAGTGCCGCTCTGTGTTTGATGTTTGTGAAGGACTACGCAAATCGCATTCATGATTCAGGTCAGTTGGACATTTATTAACAATAGGATTAGTGAGCGCTCATTAGTATTGTTTCAATGGGTTTTGTTTTCCGCCCGTTTTGTGGAATTGCGCCGGGAGCCCTTTCAAGTGGCTCCACAATAGATTATTACTTATTGTCTAATTTTATTGCTTTTTACAATTTTTGAAAACGTCACGTACACGCGAAATATGTTAGCGCATTTTAACATGTCAATTGTGAACAAAAACATGCATATTTTACCTCTCTAGAAATTGTACTTTAACAACAATAATTCAAATAAAGAAGTTCCAAAGAAAAAAAGAATCGTATTCGAATTAAAAAAAAATGTTTTAAATAAAAAAACAAAAAGGTGTTTCTAAATTTAAAAATACTTACAAACCATAAACAATAAGTAGAAAGCGAAATGAATATTAAAACAAACACAAGAATCCATTGATGGCGGTTGCGAAACATCAATCAGTTGTTATTATTTATTGTACTGAGATGGAGCGCGTGGGCGTACACTAATTGAAAGGTGATTTAATTACACACATTAAAAAAGAATTTCGTAAACGTTTTGAGGTCATACAGTTTAATTGTTGCTTGTACGAACATCGTAATTTACTAATGACATTAACCACGCACTCCCAGCAACTGAATATAAAAATGATGGATAGACGCCCTTGAAATTTACTGACTGAATTTAATCTTGTTTATGGTTAAATAATAATTGTCTATTACGTTGAAAACTCTTTTTCATGTGAATAGTAATTGTACAACTATTATTTAATATTTGTAATAATTTTCTGTCAACATTGCTACATTTGTATTAAATCTATAGCCACTTTTTTATAACTAGGTTTACGTCAATTGCATTTGTAAGTTTAATTTCATTTTTATGCATTGATTATAATATAATTAGGGATTAAGTAAACAGTTATGAGGCTAATTGGATATTAGTTAGTTTTTAAACACCGTTATAAAAATTAAATAAAGGTTGTTGATACAATACTACATTTAACTAAACACAATATACTTAATTCCATGAATAAAAGGTGCTCTAAGACTATAATAGAAATGATAGTTATATAATTTTTAAACTCATATTGACTTTTATGTAAGTGTTGGTGTTTTTATGGATATAAATAACTTATGATTTTTTATATATCTAGATTATGCAGTAAGCAATAAGCTGCAAAACACAGTTAATATACGAATAACCTTGTATCAAAATTTTAATTGTAGTTAAAAGCATTTCTTTTCGCGCCGAACATTGATGAATCATTTATCTTAATAATAAGTTAATGAAAACGATTAATTTCATGGCATAAAATACTTAATATGTTTATAATAGCTTAAGGTTACATATTTTTCTATCGAATACTGGTACAAAAATAAATAATGAACATGTAAAGCTTACTTAACACAACTCAGTCATTATTTGACTTACTTATTTTAATGATAAACGGTGCTTGCGTTATTAAAAAAGAATAACTTCGCTTATAAGTAATCAAAATACAACATGTTATTTAAAATCGGAGATTTAAAAGAATTTGTGAACGTTTATTTGAATAAAAAGTATTTTGAAATTGATACAGGCTTCAATTTTCGAATATCTATAAGTAATTAAAAGACTTTCATTTCGGCAATTCCCAGATTTAACATATCTTGGCGATACCGGAACTGGGATCTCATCCGCAGTTATTAATCGTAAAACCATTTCATGAATTTTCTCGTTAACAATTGATAAAAAAGAAAATAGTCAACTACAACGCATCCATTTTTGAACATAGGACTGTCCTAACAGTTTCCAGAGAGGCCTGTTATAAACGCCTATCATGCAGTAGTTTTGGCCTCTGATATATGTCTTCTTATGATTAAGTAAACAAAACTTTTTGCAAAATAAAGATGCGGCGGTGCAAAATACAAAAATAGTTGACGTCACCGCAAATCAATTATCGTAATAATTTTTCAGATCAAAATAATTATATTTATCACCGAATTAATGCAAATTAACATAAAAAAGCAGTGATGGCCTCGAGGTTTAGGGGCGCGGTCGAGAATCTCGGCGGTCGCGGGTTCAAACCCCAGGCACACACCTCTGACTTTTCGAAAGTTATGTGTGTATTCGAATTGAATTATCACTTGCTTTAACGGTGAAGGAAAACATCGTGATAAAACCTGCACACCTAAAAGTTCCTAGGAATTTCTTAGGTGTGTAGTCCGCCAACTAGGCCAGCGTGGTGGACTATGGCCTAAACCCTCTCAATGGTAGAGGAGACCCGTGCTCAGCAGTGGGCGTATATGGGTTGATGAAGAAGAAGAACATAAAAAACATCGTTTCATGCAAATTTTAGTACGTAGAGTTTTGTCCTTGTATAATTCACTTTAGTGAGTGCAATGCGAATATTTTGAATTTCCTGATAAAAAAATTACAATATTTTTTCACTTTAAAATATAAATTACATTAATTAGTTGCATAATTATTTACAAAACAATAATTACAATTAACCTCTTACTGTTTTCTTTGCTCTAGTTACCATGACGCGCTATTCCGATAGAGCTTTTAATTAAACTTAATAATAACTTAATACTTTTAAATTTTAATTTTAATAGTTAGTTTTACTTAGTATTGAGTTCGATAAAACTACATACGACGATAACATAACGACAAAATATCGCTTAAATCATGACGGAGAATCAAAATTTGGAAATTAACATTTTTTAAGCTTACTTCTGCTGTTAGCTGTTACTTCATCATAACACGGTCTTCCTTCTCGGGGCACAAATTTTAACCGAGCGATCTATAACTCAAAATTTCGATTCCAATTTTTTGCAAGGCACCAAATCTCCAAACCCGGCAATATTCCTACCAAAAATAGCAATAAGCTCTTTCTCTACATCAGCCTTAAAACACAATTGTCAAAACGTACATTCAAAAATGCATCTCCACCTATCTTTGAAAATAAATAAGTATAACAAAGACCATAAAACCGCGGCATTTCGTCTAAACCCAAGCTGACACATCTCGGCGTAACCGGCGGTTATCGCGGGCCGCCGATGGAGCCCCCGGCGCTTCGCCCCCAGCGAGCCATTAGCCTCCGCAGCACCCGCCGGCCTACACGCACCACTAAACAAGATATAACACTTTCATCCTCGACTTAGAACATAAATACTTTAATATTACCGTGTCTCATGTAATACACTTTTGTATCGCCGAAGGAAAATATATAGATGTATTTCTAAATATATTAGCTGTGTGTGAAGTCTCAATTAAGAATATCCTAAAGGAAAAACCGAATGTAATTTTAAGAGTTGAACCCACTTGATCGAAGTCCGGACGTTCAATGCGGGGCTAAAAAGAAAGAAATATAAACGTTACGTACTTCAGTAGTAATAATAATCAAATCACTCGATATTTTGTACAACATTTCATTATCTGACCGCATAGCGATTGCTAAAATTGTAGGGGTATATAACAACTATGGGGAAATACAGCGATAAATACAGAACTATTTATACAATAATACAACTTGTCGATAATCCTTTTTATTGATAACAGGGAAAATATGAGTATTCCAGCCACGACAGGATTCACTTTAAATAACAATCCTTTAACAACCATAAGATAAAAACGTAGCAAAAACTAAAGGCTTTTCTCTCAACCAAAACATCGTTCATTTATTAACAGATAAACACACAGATACTTAAAGCTAAATTTTCTGCAGTATCAACTTTTAGGGACTTTTATTAATACGACACATGTGGAAGAACCATGCCTCCATAGATACCCTACAGATATTCCAGCATAAACATTAGTGAAACTGCTAAAGTTTGATACAAATGATGCGCGTGCGCCGCGAGCGTGCCCCCATTAGTTCCGCGAAGCGCCGCCGCAGCGCCACCCGCCGGCAGTACATCTGAATCGATACGCTATGCAAATACTATAATGACAGGGTAACATAATATGTGGTAACGGTTTCAGAGCACTTTCAACATTTATATGATCACTCGAAGATTATTGGAGTATTTCGCTGATTGTCATGTTTTCTACCGTTTATGAAATGTTTTGAAAAGCGTTTATGGTTAAATATCATGTATGATTTGTTCATACGTTCAACATATTTATAATAGGCATGTTAGTAGAAACTTGTACTAACATCAAATGGGTAATGTTTTTCTTAATTAAAAACAATCACTTTAACGTTTAGAGCACTTATAAAGCTGACAGCTGACAGCCCCGTGGCGCAGTTGGCTAGACACCAGCTTGCGAAACGAGCGGCCGCGGGTTCGATCCCCGCACCGAGACAAATGTTTGTGTGATCCACAAATATTTGTTTCGGGTCTGGGTGTTTGTGAGACCGAAAAGTCTCTCGTAGTTTCTGATACCCACGACACAAGACTCGTATCTTAGTGTGGGGTCAGGACTATGTATGTGACTGTTGGGTGTATTTATTTATTTTTATTTATTTATAAACGTTGATTAAACTTGCTAAATTAGCAGTGATGGCCTCGAGGTTTAGTCGCGCGGATTTGAACCCCAGGCACACACCTCTGACTTTTCTAAGTTATGTGTGTATTCAAATTGAATTATCACTTGCTTTAACAGTGAAGGAAAACGTCGTGGTGAAACCTGCACACCTAAAAGTTCTTAGGTGTGTAGTCCACCAACCCGCACTAGGCCAGCGTGGTGGACTATGGCCAAAACCCTCTCAATGGTAGAGGAGACCCGTGCTCAGCAGTGGGCGTATATGGGTTGATGAAGAAGAAACCTGCTTAATTTAATCGAAACAGCTTATCTAAAAAAAGACAGAATTGGCTTCTTTTATCGTATTTATATAAAAAAAACACTTAAGTCTTTATATCATTTTTATCAGCACTTAGTTCGGCCACCTCTGCTGTGTTCTATGGATACTATCAAACAATATTTAACCTTATTTACTAAGGATTTGAGTACCTACATAAGAAGACTATCCGTACTTACAACTAAGTATTCTATGATCTGGTCAGGAATACTAAACCCGCCAAATAATCTTACTTTTAAAAACTAGCAACTATATTACAATGTTTCATCATACCCCAATGCAGTGGCGTGCCTAGGGTGTCAAACTAAGGCAAGCCCCAATGTTTATTTAGTAGCAGCATATTTTTTTTGGTACGTAGGACTAATAAATACCTACCGGTTAGTACTCACATTCACGTTTATAGCGTTATTTTATAAATAAACAATCGTTAAGTTCGTTATTCGGAACTATGTAAGGCAAGTCGGGCTTTCGGGCTTCTATGGAAGTACCGCCACTGCCCCAATGTTTTATACAACAGTGTTTTAATGTACCAATTTTTCATCATAAGCCATGTCTTTTAATATAAGTTTCATTTTTTTCGCACTGTATCTTTCTAGCGGATAATTATATCCCACAAAATTCAGATGACAACACAAGTCGCCATAAATACGCATAAAATATATAATCCATAACATGAAAGTATGACAAGAGACGCACAAAACTCCGAACGTTCTTCATAAATGTATACGCAAATATTTGTCACGTTTATACTGAAAGCGCTAATTGTGTGTGAGTTTTTTGACATTACCGTTTGTCATGCATTATTACATAAACGTGGGCAAACGTGTGAATTCGTGAACCGACATACGCAAAATACATTAGTAGCGGACTTCTATAGAAGTCTGAAGATAACACGTTAATTGTGTAATGTCTAGTTAATAATTGTTTATTGTGGGGTCAGAATATTCTTATTTATATGTCAAATTGATTTAATTAATTAAAGAGAAGCTTAAAGATATGACGATTGGAGTTTTCTTGAGGGAAGGTGGGATTTTAGGCTTTTATGGAACTATGGCAACTGAATGTTAGTCCATCTACGTCCCACTGCTGGGCACGACGTTACATGCGGTTGAAAAACCTTCAGGACCTATATATTTCTTAAATAACAAAACCTATATTTCATTAAAATCATTTAGATGACAGAGTGCCACTAAAAACAATAATGACTGCCTTTACCACTTTCGCGATTATGCTTGCAAGTTTGCGACATACTAGCTTTCATTATTGTGTATTTAATACTTGTAAATGGCAGTTATTAAATACGTACTTACAATAAAACCTATTGTGAATTCACACTAAATAATCACAAATTTCAACGGTGAAGGAAAACATGTGGAGGGAACCTGAGCGCTCAAAAGTATTTAGACATTTCATAGATGTGTTCCGCCAACCCGCACTATAACGTGATTGACTATGGACTTAATCTTCTCAGTTATACAGGAGGCCTTTGCTCAGCAGTAAAACATATGAAGATAATGATTATGAATAAAACTTTCGTACTAGGACATAACGAAGACAATAATAAAAATAATTTCCAAACTTTAAAAATCCATGAAGCGTCATTGGTCAGGCGAGTGCCGCCGCGGGCTGCGCTAGTGGATCATAATATTCCCGGCAGTATCCCGCTATTACCGTTGAGGTGGTTTATTGAAATAAATCGCCGGTCATCAGCGAAATGCATAGTCTAAGCTGAACGCCATTAAGCAGATTGAGTTTGCGCGGGACGAGCGCCCACCATTTTGTTTGTTGTCATGCACAACCTCTGAGACCTGCAGTTTGCTTAAGAGCTGCATTATGGTTGTCGCAGAAGCTGTGGTCTTGCCTGTGGGATGGAACTTAAGGCCGTTTCTTACTTCGGGATATATGAGAACAGTAGATAATTTTTCTTGAAAAGGTATCCCCGTACTTAATTTTGGTGCATAGACCACTGTATTACGATCACTGTAAAATAGACACCTACAATTATGTCCTAAAAAAGTTTGAGGATCCACAGAATAATATATTAGGAATACCAGAAAATCTAGTTGACATATTATCCGATCATTTAATTATCTCATACGTTTTTTGCATAAACGTAATACTACCTATTACAAAATAAAAGATCAAATAGCAATGTCGAAAATTTTCGCATTATCAAAAGATTTGCATGTTTACCAATTCAAAAATCAAACGAATACTCCAAAACATGCCATTAAAATTCGATAACTACCCTCACATTACAATTCATAATTCAGTTTCCAATCCCGTATTGACAGCACTTTGTCATCGTCGTTCCCATCGCGTTGAATAACTGAGTGGAGTTTTACATCATAGCCCACTGGGAAATCGATATCGAAGGTCAAGGACAGCCCGACAGAGGTCACTTGCAGTAAACATCAGTCTGTACGTTGCTACTCGAACATATTTCACCATTACTTAAATTTGATAAATTAATGGTCTTTATTTAAGTTTTAATGAGTGTTAATTTTTTAAGAAATTTGAAACGATAAAAATATCTTGAATATGCAGAGATTATATGTTAAGAAAGGTATTTTTTTTGCATAAATTAACAAATGATATAGGACCGCTAAAATTACTAGTATAAAAATATACCATTGTCTGACAACTTAATTAGTTGAAAAACGTCAAAAGCAAAATTATTTATGTACGAAAATCTTAAAATATAATAGCGACCCGCCCCGGTTTCGCACGGGTGCAATACTGATATTTAATGGATGTTATTATACATATAAACCTTCCTCTTCAATCACTCTATCTATTAAAAAAAACCGCATCAAAATCCGTTGCGTAGTTTCAAAGATTTAAGCATACAAAGGGACATAGGGACAGAGAAAGCGACTTTGTTTTATACCATGTAGTGATATCTAATTCGTTAAAATTGAATATCCCTACAGATTCAATATCAAAGTTAATACTATACATTCTTTTAATAATATATTCCTATTTCTTCTTCTTCATCAACCCATATACGCCCACTGCTGAGCACGGGTCTCCTCTACCATTGAGAGTGTTTAGGCCATAGTCCACCACGCTGGCCTAGTGCGGGTTGGCGGACAGTGCGGGTTGGCGGACTATATTCCTATTTACAAAATAAAATCTATAACAATAACCTCTGTAACAAAGTGTACTAAAAACCAAAACAAAAGACTTATATGGTTGCGTTTATGAACCACCAACGCCATCTATTGTTAAATTTTAAAACTAACTTCTAAACAACAACCGTGAAAGGCGTTTCGTTTCTTTTATTTGAAAGATTTATGGTTTTTTAAAGGCCTTTTATTAAATAATTAAATTATGAAAATACAACGTTTTAAAATTTTGAAAACACGTTAGTATTAACGGGAAACACTTTTGCATATAAATTAATTAAATATACGAGAGAAAATACGAATAAACTGCGGACACTATAATCATATGGAGCCAACAACATTAATCAAAAGAAGTTAATGCTTGTGAAACAGCCATCAGCGAGTTTGAAACCGCATCTTTTAAATCTGTCAAAGTATGATTGGTATGTGAATAATTTCATTTACTAAACTCTGCACACAATTGTTCCCTCTTTAGAACCTACCCTTATAACCGTTTTGTGTGAAATTACTTCCTAGTCGCCGAAATAATTATGACCAGTGACAATTCTCACCGAATTTACTATTAATACTCAGACGAGTCACAAAATTTATGTATGATACCATTGAAAATATTTTGATAGGAAATTGTTGTAAATAACACTAAAACATGTTATTTTTGTATCCCCTAAGGCTTAGATTTAACGATATTTGGAAACTTGCTTTGAAGAAGAAATAATTTCGATTTTCGTATCACCCATTTTTTTGCGTTGGTAGCAACACGATACATTTATTTTAAATTCAGTCCATCGCATTGAATAAATATAACTCTTTTGTTCTCTGCGGAGTGAAATAGGATATTTAATAACAGTATCATATTAGTACTTCCATGTACATTTGCAGAATAACATTAACATATAAACAAGCGTGTGCTGAAACTAGACATTAATTGCAATCAATGGTTACGGCTGTCCGTTCCGCCTTATTACAAGCCGAAGAACCCGTCAAATCATACATATAACATATTAAACAGTTATATTCGTTAGGTACTTTCTCTTCAGCATATTCCACATATGTTTACTAAAAAAATGCTTTAATAACATCTGTTTATCCAAATGAGCGCTATTAATTCTAATACGCGCGAGTAACAAGTTAATAATTGCATGTAAAGTTTACACGTTCAATAATAAGTTGAAATGGTCAACATTACGTTGAGGCGTGTAGGCTCGCCGTAACTCAATAAGCCGAGGCGGGTTTCTATCACTTCACTCATCACTTACCCTGTCAAGGCACGTACGCATCAGATAGTGGCCGTACGCCCGGGGCCGCGGGTACTAACTTTGCACCTAATAATTTCGCACCGCAATTATATTTAGCGATTATAATGTTGGACGTTTTGCGACGATCGGTCCGTGGGCGGTGCGGTCGCGCCGTTCTCACTGTCAGTTTTGATTGATAATACGACTGATTGATTGGCTTTACTGTTTGAACGCACGATTTTTTGTCCGCGTACTTGTGTCTAATTGGTTTTTAAATTTGGCTGCTAATTTTTCACGAGGTATTGTTCGCGCCTACTTTATAGAGCTTACTGGTACAGTCAGCACGTTACGTACTACGGTTACGTGTATTTATTTATAAGTAGCTCCATTAACAACGGAGCGATTAAAATATAGCCGTTTAAAGAATGATGTCCATTTCTGTATCAACATTTGTAAAAAATTCGCAAACAAATTGAAAGTTTCATATTTTCAAGTTACTTCTGTTTCAATAAACACACTATCGTAATTATAAAGCAAGCGTAAAATAACTGAATAAAAGCCACACGCCGCTGATTCGAACCCCGTATAAGACAAACAATTACATTATTTGTCGCATTTGATCATAGTTTTCATACCTACGACAGCTTTGATCGTTTTGAAGTGTCAAAGTATGTTTGGAGTCACTGAATTTATTAACATAAATTAAATAGATGAATAATGGCAATTTATCAATACTGTAGGTATGTCAATTTTTCACTAAACACAGTCATCAATCATTCAACACCATTTCCGGCAAATCTTTAGTTATCTATAATTATTTTTGGTTTGATAGATTAGATGAACAAACAAATATACTTACAGTCTCACTTCTTCTACAAATACTGGGCCCCAAAAAACTATCACTTTTTGTCATTAGTGTAGGTCACTTTTTTTTCTGTAGGAATGGATTCCCATATCGCTGCTTATTATTCAACAAAGGGTATAAAACAATCAAACTCCCATGCTTATATTCATGTAATAATTGGGTAACTAAAAGTCTAGGAATCGAATTTCATACTCTCCGTGAGAAAACTAAAATAATTATATAAAAACATTTTAATAAACAAACTAAGTTAAAAATATTTTTTCATTCCAATCAGATTTATTTTATTCAATAGTGAAACGAAAAATTATTCCTATTTTAATATTGAAGTTTTTCATTTCTGAAGTAATCATAGGTACTAATTTTTTACATTTACTAAAACATCACGATACAAAATTGCGTAGCAACCTAAATAGGTGTTAGGTATACCTAACAGGTCAGTTTCCAGAATTCTATGAATAGACGGACCTTTCGCGAAAAACAAAACAACACCCCTTATCAGTAGGGTGAATGGCTCTATTGTGGTGCCGTGTCGTTATATTCTATTATCTATTTGTCTCACATACGGCGACTTCAAAAGCGCCGCCGTTTTTTCTCAGTAACCGCCTATTGTTTACCAAATTGTTTTATATTTGCGCCTTTTTAACATTTTTGCATTGCTTGCAAAACGCGTGTTTTCGTAACATACAATAGAGAAAGACGAGTCAACGAGTTATTGAATAGCGAAATTCACGGAAAGGGTATTCCTTTTTACTATGAGTGAATATGTTGTAATAATAATATGCGTACCTACTAATACTCTTGCACGTTTGTACCAGAAAAATGCTTTCCTACAGTATTGAAATTCTCTTAAATTTTAATTTTAAGTAAAAAAGTCTACGGTATCTGTGTAAAATCAGATAATAATAATTGTCTAAATTTATTCAATTCTTATGATGTTCTCTAAAATTCATTTTCGTTCTGGTTCAATGGATTTGAACTACTTTTGTGCCTTTGTACATCAAAAACAATAATTATATTTATACTTATTCTTATGATAGGTATACTGTAACAGCTAGCAGATTGTAATATTGTTAAATATAATAAAAAATATGACTTGTTAAATATATTGTTAATAATATATAAGTTGTTAGTTAATTATCATGAGCTCATACTTGAAACAAATGTATTTATAAATGTGTATGATATTTTCACGCCCAGCCCTTGCGCAATGTATTAATCTGTCATAAACTTGATTATACCTACGCTTCATCCACGTTTTATTAGCACCGCTGAAAACTATAAATATCTCAATATGATAATTTTGGAGTTCCGTTACGACTGCAAAATAATATCCAATATCATCTACTCAATTATTTAATCATATAATTTTGGATGAAATCGTTCTCTTAAACCTGACGCAATTATAATTCCCATTATCTCTACTAAAGCCACGCGCCAAATTTCTATATAAAACAATCAATAAACAATTTTATTCGCATCAATAAACATTATCCCCACTAAGTCGACACGTGACATAATTATTATTAGCCTCGACTCAGGTAATCCCTATTGTCTTAGCAGGTAGGTCAAGGGGTAGCCCACCCCCACCACTGGGCGGTATTTCGTCGTTTTAACACTTGTGTCACAGATTAGCAGGATTAGTCGTGTGGTGTCAGAACTTACCGACGGTTATCCCTGATAGTGTTGCTTACCTTACTCTAAGACTGTACAGTGTGTTCGAAATGTGTGACAGTGAAAATCACTTGAGCAATTTGACTCAGTTTGTGAAACGGTGGTGGGAAGACGGTTATTATAAGGTTTGTTTTGTGTTTTTTTTATTTTTCTAGTACTAAATCCGTGTATGTTAGATCTTTAATGTTTCTTATGGTGTTTTAAGCGGATTATTTTTGTAGCATACTTTTACTGACGAATCTTGGTTCCCTTAAAATTAAGTTTACATCGTCTTGTCAAAAATGTTATACGTCTTTAAGTTTATTTTCAAATATGTCGAAGTAACTACTTAAGAAGTAATTGTATAAATTGCGTATCAATTGACTAGAAGAGATTACAAAGTAATCCCGGAATAATACGACTGCGATATCTAATTCTGATACCATTTCATAGTTAGAATACACGTGGCTATCCTCTTGAAGTAAATCGTAATCAGAAGCCGCGTTTAAAGTTTAGTATTTGGTAAATCTTCAGATAATTTAAGTGTAAAGGCTAGACTCGCGCCATTTTAGTTTAATACAAGTAAAATTTAACATTTCAAATTGAACGCTTTGCTCCGCGTAAAAACTCACTTTGTCCACTCAAACCCCACATTTTCCACTATTTTGCATATAGTTTAAAACTCAAAAAAGCCTCAACTATCACTCCATTTACATCCAATCCAAATTTTTCCCCTACAAAGTCGCCAAGTCCACTTAGTACGAAGCGCCGAAATCCGATCGATAGCTTATCCAATTATTATTTAATACCCATAACGCGAAGAGGCGCGGTAAACCAGATTAAGATAAACCGCCGAGCAAGTCCACTATCATTACCCGTATTATACAGGACGTTGCCACTAATAATCATATTGAATCTAAATTATGAAAATGTGCTTCAAAATTGGGTATTATGGTGTCCCTTAATGATTCGCGGTATATACCAATTTGACCTTAAAATCGAGTATGGTTTTGGGTTCGAATCCCATGGGCTTTTCGTGTCGTAAGATGAGTAAGACGGTCTAAGTTGCGAAATGAGATATTAAATCTTCTAAAGACCCGAGGCGCTAAGTAAGCTAGGTTAGCTTGTGAAAATTGGTCGCGTGTTCGATCCCCGCACTGAAACAAATGTTTGCGAGACCGCAACGAAAAACTTGTATCTTAGCTTCGGTCAGAACTATGTTTGTACGTGACTGAGTATATTTGTATTTATTAAGTCATGAGAAATTTAGCTAAGGCTTAAAGATAAGCATCATCTAATACTACTTATATAGGGATAATAAATACTGCTTCTAGCTTTCCCATGATGCATTCAGTGTTATGGTAATTAAATTAATAGACACACAAACGGGCCACCCACACCGCGCTGTGCACATATTGACACGCTCATGTCATCACTTTTATTGTCGTGTGGATTTTTTTAATTTGCAACACTACGCGGACATGTGACAGCAACGTGGGAAATAGTGTGGCAATACTGGAAATAGATTTCAGTATTAGTTAAATATATTAGATTAGTTGGAGATATAGTGATTGATATTAAAAAGGGAGGTTAGGTATATATTACATTCATGAAGGGAATTTTCACGGTCCAGCAATATTTTTTTAGACTCTTTCTCTCTGAGAATTTAGAGCTTTAATAATTGTTATTTATATTTAATAATTGTCCCGTACCGTGTGACTTTGCAGTGCATGTAAGAAGTTAATTATTAGGTAAATCGCTGGTTGCATTCTTAAAGATGACCCATCAGTAGGTACAGGCGTCTACAAAAGATACATTTAAATTCACTATGCTATTGACATTATATGAAATCGTTTATCCTGCCTGCCACTTACGAATATTAGTGAAGATCCAGATCATTTTGTTTTATTAGCATTACATTAATAGCAATTATGCCTCTTTTTTCTTAAATTAAGGTTATATTTAGTAATCCTTAAAAGATTGGGTTCTAAAACGTAAGAACTTGTTTTCTAGGCGTATAAAAAGCTTCAGTCGTACAAATTTCAGTCACGCCCACGCCCTCCTAAGCCGCGTTGAAAACATCTATCTTAACCTAAAACTATTTACGTTCTTGTTAAGACATCAATGGGTTTCTTTACATCTCGACGTGTACATTTTATAATAATCCCGTGAAACCACATCAAAAGCACACCGCTCTAATTTAATACTAACATGTGATACGGTGTAAATTAGAATCTCATATAAATATCGATTTCGGAGAAACAGCTAGTAACAGTTATTTCTATAGTATAGTATACTTTAATCTCACGTTTCGAATCAAAGTAGGTACTTACTTCAAAACATTTTGGTATTTGTTTCTAAATCAGAAACTATTCTTGTAGTCTCTCTGGATTCGATTTAAGATCAGAATTATCTTTAGTCTAGCAGTCTCATCAAAAAGTCAATGACAACTCCTTAAACGACCGGCCTAATTATTTCTCATAGGAATCCGGTATAGTCCCAGGTTATTACCTGTAATGGCGTGTGTGTCCGACGGTACAAGGCTGGCCACTTCATGTATCATGTCTGGAACAATATGGCACGCCACGACAGCAGCAGGCGAAAAACGATGTACGCGAAACGTAACTCGCAAAAAAACTACAAGCACACAACTCTCAACCTTATCCCCTTAACTCAAGCCCCATTTTAGCACAACCTTGAAAAAGCGTATGAAATATGCCCGCTTGTCCAGTACTTCGGTAGGCGTGGGTCACTCGCAAGTGTCAATCGAAAGTAGCCTTTATTGCTAAGTGTTAAGAGCGAGATGAGGTCAAAGTTACCGGGTCAATCACCTCAAGTTAATACTTTTTTTGCAATTTTTTTCGTTTGCTTGTTGACAATTACTTGTCAAATTCCCACAGTGCGCGGATCACCTTATAAGAAAACTGTCTGGACATTCCCAGTAATGACTGTGTTTGTGTTTCTTCACGGTAATGTTGGAAGTTAATTCAATTTGATATTAATATTGTCGGGACATGTTGCGGTTTTAGTAAGTTCGTTGACTTTGAGCGCAAAAATCATTTATTTCTCAGAACTTTCAGATGAATACGATCGTCGAATATGTTTAGAAACAAAAAATCGCTAAACCATTTTTTTCCTCAAATTTGCATAAAATATTACAGGAACCTACCTTTTTTTCTGACCAAGTATTTTCGACAAAATTTCGGAATCGTCATAATCATTTAGCGTAATTATATATTTTTATGTTCATATCTCAATATTCACAAGTTCACCCGAACATTTCCATAACAAAAATGTGTTATTTAATTAAAGTATATGAATTTACATGGCAGTAATAACGTGATTGAGTAATGGTGGGTTGCCGCGGAAACTGTGGCGTCGCTTTATAATCAACCTGTTTCACGAAATTAAACATTTTGACCACAATACGAGGGTTAAGCGTTGATAAACATTTAAGGGACAAAAACCTTTATTGGGAGAACTATAATCATTCTTAATTGCGGGTTGCATACCAAGCTTACAAATAAAATCGTCTGTATGAGTAATTTAGATTCACAAAGTGGTACCTATAGAAAATTCTTCTTACCTACCGCCATCTACCGAGCCTCATAAACAACAGTCAAACTAAACCCGAGTAATAACACAACAATTTACATAATACATTTGTAGAAATTCGAAACGTTAAGATAAAATCAGTTTTAAACATAAACACACCCAAACAAAAAGTGGGACAATTTAAAATCAAATCTGTACACGGAAAATTACACAGCGCCCTGCAATTACCTCAAAGACTTTGTCCAGACGTATATTTTTCGTAAACGACATTTTATTATCCCGTGTTTATCCATTTTGTGGTATTAGAAAGGAGGTTTTTTGTAAACGATTTAATTCTCCCAAAAGTATAATGACGGCAACCCCATGGCCAACACGCCATCGTAGTGACAAACTGTTTAATACAATTGCCTCGCTAAGGGACCGGTTCTACTTTTATTTAAACTGAGTTTGTTTAACTAAAGATTAAAAATTGATGTAATTTTTTTAAGTTGGATGATACTATAAGTGCTAGATCAAAGATTTCTTGTTCATTTGGTTCAAGTTGAAAAAAAGGCATGAGTAAATTTCTTGAAATAACACGCGACATCTTCTGAAACTTACATATTAGAATATTTTTTTAGGGGGCTTAAATTGCTTATTAAGAACACCTAGATATTTCCACTCCCGACACCGTCATTAATTTTGAAAACATGGATCTCTTTAATTACACTACTTAGAATAGAGAGAAGATTGCGAAACAAATTTAACAACCACGACATAAAAAGACTGACAACGACACAGAAACAAAAGTAGGCTTGTCATACTAATTTCCTGCCTTGCATCAACGAAATTACACAAACACGGGCACTTGTAGATAATAACAGGCTTATCAAGATATAGACGCGAACGGTATCACGAGAACACGTCTGTTTTTTACCCAACGAGAGTTTAACTATGACACGCCGACCCCGAATGCTTACCAAATGAATAATAATTTAAGTTACGGATTAAATCGTTCCAAACACGCGACACCAACCACTTTTCTATTCTCGAGTGGAGTTGGAACCATCATTTTACACAATTTTACCCGATTGCTTAGCGTTCTCGGAATTAATTTGATATTACCCTTTGGAAACGCAAGGTGTGGTTGGCTCCGATATTTATATTTGAAGAGCCATTTAAAGAACCAGTGGTTAGGATTTCGCTTTAGACTCGATAATCTTTTTTAAGCATTGTGTGTAATTTAATTCTAAATTGAACGTTTTGATAGTCCGCGACATGTTATTTGAGATTTTAGATTGTTGAATGCCGTTTACTAAATCAGTTAGTTTTGATTAAAGATTTCTGCTTTTATGTTAATACTAATGGAAGATCATTTACCCAGCCAGACTTTGGTAATTGCTAAGGATTGGTTAGGACGAAATTTTTAATAGTTATTTTAAATTTTTGTTACTATGTACCTGCCAGTTGCTTACTTTCATACGTGAAATTGACTTAAACGTAAGAATAACACATATAGATACTGGTATTTAAAAAAAAATCGCTAATCCCCTTTGTCATGTACATATGTTTACAAAAACGTGAACAATATAAACAAATAAAACTAATTGTTTAACCTCTAACTACGCACAAAGGAATAACGTAACTTAACCTAAGTACATACAAATTAAAAGTGTGCAAATACGCTAATAGAAATATTACTATGCAAATAGCCAGGACACCATTAGCTATACAAATAAATATAATTATATGTATATTTACCGTCAACTGCATTCTAAGAATAATATTCCTTCATTTAAAAATTACCTATCATTTTTATTCACGAAATTCTTGTATTTGTTACAGGAATCACAATCCAGCGGTGCCGAAAGATGGAGTGGTCACGGCCCAGAGCACAGCATGGCTCTGCAACAAATACTCAAACTACAAGAAGCAAGAGCTCTTCACAAAACTTCTCTTCTACCCATATACAAGAAGAACGACCTCCCGTCCCCTTCAGGAGGAGTAGAAGACTTCGAAAAGATCAAGGACAAGAGAACAGACCTCTTTGATGCAAGAGCAATAGAACAGGCTAAGTTAGAAACAGAGTTCAGAAGACTAGTCGAACAGTCAGGCATAGATATCCGCAACGAAGAATCACTACAGTACTTAAAAGATATGATGGAAGCGAAAAATCATTATTCATATTTAGCAAGACTACAGCAGATGGAAAGAAGAGAGAGTATGCATGCGAATACTGTAGAAGTTAAGAAAGAAACGATGTCCCCTAACCACGTCACATCTTCTCCAGTTCATAACCAGTCGCCGCATCGGAGACTTTCACCAGCGGAAGTCTCACCAAACAACAGCATCCGTCTATCTACCTCATCAAGCCCTCTTTCAACCACTAGTCCTGTGAACTCATCTCCACTAAGTCATTTGCAGAATATGCAACCATTCGATTTTCGAAAACATAAGTCTGCCAACGAAAAAGATGAAGGAAGAAAATCTTATGACACGAGTTCAGCGGAAAAAGCTATGGACTTAATGAGAAGTCAATTCTTTAATTTTCCTTTACATAGTAACCTTCCTTTACCTCCAATATCAATGCCATCAACCTTCACTCATCCAGCAGCTATGGTAGCAGCTCTTAGTCAAAATCCTATGGGATTAGCTTCGCTGCAAGCGCTTTTACCGCAAATGTCGGCAAAGTCAGTGGATATGCCTGAAACCAAATCAAATAATTCTACAAAAGATCGATTGGAAGATTCCAGAGCTGAGGAAGAAAATGTACTTAATTTGAGCAAAGACGCTTATGTAGATGCAACGAATAACACTCGAAATATATTATTAGGAAAATGCATAAGCCCACCCAAGAGACAATGGGGTGCGACACAAATGCCATTGAATCTGGGAACTCATTTTATCAACCCTGCTACTGGGAAGAAGAGGGTTCAATGTAATGTTTGTCTTAAAACTTTTTGTGATAAAGGAGCCTTAAAAATTCACTTCTCGGCGGTACATCTCCGCGAAATGCACAAATGCACTGTTGAAGGCTGCAGCATGATGTTTAGTTCTAGACGATCAAGAAATCGGCACAGTGCTAATCCTAATCCAAAACTGCACTCGCCGCATTTAAGAAGAAAAATCTCGCCTCATGATGGCAGAAGCGCTCAAACTCATCCAGTACTTATTTCGCCACATGGTGCCGGATTAAACATACCTCCAGTGATAAATCCAATGCATCCATTTGGATCCTATCCTCTTTTAAATCCACCGCATAATCTGAGGCAATTCTCACCTAACGTACCTCTAGATTATAAAAACAGTGTAAACATGAACTTCCCACCACCATTTGATCAAAACCAACCAATGCGCCGAGAATCAGATTCGGTAGAAAATAAGGATCATGATGGTCAAATGGAATCTGATGAAGACGACGGTATAGTGGTCGTAGCAGGTGATGACGATGATGACGATGGTGATCACATAGATACCAGTGACTACTATTCCAACCTGAACAAATCAACAGGCTCAGTGGACGGATCAGAGACCGATTATGATCAGAGAAGCATTAGTGATCACAATGAAACGCTGGACATAACAAAAGACAGTAGCCCAGAGGTGATGAAACGTAAACGCAAGAGTTTAAATCCACTAAGGATACAAAATAATCATGTGACCGAAAATGGTACGGCTGAAAAACGCGATCGTGATTCAGATAGCGAGTTCAGTGGCATAGATCTTAAAAGAGTTAAAACTGAAGATTACCAAAATAGCACTAACATCACAACAAGTCAAGAAGAGGAACCAGTTAAAGTAAAAGAAGAAGCAGTCACAATTAAAGAAGAGCCAAAGGATACATACAATCCACAAGATCTACGCATTAAAGAAGAGCCTACGGAGAAAACAGAAGTGTTTAAAACTAGCACTCCAAATGACGAACAATTTTCGTCAGAAAATGCATTAAAACGATTAGAGAGCTTATCTAAAGGGGAGTTTCCTAATATCTCAAAGAAAAATGAAAACCACTTGGGTCCTTACAACTTAACTATGAACGACTCAATCGATTACTGTGATAGGTCACCTTCATCTTCAGTGTCCAGCTATGATTGTCCCGTTGAAGATACGCAAGGACAAATTTATGGACATTTTGACAACGGGTTCTTTGTGAGTACTACTGATGTTCCAGTTGATCATGAAAACCCAAGAAAATGCTCAGTTTGTGGCAAAATGTTCCAGAATGTCTACATGTTGAAAACGCATTACCAGAATGCCCACTTAAAATTGATGTACAAGTGTTCGTACGAGGGATGCCGAGCAGCATTCTCTTCAAGAAGAAGCAGAGACCGACACAGCGGGAACGTGACTCTCCATAGAAAGTTATCTTCAGAAGATCTTCGAGTAACTGAAGAATCTTCCAGAATTTTAGAGCGAGTTCGTGATCAGATGGACCTCATCACAACGTTTAATGAAGAAGAGCGTGCTATCCCTTACGTAGAGTCGCATATTTACTACAGAGCGAAAGAGACAGAAAAAGCCAAGAATGCCATGCCTCAAATTCCGTTCACTCCATACCCACCACTTCAATTACCTGAGTATTTGAACAGGGATATGTTCGCGCAGCACCCTTTTCTCTTCACTCCTTTCGGTATGCTGCCGAATTTCCCACCAATACCTTTAGGCTTCCTTCCGCCTAGTCTAAATGCTTTTGGTTGTCAAGCCCAAAACTTTTCACCGCCGCTATCGCGAAAGCTGAACTACTATATCGAAGACGAAGCCCCACGACCGAATAAAGATGGCACGTATCCATGTCGGGGTTGCAGAGAGTATTTCAAGGACCTGTCTAGCCTAAAGCATCATTGTGAAACAGTCCATTCGCAATCACTGCACAGATGTTCATTGAGTGGTTGCAACGCTGCATTCTTCTCTAGAACAAAGAGGAACATGCACTATGAGTCACATCTTACGCAACGACAAAACGGCAGGGGGATCCACGTTAATCCTTTGTGACGTGATTAAAATTGAACCATATCGACTGGTGGATAGAGTCGAATCTCCAGAGCATTTGTGATGTCGCTTAGTATAACCAAATAGTACTAGTTAAGCTAGATTTGTAATTGCCAGTACCTAAAAATTCTCATTGTCTCCATTTGGAGTGAGTCGTGGTATTGTCAGTGTGTATAGAGAGGCGCAGCCGATGTCAATGTCGAACTACGTAGTTAGTCCACAATTTGTATAAACATATTGTATGCATGAAGCTGCTATTTAATTATTTTAATAGTGTATAAAATATTATTTGAACTTTCGACATTCCATAGTAATAAATTGTGCAATAAACGTGTAAATAAATAATAGATGATAATGTACAAATTTTCACTCAATAATTAATATAGATATTTTAATTATAATGACTTTCACCATTACAAAATGGAAATATGTATTTCATTGTGACTGTAAATTTGCCTGATAAATTAAATATTTTAAATGAAATGCTTATAGTAGTTGAAGTGGAAAAATCATTAATTTGAAATAATTTATTTTACTATGAAGTCGCCACTAATAAGTATTGTAGTTTTCCATCATATCTACTGTTTTGGTGCTATGTCAAAATTATTTCTGTACATTACCCGAGATCGCATGAACACGTCAACCTGTGAATTAGTTGTAATGTAATATAAGTACCAAAAAGTATTAAAATTGTAATTATAAGATTGTATTATAGTGACGGAAACATATTATACTTCCTTTTGCCAAACAATAATAATGTAATAAAAATGTTTTAAAAATGATGCATAATTTGTTTGTTTTATTTCACTGCACTTACTTTCACAAAGAACAACTTAAGAAGAGCATCACATCCTTTTTTATTTCCGAACTGGCTAAACACCAGCCAGCGACACGAGAGGCCGCGGGTTCGATACCCGTACCGAGTCAAATGTGTGTGTGTGATCTACAAATATTTATTTCTGGTGTTTTTAAGATTCTAAATTACTCTTTTAGTTTTGGATACCCACGACACAAGACATATTTAAGTGTCGGTACAGAACTGTGTATGTGATTAATTTATTTCTCTTCTAACGTAGGTACCTCTACCTAATCCTTTAAGGGTTGAAAACAAGTCCTAGAGGTTCGCTGAGCTACATTGCTCGGTGTTATTTCTGGCCTGTCTTCTACCACTCCTGTACTCCTGTACACCAGGAGTGGTAGAAGATAGTTTTAACTCTGATACGTTTATATTTAAAAATCAGGTCAAATGCTACAACATTAACTCACTTTAATAACCACAGTAGAAATAGTCTGTAACGTGGCTATCTTGTGATACAATCATCTGACTGTCCGCCTTACAATTTACATGTAAAGTAATTATATGTTGTTATATGACGATACTCGCTTTCAATTGAGAACGTGTTAAAGCTTATATACCTACACATCATTTCAAACTAATGTTCCCCAAATGCAAGTCACATTCCCGCACCCACCAAGCCCAAGTATGTATCAATCCTACAAAATAGGGGGCGAGCCTATTGGCACTTGTAGAGCATATTTCTAGACTGCGTGTTGCTACTGAAATATTTTCCATTAGAACAACCCAATAACACTTTACTCACCATGGAATAAAACCATACATCTCTAAATAGCAAAAACATACTTGTTCCGCGAAACCACAAGGCAGTCAATGATTGTTATTCCATTGGCTTAATTTGAAAATCTATGCAACCGAAACAGCAAGCAGGAGCTACTAATTTCTAATATTCAAATTCAAAATACAAGACCATATATTTTTAAAGCACCTTGGTCTGCAAGTTAAGGAGATGCTCCACAAATAGCTTGAGGCTTAACATCCAGAAGCAATTCATTTGCGTGATTTATGAATTTCAAATGAGGGGTTTTGGTATTTTTACGTTCTCATATCGAAAGGGTTAGGCGAGCCAATCGAGAGGAATGGGGAAAAAAAACTCAAAAATCACCATTTCACGCGGAAAATATATTCGAGAAGTCAAAGTTTGTTTTGTATGCCAAGTTACTCAAACTTTTGGAATTTAGATCCGTCAGAGTAGCAGGTGAAAGTAGCCGCCTATGTTTGTATTTACAGATTTGAACTGCTAAATAACAAAAAAATATATATACTCGATACTCTATAGGTAGATAGTTTTTATTATTTGTTTTAAATGTGCAAAATAATAAAAAATAACTCGTTTTATATACCGACTACTGTGCGGGTTTTTTAAGTTCTGTTCTATCTTGGGTTGCTGTACGGCATATTTGTGCGTAAACGGTAGTTATAGGTTAACCTTTTTATCTAATAAAAACAAAAAAACTCACCATTTTGAAAAGAAAGGTACGTTCTCGAAGTAACACTTAGGACGTTGCGTATCTCTAAACAAGTGTATCAACATATAAATTCAGCCATTCTTGCTTTAAAAAAATAAAGGTAACTTCAAGGTTTAGGCGCACGGTCGATAATTTTTGAAGTCGCGGGTTTAAACTCAGGCAGACAACTCTGACTTTTCAAAGTTATGTGGGTATTGTTAATTATCAATTGCTTTAGCGATTAAGGTAAACAGCGTGATGAAACCTGCAAACCTAAAAAGTTCAAGTCAAACCACACGAGACCATTAGGGTGGACTCAGACCTAAATATTTTAAACGATAGATGAGGCATAAGGTCTGATGATAATCCTTAAAATTACATTCATTACAGAACGTTGTTTAAAAACAAAGATACACCCATATTGACACAGGTGCAAACCCCCTTTTCGATGAAATCGTACGACTCAAAATCAATTTGTAAGGTCTCCCTATATAACGTTCGATAATGGAAAGTTTAAAAATTAACCAGCCGCCGCGCACGCGACGTCACGCCGAGTGACAGCGAAATGTCGCGTGACGCGCCGCGACACGGTAAATGTCACGCGGCGACAGCGTCACGCGCGCTGCCGACGGCTCGTGTTGGGCAAACATTTGATCTAATTGTAATTGGTTGTTGTGTTGGTGAATCTTACTGGCAGTATAGTGTTTTGTGCCAATGCTTTTGTTCGTGAGTTTATGTAGGGCGTGTTATATGAATAGATAATATTGACAAGTTTCTGTTAATCAACTAGTTAAGGACGCAGCGACGTGTTCAAGAATTTTGTAAATTATCCGAAATAAACAGCATTAGACAAAATATTAAAAAATGATTTTTATCAAGCTAAAAGATTGTTTAGAAAAATATTACCTACCACAAGGAAATCGGTTGCCTGAAGACAGCTTTAATATTTAGTACTTACCTACTTTGATTTTGTATCTTTGTAAAAAATTTACTAGTATTGTCAACTATAGTACATATAGTTTAATATTAGCTCTTTTTAAATGACAACGTATTACTGCATTAGATCGTGCTGTCGAAATAAATTCCCACGTAGCAGAAGACAACCATCATTTGTCAATAAAATTAAATGAACATATTGTTTGACCCTAATAAGAACTTGTGTTGCCAACTGTATCAGTAAATACATGCGCAGGAGCTACTTCAACAATACGCGCAGCCCGAGTCGGACAAAGCGCCACTCCGACCTCATTTACATAATCAACTCTCATCACACACATTTGCATTCGGAACGCACCACGAATTAAATCCAAAACACAGTATTACAAATTTACATTTACCATGGAAACAAACTTTATTACCTTACACATAGAGTTGCTGTTCCTATGATGATTGATGGCAACATTGATAACAGACGCTCTGTGGTTGGCGCAAATTAAAATAAAATTCGAACGTCCCGCTTGTCAGCAATTTGTTTTGAAGAGAGAACACTTCTAATTCGCAAAAAGAACGAATGTTCTATGTTTAAAAAGTATCGTCACGCAAGCTATGTAAGGTAGAGTCTATAGTGAAAATTAATTTCGTAACCTTTAAGAAGAAAAATGTAGGCAAGTATTGTACATTTATTATCATTAAGGATACACACATCCAATTTTTTTTATTAGATATGCAGGTTGCCTTTTGCAGTAGGTACGGTTTAAGCATCTGCCAATCTAAGCAAAAATCCTTTAGACGCTATTACCATGAATTTTTTTCTATATCATAAATCCAGAAGTTCTAGGTTGGACCTTGGGGATATACCTACTATACAAAAGTTGACTTAGTGCTCGTTATAATACCATCATCGTTCACTATCAAACTTTGATTTATTAATGGATCGAACATTTTTAGAGACAATTGGCAAAATAGCAATATAACTTACGACGGTACTACAGAATCAGGAATTATATTATAAAACATAATTGAAAATATAAAGATATTATTGTCATTACTCACGTTGCATTAATACTTTTCCTCTAACTTATGCAATGTAAAGGCAACCTTACAAGTTCCAAATTTGAATTTGAAAAGTTCGAATAAGGCCTTTCTAGAACGTTCTTTTTTTATTGGTCCTTAATGAGTACACGGCTTCTTAGGCAGTTCGCGTGGAGTTTACCGTCCACTTCAGACGTAGAGGGTAATTTATACGTTTTGAAACATATGACCGTTGCGTTCAGTTTAATTACATGATCATAGCCTGTACGAGTTGATTTCCTTTGCCACAAATTAGTTTGAATTAATCTTCGAAATTTTAACCAAAATGTTAGCGCTATTTCACGTTTGTGCCTATGTTAATTGTACGTTTTTAAAACAGCTTAATATGCAAGACATATTTTTTAATACGGCGGCCCTAGTTTAGTATTCATAGCGATGTCATGTTGTTCTTGTAATCTACAATGTTCAATTGTCGGCAAGAAGTTTTTTAAAACAGTATTATTTTAAGAGTATAAAATTAATCTATTATCAAATGAGATCGAAGCGTCCAAGGTAATAAGGTACAATACTCATCCAAAATTGACTACAATTTGACAAATAAGGCACAAAAAAATATTCTTGCCACTTCCTGTTTTTTTCTTGCCGAGGTCATTCATTGAAAAATAATGTAACATAACATTACATAACTAATAACTATAAAAGGCAGCCGCATCCATACATCACGTAACTTCAATGTACACGCGACGTCTGCCTGGGGACATAAACCAATTTCGACAACCTTAATTCGGCAATTTTGAATTTGGAAGCTGCGACGCCATATTGCACGATATCCAACTGCCATTACTAATAACTGACTTTTGTAAACGAGTTTCCGAACTAAATTTGTTCATTAAATTAACAAGTAAATACAATATGCAAGTATGGCTAAACCTAATCCTAAAATAAATTATCAAATAGAAATGAAATGTATGCATCACGTCGTACCTAAACCTACATATTTTTTATTTATTAGGTCTATTAGGAGAAATTTAACTCTGAGTCATCTAACTTCACTTGTAATGTCAAAACAAAGTGGGTTTTTCGAACAGACTACTACGATCATGGCTTACCAAACGACAAAAATATGCCAACATGATGTAGGGAGGTAGGTGGGTACTCAAACTAACCTCTCAACGCCTGTGTGGCTATGAATTATAATCTTTTGAACTACACCATACAAGAATATTCTAAGCATCTTGATATTACCTTGATTTTAACTCTTATATCGCAACTGCCAAAAAAACTGTGATATAAATACCTACTGATAACCGTCTACACTCTAGAAAAAAAAACATACATATATTATGTACTGCATTCGGTGGGTACTATCAATCGACTTTGCATTGTGTATGAAGCTTTTAAAAGAATAAAAGAAGTGTAGGTACATTTTATGACAGCAACACCTGCAAATATTTAAATAACAATAAATTTTGCCTAAAGAAGTAGACTTGATAACATGTTGCATATTCGAATTACTACCGAAATTCCAATTCCAGATCGAAAATCCAAAATACTTTGCCAATTTAAATTATTTATTTAAATTGTGCCTCTAGGGCTACTTTGTTTAAAAATTTCTTATTATTTACGTTTCTTCTGTTATAAAAATGTAAAAATACTAAAACCCAGATTCCATCATTTAAATAAAGACGCCTTCAGGGGTGATAGAAACAAAAACACATAAATTACATACGTGTGTCGATATTCAAATTATGCTAAAAATTGTCACGAACATTCTTGAAACAAACTTCGCATAACTACCGAATTTATTACTAATAAAACGATATTTATAAATTACAATAATAATGCCTTTGAGGAAAATATCAGAAAAAGCATACACGCACATGTATAACATTGTCACGTGCAAAATTATCACAATCCTCGAATAACTCCCGAATTTGAGATTCCAAATTTAAATTTCAAATTGGAATAATTCTCCTCTTTACATAATTTAAAACTAGTGGCCAGTGTGGGAATTATATTCCGTGATCCTATATTCAAATTCCTATCGATGCATTTTGTGATCGACCGAGGCAATTTTGGAATTACTACCGTATTTTAAATCGCGAATTCTTTCAGAAGCATTCGTCACTTTGCATAATGCTTGATGACGCATACACTCGCCGATTTTAAACTGTGGGAAAGTTCGATACGAAATTCAAATTAGCCATTCCAAATTCAAATGAAATTATAACACCTGCGGTCCGTGTTTTCACTTTAAACAAAAATGTGACAGTCGATTAAATACACAAAACTTTTGATGTTTCATCAATGAGTCATTCAAAATTTGAAAAATACAATTACAACTTAGTCACTAGTTTATTCTCCAATCTTTACTTACTAGTTAAGATGTATTGCTACGCCAACGTTTTGTCTACTGTTTTTGGTAAATGTGTATGGTCGGTACTCGGTATGTGTTTTGTAACTCATTTTGTAGTGAAAGCTTATCAATCACCACTATAGGATTATTTTTTTCATGTAGGTGGGTAAGTATTGTTTGACCATCGTTTTAATTACATTATTAAATATTCATAACAAGGTTGAATAAGGAATCATTTAATGTTACAAAAAGTAAATATCAGGCAAATAGTGATTTTATTGTAAAGAACAACCTTAGGACCGTTGTTCATCTTACTTTGAAAAAATTAAAACCTAAATTTAAAAAAAATAAGACAGTTAATGCTTTCAATTTTTTTTTGTTTAACAGTTTGTTATACCTCTTTAACAATTAAAAAATCTTTATTTGGTTTCACTAAGATTGCCATGTGATCCGTGGAGAAAATCAGTGAGGTAGGTATTGTAGTCCAAATCTCCTTTTAATAAATATAATATAATAAATCTACCCAACTCCACGTCCAACAAAAAATCTTACATCTGTATGTAAACATCAAAACAATATGTAAGTGCAATTTATTTTAAGGACATATTTAGTCACTTCCATTAATGTTAAAATCGTTAATTTAACATTTCTATAGGTTTAACTCCAGATCATTATATTGCGTGTGTGTAAAAACTGATTCAGCCAAAATTCAAGGGGCAGGTAGGCCACTTAAATAGTAGATGGTTGCGAATTCCGTCACGGAAGCCGTCCCAAACGTAAACGTTACCGAATTAAGCATCGACAGAAGCTCGTGCCAAATAGCGAAATTGATCCGAAATTATCTCGAGGCACGCTTCTGTACAAACACACGCAACGCATTTCAATAAATTTAAATAAGAATTTTACCCTAATTTTCTTTTTATTTATCTCGCTTTAAGGATACAACAGGATTCGTTTTTTCTTTGAATTTTTCTACAGTTTTTTTAAATTTACTAACTGAGCAAGTGAACCTACACTCCTATTTTTAATTAAATAAAGATACAGCGCGGGAAATAAATAAAATGTCATTAAAGTGCAATAGATAGGTATCTACTATTCAATAAGTAATGTCAGTGTCCGTTAAATACGCCAACTTAGGTTAAACTTTTCGGCGATAACTTCAAAACAGTTTCCAACATAATTTAAATTTAGAACAGAAAAACCAATGTTACTTAATATCAACATTAAGAATATTCTAAAATAAAAATTGTTTAGTTCATATATTTTACAGGTTTTTAAGTTTCGAACTCTAACCACCAGTACCGATTTAAATAGAAAGGCGTTCTCATTTCAAATTTTTATTACACATAAGAAGCGAATTTTCTGAGAACAACTCGTCCCGCTTTCTCTGAACTCTAAGCTAATACATCTGTCCTTTTCTAATGCGACATGCGACAAACAGTGACATCTAGTTTGCGTTAACCAATGACAAAGTCCACTGCTTTCATTGGCTAAATGTGTCGACGTGTTTCTAGAACTACGTATTGCTTGTTTCAGTAAATATTAAAAAGACAGTTTTCAGTAAAATGTGAAGTTTTAAAAATGTATGTCATTGACATAAATATCGCAAGTAACTTTTATAACTTTCAAAACGAAGACTCAAAATCACAATTGATTGAACATTGATATTTGATACTAAATTATCTACAGCATACCTAATAATAAATACCGAAAATTCTCTACCCATTCGAACTCCATTAGATAAGGCAAAATGGCAAAAGAAGATAAGGCAAAATGTATGTATGTAACTTTAGTTTATGAAGCAAATTAGATGTCATTGTCTCAGTATCTAATGTAGGTAGGTGTATAAAAGCTAATATCTGATGAAAGTCCTTATACATAAGTAAAACTCATACTATTATGAAAACATTCCTATGTGAAATAACGGCCGCGTGGGCGGGCACTGTACGGTTGGTTAAAAATGTCAACGCCACTAAAGCGATCGTGCACACGATTGGTTGAAAGTGTCACCGTGTCGCAGCGCGTGACATTTCTCATTGGTCGAACCACGCCCTGAGTTCGTAGGTATCTGGAATTTAAATTTAAAATTGGAACGCGTAAAGTTCTACAGTTGTGTGTTTAAAAATCAGAATGTTTTGAATTTAGAATTGACAAGGATATTTGAATTTCAAATTCCGTTTAGCGTTCGAAAATAGAACGGGTTTAATTGAGAGTATTGTTCATTAAATCCGTTGTATTTTTGATCGTAAAGCGTAAATTTGGATGTAGAGCGGTTGGAATACGTAGATTTTTCTTAGGAGTAAGTGTTTACAGGGCGATGTCGCTGAGTATGTCGCAGATGGCGACTGGCGCGGGGCTTGCGCGGAACTATTGATTGAGACGCGAGTGCCGCGGCCGACGCCCGCCACTTGTCCCGCGCCCAGGTGACAAATGATGTCCTGCGCCAGCTACACTCGCACATACTTGTATTGATTGAAAACAATAAGTTCTTGGTTATTTATGGAGATATTTAAGTATAACTCCATCAAACACAAAACCTACATGATTTTCCACGCATTATAATCATTTACATTTACCTAATCATCTCAAGGCTGTAATTACAATATTGTGCTATAGGTATGTTTATTAAGCTAAGTTGCCTTTGTTGCAAAAAGATTTGTTATTCTATAAATCAATACCTATATCACGCCGATACAAAAAAGTACTTATTCTTGGATTCGAAATCTACAAATGTAGATACCTATATCTAAGGTTTAAATAGCTACTATATATAGTAGGCCACCATAAACCTACTTGACAACAAATTACCAAACATTCCAAAATGATTTCATATCACAGCGATCATTAGTAAAAACCACTTGAACACACAAAAAGGCGAACACAAATACCACAAAGTGCCAATTAACCGAAGTTCAGTACAAAACGAGAAGTTAAGTAAAAAATTTCCATTTATTAATAGGCGAGTGTTGTGTGAAAGTTAACCCTCGTATTGAGTCGAAGTTGGCGGGAGCTAGCCGGGACGCATGTACCCAGCGTTAATTAAAACCCGTAATTTTATTTCGGAAACACAAGTTTATGTAAGTTGGGGTATTTTCGGTGTTGCTGTTGTGAATGCCGTTTGGCTGGGTTTTCGGAATATTTTGTTGTGCGATGTCGGGCGCTTTTCGTTGGCATGTTTTTAAGAGAATAAAAACTAGTTATAAAACTAAAGGATGAGGGTGGAAGAGGGGAAAGGAGATGATGGAAAGTGATTAGTATGTGATCTTTAGGTTCTAATTCGTATTAAGGTAGTGTGTAGGTAAGTTATACTAAAGAAAAAGGCTAGACATACTAGTTTCATCTCCAAGTAGAAGGTTTGTTAATACAAAAAATTGACGTTGCCTGATAGCCCCGTGGCGCAGTTGGCTACATACCAGCTTGCAGAAGAAAACAACGCAGGGTCAATCACCGCACCGAGACAAATGTTTGTATGATCTACAAATGTTTGTTTCGGGTCTGGCTATTTGTGAGACCAAAGAGTCTCTCGTAGTTTTTGATACCAACGACACGGGACTTTTACCCTATGGTAGTTATCCATATGACTGTTGTATATATGTTTGAAATTAGCATTTCTTGGTACAGATAGGTACATACTGGTATCTTATACTAGCCCTCTATTCTTAATCATGAAACATCCAGAATTTCTTGCAAACAGCATACCTTCCTTGAATTTGACCTAATAAACCAGAGGAGGAGGAAAAATGGCGGGGAAAGGCCAACTAGTGGGGTAACGCGGTGCGCCACATTAAACTTTATGCGGAGTCGTAAAGACCCGCGCTTGTATCAACAGGTACGTTTTAGGGTTATTGGACATTTTTTTTCTAACCTTGTTTAACGCATTTCGTGTGAATTCTAAGAATGTTATTAAATCAAGAGTCATATTAAAGTCGTACATGCATAGACTTCTGTTCCGCGAAGGAGTAGGCAAAAATGCATTTCTACGCCTGTTTTGCGTATTGTCGTTTTTGAGGCACATTTCCATACTCCGTGTTACTATTGAGAATAATCTAATAGGAAAATATTCTAACTGGATTGTGCTTAATGCTAAACGTTTGAAACTAAAATAGACTGAGGAGACTGTACAATCACACCTACTCTTTAATTTTTTTAAGAAAAACGCGTGTAACTAACTCTTGCCGAAAACTCTTTCGAAATAGGTGCCTTGGAATCTCGGCAAACTAACTATAAAACATTTGAATCACATTTCATTAAGGCAACGAGTGTATTTTGTACTATTAAAAAATATTTCATATATAATTTACTAGCGACCCGCCCCGGCTTCGCACGGGTGCAATGCTGATATTTAATGGATGTTATCATACATATAAACCTTTCTCTTCAATCACTCTATCTATTAAAAAAACCGCATCAAAATCCGTTGCGTAGTTTCAAAGATTTAAGCATACAAAGAGACATAGGGACAGAGAAAGCGACTTTGTTTTATACTATGTACTATGTAGTGATTTCTTAGGTAGTTCAAGGGAATAAAACTAGATGGCGTTAGTAGCATGTAATTCTGACTAATAAATACAAAAATGCTTTCTTTTTTATTTTGTCAAGTCTAAAGCTCTTAGTTCATTTTATTAACCTAATTTTTGCATAGAGATAAATAAAATCGTATTTACCTAATTTATTTTTGTAGAATTCTATATTATCGTAAACGAATCTACAGAGAAAAGCTAGTATATAAAACCGTCAGACTAATATTAAAAGTCGCGGTTAGGTGCGAGGCACAGAGCGGAGTTCCAATACATTTGTATGATAGAAGCTGAGATGTGAACAAATAAAAGTTTACGGAGCGCATTAAACCGTCTGCCGACGTGAAAGCCACTCCGCCAATGAACGTTACCTACTCTACCTGGATGAAGTTCGTTCATACGCGTCGTGTTTTTGTCACGAAAATAAAAAAATCCTAATATTTATTCAAAATTAGTTGAAAGTCTTTGATATTAAAAACATGTTAATTGCTTCAAGGTAGGTACTATACCTAATTTTACTATTTTTTTAGTTTTGGGTTTCTATTGAGAGGCTTTTGGCTTGATATCCGCCGCAATTGGCTTGATATCAACTTATACACGAGAAGACGTGGTTTCGATCCCTGCACCGCGATAAATGTTTGAAATTATGTTATAGGTACATTTAGCTAGCTATACATTTGAAAAAGTAGCTTGTTTATTTTTTTTACAATATTGCACACGCGTGCGATGGTATCCTAATTGCAGGCTGTTCAATAAAGACTAAAACATCGTGCCGTACTGTGCATATGAACGAACCCAAATTCAGAATTAAAATTAAGTACTTAGTTCAGTGAAAACAGCACCGCGTCCTTGGTACCTATACGAGCTGTGCTTTGTGGGGTTTTAGGTTTCAACATAATATACATAAAAACATATACCTATACCTTTATATTTAACACTGAAATTATTTCTAAAAGTAATAAACTTAGCAGGAATATAGTTGAATATTTCAGCCGCATCAGCACTTAAAGGTTAATGTGAACTTGAAAATGGAAAGATGATCCCACCACAAAGTCACAACGCCAAGATCGAAAGTATCATCCACAGAAATGCCTTTGAATCATGAAGGGCATTAAGTCTATAAGAAAGCCATTTTAGATCTTCGGAATTTAACATTATAATATAGAGACGCAATTATTTTTACAAACATTAATGTGGCTTATTGATTAATTATCTAAAACCAGCAAAATAAAAGTTAAGACTAAGTATTTGAAATTGATTGAAATGAATTCGTATTATATCTGCTAACTACAATATTAATTGGTAGTTTAATAAAAGCTAGAGATAAAACGATAAGACAAGATCTATACAAATGTATTAGGGATGTGAGAGAGTTAAACAACTGAATCTAAACGATTGTCAATATAGTAGAATCAAGAACCGAATCCTCGACAGATAGAGAAAAAGCTCCCACAATCAATTCATACCATTTCCTACATTCACATTTGCATTCCATTTCATTTCCACTGGGGTACTTTATACCCTTTTTACTGTGTTTTTATTTTTATACGGAGGGTTAACTTAAGGGTTGGGAGGTTTGTTTTTTGGGTTTACGACTATGAGCCCGCGTAGTTGAGTGGTGGGATGTGCATAGTGGGAGCTCTTTAGTTAATTTAATTTCGGGTCAGCAATACACCTATTTTATTTCGGGGTCATTCAAGCCGTATAGGTTAGTGTGTATTTTTTGTAATACTAGAAGATTTAAAAATTCGTGTGTAAATAATTCAGTAGCAATGCACGTATTACATAAGTACAATAGAATTTTGGCTGTCCCGGGTTGAAGACCCAGGCACAAATCTCTGACTTTTTGAAATTCGCAATGAATTATTGTCACTTCTTTACTGAATTTCTTAGATGCGTAGGGTAGCCTGGGGACTAAGACCTAAACCCTCTTAATAGTAGAGGATGCCTGTGCTCAGCAGTGGGATGTAGGTACAGATATGGGCGGATGATATCCTTCAGCAACAAATAATACAGAAAGTTATTTCCACTGATAATAACACTAAGGTAAATATTTCTATTTTATGTTATTGCTATGACGGAATATAAAGGCGCCTTTAATTTAACAGCCCCTTAAAAGGCCAAGGAAGTAAGCGTAATGTAATAAGCTTCCTGCTAGACAGCTTAATTCGTTTTAATAACCCTTTCTTACAGTACTACAGCGATACGGTTTGTTATATAATTTTGGTAATCAGTAAATAATACAATGAAAAAGTGTTGCCTATTGTCTATGTTTTTCCTCTATTTTTAAACACTCTTATTGTGTCGAGTATTGTGGCTTCCAATAATCTCCAACTACAATTTAACTATATTAAAATAAATAATAGATATGTAGGTACCCTAAATTCACACATGTAGGTACATAGATTGTCAATTTTTATTAATACACTGTGTAAAGTATTAGTGTTAAGTATTTCAAAGAGCTTTAAGCATTAATAATAATCAGATTAAAATATAAGGAAAAAAGTGCATATTTGTCTGTACCAGTCCCATAATACAAACGTGATCTTACAACAAATTCGCTTAGCAACAATCGCGGAATTCTCTATTTAAAACGAAACACTAAATAATTTTCAAGCGTCATTTAGACCAAGGAAAACGCTCGTTCAGCCGATGCGTGCAAATTGGTAAGTCACTGGCAGGTTTGCAGCGACTTCCATAAACAATGCCATTAGCGGGAACGTTACGCGGCAGATTTTAAATTTGGAACGCGAGCGTGCGCGCCCATTCGTCATGTCGCCGCCGCGCCAGCGACACTCCGCCGCCGTGCCGCTTTCGCAAGGGGTAGAAAAAGTTTTGATATTTTAGATGCATTGCAATAAATTATAGAAATAATCTTTTGGGTCACTAAAAACATAGAAGCTGAATTATAAAAATTTTAGGTTCCCGCTAAACGTAACACAATAAAATTTACCTTTATAAGGCAATATTTAGATCCAATTGTTAACACGAGCCTCTGTTGTTTTTAGAGGAAAGGTGGTTTGTATATTTTATTACCATAGATTGTACGATAATAAAAGAAGGAATTATTTTCCATGTTATGTTAAAAAAAATCATCGCCACTGCTGGGTGATAACCTCTATCGATCACCACAGAACCCATATAGGTACCAAGCATCTCAATTCTTCACCGTTAAAACTGTCAATCTTAAATCATAATCACAGTACCAAGTTCATACTTATACTACCATATTTATTATTTTAGCATTTGTTTTGCACTTAGTGCGAAATAAATGCAATTACTCAAGTATCAAGATTATTCTCTCCGAGTCCCTTCCGTTGACTAATGACGTCACGTGTCCCGCGCAGCGCAATCACGAGCAAAAGCAAATGACTCGAGATGAATTTAAAATTTGAACTTAGAACGCTAACGAGGGAGGCGTCGATGTTATGTTATTGTGAGTTATTGTCGTTTTGTCGCCCGCCAAATTGTTTTAAGACATTGTTAAATGTTGTACGAAAATTCAATGCCGTTACTACCAAATTACAAAATGAATAAATTATTTAATCGCTTTTTTAAATTACAGTTTGTTTTAAGCTTCCTTGGTCCGTCGTCCCTTTAAAAAAAAATGTAAGTTTATGGCTGGATTTGCAAATGATATTGTTTTGTTTAATAGTGTTGATTTTTATTCTTTTTATTAAAATAAATATGTGTGCTCTTGTGATCACGCGTGGGTGTGTGTGACTCAGTAGAACGTTTTTTCATACAATGAAAAATTGTTGTTGAAAATTAAAATTTGGTAAGTTCATTTAACATCAATTTCGAAATACGATTAGTTTTACGGTAAATATAATTACCAATATATTACCATTAATCAAAGACAATTAACAGAAACTACCTAAAATTGCACTTACAACTTCCGCCCTACAATAAACAAACACGAGAGATGTGTTAAACAGACGCCATTTTTCTAAACAGTCGTCCATTGAGCTCCTGTGGGCACAGGTTAAAAATACTGCGGCGACGCGTGTGGCCGTCCGATGGAGATCAATTATTGCCTATTAACACGCGTACCAGGAAATATTACAACAAACACGGCATTGTGGAGACATACACAATCGTAATTCCGATGGCAAAGTTTTCTTTGATATGTTGAGATTGTTTGCTGTAGTATTAATCCCTGGAACAAAACGGCTTAGTACTCAGTAGCAGTCCAATTTGCCTTACATTTTTTTTATCTTTAAATCTCTGTTTAACATAAGTAATTTGACATATAAATGAGACACACAATTGACGTGTAACGCTTTTGGACTTCTATGGAAGTACCGTAACTCCTCGGTAGCTAGTACTAAGACTTTCGAAACTGTTCCTTGTTTTGGTGGTATAGGTATATTCAGTAAATTTTTATTCTTCCCACCTATCAAGACAGACGTAGGTCCAAGACTAAGTAACTCGAACTTTTTAAGATTTCAGGCATGTATTATTTATTTATTCGTAACAAAGTCGCAAATTATCACGCAAAGCTAGTTTTTCGATAAAAATTGGGATGTTTACCTAATCACCATAAGCATCTGTAGTAGTTTTCGATCACGGTCTGATTACACCCTGTTATATGAAAAGAGTAGATACGAGACTTGCATACCAAGGATTATCGTTTATAGATTTCTATAGCTGATTATCATATCTCAATACCTACAGTGGCTTGCCATATTATTATGGACAGTCACATTTTTTTTCATTTTTTTTCTTTGAGCACATTTAACTGTAATCTTAAGTGGTGTAAGACTTGTTAGAAGTCTTTTACACATTCACGATACCTCTTTAACTTAAATTTTAAGTGGATTTCAAGTGTTGGAGCATTCATTTATTTTAAAAATATTTTTAAAAGCGGGAGAGTCGCAGAATCGTTGACACGCGTAAAAATAGGAGACGTTAATAATATTATTTTAAAAAGCTATTTAGTGAGTTTGTGTTATAAATATTAATTAAAAGTAATTATTATTTTATTGTTATTGATGGAAAAGTATTTTGGCGTCAATTTTTATCACAATATTATTATTATTACTTTTTAATGGTACTCAGTACGAGTCGACGGGTTGATTTGTTTCCAAAAAAAAATCTGTGGTTAAAACCCTCCTCCTGCATCCGAATCATTCTCAAAGTAAGATAGCAGAACTTGCCGGAGTTTTTTAGTCCGCTATTAGTAAAATAAAAATAAATTTGGAATAAAAAAAGCCACTTTTGCCCAAAAGAAAAAGCAAATGTTGAAGAAAATTGATCACCACGCAATGGTCTGATTGGAAAATTCGGGATAATTGTTTGCAAAACTGAAAGAAAAGTGGTGATCTTTTAACGTTAATGGTTAGGGAATCTGAAATACCACTTTTTAAGAGAACTGTACCGCGGAGGTTCGC
The DNA here is from genome assembly GCA_030295005.1 of Cephonodes hylas. NCBI lineage: Eukaryota > Metazoa > Arthropoda > Insecta > Lepidoptera > Sphingidae > Cephonodes > Cephonodes hylas. The sequence goes on along the minus strand of AP025377.1, from coordinate 8,583,830 downwards.
AGAGGAAGGTCTGACAAGTTATCTATGATTTGAGAAACCGCGCTTGACTGAAGCAATGAAAAAAAAAACGGCTTGTCTGGGCTTGTAAGCACCATTCGAAGACTGGAATATGGTCAGATTTAATACTAGCTTCTATTTTGATGTTCTCAAATAATTTTTTCACAAAATTATTCATACAATTACTTTTTTTGAATGTGTTTCTCAGACGAACGTTATAATAACTCGTCTCTCAAATCGTCGATAACTTGTCAGACCTTCCTCTGCGAACCTCCGCGGTAAAGTTCTCTTAAAAAGTGGTATTTCAGATTCCCGAACCATTAACGTTAAAAGATCACCACTTTTCTTTCAGTTTTGCAAACAATTATCCCGAATTTTCCAATCAGACCATTGCGTGGTAATCAATTTTCTTCAACATTTGCTTTTTCTTTTGAGCAAAAGTGGCTTTTTTTATTCCAAATTTATTTTTATTTTACTAATAGCGGACTAAAAAACTCCGGCAAGTTCTGCTATCTTACTTTGAGAATGATTCGGATGCAGGAGGAGGGTTTTAACCACAGATTTTTTTTTGGAAACAAATCAACCCGTCGACTCGTACTGAGTACCATTAAAAAGTAATAATAATAATATTGTGATAAAAATTGACGCCAAAATACTTTTCCATCAATAACAATAAAATAATAATTACTTTTAATTAATATTTATAACACAAACTCACTAAATAGCTTTTTAAAATAATATTATTAACGTCTCCTATTTTTACGCGTGTCAACGATTCTGCGACTCTCCCGCTTTTAAAAATATTTTTAAAATAAATGAATGCTCCAACACTTGAAATCCACTTAAAATTTAAGTTAAAGAGGTATCGTGAATGTGTAAAAGACTTCTAACAAGTCTTACACCACTTAAGATTACTGTTAAATGTGCTCAAAGAAAAAAAAAATGAAAAAAATGTGACTGTCCATAATAATATGGCAAGCCACTGTATGTTTCAACACCGTATGTTTGCTATATATTATACAACAGGCTTGTTTAATGTACGAGTGACTCGTACCTATCTATCACTACATAGTATAAAACAAAGTCGCTTTCTCTGTCCCTATGTCCCTTTGTATGCTTAAATCTTTGAAACTACGCAACGGATTTTGATGCGGTTTTTTTAATAGATAGAGTGATTGAAGAGGAAGGTTTTTATGTATGATAACATCCATTAAATATCAGCATTGCACCCGTGCGAAGCCGGGGCGGGTCGCTAGTAATTAATAATATCAACATTATTAAAATAAAGGTTTTGCAATTAGAATTTGTTTTCTGTGCTCTTCAGTGCATTTAATATTGATCCACATTTTGAACTTCATGCTTATTTAGAATGTAAATAAGTAATCATAATGGCATCTAAAAAACAGATTAATGTTCTTTAAATCAAAACCTAATAGATTTGATTATTAATGTTTCTCGCTTAAAGCATTTATACAGTGTAATTTAATATCCGCCCGGAAATGTTATGGTGATTGGTAGGTAAATCAAAATCTAAGTCTTTTCTAACAATTTCATATGAACCTTCTGCAAGAAGACCAAAATGCCAATATTTTTTTTTTCAAAGAAGTTTTCTAAAAATAACAATGTTTTTTCCGGTTTTTTAAATTACTTTAAGTTTAAACAGTCCAAGTGGGCGTGCCTTTCTTACAGCCGGGTCCAAACATTTCGCCTTTACGAGTGAACACATAAGAAAAAAAAAAGAACAAAAATTAATATGCTCCACATAACAGCTTCAAAAAACTGCGTTAATTAATCTTAATAACAGTTTTGCAAGCCAAACACGACCAGTAAAGATCGACATGTTACCCTGAAGACGTTTTCATGGAGCACACAAAGCGACATGGGTCGTGCTATGTTGGGCGGTAAAGCTCATGTCACGAATTTGAGTCAGTGTGGTCCGAATTTGGCATTGGCACGCTAATGGCACTCATTGCCCGCCAATCAGTTTAGCGTTCTAGAGTTTGTTAAACACATTACGCCATGTCTCAAAGTCGATGCTGCGGTTAGGGACGGATTTAAGGAACGTTGACGGGGGTAATTAGATTAATCGCCTATCTTACCTACTAACTTCTTTAACTATTTCTTTAGTGGCGTGGCAGAAGAATGCGCCATGCGACTTGGAGATAATGGCATGGATTGTGATTTTTTAGAGATAATTTCCAGGAGCATCACGATGTCACTAATCCCAGAGGACACCAAATAGGGGCTGAAAGTAATTAAGCGGTATAACGTTGAAAGTAGACAGGTCTGTATATGACTTCTCAAAGTGCGTTTTCTGGTGTACCAAGGCTTTATTTCTTTAAAATCTTAAACCAACAAACTAATTATTGCGTGGCGCACTACACTAATCAAAAATTAATTAAAGACTGTAATTACCTCTTCCGCGGCTCATTAAGCTAGCTTGAGAAACAAGAGACTGCGGACTCGATTCCTACTTAGACAAAAATTGGTATAATGCGAACTAGAAATAAATTTATCGAGTCTATACTTGTGCGACCGAACATTTCCGTACTTAAGATACCTACCAAAGTAATACCTGTTCCTTATGTGGAGTCTATGTACTCTATGTACTATGTACTATGTACTATGTACGAGTATGTAAATTTTGAGTGAACTTGCTTATATATTTATAACGTAGATTAATTAGAGCTTCAAGACAGCTACTTTGAAATTACATATGAAGTTACGGCGATCAAAGCCCCCATGAAAGAACCTAAATCCGGTCCCGTGCCTCACCACCACGTAATGACTAGGTTACATTTGCCGTAGTAAGTAGACGCACAGTCCAAATTCAATTATAACAGTCGTTTGTCTGTGAACACTTTTTGTTGATTCTTGTCACTTAGTCATCGAAATGTGTACTGAAATTTTCACATAATTTTTGTGTTAATATTATTTTAAACACTTTTATTAAACAAAAGACGACTTCATAATTATGTGACTTTTAGGTATATTTATGTACCCGTGGTGCAGTTGGCTAAACACCAGCTTGCGAAACGAGCGGCCGCGGGTTCGATCCCCGCACCTAGACAAATGTTCGTGTGATCCACAAATATTTTTTCGGGTCTGGGTGTTTATGAGACCGAAAAGTCTCTCGTAGTTTCTGATACCCACGACACAAGACTCGTATCTTAGTGTGGGGTCAGGACTATGTGTGTGAATGTGTATTTTTTTATTTTATTTAAGATAGAATGTTATGGGTGCACAGCGAACGTGCCAGTATCATTTTGACTTTTATATTCGAAAAGGCAGACATAATTGTTTTGATTCCTAAAAGATAAGCTATTAGATAGAGTTCTCTGTTAGAAGCGCACACTTTAATCTTCAGATACTAGGTCACTAAATCAAAATAAAAATCATTACAAAAACTTTTCTTTTGTTCAATTTTATCGAAAATGAATTTGATATCTATCATCAACACTAATCTTACATGAGCCGGTTTTATTTCGATTATCAGATTTACAAAATTGACACTTATCACACTTTGTCGTATTTATGTACACTCATTTGACGTTTCCTTTACTTACGTCACCAAACGTTATCATCATCAACCCATAAACGCCCACTGCTGAGCACGGGTCTCCTCTACCATTGAGAGGGTTTAGGCCATAGTCCACCACGCTGGCCTAGTGCGGGTTGGCGGACTACACACCTAAGAAATTCCTAAGAACTCTTAAGTGTGCAGGTTTCATCACGATGTTTTCCTTCACCGTTAAAGCAAGTGATAATTCAATTTGAATACACACATAACTTCGAAAAGTCAGAGGTGTGTGCCTGGGGTTCGAACCCGCGACCGTCGAGATTCTCGACCGCGCGCCCAAACCTCGAGGCCATCACTGCCTTTTAAAACGTTATCACACATGTAAAATAAATTTTTATCTACTCGATTAGGGTCGTGTCATAGTCAGATACTTTTGTAACTACAGTAGTTAAAAAACTTATGAGTCATTAAAAACAATATAGTTTTTAAGGTTAAGAGTGTTTACTAAATATCATATAAACAAATTTATCCTACATTTTCCCAAACAATTGATCTTACTATGTATTTTATACATATTAGCAAAAAATATTTTAAAAAATTAATTTCACGCAAAAGATAAATAATTATCACTATTGCGACACTTATATATATCATATAATCTATACTATTATTAAATTATAAGGGTTAAAAAATAATCATTCTCTTGAGATCTATTAGGAAGTCGTTATCTACAATCACTAAGTAACGTGAAACAGCCAGCGTCGATCAGTTAGGCGATAAAAAAAATCCCCAATAAGTCCCTTCATAATGATGAAGTTCTACATTAGCAAAAACACTGATAGCGATATCGTTATTCATCGCCTAATTTTAATTAAAGCGAATCATCACTTATGATGACATCAAAACACAGGGATTATGTTTAGTAGTCTCAATTATTTATTTCATCATTATTACATTTTTATTATTAGATTGACATAAATCTAATAAAGGAAAATATATTATGGCTTATAACTAAAGTGTTAATAAAGTCCAGATTCAATTCCTCATGCATTGCTTACTTATTATATTTTTATTGATTTTCTCAGAATATATATAACTTAGGTATACACCGCAACATCATTTTAAGCACCGAACTTTACCTGCCTTTCTATTCTAGTTAAGAATTGTCTACTATGCCACAAGTTTAATTCCAAAACAATTTCTTCTTGTAAATCAGAAACAAAATCCAAAATTAAACACTAATGGATTAGGATCGTTTCTACATTATTGTCCGACTTAAAAATTGAAGTCAAGATCAACTCGAAAGCCACAATTAATAAGCAAATTTTGTTCTGTGCTTCAATATAATGGTCGTGCGACGAATTTTACATGTATTCCACCTGAGGGGCCCATAAGCGATCGATTCGGGTTGGTGAAGAATTGACCACTCGTTCTTTCGGAAGGTTCTATGCGAAACTTGGAGAGCAGCTGGACGACGCATACTTTAAACTGTACCCTTGCAAAGCGCAATCCTAAAAAGAAACATAAAATGAGTTCTTGCTATTCAAAAGACGCGTTTTATATTGAGTATTTATATTTGAAATTTACTTATAATCAGCAGCATAATATTATGTTCTTTTATAAATTGAAACACAAAAAGTGTATATATATTTAATCCTAACCCGTACTCTTTTGAGATCGCACTACATTTACCATCAGTTTATACCAATACCTTCTGTAAATTAACTTTTTCATGAGTGATGATAATTATTTTTAGAATATCCTCGGATCTTAAATTATTTTTTCCCTAATATTAGACCAAATATATGTTGTCTTTATTAACTACGAAACGACAAAATAAATATTGTTGTATGCTCACCAAGACATGACCTCGGTCCAGCACCAAAAGGCAAATAGGCACAAGGGTGTCTACTCCTTACAGCGTCAGCTGCAAATCTTTCTGGATCAAATTGTTCCGGATTTGGATACACTGTCTTATCGTGATGAATTGCTAGAGGTGATATGACAATTGACATGCCTTTTTCTATTTTAAGATTTGTCCCAGGTAAAACGTAGTCCCTTCCTGCAGACCGTTGTATTGAATTCGTAGTCGGATGCATCCTTAATGTTTCATAAAAAACTTTGTCCAAATATGTCATTTCTCTAACACTATCGTATGATACTTCTCCATTGAATCGTTGTAAGACTTCACTGATTTCCGCATACAATTTATCTTGAATTTCTGGATCCTTCGCTAAATGGTACATCGCATATGACAGAGCGTTGGTGTTGTTGCCGGTACCTGCGGCGAAGAATACAAAGACTTGTCCGGCCATGACGTGGTCGGTGACTTTCAGTGATATTTCGGGGTCGTCTTCACGCTTTTTAACAGCTTTGACTTCTCCTTGCTTCTCTAACGTTAGCAACATATCCATGACATCATTTGTGTCTTTCGTCCCGACGTTTTTATGACATTTTACAGTTTCCACAATTTCGTAGCAGAATCGGTTGACCGCTTCATTGAAAAGGGATAAGTTTAATTTATTCAATATACCAGGAAACAACATGTCCATTTCGTTTACATAAGTCTGCGTGAACAAAGAGTTGTCTAATTCCTGAAACACAGTTGGATTGTCGAATATACTATCTACACTGATGCCGAAAGAACAAGCCATAACTGATGCCACATTGTACTTTAAAAACAGTTGTGTAACTTCTTGTTCCGGATTTTTAAGACATACGCTTTCCACATGATCCACAAATTTATCACTATAGACTTTTAACACGTTCACTAAATATTTTAATTTTCCTGACGTAAATAATGGACTCATATGACTTCTAAGCGCCTTCCATGTCGTTGAGTCGCAGTGAAACAGATTATCCCCAAGTCCTTCTTTGCTAAAATCAAAGCCACGATATGGAAATGCTTCAAAATCCTTGATCAAAATTTGTTTTGCAACATCCAAGTCTCGTATCAAAAGCGTGGGTAATGTCATTCTGTAAATTCCGACAATTTTTTCCTCAGGAAAGTTATTGTAAATTTCTTGATACAGAACGCCCGCATGTTTACGCCTTAGTGCAACATCCTTGAAATTACCAAAAAATGGTGTAGGCTTAGGACCAATAACATTTCTTTTCTTCCAATATTTATAAACACTTTTGAAGTAGCAAAGGATGGACGTGGCTAGTACCACGACAAGAGCCGTCACGTAAAAAACAGTCATGTCAAGACACGCACTGAACTCAGTGTGGCTCCAAATGATTAAAATGTTATATATATTGTCTAAAAAAAGACGAATCATTGATAGCCAGTGTATTGGTATAATCAGCTAGATTTTAGACGCACTCTTGATAAGCATTAGCACGATACGCCAACTTGAACGGAAAGCCGATGTGTAAACAGGCAAGGCGCGTGGATAATCCGCATTTTGTGTTGTAGCGGATTTCTTATCTCATCTATATATATTGTAATTATATTTTTTATGATTAATGAAGACGCGTTATGTAATTAAAATGGCTGGAAAAGTAGAACGATTGTTTGAATTCTTGAAAACTAGTTGTCCGTGCCGGAGCTGGCTTTGGTAAATTTGTTTTTTTTTACTATTTAAAGCGTTACTTTGTAATTTTTCTTTATGATATTTTTCTGATAATAAGCTATAAAAAAATACCACGGAATTAGGGATTAAATTTTGTATGTAAGTAAATATGTCATTCGCCTAAGATTTTGTATTGAATTTTTTGTTTCTGATCGAACGCCATGTTTTTCTCCGATATTTATGTTTATTTCAGAAATCAATGCTTGCAACAATTATAGTTATAAGTAATTATTTTTCTTGCATTAGCCGCAACTCTAAAGCAACTACGAAATTTGCTACTTATTGCCGTTAAGATTCAGCTGATACTCAAGACTTGGCAGAACATTTAATGACAGCCCGTTTACTATACAAAATACATTAGAAAACGCATGTGGATTGCACTCAAATGTTTTTATTAGTCCCGAATTGAACAGATCATTAACATTCATATTTAAATTCATCCTGGATAGAAAAGGGGGTCTAAAGTTTGCGAGGTTCAATTTACAAAATTTGTCGCGTCGAAACCGATGGATGGATTGGAGAATGTATATTTCTTTTAATTATACCCCCCAGCAAAATCAAGGCTAATTTTATAATCTCTAACATATCCAACACCCCAGTCAATCTCGATCACTTCCATAAAGTCAGCTATTTATAGATTTAGTGACTTATTTTTAATTTTACAACAAGTAACACAACCTGCAAATAGCGTTATTATGTTTTATCACTTTATGTCTTAATGATATCAAAACACGCGAGTTATGTGTAAAATTTAAAATTATTTATTTCCACATTTACATGTGTATATTGAATCATTGAAAGCAACTAGTCATTGATGACTTTCTTCATCCACAGCCCCTTGCAGTTTAAATTTCCGCACTTTTGACAAAACTAACGCAATGTAACAAACCCAATACCACTATACCTTCCAAAGATTTGAGGTCGAGGCCTTTAAATATCTTGCCTAACGAATATCCCGCGGAAATGAACAGAATGTCCAGAGACCAAAATATAGATTAGGCAAAGGCAAATTTCAACATTCACAAATTCGACGATACCCGACATGTTTTTAAGATCCACTGCAAGATACACGCTCGGTCGATGAAAGCGGATTTGATATTTTTAGCTAAATTTTAGTTTTCCACTAGGTGATCATGTATTCTCAGCCGTAAAAAGTGTTATATGGATAGATGGAATCATCATCAGTCCATATAGGTACGTCTCTGGGCTCCGCTGGGCACGGGCCTCCTCTATCATTGAGAGGGTTTAGGATAGTCCACCACGCTGGCCTAGTGTGTGATTGATGGACTATATAGATGTAATGTATTGGTATTAATGAAAATCTGCAAAACGTACGAATGTTTAAATTACCTCGTACAAGTGGCGGGCATAAGGTGCGGCGAAGAATGCAAACGCAGCGGCAGTATTTTCGCATTAACCAACATCTTAAATGACTATCTAAGAAAGATAAGAACACAACATGGCACCATTGTGGTGGTAATGGAAACTGCAAAAGCTCTTAGAATTTTTGTAAGTCGCACTAGGCCATCGTGGTGGACTAAAGTCGAAACCCTCTCAAAGGTATAGGAGGCACGTGCCCAGCAGCCGGATATATATCTGGGCTAATGATGAGACAAATTATGTAAACTAAATCCGTGCAATTAAATCTGGATTATTGAAGCACATGTCAGCCTTCGCAAGTTATGTACGTGCGTCACTTTCTCCTTTTCTGGTTCTCTTGTTTTGGGTTCTAAAAAGCGTTGCTTCTTTTTCGAATCAGATCTCGATTTTGATTTAACCCATTTAAGGTCACCGTACTCATTTGAGTACAGCTATATTTCTTGGCATAAATTCCAGAACCCTTCAATTATGCGTGAGGTTTTTTATTATTTTACTTAATTGTTAGACCCTTTAAGAGTATTCATAAATAATAAGTGGATAGTGCAACATTTTGTATTAGAAAGTGCCAGTTGAAGTTGTGTTACGGAAACGTCATCGAGGTAAGCAAATGATTTTAGATTTTTTCAAGTAATTAGTGCTTTTAAGGGTTTTATTTCGGCTTATATCGATGCATTAGATATAAAAGAAAGATATTAAAAACTGTAAAATAAATTACATATTACTAAAATAAAACTAGAACCACGTAAATGTCAGTGTACTCACTTGAGTACACTGACAACATACGTAACTAAAATAACTGTATTTTTTCAGATACTCCGCTATGAAGAAACAGCGATTTACACCTCAAACTAGTTACCGTGGGCTTTAGGAAGCTGTGTTACAGGATAGCGAAGATAACCAATCTGACTTGGCTATTATACCACTTGACCCAAGTGCATTGACTGATGAAGAGGAGGGTGCCGATGAGGATATGGCAGCGTGTCTCATACCGCAAAACGTCCCTGGTACTATTGAGTTATTTAGGAATCGAGAGGATAATGGTAGCGAGGATACTACGGACAGTGACAGTATTTTTTTTTTTAAGTGGCCGTCTTCGCGCCAAGTAGGGCGACCACGGTACGTGGGCGAGGAACGCCCACAATGGTTCCGCAGTCGCCCAGTGCGCCTCCGAGACGAAAGCGTCTCGGCCTCCTCAGGTTTGAGGAGGTGTAGTTACCCCCCCACTAACCGGCGCCCGGAGCTAGACCCGGCGCCTCCTTCTTCGACGCCTTTGGAGGGCGGGATCGTTCCGTTCACGATCCCGCTCCGCACTCTCCTTCTGCGACATGACATGCTCGCCTCCTTCTGTGCCACCCGACACAGGTAGTGGCCGAAGCATCCGTGCCCCGATAACACCTGTGTTAGGCGGAACGTCGCCGCAACAGTGACAGTGATGATGGACCACTTGCGTCAAAGAAAAGACGAGTTGACGCTACCCGCCAATCTATGAATAATAAATTATGGAAAGATATTAGTGCACCATGGCAACTAACTACGACACCATCGAGCCTCCTGCCTACCTGCCTCTCGGAACTGACAAACGTTGGAGTCCAATCGAAAAGGAGAAGATAGATGTAGCCATACTAGCCATACCACGTTTGTTCCAAACTAATAATTTAAATATGGCAGTTGTTGATGAACTTGTCCAGTCTTTCTTCACGGAAAAAAGAGGTGGTGGATATTATTTACATACCATAGATATGGCCGTTTCTAATGGCTGGCGTTTACATGTAATGTGTAATGAAAATAATCCTATGAATCAGTTCATGGCCCGACGTCCCTTTGCACGTTTTTATTTACGCCAGGATGAACGAAGAAAATCAAGGCTGGCTGTATCAGTTGTTGAAGGGCTACCTTTAGATTGAGTTGGACACTACCCCCGCTAAATTAATAAACACCTGCGGTGTGTAAGTTGCAGTTCAATAGTGTGTTGGGAATGTAAGAAGTGCCTGTAAACACTTTTTGTTGAAAAACGTGTCTTGAAAATTTTCATACTTAGGTGGTCAGTGTACTCAATTGAGTACACCCCTATATTTTCGTGAAAAACAAAATTTTCCACAACTTTTTTTAATTATGTTTTCCTTTATACTTACTTTAATATGAAAATTAAAAAAAAGTAAAGAAAATATTTGTAGTTTTCATTTGACCTTTAATGGGTTAAAAAAATATTGCTATAATAATCAAACATTTTCAAAAAGAAACTTAAATATATGTATGTACCTATGTGTATGTAAGTGTATGTACTTTCATGTAACACATCCACTGCGCAAGGAAAGCCGGTCAAAAAAGAAACACATTAAAAAATATGTAAATTTTTATTTCTTTTTACATCATGGATTACTAACAGGGTTGGTATATTACAGTATACCTAAAATTTCTTAAAAACATTAAATTTCAGCCGTACACAATAACATATTACCATGGTATTTAAATATATCAACGTATATTTATATATATGGAGTTATATAATGAGATTTAGTTGTTGCATTAACAATAATAAGTGCATTTTCAAGGGACACATTCCGGACTTCATTCGAATTTTAAAAAATCCGAATGAAGAAACCATACAAATCTACGCTCAACCCGGGAATCCTTGATGGCACGAGCCTTTTAAATACAAAGAATGCGATAGGCTAATCGAAAATCAATAAAGTCAATCTTTATAATGAGTAATAGTAAATGTACTGCAATTTTAATTAGGTATAAAAATATATATACACCGACCAGCCATATACATAATTCTGACCCCGCACTAGGATAGGTACAAGTCTTGTTTGGTGAGTATCAGAAACTACGAGAGACTTTTCAATTAATAATTGTGGATCACACAAACATTTGTCTTGGTGCGGGAATTGAACCCACAGCCTCTTTTTCCACAAGCTGGTATCTACCCAACTGCGCGACGGCATTTTCAAAATATGGCATTACAGTTTACCGAATGCGAGTTTCTAGATAAAATATCAACGATTTCTGACCAATCCCTTGCTATCGACATTTATTTGTGTCTCGACACTTTTCCCTACGTCTATATTATATTCTTATGATTTGATTGTATTCTTAGTAATAGATGACATAATAGTTCGTAGTTCGTCAGCATACGTAAAAAAGTCAATAAATTACTTTGCCCTCGGGATAATGTTTAAGTATATTCCTCCTACAGGACTCAAAAGTGATCGATGTGGATTGATGAAGTATTTATCCTTCGTTCTTCTGGAAAATTCTACACGGAATCTGGAGAGGAATTCCGCGACGCAAACCTTGTACTGCAACTTTGCAAATCGCGTAGCTGAAAAAAAGAATATTTTTTTTATTTGACTACCAGAAATGCATCTGTAATTCTGTACCCACATTTCGACCATTATTTATTAGTTGTTGGCGTTTTTCGGGAAAATATCCTAATACAAAAACGCAATATTACTTTGCTCGGCCCGGAATCCGCAACCAGGACCACGTGTACCGTGAGACTCCGGGGCATTATTTAATCACGTACCTACATAATCCTATGAGTTTACATAAACCTATCTGCACTCTACTCATTGGTGGCAAAACATTATCCACCGCCTGGATAGCGGTAGTGGATAAAATGCAAAAGTTTAATTAGTGACCCTTATTTTGACGGTATTTCGATTACCGTCCGATGAATGATTGTTGTCCCATTTAGAATTCTATAGGTATATAATGATATATAACAAAATATTCAATCAAAGATATCAGTATATAACATAAATAATAATTAATTATGTCGTCGATAAAATTTTACGTTATCCATTGAATCTCACCAATTGTTGTTGTAAACAAATTTCGCTGCCAATAAACCAGTTATTTGTCACTATTATTATGAGTAGGTGTATTGTGCAATACGTATTTCTTCACAATATTATATTGACCCATAAAATTAAACCGCAAGCTTGGAAATAGATTCTTTTCAATATAGATAATCCAACTTCTTAAAGTATTTTTATAACAAGTTTATGTTTTGCAAAGAAAACTTTTAGTCCTCATAGGTCGACAATATGTTACCGTGTACACAGTTATTTTTACCTTTGAAAGTGGTTTGATTTATCAGTAGTCGTAGTTTAATAAACAATAAAATTTAATGGTTTAGAGCCCATATCATTATTTTAACATATGTATCTCTCCGCTTTAACTTCTATAAAGTTTACTGATAAGAAAACACTTTACTGTTATCTTTAAGCTTACAAACTACTAAAATAAAAATAATAAGCTTACCAATACAAGATCTCGGTCCAATCCCAAAAGGCAAATAAGCACAAGAATGTCTGGCTTTTGCGATTTCAGGTAGAAATCTATCTGGATCGAACTTATCTGGATTAGGATATAATAGAGGATCGTGGTGAATTGCCATTGGTGATATTACAATGGACATACCCTTTTCGATTGTAAGATCAGATCCAGGTAAATCGTAACTTCTAGCAGCGCTTCTTTGCAAAGAGTTAGCGGTCGGGTGCATCCTCAATGTTTCACTAAACACACGATCTAAATACGTCATTGCATTAATAGACTCATATGAGATTTCTCCATCAAATCTTCCCAAGACATCGTCAATTTCAGCGATTAATTTATTTTGAATATCTAAATTCTTCGCCAGATGGTACATTGTATACGATAAAACGTTAGTATTGTTAGCGTATCCAGCGGCGAAAAATATAAAAACTTGTCCTGCAATAACGTCGTCTGTTACTTTAAAAGAGTCTTTATTATTTTCCCACTGTTTGGGAGACTTAAGTTGATCTTGATGCTCTAACCCGAAAAGAATATCCATCACGTTATTCACAATTGCCAGTTTGTCACTTCTATGAAGTCGTACAGCCTCAATAACTTTATGACAGTATCTGATTGCTATTTCATTAAAAAGTGACAAATTCGCTTTTTTCAGTATACCAGGCACCAACAGTTCTATTTCACCTACATGTGGCACTGTAATCATAGATTTATCTATTTTTTCAAACACTCCGGTTTTATCAACATAAGTATCCACACTTATATCGAAAGAGCAAACCATTATTGAAGCAATACAATATTTTTGAAACAGACTTATCATGTCCTGTTCCTGCTGATTGGAACTGATGGTTTTCACGTGTTCAATAAACTTATGACTTTGTTCTCTCAACAAATTCACCATATTTTTCAGCTTCCCAGATGTAAATAACGGTGTCATGTGAGATCTAAGGGCTCTCCACGTCACTGCATCGCAGTGGAAGAGATTATCTCCAAGTCCTTTCTTGCTGTACTCGATGCCACGGTCGGGGAACACTTCGAAATCTTTTATCAGAATTTGCCGTACAATATCAAGGTCTCTAATAAGCAGCGAAGGCGTAGTCATTCTGTAGAATCCGACGTACTTTTCATTTGGGAAGTCATTGTAGAACTTTTTGAATAAAACTGCCACGTGCTTACGTCGAATAGCACTGTCTAAAATATTCCCGAAAAACGGTATAGGCTTTGGCCCAATCACGTTTCTATTCTTCCAGTAACCGTAAACACTCTTGAAGTAAAAGTAAATAAGGCTAGCCACGGAGACAAAACTAACGACAGCGAAAGAAATAACCATATTGAGGCGAAGTTCGTACAAACTTGAAGTGATTTCTGTAAGGTCTGTCTTTATATTCTCAATGGTCTTGTGAATGTCCCATTTAACAGCACCAAAGACTATAAAAGAAAACATTAGTGTTGTTTTTTTCGTTCCATAATAAGTATTTTGTTTTAAGGTTAACTTACTAAAAGTGGCCTTTTCATAACATACGTGACGCCATATAAATTATTAGTGTCATTTATCTCATAAAGTTTATTTTAAACTATGTATGTATGTTTTTTTATGATATGCTCTAAATTGTACGCAATACGTTTAAATAAATGTAATCAGGAAATACGTATATGTATGTACAAAAAAATAACACACAAAAAAAGTTTAAATTGTTTGAAGAATACAATGATGACGATGGGAATCATGTAAATGCGTACAAGTTGTATGTTGTGTATGAGCATAAACCGTAATGTAACATTTTTTTCTTGGAATTAGTTCTTAGAACGGATCTATTTCAAGACATTAAAAAAAACACGATATACAAAAAAACTAAACTGCAAATTAAAACCGGCCACCTGCGTGTTTGTCCATACATTATATATATAGTCCATACATTATAGTTCTGCTTCAAAGTTAATCATATGGGCTACTGGTAGGACTGTTGATATTTTTTTAAATATCGCATTCTCGATATATTGATATTTTTAAATATATCAATATCGTCGTTTGATATATCAAAAAAATATATCGATATTTCGATATATCGATATTTTTTGACTGTTTCAAAATAACAATCGTAAATTGGCTCAAAAATAAGTTACACCGTTCAAATTCAGTATACCTATTTACTAAACAAATAATTGTATTATAAATGTATGAAAATTTAAATTTTAATATAAAAATTATGCACAATATTTTTCAGTAAGTTTAAAAAAAAAAATCGTTGTTTTATATTTCAGCTGTTTAACTACATCGGTTTTTAGGCACTAAGAGATTGATTGTGGAAGCAATACGTTCGGATGCGGACGTAAAGTCAAATAAGAAATCAAATATTTGACTGAATATGAAATGTAAACAAATGAAAATAAAAACTTAAAAAAAAATATCGAATGTCGATACCTACATATTAATATCGAACTATCGATATATCGTCCAAAAAAATATTAGTAATAAATATCGATATTCCTAAATAATAATATCGATATTTCGATATATCGATATTTTATCAACAGTCCTAGCTACTGGACTGGAGAATGGGACTACTACATGAAAATGTCCCATTAAATAGCAATAGGCTCTTCTCTTTATTACATGGAACAAATACATACCTCACGATATGTTGGTGCAAAGATATACCTACTTCTGCCAATCCCGGCAATACAGACATGAAGTTGTATGTGTATATATGAATTTTAGCAATTTGTCAACGTGGTAAATACACATACCCATGTATCACTCTAGGACCAACCGTGCGAAAGATAAGCCGAGGACAGGCGAAGGAATGGACGTAAGGATACAACGAAACTAAAAGGGTTCCAAGATTCGAACTACGAGACCCTAAAAAATTACAAAAATACTACGTACAGTAGAATCCGTTTATTATGACTCCGCCTATATTGACCAACCGGTTATTATGACGTAATTACACTACAAAGTTTGGTTTTCATATAAAGTTCTTTATAAAAAGTCGCATATAATGACTTCCCTTACAGTGACATGTCGCTTATTATGACCCATTTTTAATAAATCCTGTCCAGCTATAATGACCGACATGATTCATTACATCTTCGGTACCAAAAATACCATTCATAACTGTTTCAAACATACAGGATTCTTTGAAAGCCACGACGGTTTACCTATTCAAATATCAGAACATGAATTTGATGAAGAAGACGACATTCCTTTTTCTTTGTGGTCACGAAACCTAAATTCAGATTCTTTAGCACCACCGGAAATGTGTGCAATTTTGATTTTGATTTAACATGTATGTGTACATAAACATATATAATAACTATGTTTCTTTATTGAAATATTTAATTACATACATATTTACATAAAAAAGGTGTTTTATTTTATAAAACGCTTTGTATGACGTCCGCTTATTATGACGTGTTTGTCAATTCCCTTCGATGTCATTATAAGAGGACTATACTGTACATTCTTTCATTTACCTACTCACTACAATAGTTTTATAACTTATTATTCTCTCATTATTTTCTTTCACTTCGAAAAGTCATTTGAGCCTTATGTCTTCACATTCATCTGACTCTCTACCGAAAAGAAGTTTACAGTGCAACTATTATTATATCAATAACAGGTCAAAACAAAAAAACAAAAACACTTATTTTATGATAAACATTATGAGTATGACCAATAATACTTGCAATGCAGTGATTACATCAGAAAAAGAAACGGATTAAACTTTTGTAAACATAAAATTATCGCATTTGATGAAAAACAGATAAATTGAGTGTCATGACAATGTACAGTGGCTTGCCATATTATGATGGACAGTCACATTTTTTTCATTTTTTTTCTTTGAGCACATTTAACTGTAATCTTAAGTGGTGTAAGACTTGTTAGAAGTCTTTTACACATTCACGATACCTCTTTAGGTTAAATTTTAAGTGGATTTCAAGTGTTGGAGCATTCATTTATTTTAAAAATATTTTTAAAAGCGGGAGAGTCGCCGAATCGTTGACACGCGTAAAAATAGGAGACGTTAATAATATTATTTTAAAACGCTATTTAGTGAGTTTGTGTTATAAATATTAATTAAAAGTAATTATTATTTTATTGTTATTGATGGAAAAGTATTTTGGCGTCAATTTTTATCACAATATTATTATTATTACTTTTTAATGGTACTCAGTACGAATCAACCGGTTGATTTGTTTCCAAAAAAAAAAATCTGTGGTTAAAACCCTCCTCCTGCATCCGAATCATTCTCAAAGGAAGATAGCAGAACTTGCCGGAGTTTCTTAGTCCGCTATTAGTAAAATAAAAATAAATTTGGAATAAAATAAGCCACTTTTGCCCAAAAGAAAAAGCAAATGTTGAAGAAAATTGATTACCACGCAATGGTCTGATTGGAAAATTCGGGATCATTATTTGCAAAACTGAAAGAAAAGTGGTGATCTTTTAACGTTAATGGTTCGGGATAATTTGTCAGACCTTCCTCTGCGAACCTCCGCGGTACAGTTCTCTTAAAAAGTGGTATTTCAGATTCCCGAACCATTAACGTTAAAAGATCACCACTTTTCTTTCAGTTTTGCAAACAATTATCCCGAATTTTCCAATCAGACCATTGCGTGGTAATCAATTTTCTTCAACATTTGCTTTTTCTTTTGGGCAAAAGTGGCTTATTTTATTCCAAATTTATTTTTATTTTACTAATAGCGGACTAAAAAACTCCGGCAAGTTCTGCTATCTTTCTTTGAGAATGATTCGGATGCAGGAGGAGGGTTTTAACCACAGATTTTTTTTTTTGGAAACAAATCAACCCGTTGATTCGTACTGAGTACCATTAAAAAGTAATAATAATAATATTGTGATAAAAATTGACGCCAAAATACTTTTCCATCAATAACAATAAAATAATAATTACTTTTAATTAATATTTATAACACAAACTCACTAAATAGCGTTTTAAAATAATATTATTAACGTCTCCTATTTTTACGCGTGTCAACGATTCTGCGACTCTCCCGCTTTTAAAAATATTTTTAAAATAAATGAATGCTCCAACACTTGAAATCCACTTAAAATTTAACTTAAAGAGGTATCGTGAATGTGTAAAAGACTTCTAACAAGTCTTACACCACTTAAGATTACAGTTAAATGTGCTCAAAGAAAAAAAATGAAAAAAATGTGACTGTCCATAATAATATGGCAAGCCACTGTATTGCCAAGACAAATTCATATGGCTCTGTCAAATGTGGTCATCAAATCATGGCGAGCCAATCACAAACTTAGGTAAATTTGTGATTTGACCGTTTCGTTACTGCAAAAAATGTGACGAAAAGTTTTAAACAAATAATACATCTTTCACCCCTTAAGATCATGAGATGTTATAATATACCTACCAATTTTTTAATCTTTAGTGTCAAAATTTACAGAAATCTCATACAAACTTCCATCACCTATAAGTAGGTCAGATGTAACAATTTAAAGGTTGATATAATATATCGAATTTCAATTGAGAGGCTTTGATGATCATCAAAAAGTCGATGACGGATTTTTTTTATTGTTGTGAGTATTATTAATTTTCTGAAAATCTTGTTTATCTGATTGTGTTTCAAGAGGTAGATAGTGCCTTCGTTTGATTCGTCTTGGCGAGGACACTACCGTGATAAAGAATTTGATAATACAAGGAAAAAAAAACATAATATTACTTACGCATTTCTCATTATTTTTGTTTTTAAAAGTATTAAAGTATTGCAGATTATTTACTACTAGCGACCCGCCCCGGCTTCGCACGGGTGCAATGCTGATATTTAATGGATGTTATCATACATATAAACCTTCCTCTTCAATCACTCTATCTATTAAAAAAAACGCATCAAAATCCGTTGCGTAGTTGCAAAAATTTAAGCATACAAAGGGACATAGGGACAGAAAGAGCGACTTTGTTTTATACCATGTAGTGAAGTGTGTGTCAAATATATTTGCATAAGCCTCTCAACCACGACTTAGCAGAGTATATTAAAACTGATAAGCCTCGCATATTTTGCCAATGTATGTATGTAAATAATTATATATGTTTTTATGACGTTTTCTAGTACCTATGTTTATTGTTTTGTATTGCCTTTATAATATGGAACTTATTCTATTCACCGGGTCTGTATGTGGTCGTTGATCTGTAACCGATAATTTCCAAACCAAATAAACCCACGACCGAACACGAGATTTCCTGATCGTACTCAAGAATCCATACTATATGACAAGCGGGACAACTAACTGCTTTCCTGACAACAATAGACAGAAAACTCTATATTAGACTGTATCCTAGTAAATCAGATAAGAAATGTGATCATCTTATTGTGATTGTATAAAACCGTATAAATGTCACATTTTAACATTATGATGGTGATAAAGTGTGAAAGAAATCCCCTACCGGAAAAGTCCCTTTATACAAATAAATTAATTAACAATTTTTCTAAAGATTAGATTATATTTTTTTAATAAAGCATCCCGCATTCTACAATATATTCATTACGAACTTCTTGAAGTCAAGGGCTTAGAATCAAGAAAAAATATTTTGAACATCAATTCCTCTTCCTACAAATGAACCTCTGTAAAAGTAACTTAAAAATTGATGTCAAAGCTGAATTAAGAAATTATTAAGCAATGCAAGAAACAAGGATATAATCGTTAGATTACATTACTAGGTCATGTAATCGCCGATTATTAAATATAATTGTATGAACTATAAATCATTAGAAATATAATTAAAAGCATCATGCAAACAAAAGACACAACAATCAATCAATCATAATAACTGTCTGTAGTGAGATTTTTATGTCTTTCTTTATCGTAGAGGGTATAATCAAAAGTGTATGGTAATTATATATAACTAATTGTGGGAACCGTTTGCGCCACGCATAATTTTAAATTTATTGCTCATTCCGAAGAAAACTTAATTTTCCCGGAATAAAAAAAAACAATCCTTTTTCAAGGTCCTAGACGTCGTCACATTAAAAAAAAAAAAAAACTTTTACGGTTTGGGCGTAAAAGCGTAACAGAGAGAGTTAATTTCGCATTTATAATATTAAGTATGAAAATGTCTTGAAAAGAGCAATTAATATTAGAAATAAACGTTTTCAAAAATCTGTGAACAGCCTGCATGATTAGCTTGCGTCAGGCCGGAATAATTGTGTTAACAATATAAAATGATGTCAAAAAGTTTTTGGACCTCCAAAAACTGACAATTAATTCATAAACGACAACGTAAACACGAACCCCAAAAATGCATATACCCTCTCAGTTTTGAATGCACCGATATGCACAACCGCCACCGTAATCAAAATACATTATATGTACTTATACATATCATCGCTTAATCGACACTAAAAATTAAAGCTGAGTAAAGTGTAAGACAACGTGGTTGTTTGTTTTAATTTTACAACTGGCAATTTATTTAAATATACTTATTATTAACTTAATGCAATAACACCGTAAATTTTGTTTTGTAGTACATTGAAGAAACAAAACAAAAACACAGGCCTAGAAGAACACTGGTATAAAAAACCCTTCTGTTTTCTGGGATACAGACACTTGTAAGAACAAAAACTTGTAGTTTTGGCGTAATTTCTTACAGTTTGTTAATGTAGTTTGAAAAAAGAAGAAGAAATGTTCTCAAGAATTTCATAGGTGTGTAGGTCCGCCAACCCGCACTAAGACCTAAACCCGTTTCAGTCGTAGAGGAGGCCTGTGCTACTAGGTGAACTTTATAAGAACATGATTCTTTGAAGTATGGCAAGTAACAAAGTATTTGTCCTGACGTACGAGCCATTGTTGGTTCATATCGATGCAAGCCTGACATTTACGCAGTCTGGCTCTACACTATACTCAAAATATTGAGAAATACTACATTGGTCATTGTACACTGGTAAATTTAGTAGTATATTATATTTGGAGTATTTTGAAAAGTCTATATCTAGTAGTCGAATAATCCAACAAAAACAAATGTTATATGAATAATTATACAAAAACAATTGATAACATATAGCAGCTAATCTTGTATAATACAAGGAATTTTAGAAATGATGAAAATTATGAATTTTATCAATTATATTCATATTGGTAAGATATTCACACGAATAACTACGTACATAATTCAATTAATAAATCTATATATTAATGTGATCTTTAGCAAACCCTATACAAAAATCATGTTCTTTGCATTACGGTGTAAAAACATCCGCATTATACAATCTCAAAAGCGTACGACAAGAGACGTCCGCTCGCAACTGCAGCCGCAGGCGGAATGAGGTGTTTTTTGTTTTTTTCGGAACGCGGGTAGTCGCAAGAATGTGACCGAGTGTGTGCGATATGATCCGCCTCGGGCGACCGAGACATAAGACATTCTCGTTTTATTATACGAAGTGAATAAATTGCTGTACGTAATCTTCTGCACGGATAACCGATGACTGGAACATTTTATTTAATCCTATATGAAAAATGCGGTCTTTAAAATTTTATTTACGCATTAATTTGTTTAAAAATAATGATTAAATCATTCCATGCATCATTTTTATGAGCTGAATGTATGTACAAGATTTTGGAAGGATACTATGTCAATCATAGTGAAATTAGTAAAGTATTAATTGTATTTCGTTAGAAGAATAAGAGGAAAATTTTAAGTAGATGTAATAACCGTACGGTTATCACGATGTGATTACAGTACTGTAAGGCTTATTTCTTAAGGACTTTTTAATTATTCGAACCTTACTAATAATATCCTGTTTTTATGTGGCTTACATTGGAAATAGTTCCTTTTCCCTTATTTTCAGTGCAGTCTCGCACATAGTAAATCAAATAATAATATCAATAAACTATACTATAAAATCGTTAGCCTCTTACACAACACTCGTCATTACGACACACTTATTCTTTATTTCTTCATGCACATTTTACCAGCTTTGTTAGAATATTATGTAACATGATATACACATATATGGTTTTTCCTCATTACGGATCTCTTCGCACGTGTTGATGTTAAATTAATCATGTTATCGTACACATCGACAGTAATCCGAGTAATTATGTGCCGAACCGATCAATCAGATGACGACTTTCAGTGCGAAAAAACGGATGTATTAATTTATTCTATATAAAACGGACTACAGCTTTTCCCTTAGTTCTATGAATCCAACTATGATACTAAATACATATACATTTCCCCATGGCATCTTTTGGCCTGATTCTGTCATCTATACGTACACAATTTGTGCATAACATAATTTTGAACATTTTAAGAAGTGTCTTTATAATACTTTCATACACACACATTGTTATAAAAGTTGTACCGAGTGCTTGTGATGGTAAACTAAACGGTGGAGAATCGTTAGTGACTTATTATCACCAATATCAATAGTATGACATAATCTCAAGATTGTAGATAATTCATGCCAAATGTTTCTAGAATCATCAGTCACAGGCGGCCAGCTCTCATAAATGTCTAGAAACCTTTTTTATATTATACAAAATGTACGCTCTCACATAAATGTTAAATTATTCTTCATAATAGAACGCAAATATATTTCGGATCAATTTTTGAAAGAACGATATATTTACTAACAATAGTTGTTGTACAAACCAAAAAATCAACGCAATTTTACTACTGCAAATTAAAATAGTTTATTTGAATTCATATTAGCATGAACGGAATCTAAATATGCGTAAAATTTTATAACAATTTTATCTTAGCGCCAGGTACAACATTTGAGCTCAAGTACCGTATCACGTAGGTATAAGGTTCTTTATCCCTTGGCACAAAAAACAAAGCGTAATCTTCTAAGCAGGAGGTCCGAATGTCATAGCTTGTCATATCTTTTCTTTAGAATGCGCAAATCTTATTATTGTTCACTGAATATTGCAGGAATATAATTGCATTACAATGGACTATAATTGATGTAACAAAAGGCAATTGACATTTGAAACGAGGGTCTTAAGGTATTGTATTGTGGCATCAACATCTAACAATATCCTATAGGTAGTTAATTTTATTAATAATTTGAAATGGCAGAGGTATATTATTTTTTTACTAAACAATTGGAAAAATTAAGTAAGGCTTTCTAACGTAAATTAATGTATTGTCTAAATACAGTTTACAGGGCAATGTTTTAAATTAAATCAAACAGTACAGTGGGACGCCAATCGCGGACCGAGCGAGCCGAGAGGTTTAACAAGCAGTTTCTCGGGAATCTCATCAAATTTAATGCGCATTTGAAAGAACAGAACTTCGGTTACTAAATGAGTTAGTATGGATAGCAACGAAAGTCTAAACACAAACAAATTCTGATTTGATTATTTTACGAACACATGATACCTATCATCATAATTATTATGGGCCTCCTCTACAAATCAGAGGGTTTAAGCCTTAATCCAAAAATATTTACTCATATATCATTAAAGAATTCTGAGTAGTGTAACGCTAATTGTGAATAAATTTAGCTAAAATGCCGAGTTAACTTCAGACACCAAAGTTTGTACCTTGTGTGGAACCATGATTAAATCAAATTATATATCTAGAGCGTTTATATATATTGGTGTTACTTATTAAATTTCTTTAACAATGTCATATTTAACTTTTATTGGCAGTTTCGTAATACGTAACTCTACATAGAAAGGGTTCCTGAGATAGAATATTCTCAGAATCCATTACCTACCCACACATAGCTTATTGCTTAAAATGGTTTTCGTCAAGATCAAATACTATATGACCCGGCTTGATAGTGGAGTCGGCCAAGGTATTACTAGGGCTCTCTATGGAAAAATTCTCCGTATCAGTAGTGACAAAGGAAATATACCCAAACAACAGCGAAAATAGTCTCACCACTTGTTACGTAACATTTCAGTAAAAGCTAGTAGAATTATTCTCAGCTAATCACCGTCCACTGCTGAAAGTAGACTTTCCCAAAAAAGTGCCAACCATCCCGGCCTTGAGCATCTCTCATCCATCCGTTTCCCGCCACCTTTCTCAAATCGTCGGACTATCGGACTGCAGGACATTCCACTAGTCGGATTAAAGTGGAAAAACGTATCAGTACCCCTTGAAAAAAGGATTAATTCAAAACAATCAAAACCTCCATGGAGGTTCTGTCGGTACTTCGTAATTAGCGCGTAAGTACTGGTGGTGCCGATCGCGGCAGCTCTCGATACGCAAATTGCCTGGCGGCTGTTTACAAAGAACGCAGCCCCGCGCCCGTCCCCTGTGGACAATTACTCCCGGCTCTCTTTCCCATGGCTTATGCACCCATTACAATGTTGCGTGCACTGATTCGCACCGCGATTCCCTCACACAACCATTTTTCACTGTAATTCTTCGTTGGAGTCAATTAAACGATTGTCAAGCCTCAAATTATAGTAATTTAGAGTCCGGTGCCCGGCAATTTTCAGGCATTGTTAACAGAAGACCAGAATATAAAATGGACAAAAGTAAAATGTTATCAATTCAGCAGAAGTCAATGTCGTCGAATCGTGTGCTCTGTTAACTAGCTTGTTTATTTTCAAGGATAAGTCATTATGAGTCAAATTAGTAATTAATGTGTCAATGCATTCATTTTGCGCGGTAAACAACCTGATTGCAAGGAATTGTCATCATGATGGATGCCAATGCGCTTAGATTTGTTTACAAGTTTCATATCAAACAATAAATCATTATTTTAAATTATAAATGGGCACTTGATAAATAATATCCGGTCAAACATTTTTCCTTATCGCTTACGTCATTAGTTTTATCTATAGCTCAATCTATTATCTTGATTTATTTAATCAACTATAGATAGGTAATATTAGAAAATGAGTGCATTCTAATACGTTAAACATAAAAACATCAACTAAAACTGGGCTAATTGGGAGTGAGGTTATGTATGTATGTATGCAATGATCCAATAGCAAAGCAAGTGAGTCCTAGACAAAAAACAACATTTTAGACGGAATGCCCCTTATATTAATAGGACCCCTCTGCCAAATTTTGAGGAGGTCATAATTTCACGGTGCGCTGGGCGGCAGCGGACCAATTTAAGGCGCTTTTCGTTCTGAAATGTCAAACCGCCCCAAATGCCCGTAATTGTCACGGAGAGGTTATACTCTATATGTTAGCGTAGAATTCTGGTTATGAACCCAACTCCACTAAGTGGACAATCGTTCCGTGTATCGGATTGGAAGGCCAGAGACTGCAACATAACCCTTTTGGCATCCCCCTAGGTACCGAAAAGCCAAGAGAAGAAGTACAGAGGAGCTTAAGATAATTTTGTCTCATACAAAAGGGGCTAATGAAAAAAGAACGTCGATACTCAGGATCACTGGTTAAATTTCATTCGTCTTATTGCACAGTGAAATAAACATTAATATCACGCTTGTTATAATATGTTAGACATACATATATGTAGCTCGAAGTCGATTATATGACGTAACTGTCATAAAAAACATGTTGTCATTTGCTAATTTCGCCATAGAATTCACTACTACCGTTTTTTTATAAAATTATATTGCATGTTATATTGTACTTAATGGCCCAAGCAGTAGAATGACGCGTTGTTTCTTGATAAGTTTCACAATGCTTTCTCTGTATTGAGACTTGTCACAACAAGTCTCTCTTTTTTTATGAAATACTTGCGTGTCTAGTTAGAAATCGATAGGGTCTGCGTTCCTCTCTCGATTTAGGCTTATTCAATTTTCTATTGGAAAACCCGGAAGATAAATACAACACGCTGTCCTTAAAGTTACCATAAGCAAACAAAACGCTCACACTTACCCCCAAATTCAAAGCGACTTATTAATAGGGCCTACCCTAAGGGCCCCTTAGAGTCACCTTTTATACAGGAAAGGATACCGCATTTTTAAACCTACTGTATGTAGGATATATTCTGAAGATGTTATTTGCGTTGGATATGATTCCCTCGTCTATTTATTATTTTGTAAACATAACCTAATTACAGCAGTTATCTTGAACAACACTATCTTTCACGATCTTAAATAAAATCTACGAATACGTCATTCTTAGATATGAAAGTAATTTATTTGTTTACAAAAAACAATAACATTCACAAAATAAATTTATCGTCGCATTTATTAATCAGAACCAATAAGAAACTTTGTACGAGGTGGCAAACGTATGCTAATATTATAAATAACAATTGCGAGAGTAACTCTGTTTGTCAACAGACAAAGAGAGAGTTACATGGAAGCGTAACAACTCCTTTACAGCTGAACAGTTTGAACGATTTTTGGAATGGTAACCGAACCTTAGAAAAGAACAACAACAAATGTTTTATAAAGTTGCTTCTGGGAGGAGTGGTACTACACTACTACAAATAAGTAAATAGCATGATGAAACTTTCATCCTTTTATTATCTATTAAGTCTTTTATGCAAATACCCTATCATTTTTCTTCTATTTTTTAATGTCAAGTATTTTTGTAGAGTGAATGTTTTTTGAAATTCTAAAAACGCACATAGCTTATGTCTCGAACAGTTATTTTACAAGCATTGGTATCACCATTGCAATCGAGCGTTGGCAAATGATGTTAATTTTCGAGTTTTACAGCGAAACAAAGCAATTGTTATCTGCGAAGGCATCGCTCACGAACCAACTCAGAGCTCCTATCTAGCTCGGACCTGTTGTAAAGCAGCAGGCGTAACAAGAGCATAAACGTTATTTCTAAATATGTATTTATCTTTTACGTGTATTTTCTATTTTTGTTATGATATTGGTATTTTTTTGTCAACATCATCAGCCTGTATATGGAGTTCTGTTTGACATAGGCCTCTGTACTGTTGCAAAAAGATAATTCACGTTATTCTGTGCGGCTCTCAGTCATATGATTGCCATCGACACGTTTCCTAACTGAAAAAAATCGTCATTTAAACAGTGCTTCCGACGGCAGCCAACGATAAATACATTATTATTTCTTCTTGGGTTCTTGGCCCAAAATATTATATCGTACCTACCACAATGCGCATAAGTAATTGCAAGAGGATCGTGTTGGTATACCTACTGGCGTAAAATTTGATAAGTGAGCCATCTCATGTCATGACAGTTGCTCCGCTAGCTGAGCTGGGAGTTTGGAGACTTTGACACACCCCTTTAGGCCTCCCTTGACTATCGCGTGAAAAAATTAATTTATATTCAATTTCCTTTGAAAAATAAGTAGTATTTTATCAAAAATACACAATAAATTCGCAACCTAACGGTAAACAAGTGATACCATAACTTTTTATAAATTAAAATCTTAAAAACTTGCTCTCGTTGTATAGTAGTGTTTAGGGCGTGCAATCGCCCCGAATGCGGACACGCACGGCAGCAGCGGCCGAATTACGACTATAGATACCATCTGAAGCGACAAATCGCACGATGACCACCCTTCTTTACACTTTTACATTAATCCCATGTGTAAATTGCATGCAATGTTCAATGGGAAATTCTACCGCTAGTATTACTGCGGTATTTGGTCAGTAGTACGTCATGTATGTCGTGGAGTTATTGATTTGTGTAACTGTTGGCATACTGAATGGCATAAAATAGGCAAGAAGTATTCGCAACATTTCATTCAAATTCAACAACGACACCTTTTTATGAATACTTGGAACTCATTCATTATCATTTGTTCATACCAAATTTACCGTTATACAGCAAAATTTATAATTATAATTTGACAATTGTGCTTTAAAAAGACGTGAATATGCATGGACTTACACATTTTCTAACACTTCAGGAATATCCAATTTCCTGAATTTTTGCGCTTTAAATTTAGTCCACGTGCATACAATATCTTATCGTATATTTCCTATGACTCTTACCAACAAATAAACCTAGAAAAAGCAATCTTCGTGATTTTTAATCGCGCCAAACTT
The DNA here is from genome assembly GCA_030295005.1 of Cephonodes hylas. Taxonomy (NCBI): domain Eukaryota; kingdom Metazoa; phylum Arthropoda; class Insecta; order Lepidoptera; family Sphingidae; genus Cephonodes; species Cephonodes hylas. The sequence continues at coordinate 8,556,194 of AP025377.1, read as the reverse complement.
CACAAAACTACTAGCGAAACATCGAAAAAGGCCAAAAACCATAAATCGTATGGTTTACACAGGTTGTTGCGTGTTACTGCCCTATCAACTCGCAAGGGCATGGCTATGTTATCTCGTGTCCCGACTTAGGATGCCACGCTGCCGAGCTCTTCCCCAGATCTTATCGGCGCTGCACACCGCACCTACAGCGCTTTTTATTTCTGATAGAAGCGCTTTATTGCGATAAAACTACTTCAAATTTGTTGATAGTAATCAAATCGTATGAGGTAAAACTACCATATGAAATTCACATACTACAGAAAGATAAAACATTTGTAGAATTATTTAGCAGAATTACATACGTATTATTAACAAGGTAAGAAAGAATTGCTAAACACACACACAACACAATAGAATGTACCTGTGATAAGAAAGTTCAAATTCCAAACATGCTTGGCCACGTGCGGACAATCTGTCTGTGTCTAATATTAGCGCCTTTACGTTCCACTTTTATAACAAGAAAAAATCCCCTTATTATTCGGTACATCGTCAGACTTTTTCAGTCTTCCAACTCAACACGCGCTACAGTTTTGTGATTAGAAGGCCCTATCCCACCACACACCCGCCACTGCAACTCCTGTATTCCAGGATCAACAGCGGCACGCACAGTATTGGCGCCGAGCAATGAAGCTCAGCGAATCTAAGGGGACCTAAATTGTCATAATCCCGCAACGAAGTTAATCAGAAAAACAATGTAAAGGAGGAGTTGGAAAAACAAAGAGTTGTCCACTTCCCTCCACAGCAAAGCGGGTGACAAAATATTGAGCTATGAGGTTTAACCTCACATAAAGAAAGACAATTACAATTACCAAAAATTTGACGCAATTAACTAGCGCACCACGGATAAATAACTATTGCTTAAATTGGACCTAACGTGCGAACTGTTATACAGACTTCCAATAATAGGCATGGCAAAATCGCTGAAAGGCACGGAAATTCCTCCTAGATTCAACGAGGTCTGTATAATAAACAACACCAGACGTTACATGCATACTATTGAGCATACTGTTACGCTCATCCGACCAAAGATTGCACTCCCAAAGGATATGATGTGCGGACTGTTCATATTCGCAATCATGTGTTGAGCATTGGCACATAGGAGAATCAACCAACTTAAATGAGAATAATTTGCTACGAAAATTGCCGTGACCCGTTAGAAATTGCGACACGTAATGATCAATCTCAAGCCAGGTTTTTGCCAAGCGATCGCTAACCGACGGAAAATATTGATAGAGATGACGTCCCTTTACAGACAGCTTCCATCGGTTTTGCCATTCTTCTATTAATTCCGAGTAAATCTCGGCGTATGGTTTAAATAATCGAGTTATTTTTGAAAAGTCGCGCGATGGAAGGAAATCCCTATCAATACTTTGCTTGTTGGTAAAATATAACGCGGCGCGACGCTGTACTTCCAGGTCGACTGGAAGCACACCCGCAAGAACAGGTAAAGCCTCGGTACTAACGGTTCTGTACGCCTTGCACAAAAATATCAACGCCAAACGCTGACTCTGGAGCAATTTCCTTCTGACTGCGCCGACAGTTGCCCTATCGGCCCACACAGGAGAAGCGTAACAAATACAACCCAAATATGTAGCTCCATAAATTACTTTTAAGGTATTAAACGACAGACCCCAGGTTGACTTTGATATCCTCGTCAAGGCATAAAAGTTGTTTTTAGATTTTTCACCGACGCTTTTTATATGTTCAATAAAAGAGAAATTTCGTTCTAGAACAAGCCCTAGGTAACAAACCGATTGTTTACTTTTGATAAGGACGTTATTAAATTTTATACGCGGCGGGGTTTTCAAGTTGCCTTTCAGCAGCAAGTGAAATGATTTTTGGGGAGCGAACGAGAGACGATTTCTTTCACCCCAGTGAGTAATTAAACGTAGACACGTGTCTGCTAACTTTTCTAGACCGGACCTACTATTCGCGTGTATGAGTAAGAGTCCGTCATCCGCATATCCTATTAAAGAGCAACACGGTGGTAAAGGAATCGCGAGAAAGTCATCAAAGCCTAGATTCCATAAGTAAGGGCCGACAACAGAGCCCTGGGAACAGTTTTGTGATTAGCTGAATTGGGTCTATAACCAAAAATCCTATGCCAGCATACCCATTAAAACCTCTTGATGGCCGTCAATTGCATTTTGGGCGGTACGAAATATATGAATATCGTGACTGGCGTTCTTAACTGTTCTCCGCTGCCACTCCATCATAACGTGAAATCTTCTACTATGGAGGGACTTAGAACTATTTTGGACGCTCATTGATGTGAGTGCGACGATGCGCTCTGCCGCACATCTCGGGATCGTACATCTCCTGCAACTGCAAGGTGGGCTCATCTCCTGATATTTCCCATAAGTCGCTTCTTACTACAAGCGGGATTTATACACCCCCAAGTCAGATACGCGTTCGACTCCTGGGTATGGACTTTCTTTATAACTGGCCTAGTAATTATGCGGGATCAACAAGACAGTAAAAAATGTTAAGTCAACTTTTCTTCAAGTTTCTCTTTGGCTGATTTTGAAAACTACACTTGCGTAATGTAACTGATCTACCAAAACAAAAAATGACTTGCTCTCTTACTTTTGATCGCGTTTTGCATGCTCACAGTGATTAAAACTAAGGTGTTATGTTGAAGGGTGACTTATCTGTTCCGTATAATAACCCACGGCTCATTACATTGATAAAAATCTTTTAAAATACCTACAATAAATTTCGTAAGTTGGATATCAACCGGATAAAAAATACAAAAAACTGGATTACCAGTATTTATACTCTTCATATTAATGAATTGGACTGTTTCGTGGTCTCGCGTCACAAGTATTAAAAGTGGTGGAATATATAAAAAAATCGTAGAATTCATTTTTTTTAATAGAAGTTTTTAAAACTCTCATAAGGCGCCCCATACACCTACAATAATATTGCACAATATATCTGATTGTACAATATTATTGAACGTGTAGGGATAATATTGAAACATTGCGCAGTAATTGAACAAAAGATTGAGCGACCTTCATTTTTATAGTGCAATATTTTTTTCTTGCGCTGTGTAGGCTTAATAATGCGCAAAATATTTCTTTTTTTTTTCTTTTCAACAAAATCACCAGCGTGGCTGCCGCCAAAACTTTGCCGTCAGACATGTCGCTCGCACGAAAATATTGATCAGAGTGGTTTGTCCACTTTATTGACAGAATTTATTGAACGTTTGGAATCAAAGGGGGTATTCAATATTATTGCACAATAAAAAGGTTGTGCAATATTATTGTAGGTGTATGGGGCGCCTAAGATGTAACGGGTTTAAATGCCGTCATATTTTCGCCTCCTGTCACTCTGCCACACAGCACGATCTCTATTTGTTAACTAAGTGTTACAGCAGTTAGAAACTGATTTTCAGTTCTAATAAACATTAAGCTAGCAGATAGGAATTAATAAAAAATGTTATAAATTATAACCCTTTAACAAACTTCAATTCCAATATAAGAAGTACAGAAACATATATACCTACTCGTATAACCCTCTAAAATTTTTCTACTCTCTTACTTTTTTAATTTTCTTCCAAGAGTCCTAAAACTGTTCTATTCGCACAAGAAACAAATTATAAAAGAAAAACTAATATGGACGCCAATAAAATCAAGAGGACGTGTAACGTAATGTTATATTTTGTTTGGGCCATTTTTGCGTTAAGCAAACATCTGGACTAGAAATATTCAAAACTAAAATAAAAAAAATTGCAAACATCATGCATAATCCTTTATGTATTTTTTAAATAACTTAATAATAATAATAACTTTATAAATAACTTCATGTCAGAATCATTCAAAAGATAGATTGTTTGTACATACATATCATACGATAAATCTTGATTGTACGGACAAACATCTATCTATATAATAATTAATATCTGTTTGATGTTTATTCAATATACGTTATCGATTAAAAAATTATGAGAAGTTCGCGATGTATGAACGAATAATACTTTTATCTTGTTATTATCAGCCAGTATATTTCCATTCATGAAGTAATGAGTGTGACGTTTAGTTACTGAACGATAATATCGAAATATTATCCATATAATATCGAAATTTTTAATATCATATACTATCTCTTTTTTAAGAAAATCCCGTGTTTAAAGAATTGATTTACGTATTTACAATAAACTTTTGCAGCCTTATTTTATAAGATGTAAAAAAATTATCTTAAAATAATTATTTATTAATTTAACACTTTATCGTACACTAATTAAATAAAAAGAATAAATATAAAAAAAATCATGAAAAAGTACACGAAATATGATAATACAAAAAATGTATAATAAAAAAAAACATTGTTTCTCGTGGTCTCGCGGTGCAAGCACGTGCCGTGCGATCTAGAGGTCCTAGATTTAATTCCCGGATCGTACAAACGTGGAGCTGATACTGGCGAAATGTGGATACAGAAATGCACCTCTGCCTACCTTTTCGGGAAATACAGGCTTTAGGTAGATAATATATGCAAGTAAAAAGAATGCTAATCCCTATGCGAAAAACGTACCAAAGAATAATGTTAGAGGTGCAATTGAAAAAATAGTGCTAGAAATAAATAATAAATTTGCGGTGGCGTGTCGGACCTGAGACTATTCTCTCAATGCATTAGTTTAGTACGTGGCGCAAATGCTCCACCGCATCTTGGCGCACCGCACCACGCCAGCAAATTAGCCGACGTTGTCGTGTGACCGCGCCGATTGTGCTCACGCGCCTGCCGTGGACCTTATGCTGTTCCAAGTGGCTGGAACTTCGTTTGGTTATTATTATTAATGATAAACCAGCAAACTTATATTTGTATAGTAAAAATTCTTAAAAAAAATCCCTCGATGGCTTAAATAACTTACCTTATTATAGTTTTGGTAGATATTTTACGGCCGGCCGCCTGCCTGACGTCATCCCTGCTTGGGGCTTTCAACACATAAGTAATTATGCACGAAAAATTAAAAAAATAAACTAAGAAAACATTCATAAAATTCGTAGTTTTTTAAACTTTACAAGTAACAATTTACAAAAGTGTTCGGTTTATCGGTAGAAGTATGATACATAAACATATATTATCTATAACTAGTATATTAATATTCTGAAGTGATCTAAAAGCTCGTCGCGGCCGAGGTCTTTGCATTAACGAAATTGCGCGACAAGCTTTTAAATCACTTAAGAATATTAATATACTAGTTATAGATAATATATGTTTATGTATCATACTTCTACCGATAAACCGAACACTTTTGTAAATTGTTACTTGTAAAGTTTAAAAAACTACGAATTTTATGAATGTTTTCTTAGTTTATTTTTTTAATTTTTCGTGCATAATAAAAGCTTGATTTTAAAATATGTTTTTCACCGTTAATTTATTTTTAACTTTTTAGTTGGAAATATTTCTAAGTCTATCCATTTCGTAGTCATACCGAAATTAAACTCAATCGGTCCATGGAAACTAGTGTTCCTATGGGCACCTTCCAACTTCTCATGACACCAGATCAACGATACCTTGTTATTATGTAGTCACTGAAAATACAAAGGCATACCAAATTTTAGCTTAATCGGTCCACAGGAATCGGAGTTCCTATGGGCTTCTTCCAACTCCTCATCACATCAGCTTCATGATACCATATTTTTGTATTGTTACCGAAGTTACGAAGACACACCAAATTTCAGTTCAATTGGACCACAAGAATCGGAGTTCCTATGGGCATCTTCCAACTCTTCGTCAGATCAGCTCTATGATACCTTGTTATTATATTGTCACCGAAATTACATAGGTATACCAAATTTCAGCTCAATCGGTCCAAAGGAATTGGAGTTCCTGTGGGCTTCTTCCAACTCCTCAATAGAATTAGCTCTATGATACCATTTTTTGTATTGTTACCGAAATTATGAAGAGATACAAAATTTCAGCTCAATTGGACCATAGGAATCGGAGTTCTTATGAGCATCCTCCAACTCCTCATCAGATCAGCTCCATGATACCATATTTTTGTATTGTTACCGAAGTTACGAAGAGATACAAAATTTCAGCTCAATTTGACCATAGGAATCGGAGTTCCTATGGCCATCCTCCAACTCCTCATCAGATCAGCACCATGATACCATATTTGTGTATTGTTGTCGAAGTTACAAAGACATACCAAATTTCAGCTCAATCGGTCCACAAGAACCGATGTTCCTACGGTCATCTTCCAACCTCATCATCAGACCAGCTCCATGGTACCATATTATTGTATTGTCATCCAAGTTACGTAGGTATACCAAGTTTCAGCACAATCAGTCTATTGGAAGTGGTTCAAATCTTCATTGCAAGATTTGTAAACATACAAACATACATACAAAAGTGAAGTTAAATAAAAGCTTGTAAAAACATAATGCGCCGACCCCAAGTAAAAAGAAAAAAATTGGGAATAGGGCAGGGAGATGATGAGGCTTAAATGACATAATTTATAACACAAAATTTCTTTTTATGTAAAGGTTTTATAATAACTTCATACATAAAGGTACGATGGAGAATAATTGTGATCGAGATTTTAAAATAACCTTGGTAGATACATTTGTACTTATAAGTTTATCGCTTCTTTAATGACACTCTGAATAACCTTGCCTAACACATTATTGTGCATCAATCCAACACATCAACGATAAATATGCCAGTATCAATCAAATGAGATTCTATCAAAATAATTCTTCTGACAAGAATTATAGCGACTCGAAGTTTCCATCACGCTTTGGCTTAACATACAAATAGATAGATGACATACATAGATCCTTTCCCACATTAAAATATGCCTTTTGTGGCGTGTATTAGAAAATACAAGAGACTTAACGATCGAAACACTCAGACTTCAAACGAATTTATTTGGACATGAGTGTCACTATATGGTATTTTTTATGCTAGAAATAAATAAATATAATATTTTACACTATAGAACAATAGCCTGAACGTAATAGAACTGCACCTTCAGTTAGATCTATCACGATCTACGCGAGGTAGATATCGCACGATTTACTGCTCTATTGGACGATACATCGCGACTGCCGTGCGACCCACCGACCGCCGCCGACGACGCAGGGAACCATTTACTAAGAAGGAATATTCACTGACGTGAAGCGTGGAATTTAAGTAAATTTTTAATTAATATTTTTTTATTGGATAGTCACCTATTACGTAGACTGTTTACCATACTGATAAGGCCACGTAACTAGAATTTTTCAAGTGGTCAAATAAGGAAAATATTTACTAGGTAGAAATAATTACGATAAGTGTATTTATATGTATAAATAAACACGAAATTCCCAATAAAAATTATTAATAAAATTGATTATAATACATGGAATTGTATATCATTATTGGAAACCCCTAATAACAAATGTTTGTAAATAATTTCTTGAATTTGATGTCGTGAAAATTGAGGTAAATAAGGATGCAAGGAAATTATTACAATTGTGACTAAGTGCTGTATAAGCGTAAGTCCTGAAAAGCGAAACAAAACGACGAGGCAGCACAAATAATTTCTAAAAATAGCACAAAATATGTGCCCAGAAAAATTGATTAAATGAAGTGTAAAAAATCAGTAATGACTTCAAAGTAAAACACTTAAAAATTTTCCAACCTAACAAACATTAGCCCGCAAATGAATCAACCAAATATAAATAATAGATGGAGCCACACAACAAATCCTAAATAACAAATACAAGACGAACACGAAGGTAGGACTGGGACGATGGTGGCGAGACGGCGCAAATTGAAAACCCTCGTGACTCCACGTGTTGGGATCAGATGGCTAGATAATGGACATTGTTTGTACTGCACTCTAATTGTAAACGAGATAAACCGTCCAGCTGCATGTACCAGACACAATCTAATCAGATAACAAAGATTGGAAGACTTTCAACCGGCTGAAGTTTACTCGCGATTTAAAGTATCTCTTAGGAGAAGATCTAAGTTGCTGTATAGGTGTGTATACGTAAATTTATGAAATTAAGACTAGAGATGTTGACAATATTGACCACATGTTTAAAATAGAACCTTTAACAGTAAATATTCTAATAATAGGAAAGCTGTTTTAAGTAAAAAGAACATTCAACAGGCTCACCTACTGAGCTCTTATCTCTGTGGTGAAATTATCATAACAACATGAGACTCTTATTCTCATAAGACCCGAAAAAGTATGGATCACTCAAATAATTTTCAAGTCCACCAATTTGCTCCACAAAAGATTTCAACGTGTATTAATAGCCTTGTCGTGTAGGTAAAAACGCATTCACGAATTTTCTGTGAGTGTTCATGGGCGGCTGTGATCACTTAAAATGAGGTGAGCCGCTTGCCTGATTACCTTCACTGATATTTATACTATATTTAAAAAAAAAAAACTAAAAAAGAATTATATGACACATACTTTAATTAATGTCTCAAATTGAATATAATATAACCACAATTTTGGAAGTAGACTTTTTTAATCATTAATCTAAAAATATTAAGCGTGATGGACCTCAGTCCATCACGCTTAATAAGGCCTCAGCCTTAACCATCTCATTGTCACTTGTGAAAGAGGCCAATGCTCAGCAGTAGGACGCATATGGACTCAAGATGATGTTGATGATATTTATTACGTGGATCCCTCTGTAAGTGTATTTATTTATTTATTTATTTATTTACACTTCTTACTAATTCTTTGTAAAGGTGGACTTAATGCCCTTGGCATTCTCTTCCAGTCGAACCTTTAGGTGGTGCAGAGATAAAAAGCGTAGGTGTAAAATTAATTATATATACCACACACGATATTAACATACATACGTATAATTATTATTTTAAGTACATATATATAGATCGCTTACATCGTACAAAATTAATATATATTACATAAATAAATACATATAGTTACAAAATACGATAAATAATAATCTATACTTAATATTATAAAGCTGAAGAGTTTGTTTGTTTGTTTGTTTGTTTGTTTGTTTGAACGCTAGGATCTCAGGAACTACTGGTCCGATTTGAATAATTCTTTCACTGTCAGATAGCACATTTATCAAGGAAGGTTATAAGCTATATATCATCACGCTACGACTAATAGGAGCGGAGCAGCAATAAAGAATGTTTCAAAATCGGGGACTTTTTTCCTTTTTGTGAGCTTCCGCTGCGTACGCTGCAAAAACGATTGAAGTTTCGCCAAAATAATGTATGACAGAATTGTTCCCCTAAAAATTCTAAAAAAAAGTCCGCGACAGCATATGTCTATCTTTTAAGGTTGGCTCACTATAACGTTTTTTATTCTAACCAAATTTATTTTAAATAAAGCATTATTTGTGATCCTTATCCAAATAAATACGTTATTCATTACAAGTATTTAATAAAAAATAAATTTGTCCTTTACATCATTTGATTTCAATGAGTATCTTAGAAGATATCGCAGTTTCAAAATAATGATCAGGCGCGCAATAATGATACTCAAGGCGTCGACCGGCGCGTTACGGTTTCACGTTGAAACAATTTGACCGATTTGTATGATTTTTAAATATTTCAGTAAATGGGGCTCTGCGGAGTAAAATACTACAACTTATTTTCTTTCTGAACCCAACCCTGTAGTCCACGCAGACGGAGTTGCGGGCAAAAGCTAGTAAATATATATAAACTATTGTTGTGAAGAATCTGCCATTCTGGTGGTCAACTACTTTCGGACTTTCATCTTAAGGCGTAACGACTCGTGCTCGTCCTGATTTCTAAGGGAAATGCGTTCCAGAGGAGTATAGACTGCACAGGAAATGAAGAATGAATGAAATTGGAGGTGTGGGGTGGGCAAAGAAGAAGAAGGTTATTCGAAGATCGTAGCTTTCTCTCATGGCTGGCATGTAAAAATTGGAAATTGGGGTATTTCGCTCTATTTAAAAAATCTTCCTAAAATTTTGCTATGTCTACTGCTTTCAAGTAGGTGTATTTAAAAGATACGTTATCATAATTATTATAAAAACACCTGTTAGTGTCACAGACGTAATTGCCAAATCCGTTCAACTAGTCATATAGATTAATTTGATTCCGATAGGTGGCGCCGTTGTCAAGTCGGTAAAAGTTTTTTTATCTTTATATTGTAGAAAATTATCTTCTTGCCTTCTGGTATTTTACTATATTAAACACAAATTAAGTGTAAACCTTGTATGGTTTTAACTAAAAATGGATGGCATGAAGTATAAACAAATGCACTCGACCGGATCCGACCATTGTTATCCATCCTACAACCATCGGTATTAAATGTATGTGGTTTGTATTTCTTTTTTTTTTTCCCGATTTTTTTAACACCAATGGATTTTGATTTAAGCAGTGATGACCTTGAGGTTTGGGCGCACGGTCGAGAATCTCGGCGGTCGCGGGTTCGAACCCCAGGCACACACCTCTGACTTTTCGAAGTTATGTGTGTATTCAAATTGAATTATCACTTGCTTTAACGGTGAAGGAAAACATCGTGATGAAACCTGCACACCTAAGAGTTCTTAGGAATTTCTTAGGTGTGTAGTCCGCCAACCCGCACTAGGCCAGCGTGGTGGACTATGGCCTAAACTCTCTCAATGGTAGAGGAGACCCGTGCTCAGCAGTGGGCGTATATGGGTTGATGAAGAAGAAGAAGAAGACAATGGATTTTACCGTAGCTATTATCTGTCTTCGTTTCCGATCATTATCTGAATACAACCTGCGTGTACCTATGTGCCAAAAATTCAAACCCACAGGGCGAGATTCTGCCTCTACTACTTGCCTTATCTTTCATCACTACGTCTAACACACTAAATGTGTTATAGTAGTACAATTTTTTTTTCGTCTCCAGACAAGAAAAGTAGGTGCCTCAGTTTTGGTCAAAATAATAGAATAATAAAATGTGTTATGGCCATCGTTAAGATTTGTCATTTGCTTGATTTTCCAAGAAATATAGTTGTGTGGTGTTGTTTATGAATAAAACTTTAAAAAAACTGGCAAAAAAACTTACCATTTTATTGCTAAGGCTCTGTCGCAACTGTTTTAGTATTTTTAGCTCTTGCTTTAAAAGATATCCATGAACACACGTCTCACTACAAGTTTCGTTTCTTGAAAAAAAAAAGAAATAGGCTGATCTAGACTTAGACCACGCTGCCCTAGCACTGGTTTAAGTTGAACTTTAACCATTAGGGTGCACATAGTTCTTTTTCTTGGTTGTTATTGTGTTATTGTTTCAAATGTTTGTGTGATCCACAAATATTTGTTTCGGGTCTGGGTGTTTGTTAGACCGAAGACTCTCGTAGCTTCTGATACCCACGACACAAGACTCGTATCTTAATGTGGGGTTGGGACTATGTATGTGACTGTTGGGTGTATTTAAGTTGTAGTTGATGAAGAAACAATCAGTAGGGACAAGAATATTGAAATGTAAAAATGGCAATATACTTGGATTAAACATCAAAGCGAAAGGTATAAACAAACTTCAGTGAAAGATTAACAAACCCCGATGCCGTCTATCCGGTACGAAGGACCATTAATTGGTGCTCATCTAGCGGCCCGCGATATTCACGTAGCCACGACTTCGTTTAGTGTTACATCACATTGTCGACCCTCAAACAACTCCCGCTGCGTTCCGATTTTCTTCTACTAAAATAATTTCATTAAATAGCACAGATGCTATGGCTGAGCTTCCTATACGGTGACAGCTTGACGGCTGCACTTGCGCTTTACAAAATTACCTCCCCTTTTTGATATGCAAAAATGAACCCTATTACATAGGCGTTAAAATCTCCAGCGTGATACCCACAAATTGGTTGTACAGTATAACGGGAGGTTAAAAGTTAACCACCCATCCGCTAAGCGTTCGGACCGTGATCATGTTGAATTTGATACTGAACTAACTTCTATAACGTTCATTACTGATAACTTATTAAATGGGAATGTAAAAAGTTTATTACATTCAGTAACAAGATAATATTTATGTCTGTTGTAATGTGCGTTTAAAAGTGCTTCATAAGTAATTAGGAGATTAACCCATTTGTGGCCAAGCAGAAACTACAAGAACAAATTCAGAAATTTCTTTATTTAATCATAGTTGGGGATACAAATAAGTATAAAAATGAAAAAAAAAATAAAAAATATTTATAATTTTGAAATTATAGGGGTGTGCCCAAATTGGCACAATGGCCACTTAAGGGTAAAATAGTGTGCAAGTCTATCGGATCCTATTATAACGGATAAGTCCACCAAAACGCTTTGGAAACTTTTTCTTTAACATATTCGCTGCCGTCCAGTTGTAACCATTCGATGACAATGATATCTGACGAGTAACATGATGATGAGGTGATTGTCCAAGACAAAATGTAGCTATACTTCAGCGAAAATATAACTGATCCATTACATCTTCTTTAGACGTAGCTGTAATGGTCACGCATTTGGTAATGCCACATCTATCATGTGTTTGAAGGGAACCCACCTCCATTTGTTTGCCATGGACTTCAACTCCATACAACGATATTGATTGGGCCATTTTCAGCGAACCTAAAGTATCTCATTATTTGTATCAAATTTATACTCGATCTCTGTTCTTTCAACGTTTCTTTCATACTACTCTCGTTTAGTAATTGGTCAATCGATGATGGATAAGTCTAAGGATAAGAAGGAGCCAAGGAGGAACGATCAGCCTGCCCTGAGATAAAGGGGGCTTTGAATCCCAGCACGGTATCCCCTGCATGTCGTAAAAGGCGACTCAATTGTTCCCTTGGGGTCGCTGGACGTGCTGCGGGGGCAGGGCGTCCTCAAGTGACTCCAAGAGAGGTGGCAGCACTTTGGCCTCTGTACATCGCGGCGCCCCCACCCACAACCGGGGCGCCCGAAACAAGGTAGAGGTTGCTTAACTACGTTCCCTTTGACTCCGAGGCGGCCGAGACAAGTACGTCTCGGAGGCGCACCGGGCGCCTGTGGACAACTGTGGCCGCCTCTCGCTCACGTACCATGGTCGCCCAACTCGGCACGAAGATGGCCACCGGGGGGTTTTGGCCGGTATGCCGGTTTAGAGACTGTATTAAGGACTCAGCCCGTCACTAACAACTGCGCACATATGACGTCGCCGCGCGCCGGGCTGGAAGGCCTGTGACCCTGATATACGCTTCCCGCCCCCCACTGCCCCCGGGCTGGCGGGAAGTAGAGCCAGGAAACAGCTTTCCCCTCGAGAACAAAAAAAAGGAGGCACAATCAGCACTGACCAATTTCGTCCAATCGCAGGTACATCAGGTGCACTAGCGGTGGTTTAATATTTGCGGTCTTATGTTCGTTGCCATTGGCAGTTCACTATCACTGCTATCCTCATACTCAGAAAGAGTATCTACATTATGAACACCTAAATACCTCGATTTCTCCTAGTACATGAATTGGCAATATTGAAGACATTTGTTCATTATCAAAACCATCTCCTTCGTCAGTATCAATAAAAAGTTCCAATGGAATTATAGCCAAATCATAGTCCAAGCCGTGGTCACAATCTTCGAGGATTGTATTTACCTCTTCCTCTTATCCACGGCAATTGTTACTGACACTATAACGTCGTTAGCAATTTCTCCTTATGATATGCAAATATAACACTTGTGGCCAGTGTACCCAAATTGGCACAGCAATGTTTAAGGTGCTATAAAATGGTAAAAAAATAATCATTATTTTTTAAATTCTGTTTATAAGATAGACAATTTATCGTATTTGAATAATAATAACTATTTACGATGATAAACTTAATATGCAAAATATAATAATTGCAAACAGTCAAGTACCTCGACAGGTCCTTCAAAAGCAAAATTCGACCAATTATTGTAATAAATCTATAATATATAACTAAATTGTTTAATATTATATGTAATCACCACACTTTCAACTATCCAATAATGTGAGAATTTATTAACTTATATAAATACTTTTTTCATGTACCCTCAAAAAGTAAGTGTTCCCAAATTGGCACGGCGGTCAAGAATGGGTTAATTAAAAAAACCTGTGTTAATCATACAAAATTTATGTTTATGTTCCTTTTTATTGACTTCAGTAGAGAATAAAGGTGCGCTTTGATGAGACCAAATTGCCTATGCATATACATATGTCGCATTTCTTTATTCCTTTTTCTCAAACTTCCATAACACGATTGCATGTAAAATGAACAGGACGTCTGTGACAACAAGGTTCGAAATACTATCTTAGTGAACTTTATTTCGACAAAAATAAAACGTTCGGGAAACTTCGCAGGATTCTCACGTCCAATATAACTCAGCGTCTTAAGACGAAAGTATTTAACCAGTGTGTGTTACCAGTGTTGACCTACGGCACTGAAACGTGGCCTCGAACTGTGTGCCTCATAAGAAAGCTCAAGGTCACTCAGCGAATTATGGAGAGGGCTATGCTTGGTGTTTCCCTGCGTGGTCGAATCAGGAATGAGGAGATCCGCCCAAATCCCAAAGGATTAGCAAGCTGAAGTGGCAATGGGCAGGGCACATAGCTCGCAGAATTGACGGCCGCTGGGGCAGAAAGGTTCTGGAGTGGAGGCCACGTTCAGGTAAGCGCAGCGTCGGACGTCCACCCACAAGGTGGACCGAAGATTTGGTGAAAATCGCGGGAAGCCGCTGGATGCAGGCTGATTCTAAAAGAATACTTTGGAAGCTCTGGGGAGGCCTATGTCTAGCAGTGGACGTTCTTTGGCTAATTATGTGATGTGAAACTTTATTTCATCAATATTATCCTTTTATTTGCAATATAGAGTTATAGAGTTCATTGTAGTTCTCGGAATCGAATTCTTATCATATTTCACAACTTAAAATTTTTTTGCTTATCAGTGCGCATTATTGTCCAAAAATATAAAAATATTGATAATTGATATTTATGATTAAAAATGATTTTTCGAAATTCAAACACATGTTCTGTTGCGTGACAATAAATTATCAGTGCACACATAACTTCGATCATAATGATGTTAAGCTAGATATTATACAGCCTACAGTCTTCGTACTTAAATTAATTATTGAGCATAATAAAATCTTTAAAAAACGATTGAGTAAATCTATAAATTTACCCTCTACGACCGCACAATATTTATCTCTTTATTATATTATCCATCCATCATCAACCCATATACGCCCACTGCTGAGCACGGGTCTCCTCTACCATTGAGAGGGTTTCGGCCATAGTCCACCACGCTGGCCTAGTGCGGGTTGGCGGACTACAAACCTAAGAAATTCCTAAGAACTCTTAGGTGTGCAGGTTTTATCACGATGTTTTCCTTCACCGTTAAAGCAAGTGATAATTCAATGTGAATACACACATAACTTCGAAAAGTCAGAGGTGTGTGCCTGGGGTTCGAACCCGCGACCGCCAAGATTCTCGACCGCGTGCCCAAACCTCGAGGCCATCACTGCTATATATTATCCAGGTAGAGATTTATTTAAAAAATATACAGACATCGGTAGGACAAGTTATTGTCGTATCACACATTAAATCGTACATTGAACTCGCGATAATTCTAGCCTCGAAAGCTACCTCCTTGACCATGACACCAAGCCATTTGTCATTTATTGTTTAAAGAAGGAATACTTGAAATTTAAACATAGACATGGATAAATACACGAGATTTAAAAGGCTTTATTTACTGATAAGGAATAGCTTATAATGTTTTAACAGATATTACATACATTCAAATACATATGAGTGGATCTCAACTATGGCTTATCAGATAGCCCTATTTACTTTTCATTTCATACATTTAATTTCTTTTATTAAACAATTTCTGGACCTGACGCTGATAGTGTCCTAAGCCGGAACTAGTTAAATATAATTGATGATCGAATTTTTCGTCTGCTCTCATTGTACAATCTAATCTACTGCACGCTCAATTGAAAGATTAATACATACGTGTTTTTCGAATAAACTTTATTGTCAAAAAATAATAAATAATTGCAGCCAATGTAACATGATTTTTTTTAAGAAATAAACAAAAACTTAAGCTTAAAAAACTGTAGCTTATATATACATAGATAAATATAGATTAAAACTTAATTATATATACCTAACGTACCCTAAGTATTCACTCTATCATATGAAATTTCCTTAAGAGATGGATGGAGTGCGTGACTGAAGATATGAAAAAGAGAGGGGTGAATGAAGACATGACGACTGACAGGGATGTGTGGAAGGAGAAGACATACTGCGCCGATCCCAAGGAATAAAATTGGGACCAAGGCAGGGGAATGATGATGATATGAAATTTCCTTTGGAAATATTCTGTCGCCGAAAAATTGCGAGCAAAAATAGGCTAAATTATCCTTAATAAAACTGTTAATGGGCCGGCCCCGCGCAAAGATGGAAAAATAAACGTAAGTAGATAAACAAATCTATCCGTCATAATCAAAACAAAATAGCCAATAGTACAAACCCCAGATGGGATTGCGTGGTATATCCACGATGGATTAACTTGGCTTGTGTATTGAATCAATAATTGGACAATAACCGCGTGTGATTAGATATTAAATTGCTATGACATCTAGTCACGTGCCCCCTTTATCTACTACCTGTTTATACAATAACAATCACGGTATCAGCATTCTATATAATAAATTTAATTCCAGCGCCGAAAAGTATGATAAGGCAACGAGCAAGATCGTATCAAGTGGACATCCCATTTTCCTCGAGGTCATGATACTTAGATGTATAAATTTTATTACTTTTACCACAAATTCATACCCAGACTAAAAAAAAAATCTTTTTTTACAATAAAAGTTTTGAGTACTTTTAATTTAAAAAAATCAATTTTTAACAAACTATTAAAGAATATTTAATTTAATTTTTAGGATCTACTGTTAAACATCTATATTTTGATAAACAATTAAAAACTACGAGTGCCTCGGAGTCTTTCTAACTCTAATAGGTCGTAATTAAGAATCACAATTAGAAACAATATATTAGTAGTCTATACTAATATTATAAAGAGGTAAGGTTTGTGAGTTTGTATGTTTGTGACGTTGTAGAAAGTAAACTCGGGATCTACTGAACCGATTTTGAAAATTCTTTTACCATTAGAAAGCTACGTTCTTTGTGAGTGTCATAGGCTATAATATATTAGTCCGGAAAATGATAAGACTCTTTTGTTGTAGCAGGATTTGCGAAGTAAGTCGGAGAAAAAACGGGCGAACGAAAATGTTTTTTGCAAACGCTGCCTTACCCATGAGAGATATATAGTTGAGTCCTAGAGAAAAGTTGTAGAGCTTGATAATGTCTACAAAAAAGTCAGCGGTAGGCGGTAGCATATGTCTAACTTTTAGGGTTGATTCACTATGACCTCTTTTATGCTAACTAAATTTGTTATAAAATAAAGCAATGTTTGTGAAGGTATTTTTATAAAAATTATATTAATCCTTATTCAAACAAATGTGTTATTCAGTATAAGTATTTAATTTAAAAGAAATTTGTCCTTTACATCATTTGATTTCAATGAGTATCTTAGAAGATATCGCAGTTTCAAAATAATCATCAAGCGGGCAAAATTATGTACAAGGCGCCGACCGGCGCGTTACGGTTTCACGTTTAAATAATTTTACCGATTGTATGATTTTTGGTATGGGCATAAATAGGACTCTAAAGAGTAAAATAGACTATAACTTATTTTCTTTCTAAACTCAACCCTGTAGTCTACGCGGACGAAGTCGCGGGCAACAGCTTTATTTAATAAATTTAATTTCTTCTTTACGTATATTTTTAACTATCAGTCAAAGAAATTCCAATTTATCCTGGTAAACTAAAACGCAAAAAATCTCACGTGTTCGTACATTTGGCTAAATTTCACGTGGAACTGCGATATCATTATATAAAAAAAAACATATTTCGTCATTTATAATCACTTATTATCATTTCTAACGATCATTTTAACTACACGTGTATTTATTGCAAATAATATACGTTTAGACTCAAGGTTTAGGCGCATCAAGAATCTTGGCGATCGATGAATCAAACTCCAGGCACAAATATACATTTTTTCAAAGTTATGTGTGTATTTGTAATAACAGCGAAGAAAAAACTTCATGAAAAACATCTACATATACAAAAGTTCTTAGGAATTCCTAAGGTGTACGCCAACCTCTACTATATAGATTCGCGTGGTGGACATCACAAAAATATATGGAGCTACTTGCCATGGGGCCTGGCAGCGCCGGGGCGCAAAATTATAAGCCTTATTCATCTCTATACCATAAACTCAGTGTTGTAGGTTACAGAGTTACATTAGCATTTAGAACAGCATGGATAACACTTTGCACTTTACCCCACATGGGAATCGAACTCAGGACCTCTAAATCATATTGCACAAACTTGTCCCGCGAAACCATAAGTTGCTTTTTATAAAGACTTTTGACAGACGGCGCTGGCTTATTTTTATCATTTTGAAAATAGGTACTACGTCATAGGTAGGATGGATTAAAAACTTTTTTAATGCATTAAAAGTGAAAAAGTGAAATTATCCATGACGGTGTTAAGTAGACTAGATGGAAATTCCCAAGGGATTATCGCTTTCGATAAGATTGTTACAAATCATTAACTTATTTAATAATTAAATACTATCCAAGTGCTCAAATCCTGAGTTAAACTTTTACAATGACTGATCACTATTAATGTGACTTCCAATCCACGATTGTATTCGTGACGCCACACTGATAATATAAATAATTATTTTACATATAGTTTTTTTTTACTGACTCTCAAATCCTCAATGATTCTCTGATGGAGCGATTCACGACATTTTCTTTAATAAAATATTTTTTGTATACGTGAATGAAATTGACCTGTATCTAAAGAGGGTTGAAAATGTCACATGTTCTTATAATAAGACCAGCCGATCAATTGATCGACCTTGATTTGAAAATCATATTGAGGATCGTTGAGCTGGTGGTTCTCAAGGTAGGTAGGTTCAAAGGTTAGGAATTGTGTATTAAAAATTCGCTATATAGCACTGCAGAATTATAACAGGTCGAAAGGTTCGAATGGTCGAAGGAATAAAGAAACACGAGCAATCTTTGATGAAGTCGGTACTATGTTGGTCCTATCATCAGCAGCCCATATTCGTCCACTGCTGGACATAGGCCTCCCCCAATGATTTCCACCGGGAACGGTCGGAAGCCTCCTGCAGCCAGCGACGTCCCGCCAGTCCTATAACACTTATTAATGGTTTTCTATGCCCTAGTTAATGTTATTCTTTTTTTCTATAACCTATAAAATATGTACCCATATTCCACTTTATATTGCTATCATATCATGTACTGAAATGAACTCTTAAAAGATTTGTAAGTCAGCGACATCATCAATCACTTGCGTCACTAAGTAATTTGGTGGAACTAATATGCTTCCTACAGCACATTTGACACTAAGCCATATTAATTTCATTAAATTTTAATATCATGATGCATCTTGTTTCGCAAGCGAGCCGAGACTATCAGCACTTACAACCGAGTTTTAATATTCATTGTTTGTTAAATACCAGTTGTAATTCGCGGCTTTAATTAAAATAATTTAAGGAAAATATTTATTCAATATGTAGTAGGTACACATTTTATAACTAAATGATGATTTTAACATCAGAGAAATTTTTGGTTGCGTATTAATTACGAAATACTTTTTAAGCAAGGCTACTTATGCACACTACATTTACGCATAATTTTCCCATTTTTCAAAGTGTGTTTTTATTGAAAAAATTTAAGTAGCCCATATGTATTTTAAAATTCTTCAATTCTACTTTCCTATACTTGATACCGATAACGACCATGAGACAAACAAATTGTTAGAATATATAGATTTACAAAATTATTTTATACATAGACATGACGTATAATCTCGCTGCAAGACAGTGCCTGATAACCACGACGTTCGTGGGTTCAAATCCCAATCACATACACAGACAGGCAATAAAGACTTTTAATCATCCTTGAATCACTAAATTATAGCAAAAGGCCGAGGCACTGATGAGATAGTCGAAAGTGCTTAGCCAAATACATACTCAATATTATCATAAATAATATGAGTACCTCACCGCAAGTTTTGCGTGAACGATGATGAAAAATTCAACTCTCCAGAACTGGCTATATGCTAAAAATATGCTTCATACATGTTAAGAAACGTCACAAAATGCTTTACCTATTATACACTAAGGTAAAAATATAAGAAGGCAAAAATAACATGTTTCTTTGCTCTTAGAAACACCTAAATTCATTTATTTAATAATGCGATTGAGTTGTGGCATCGTGGCACTAGTGGGTGTACTCTATTCTGTACGATAGAACCCAGGGCTCGATTTCCAGGTTGGATAAAATGTTATCGAATAAGTCATAATTTCTTCATAAATGCCTTGCAAACATAACATACACTATTTAATATAATTTATGCAATAATTATTTTCAATAACGTCAGTTTCTTATTTTTTTCTGGATGAATAGGTATCTTATTACGTCGCAGTATACACGACCTGTTTTACATTTACTCGCGAGAGATTTCCGCAAACCGTGCAAAAACCGCCTCTGTGTTCGTGTGAAACACAACAATTGACAGGCGTGACGCGCCCTGTCTCGTAATCGATATAATTGCTTGTAAACGAATGGGAAGCATGTCCAAGAATTACAGATTCACTCGCGACCGACGTTAATGTCTCTACGGCGGTCATTCTCAACGCGCTGCATTTTTATTTTTCATGTAAGACATTATAGTCGCCGTATTCAATACAATGTTTGCGTAAAATATGTTTTGTTAAACATTTTTAGGACTGACTGTACCGTGGTTTCGCAAATGTGTACAACGAAAGCCTGTGTCGCCCGCTCTAGATCTCGTGTGCAATTTACACATCTCTGACTGTTCAAAGTTATGTGTGTATTCATAAAGAGTAATTTCGTATTTTAACGGTGAAAGAAAACGCCTAAAAGTTAGCAATTTCTTTAATTCGCTAATCCTCTTTCAGCCTCTTTAACCCCTCACAATTGTAGAGGATCTTATCAAGTTTAGTCGAGTGCATTTGTCAACCTCAGTGACGCAGGTTAGAAACCAGCTAGTAAAGTCCAGTCGCAGATGCGATCTATGCAACGAGACGAATCTGTATGTGACCAACAAATATTTCTGTCGGTTGTGGGCGTTTGTATAAACTGCATGAATTTTGTTAAAAGAAAAATTGTTATGAAATCAAAAATGACACATCGTCATGTTGATAAGAATGCAATGTGAAATGCGTCAAAAAACTTCGAAATATAGTGACTTGATCTATACTATTCTTATCAAATTCAGCACATATTGTAATTAGCAACATGTTGTTTAAAGGTATTAAGATATTTATAAGAAAAAAATACGTTACAAAGATAAGACTACGAACTTTACACCGTGGCTTTGTGGCAAATCAGATTATACATACAATCTACAATGGACTACTTTATCTTAAAGATTGGCAGAAACTTAAAAGTTGTCATCTGTGTAAAGAGGTTACAAGTGTTTAGTTAGTGTGATTAGATTCATACACAACAAATTTATGAGTATGTATCAAAGCATGGTTATAAAACATCCCTATTATTTATAATATGATTTATCATACACAATTTCAGTTTTGGTCTTTACCCTGGGAGAAAATTTCGCTATCAGTAAACACTTCATAAAAATCTCCGTAGCAGAATTGATTAATATTTACAGAAACCACACCCAAATGTAAAGCTCAAAGGATCCAAGGTTACATACACACATACCTAGTTGCCCACTTCATTCATTGTTAAAAACTACAACAAAGTAGTAAATAGCATAACCTTGATATGTAGAGCACTCTACATATTCTCTCTTCGTATAATAACCAACCCTAGCAAGCTATACGCAAATGATCAACATAGTCCTGATTTTTCTTCACTTCTTTTAGGAACAAAGAAAGACATTTTTTAAACGTCTCCTAAAGCAGAATGGCCCACAGTGTCAGCATTGCCGAGGGCGGGGCGCGGCCGATCTCTCACGACGCCCGCTTCGGAGCATTCGCGTTTTGCGAACCATATGGCGTCATTCCTTTCCCTAAAGAAACATTACGGAAATAAATATAGAATATAGAGCATGTAGAGTATATTTGAAAAATAGTGAATAATATATTTGATTAAAAAAATTAAACTCTAATATCAAGGACTTTTGTATTCCTCTCGTGTTTCGATTACCTCTATAGCCAAGATTCATCATCATCAGCCTTCAATTTTTCCATTGCTGGACATAGGCCTCTCCTATGACACGCCACTGGGCTCGATCTTCGGCTCTCCTCATTCAACCGCCAGCCACCAGATATAGCTTTTACGTAAAGAGCGAATGGTACTAAAAAAAAATACATTCGAAGCTTCCAATTTTTCGGTTACATTTTCATTGACAATTATGCTCCCCACCATTTACACGCCATTCATGAATAATCCGAGTGCTATCCGAATCTTTAATTCCTTATCACAATCAATAAGTAACAAAGCATTACGTTCGTTCCTTGAAAAATATTTTGTTTATACTTGACACGATCCTCATTCACTATCTTTACATTGGTTCAAGGACAAGACGTGGGGAATTCCTAATTTTTGCAATGATAATATCTAAATTATTCGTTGAAAAAAAATACGATTATGTGATAACTAAGCCTGTTTTTCATTTTTCGAGAATTTTCAAAAATGACCATACCTTCAAAAATATTTACGTTAGGTAATGACACTGCCTGCCACGTCTCTTCCTATCTGATTAAGATAAAGGGTAATTTCTGTAATGCATCAGGATTAAGGTAATTTGAGTGAATTATTATTAATTAATACCCTAATTGGAAATCACTACATACAAATTTAAGTCAAATAGTTGTCATTTAAGCGGACTAATTAGTCATTTTATCCAGGTGTTTCATCCTTTCTGTAATATTTTTGGCCCAATGAAAAATCTTATACCTACAGCCAAACTAAGTCATACTTTAATATATCCTAACTATAAATGGAAAGTTACCGATTTTTCATAAGGCAACTTTCTTGAAACTTCAAAATTTGGCTAGAAAGCTACATTTCATCACAGAAGCGCTACATTCCTACGCTCCTATTAAAAGAACTATAAGACTTGTTCATACATTTATACACTTATATATTAAGAAGTTATTTTGATTTAATTTGCTTTTTTATCGCTATTTCTCATGATTTATCTTAAACATTAAAGATTACCTACATTTTAAAGAAAATACACCCTATGACAGATTTAACGTTAAATTTGTATAAAAACTTTTCGCCCCGTGAGGTCTGTGTTGTCGCAGAAGGGACGCACGGTGCGTTATTGTGCGAATTAAAATGTATATGCGAGCGGGCGGTGGCCAGCGGGCAGGTCACGATCACTACCCTGGCGCGCGGTAATGACACGCTGTATTTAACGTGCCTGCGAACACAATATACTATATTACTCGCCTTTTGAGTAGATACGGGTATTTTATTTGTGGAACTAACGAATGAGAAAGTTCACCTGATTATTATAAATGGGCCGTCGGAATCTATAATGCTTAGGTCGTATGATGGCAATCATTATAAGCCTCAGTAGACCGCGCTGGCCTAGTGCGGGTTGGTAGACTACACGCCTAAGGAATTTCTAAGAAATTTGAGGATTGCAGGTGTCCTCCTAATGTTCTTTCAACGGTAATATGATAATTTATCCGGCAATACATACATAACTTCGAAAAGTCACTTGTGTGTTCCTGGAGTTTGAATCCGCGACCGCCGAGATTCAAGATCGCACCCCTAAACCTCTGTACCATCACTACTTCTTTACGTAGACATTGTTATTATTTAAACCGGTTACGCAATATGTAGTTCTTGCGCCAAATCGGCTCGAAGTTATCTTGGGACCATACCAATATTTTTAATGGGTATGTCTCGAGAATGCTTTTTACGCACATAATAGTGCTAATTTATGCAAAAATACCTAACTTAACAAGAAGTGTACTTAAGAAGAACTTAAGAAGCAGTGATGGCCTCGAGGTTTGGGCGCGCGGTCGAGAATCTCGGTGGTCGCGGGTTCGAACCCCCAGGCACACACCTCTGACTTTTCGAATTAATGTGTGTATTCACATAAAATTATCACTTGCTTTAACGGTGAAGGAAAACATCGTGATGAAACCTGCACAC
Source organism: Cephonodes hylas (assembly GCA_030295005.1). Lineage (NCBI taxonomy): Eukaryota > Metazoa > Arthropoda > Insecta > Lepidoptera > Sphingidae > Cephonodes > Cephonodes hylas. Next base: position 8,531,991 of record AP025377.1, on the reverse strand, counting down.
CCAAGAATTTTTAGGAATTTCTTAGGTATGTAGTCCGCCAACCCGCACTAGGCCAGCGTGGAGGACTATGGCTTAACCCTCTCAATGGTAGAGGAGACCCGTGCTCAGCAGTGGGCGCATATGGGTTGATGAAGAAGAAGAAGAAAAAGTACAATGTAATTAATAAAATTCGGCCATTGTTTGTTTGATTTTAAATTAATGTATGCCATACTTGTTTTTACTGTATTAACTTATTTGTGTCATCATCATCTTCATCTTAATCAGCCAATTTTGGTCCACTGCTGGACATAGGCCTCCACTTATTTGTTTATTTTCATATAACTCATATTCAATATCCATATGAATAAAATGAGCCTCATATTTACAAAGTTCAAATCAAACAACACATTTACAAAATCATTTTATTTTACACATCTTTTTATGTTTCAATATTTCTACAGGAGTCAAATACAACTCTTCGTTGCAATTTTCGCACTTAAATTCTTTAGCGTTCGGTCTTTTATCGCGTACTACTTTTGGAGTGTCTTCTTCCTTCTTCACTGTTCTAGAAGAACATGTGAATTGTGTATGCTGGAGTCTCTCCACGGGCGACAGACATACGGTGAGTTCGCACTTAGAACATGTCCAAGGTATATTGTAATTTTCCTCATAGTTACTATAACTCCAGTCTGTATCCACGACGCTGAAAATAAAGGGGAATATTAGTATATATTAAATTAAAGGTCATTTATTTAACGAAAAATAAATATAAGAAAAAGGAATCAATAACTCAAAAACGAGTTTGTATCAACAACACTACAAGAGTTTTTTCGGTACAAAATTGTCATAGTGCGGGGATGAAACCCGCAGGCTCTTTTTTTACTACTTGATATCAGAATGTTTCTAACTGTAGTCGTGAGTACCATTATAACATGGAAATGCTACGTGATTTGTGAAGCAACGTGAATTTAGTGACTAAAAATTTAAGCTCACCAATTGTACACAACGTTATCAGTAACGTAAACTCCTCCTTTCTTCTCGTCAGATCGGCACTCAAAGTTCTCGTCGAAAGGATTCGGCTCGATACTTGGATGGGCCTCAACACTGCCTTGGTATAGCACTTTCAGATCACCTGATAAGTAAAAAGATATTTAAAAACTATTTAGTAAAAATAAAATTTAGACCTCGTCCGCAGTTAGTTCGTAGAGAAAAAGGTGTGATTTATAAAAATCTATGTGTTACCAACACTTATGACTTATACATACGTACAATTGCAGACCACAGGCTTAGTTAGGTCTTAGAACCCATTGACCCCCTAAGAAAATCTTTAGTAGGTTTGCCATTTAATATGATCATATATGTATCGTATTTACAGTAAATAAATTCAAAAAGTCAGAACGAAGATCTGAACCCGTGACTACCTAAAATATCCTACCTGGCAATAATCTCTTGACAGTGTAGTATACTTGGCTCCGCATGTAGGAACTCATGTCGCAGGATAATTCATGCTGCAACTCTTCATAAGGAACCTTCGGAGCTTTCTGCTTTTCTATCTCACTCTCCACTGTTTTCACTGGATTTGCATCTGAAAAACGTGCCATATACATATGTATGTCATCATCATTCTCCTGCCCTGCTCCCAATTCTTATTTGGGGTCGGCGCAGCATGTTTTGTTCCTTACATAGGAAGGATACAAATCATGCTGCATAAGAGTTTTGGCAGATTTTTTACGGCCGGCCGCCTGCCTGACGCCAACCCTCCTTGGGACTCCAACCCTCCTTGGGATATATATATGTATGTATATCCTCTCTAATATGACCGATGGTATAAGTTGTGGTATGTATACAAAGTGTATTCAGAAAGTGATCGAAAAGTCTTTAGTACTAGAAACAGGTAATAGATACGGTGATCACAAACCCTCTAGCGTTAAAGAAAATCCCGATAAAACATAAAAGAAATTAACGTTTTCCATACGACCATTTATTACTATTATTATGCTGGTAATAATTACCTTAACTATTACCATTTCTGAATAGACCTGTATAACTACATGTACTGGAGAAGTTACGTCCCACGTAGGTAACCACTGCTACGTTTAACGCTTATTTCCCCTAGCAAGCTTTTTTTCACTAATCTATGCGCAACGAGCATCAAACTTAAACCCTCGAACATAAAAATCTGAGCATCAGAAAAAAGTAAACAAATTTTACTTTACCTGCCAGACGTCTATTGATCAAGGCATCCCATCTGCGTCGGAGTTTGACAGCCTTTAGTAATAAATTGAGACCCGTTTCCGGATAAGGAAACTCTAACAGTAGCCACGAATCACACACTATCCTGTGAACAAAAACAAAAGTCATTCTTCACAAGTCATAGAACTAGATAGTGGACCGGACCTAAATATTTACGGGGATTTAAAAAACCTTCATGCAGACTTTCAATTTCCTAATAAGTATAGGTATACAGATTTTAAAACGACGTTTTTCCTTCGCCGTTATAATAAGCGATAATTCATTGTGAATACACACATAAATTCTAAAAGTCAGAGTTCAATCTCTAAGATTTAGATTGTCGTTAATATAAGGATAGTCGTAACTATGGCCTTCAAGCCAGCATATTTATTTCAACTAATGCTAAATATTATGTTTCGTATAAAAATTTATGTAACTTGATTTCCCCTGTATTATTTTTATTTACCATACGATTATATTATTGCACTGTTATTACCTAGTAAATCCGATGTTAGTGTCGATAGAATGCGCTAGCAGTAATAGCGTTTGCGCAGCCGGCATTCGCATTGAGTTCACTATATAAGGCTTCGTTGTCTCTAAAAGTGATCTGAAAATTAAACATTATAATACTTAAATATAATTTTAATTTTTAACCAGAAAATTTTAATTTTATTATTTTATTTTATGGAAGAATGCTCGTAGTATTGACTAACAATATTGCATACATTCTCTCATTTAGTTTAAAACCCCATAGCCATCTGGTGGTTTTTTTTTTTGCCTGACTTATTATATCATCATCAATCTCATCATCATGACTAGCTTTGACCTTTTACCTTCCTTATACCAACACAAAAAAAATACCCCACAAAAAATCAATCAATCAATCAAATCCGCAAACACTCCCAAAATTCGCCAATTTACTTACAAATAGCACAATATCTGGTGTTTGTCGGACAACGGTTGCCTGCTCTTGTACCCGGGCGGCGCGTCCGTCTGTATGTCTGCTTCTGTGAGCTGCAGTACGCGAGGCTGTCGACCGAAAAACGACTTCGGATGCAAAAACACGAAAGGCTTGCTCCACGTGTGGTATAACTGCTCTGCTATAGACTGCAAATAAATAGTAATTTATTTAGATATAGAATTTGATTAAGAATGTGCCCACATTAGCAATAGACTTGTCTGTTATTGCGTGAGACTGAAAAATTCCTTGCAACACACAAGTACTTAATAATATGTAAACATACATACAGAACATTTTATAGTAATGATTGATTATATTATATATTGGTTATGTTATATTATACGTTTATTATTAAACAATATAATCTAGTAAACGTTGACAAGAGTTATAGTTTACAAGAAACTTACTTTACAATGGTTAAACTCGTCGGCTACAGCGATTTGAGGATACAATGCTCTACAAAGAACAACCTGAAAAAATAACATTTAGTTATTACAACTATAACTGTTTCACCATAACCGTTGGTATGTAAAAGCAAGCAGAATAAAAAAAAACTCGTAACTTACAGAGAAACACAAAAGGATTAAAAATAATGCTTATAGGACGAAAAAAAATCGCTTATAGGAAATTACAATAGATACTCTGTGGTTTTGGTACGTTTACCTCATTGTCTATGCTTAGTCTATGGTATATCTCTTTACCTTCAACATGATCAAGTCTCGTCCACTAGAAGCGCTGCCGGATATAAGGGATTGTATTCTACTAGCATCGTTGGTGAGGCGGAATTCTATATCGCGAATGTCTAGCGCGTGGTCGTCTTCGTCATTGACATTATCTACTATCTCCCATGAGTCCACTTTAAGCCTTTTCTTACGCTTCGACTCTTCGGCTGCTTTTTGTTTGTATTGCCTTGAAAAAAAAACAGCAAGTATTATTGAGTTTTTATATAATAGATAAATAAATACAGCAAACAGTCACTTGTTTTGAACACACTAGATTAAAAGTCTTGGGTGGTGGGTGTAATAAATAGAAAAGATTTTTCGGTCTGACAGACATCCAAAGCCAAACCCGAAGAAAATATTAGTGGACCAAAAAGTATTTAACTCGGTGCGGGAATCAGATCCGCCATCTCTCATCCCGTAAGCTGTATATACCCGATTGAGCGACGGGGCAGTCAATTGCATTAGGAGATTCCCAATAGAAGTAGAAAAAAATGCAGAAATATTAATATATCATTAAATTTTCTCCACTTTTTATGAAGAACTTAAAAGACAGTTAGTGAAACATGGGTGTAGAGATAAATCCCTGTTTCCCAATTCCGATTTATATGTGACTATTTGTATGTAATTATGTATGTGATGATGTGATAGTATGATAACAAAATGGAAAATATATATACCGTCTCATATCCTTCAACTGTTTCATTTGTCCATGCCGGAGCGCCCTTTCCGCAGACGACATCGTCTCCGGTTCTTGAACCTCCATCAAATTGTTATCCTAAAACAATTTCATTAGGCGTAATTTTTATCAAAACATAGTCTAAGATCTCGCTGCAAAATTAATACGATCATTGCGTTATGACTCAAACACACATTTTTACATACGTTTACGAGCAGGGTTAAATTATACGTAGAAAAAAAACGTGATGAATATAAAAGTGGATGAGCGAGCCGAGGAATGCCAAAGCGAAAATGTATCAAGTGCGTGACTGAAGATATGAAAGAGAAAGGGGTGAAGGAAGCCATGACGGCTGATACATATGTGTGGAAGAATAAAACATACTTCGCCGACCCCGAGTAAAAATTGGGAATAGACCACGAACTTATACTGATATATCGAGAGCGGCCGATAGAATATTTTGGAAGTCTCTGGGAGAGGCCTATATCCAGCAGTGGACGTCCTTTGGCTGATGATGTGTGTGTGTGATTAGTAGTTATGATAAATGATCTCTTGTACTTTAAAGCTGATGAAGTTCTATAATACCTGCAGCAACCCCCGTAGTTGTGCCGCTAGTTTGGTAAGTTCGTACAGGCGCTGCTCCTCCACCCCGCGGCGGCGGCACCACGCGCGCCCCCCGCGCCCCTCCACCTTCACCCGCAGCCACGCGCAGTATATCGATAGCAGGGTTAGAGGGTCGCCTTCGTCACTCTCCTCACTTTTTCTAGCCAACTGGTTGTAAATAATAGTAATTTGTGGATATATGAATAAAAATCATGTGTGGCAGGTATAATTACAAGTCGAAGAATTACTAAAAAAAATATCGGTGGAACCCTACGCTTTAAGTCTTGGGAGTCGCAATACTCAAGGGGTTTCGTAGTTGTATGTAGTAGTTAAATATAAGAACAATCATTCATTATCATATGCATATATTATACTTTCCAGTCCTGGGCACGAGCCTCCTCTACAACTAATAGCATTAAGAAATTCCTGAGAACTTAGATGTTCTAACTTTCACCCAGCGGGGTGCAGTTTTCGTTCATCGGTAAAGAACGTGATAATTATGAATACAAGCGAACGAACAACGTAGCATTGGAAAAAAATACACCATAAACATTGACCATAACTAAAAAGACCAACATTCAGTCTGTAAAACGTCAACATACCTCACACTCATAGTCCTGGTGCGCCCTGGTGGTGAATATGGACTTGACGCCCAGCGCGGCCGTCAGCGCGAGGGCGGAGTCCCGCTTGTGCGGCGGCAGCGTGGCGCTCCCCACCACCAGGGCTTTCGCCAGGGACACTTCTATGGGTAAGTTGGCTAACGTTTTACCCAAGGAGGTGAGTTTCTCGTTTGATGTTAGAGCTCCCTGGAGTAAAAATGTGGAGTTATTTAAATGATAACCTTCGAGTTTACAAAATAGTGTTTATTTATTTAAGATATTAATCCATGGTGTTAGTAAAATTTTTTTTTTAGACTTTGTTAATATTTAATCAAAAAGAGATTTTAATAACTTAACTGCGTGCAAAACAAGCGTACAATTTGTTATGACTACCTTCGAGCTTACAAGATTTTTTTTAATAATTTAAACAAATTTATAAAAATATTAAATACGTACATGTTGTTTCAGCTCTAAGATAGCATTCTCTATAGCATCATCGGGTGGCTTGTCTATGAATGGAAATCGCCTCACATCATTTACTCCTAGTGAGCTCATAAGTAATAGTAACGAAGCGAGAGGCACCCTCGAAATTTCTGGAGTACTGAATGCCTCCATATCCGAATACTGCTGTTCTGAATATATTCGATAACAGACTCCGGGACCTGTGTAAAAAAGCTTATTTCTATAGTTATAATATTTGACATCGATAATATAGAGTAGATTTGAAGCTATTATAGTAGACTATTAGAAAAAAATCAGGACATTGTATGAGAAAAAAAGTATATTTTAATTAATAAAATAACAAAAAAACAGCAAAAAATCTTTACCTGTTCTTCCAGCCCTGCCTTTCCTTTGGTCAGCACTGGCTTTTGATATCCAAAATTCTTTCAATCGTTGCATTTTTGATGTAGAGTCATAACTCATTTCTTTCACCTAAAAGAAACAGTAACTCAAAATATTCTCACTTCGTTACTTAATATTTAACACTCAAATTATTACTATGAGTATTTGTTATTTATTACCTTTCCAGAATCGATGACAAATCTAATACCATCTATAGTTACTGAAGTCTCTGCTATGTTTGTAGACACGATGCATTTCCTTACGCCTTCTGGTGGGTAATCGAATACCTAGAATTATTTGAGTACAGTAATAATCTATAGAACCAAAATTTGATTTAAAATATTTATATTTCTAAATTCTTGTTTTTCCAATTGTGATTTTTATCCCCACTCAAAAGGAATCGGTACTCGGTACTCATTGCAGTTTATCGATCACATATCGCGTCTATTTGATATACGACAGTTCATTTGTTTGTTCTTTGACAGCCCCGTGGCGCAGTTGGCTAGACACCAGCTTGCGAAACGAGCGGCCGCGGGTTCGATCCCCGCACCGAGACAAATGTGTGATCCACAAATATTTGTTTCGGGTCTGGGTGTTTGTGAGACCGCAAAGTCTCTCGTAGTTTCTGATACCCACGTCACAAGACTCGTATCTTAATGTGGGGTCAGGACTATGTATGTGACTGTTGGGTGTGTATTTATTTTATTTATTTATTTACGATTGAAAACTGAGCTAAAACTTACGTGTTCACAGATAAAAATTATTACTCTGTCCTTTAAAACTAGATGTATAATAAAAAAAATTGTTCTCCTAGTCTCAAGCTTTTTAACACATTTTAAAACATATTAATTTACCTTGTCTTGTTCAATTAACGACAGACCACTGTGCAAAGGCAAGACTATCCAGTTCTTAGATTTCTCCGCGTATTGTTGAGCCGCATCACATATCGCTGTTATCTCTTGCACTCCTGACATGAATATTAACAAATCGCCTCTCTCATCACCTAAAAAAGGGAAAATTCATCATATCATAGATTAATTATAAATAATGTTGATACCTCATAGTAAACAGGGCATTGTTATACTGTAATTTGTGGTAAATTATTTGCCCAATTGTGTACTTAGTTACAACAAGACATACAGTTTTATTTTAGGAATTTGGGTAAAATAATTTCATTTTTAAATAAAGAATATTTTTCTTTTAGAAACTTTCGAAATAGCCACAGTAAAATGTATCACTTAATGGATTAAAAAATTTACCACCCCCATATAAGATACTGGAGCTACATAGGTAGCAGAAAAATTTATTCTTTCATAGTTTGTGGAAAGCAAGTTGTAACAAGCCTAAAAATTGTATAGCTTTTAATGAACATTACTGTTCATTGATATTATAACTGCATGCTATACTCACTTGGATATTTGCTATTTATTAGTTGCATTATTTGAATGTAGGGCTGAGGATCGAGCCTGTCATTTTTTGTGGGCTTATCTTCTATTAAAATAGGCTTATAGTTAAGCTCTATGGGATACAGTCGACCTGGTATCTGTAAAATACAAAGACGATGAATAAGATAAAATATTTGCCAGAAAAGTTCAATATTTTTCATACTTTGAGTGTTATTATAGGATTTTCATACTTGTATAACCCTGCCAATCATGCAAGAAGCTGGTAAGTTTGTGTCAAGACATTATTACACCAAAGGTGTATGTAAGCTGACAATTTATTACTAAGAATGTTAATACTATGAACCACTTACTTGTATAACTACAGCAGATTCGGCAGAGAAGTAATCTTCAAAAAGTTTTATATTTATTGTTGCAGACATGAGGACTAGCTTTATGTCATTGCGGGTGTGTATCAAGCACTTAAGGACACCCAATAAAAAGTCACCCATCAAATGCCGTTCGTGAATTTCATCCAGAATAATCACATCGTAATTTGGAAGATTCTCTGATGACAACTGAAAATTTAACATATTATTTTAATGGTTATAATAAAGACATATAAAAATATTACAAATCAAGTTACTTTTATAAAAAAAAAAACAATAAAATATTATGTGGAAAAAATTTCAATTTAGTTACTTTTATGTAAATTCCAAAATTGTTACAAACTCATCTATCACAAAACATTACATTAAACTTGTACTAAGTGTCACTCATCTAAAAGTTTCTTCCTTTTAAATTAATATTAAAAAATATTTGGATGCATTTTACCTGACCTGTCTTAATAATAATCCTTCTGTGATGAAACATATTTTTGTATCAACTGTCTTGCTCTTTTCAAATCTTATCTGATAGCCAACCTTGGTCTCAAATTGTGTGAGCATCTCATATGCTACTCTCTTTGACAGTGAAACACAGGCTATTCTTCTAGGCTGAGTGCATGCTAGAATTATTAAATATGGCTTTGTGACATACATTTTTATTTCCTTACATACACACTTTGATGAACAAGGTTTTACATAAGGGGAGAATCTAAAATCAGAGGAACTGTACTATAGTAATATATAAAAAAGAAATGAGTTGTTTCTGTTTATACTTTGATGCTATAACTACAGGAATGGCCTAAAATATTCTATTGTCTTGAATCTATACTAATATAAAGCTGTAGAGTTTGTTTGTTTGAACGCTAGGATCTCAGGAACTACTGGTCCGATTTGAAAAATTCTTTTCATGTTAGTTAGCACGTTTGTCAAGGAAGGCTATAGGCTATATATCATCACGCTACGACTAATAGGAGCAAAGCAGCAATAAAGAATATTTCAAAATCGGGGACATTTTGTGAGCTTCCACTGCGTGCGCTGGAGAAACGGTTAAAGTTTCGCTAAAATAATGTATCACAGAATTGTTCCCCTTTAAAAGTGCTAAAAAAAAGTCCGCGCCTGCATATGTCTATTCTTTAAGGTTGGCTCACTATAACATTATTTATCCTAACCAAATTTATTTTAAAATAAAGCATTATTAGTAAGAGTGTTTTAATAAAGATGATATTATTCCTTATCGAAATAAATAAGTTATTCATTACAAGTATTTAATATAAAATAAAATTGTCCTTTACATCATTTGATTTCAATGAATATCTTAGAAGATATCGAATTTTCAAAATAATGATCAAGCGCGCAATAATGATACACAAGGCTCCGACCGGCGCATTACGGTTTTAAGTTTAAACAATTTGACCGATTTGTATGATTTTTGGTATGGACATAAATAGGACTCTGAGGAGTAAATAGACTAGAACTTATTTTTTTTCTGAACTCAACTCTGTAGTCTATGCGGACGGATTTGCGAGCAAAAGCTAGTATTTCATAATATTTTATTATCATTACATACCAATATTTTGAAAGCCTGACTCATGCAGATACTGAGGCACTTGGGTTGATTTACCACATCCAGTGTCACCAGCTATGACCACCACTTTCTCATTCCGTACTGCTGATACTATCTCATTTCTGTAATAGAATAAATAAAATGTTCTGCAATTGTAAAAACAGTCTGGATAAACTTTGCAAGTATATCTTATTGGTAATGCTTATTTTACCAATTTTGTACTCCTTGCAAGATTCCACTTTCCATATAAAATAATGTATAATATAATTTAGATACATTGGAATGAGATAAATACTGAACTGACCTGTATATCAATAACAATTGTTTTTTTTAATACTTGAAAATTATAACATTTAGGTATAATATCCAAATCAGCTATTTTTTATTAATAAATAAATATAGTTCTTAAGTTATAGGCATAACTAGATTAACCCTTGATTTAATCATTCAATTATGACAAATGTAAGATATTTTTCACCATAATGGTACCAGATACAATTGTATTCAAAAATACTGTGATTCCAAAAAATTTACATAGAAATGTTGGAAGGTAAATTAAATCAAAGTGACCAAGATTCAGATAAATAAGTAGGGAAGATTTAAATGTAATTTTACCTGTACTTAGCTACTGGCAAATCTTTTTGACACTGTCGAAGTTTTTTTAATTTTTCAAACTTTTCCTTATTTTTGAAATCAACATAAATGGATACAATATTCAAAAATGCATCAAAAATATTCTTGTCCAATTTTCTCCTCTCCCTGTCACTGGGTATGGTATCCACAAACTTAATAACAGTCTTAAAATTTATACAATTAAATTTTGAATATTTGGAACTATCATTATCCTGGGTGTCCAGAATAGGTTTCCCAGCTTTCCGTAATGTAGCTTCATATTTCTTCAAAAACACCCAAAAATCATCTAAACTATTCGCCACTGTATTACTTTCGTTACTATATAGTAATATTTTGTTCAAGTCACGTTTATAGTCAAAGAAACTGAAATCTGCTTCTATTTTCGTAGATGTTGTCGGTGTTGGGCTGTTCTTTCTCAATTTATGCCGGTCTCTACTATGAGAACGCGATCTTTTCCTCTTATAATTTCTATGATATGAAGGACTAGGACTTCGACCCATAATTATAACTTTTACCAGTAAGTAGTAGCATTAATTTCAAAACAAATATTTGGCGTTTTACTATAGCTCAAATGCATGTCAAATTGACAGTCAAATTTCAATGTCAAATACTGACACTTGACAGATAGACTCATTTACTTCTATCGACAAGGAAAAAAAAAAAAAAAAGATTAAACAATACCTACCTAAATAGATAATATTATGCATTTTTAAACACCTAACGTTTTCAACCCTATTGTTGTAAAAACTGTTTATAAATTTAATTCTCAATTTATTTTTTTAGGTTTCTAAAAGTATTAGGTACCTGTGAACAGGGGTCAATTACTTATAATTCCGACTGTACCTTTGTGATAACGAAAATGTTTATCTTTACCTTTTTTCATCCCTTTAGGTTTATTGTTTTACAAAGATGTGTAACTAATTTAAATTCTCAGGTTCTTGATGAGACAACTCAGTGGAATATAATTAGTATAAACTCATATTAAAAATAATTAAATTGGTTATTGAATGTACAGACTTAGTTTTTTTTTTATAAATTTGAAATTAAAGTGAATTACGATCAACATGAAATATTTATATATTTATAAACATGTTGAACACATTCTCCTTTGCATTACATCAAGAGTAGACAGATAATATGATACGTTATAAATTTTATCGATGTAGCATAAACTTTGTAATTATTGCATAGTTGAGAAAAATTCAAAAATATACCTACCTACCTATTGACTTAAATATCGTTTACTGTGTTTGACAATTTCAAAGCTATAACTTTTGTTTAATCTTCAACGCCCTCTGTTGTTTGAACACTACATTTTTATATTACTTTCCGCCATTGCGCTCCGCCATTTTGCTTGGTCGCGGAGTGAACGTAAAAATTATTCTCATGTATTTTATTGTGGACATCAGTTATTTAGTTTAGAATTAGTGTTTCTGCACACTAATGGCGTGTTTAAATACACTTAAGTTAGAAATCAAGACCTTAGAACAAGTGTTTCCAAAGAACCATGAACGGTTTCAGATAATGTCAGCTAGTGTCGACGAACTGACCTGCAGATTCGTTGGCAAAAATGGAAAGAAATACGAAATACATGCAAATATTACCGTAAGTAATGCCTTTATATTATTCGCTATGCACAATAATAAAGGTTGCAGCATAGGGTCGAGCGTATTGATTATCTTTAGCTGGGACAAAGGGTCGTTGTTTATGAGGGCAGGGCTGTCAACAAAAGGTTTACGGAAATGCATTTATATTTCCTTGTTACACCTGAGTTTTTCAGTAAAGTTTAATTAATCATAATATTAGTTAAAGCATATATGAGCAAGGTGACTTTACGTAGCTGTAACGTTGTGATTATTGGTTTTCGTTGGCGTGACGAATTCTATCGATCATCTAGTTTTCAGAACGTCAAATTTTCATTTCTACGGCTATTTTATAGAGAGAAACATCTGTTTTGTTTGTATAACGGTATACAGGCACGGTTTTGAGGACAAAGACACTTACTCATCCTTTATACCTGCTTTTTGTCATGAACGCACTATTACGGTTTTTTTTTGGTCACGAAATGCGTTTTGTTACGTCAGGTGGAATTGCTGAAAAATTATTCCAAAGCTATTCAGGTATTCTGTTGCCATTATGTACTATGTATGTGCAAATTAGTTATTTATTTAGATAATGTGTATGTAAACTGTATAATTTAAATAAATACACCATGTAGTTAAAAAATCCAGCAACACTAAGTAATTTTGAGAAAAAAGTTATCATTGATCTAAAAACAATGTAGTAACCCGTATAAAAATAAATAAACAGATCATACATGTATACAATATTTCCTGTATTTGACCTGTCTGAAATTGTAGTAAATATTGATTTTCACAATGTTTCAACCAATTATAAGAAAATGCAGGTTTGCAATAAGATAGTTATTGTTTTAAACATATTACATGCCTATTTACACTTAACAGATCTTCTATCAGCAATGAGGCTTTACACTAATGTTGTTAAGATTAAAATATCCATAAAATTTTGAAGTAATAACTACTATTTCAATTGATAAAATAGGTATTTTATGAACATACAAGAGAAAAAGTATTCCTTGATTGCAATTATTTAATTTAATATTGGCTTAAGTTTTAAGGGCAAGGATATTGGCTTTAGGCATGATATAGAAAATAAGTTTCTGTAAGAGTGAGATAATTTTTATGTAAGAAATGTTTCTGGTCAGTTAACCCATTAACGCCCAAAATGAAACTGCAGTATATTTTTCTATTATTTTTCTATTTATTAGTCCATAAGGGATAAAATATGCTATATAAGAAGATAAAATGAAAAAAAAATATGTACATATCAAGTTTTAGGGGTGTACTCAGCCGTGTACAGTGGGCGCTTTAGGAGTGAAATTGTTTGAAACAAGGTCGTTCAACACAGCGTTTTCAAACATATTTTGCAACGCCAGCGAAGTCTTTGGTGACAGATAACACATCGCAGTGGGTTTTCCATCCGTTCAGGATTATGACCATTATTGTTCCGACCCCCTAGTGCCGCTGAGGATGACGGACGGCTCTTAGTTTTCGTTGGACGTAAATAAGTCCGTGCAATAATTCGTCATTACATCATGATCAAATATTTTTTCAAACAACATTACGGGATTGCAGTCTGCTAAGCTTTCAACAACGTATTTTTGTCTCTTTTGTACGATATCGGTAATTTCATAAGTAGAACTATAGGTTGGCTGAATTTTCCTCCATACAGGTAAGTCTACATCACATTTTTTGGCACCTTTTTCAGGCATAGGTCTTAGCGGCTCATCATCACTGTCGCTCCATTCCGAAACATCGTAGTCAGGACGACGCCGACCCACCTCAATAGTCCCTGGAACGTCCTTAGGGAAACTTGAAGCCGCCAAATTATCTTTATTACCTTCTTCCTCATCACTCACCACAGCCGGATCTGGTGGCACTAATACCATATCGTACTCTTCATCATTGCTTTCATCATCCAAAATTGATTCCAAGGCTTCCTCTAGTCTCTTATATAAATAAATACGTTCCGATTGGCCATTTCAAATTATAAGTAATACTGTAAACAAAACGAAATTTTAGTACGAATCTGCCCGCTGTACCCGCCTGTGTACAGCAAATGAAACAAACGCTACTTTACAAGTTTTGTAATAAACTTTCATTCTTATGTTATTATTACCAACACAAATAAATAGTCTCCATAAAAATAAAAAACGAAGTTAAAATATTTCACTATTTTTGATAAAAACCAACAAAATAATCTTACCTTGTATGTCGTGTCTGGACTGCGTATTTTATTACAAAATAAGTGACATTTGTTTTCGCGCCACCGCCTATTTTTATTTATTATGTGGTAACTAGTGTTATCTAGATTTATAATTTCTAACTACCTTTAACACTTACCACAGATAAAATACATAATTTATCGATTAAGTAGTTGTACCTGTGCAGGTACAGAGGGCGGTAATGGGTTAAATAAATAAGACCAGGTCTCCATACATTTCTTCCTATTAGGAGGGTTGTTTCTATTTTACTTGTAGGGTATTGCTTCGCAATATCCCTCCTGTCCCAATCCTGTGCCCGGGCCTGATTTCCTGGTTGGAAAAAGTGTTTTTGCATCTTGTGTTGGATATTGCTGCCTTTCTCTATGTTATGTTATGTCACTACTTAAAGCAACTGAATGATTTTTTGATCTGAATCTGTCCTTATTCTTTTGGTTTACATTTTATAATAACACAAAATAATAAGGTAAAGTTATAATGATGTATGTAGTTTACAACTATTTATTATGGTTAAGAAACATAGGTTTGAATTAAATCGTTGACTGTTTACTAAATTTTGGGGATAATTATATAAAATAATGAGATTGTTATTTTCTAAAAGGTATATAAACATTAATATACCTTTTTTCATTGCAATGCATTATTATTCTTGTGCAATAAAAATAATCAATATATGTATTGCATTAGCAATTTAGCTACAGTTGCCTTTATGTTTCATTATACATGAAGAATATGGAATTACAATGTTGAAATTTAAGATGGCTGCAGGAAACAGGCTTATCATAACATGTTTGTAATTGTCTAACCACAGAATATTTTTATCTTATAATAATATTTCTTGCACTTATATCTGTTTGTCTTTGTATATTTGTATTGTAATCACTGTGATCATTAAGCTATTAAACTAAAGAAAAATGGTTTATAGAATTACTTTTTTTCTTTTCTTCTTTTTTTTCTCTCTTTGAATATTATGAAGTCCTCTAATCTACAAGAGATAAACACATTTTTACTTATGTGAGTTCCTTACACAGCATTGGTGTGCTAACATTTATGTTCATGTGTACTTAATATTAAATCCTTTATTATAGTTTTTTCAAATGCTGAAAATTGATGGCTGTTGGTTTAAGTGCTTATATTGTTTTTTTTTATATGTTTATGATCATTGGCAGTTGTTTATTGTTAACATTTTTCTTGTGGCTCACCTGCACCATGAAATGATTATGGACAGAAGTTTTAAGCCGATAAAGGTCTACCAAACCACACTAAGCTATTACTAAAATGTTGCTTATCATGTTATTGTTTTGTCTGGGTATCATAACATTTCCTTTAGGTATCATTAGTAATAACTACTAAAAATATTATGATGTATATAATGATTATGTAATATCTCAATGTATGCAAGTTAAACAAAATGCTTATTAAAGTTTTCTCACATACATATGTATGATAATTACTGGAGTGTATAACTACATGGTTTAAGTTTTAATGGCAAAAATATGACTCTTGAGCCTTGTGTTTCAAACTTCATTTAAAAGTTTTATGCCAAGTCCAAATTATAGTTTGTGTACTGTACATAACATACAATAATAGAGTTGAATATAAAATATTTATTTCAAATGAAGCAGTATGAAATTGCTAATTGATATTCAAATATCACATAATGTTGATATATTCTTTATTGTCATATATTTAATTAAAACTGATTTTAATTGTCAATCTGATGAGTTGACAGTGGAAATGCTTTATTGGACTTGCAGAATGTGCAAATTCACAAATGCAAGAGGTTCTAGAAAGATTGCATGGTCCTATAAAGTATTATTAAATTTGTTCATTTGGAAATTCACAATTATAGGAACTAAATGTGTATAATAAAGAGAAATAAGCTATTGATTTACTACAAGAGAGTTAATAGCTAGAAAAAAAATTACACCTCGATCACTCAAAGTGATAAGACCACCATTTGTATGTGCATTGTATTTTTTGTATGTGTATTTTTTTTTCTTTTCTTGTTTTGTCTTGTGAGTGTACAATAAAGTTTATTTTAATACTATTTCTATTCTATTCTCTATCTCTTATGATACATGTTTAAAAAAATCAGTGTGATAGAGATTATTACCTATATCACTAAGGCATGGCTGCTGTTACTAATTGAGGCCTATAAAATCAAAGGCAGCTAAATCCAAGTGAGTCAAATATTCAGTAATCTACAAAAATCGATAACTTTGTTTAGGTGGCTATGATATTTTATATTTTAAAAGAGATTTATAAAGAATGTGAATACTACTAAAAATCAGAATTTTAAATTATAAAAATACCACAATATTTGAGTACAGACTGAATAAATTTGTATTTAACTGTCTTTGATTCCAACTGGCGTTTAGCTGGTTTTGATTCTATAGGCCTCAATTAATTATATTATTAATTTAATAGTGTTTTAAAAAGGTTTGAATGCATCAAGTCTTATTCTTTTATGATAAAAATGTGTTCATGATTCATTCTTTAAATTCAAGATTTGATATTAGTCAACGACATAAGTAGAAAAATATCTTACTCACCAGGACAAACAGCTACAATTTGTTTGTGCAGCATAAATGAAGGCTTCAATTCAATTTGTAATAATGCAGATGTTGATTGTACTCAATATCTCATTCTTTTACTGTTTTACTTTACTATGTCACTGTTAGAGTTACTTTTCGGAATTCAAGAATTTCGAAAGCTAATTGATTTCATTTTTTTATTATTAAACTATATTGAATTATCTCATTTTAATAGATTGTACATTTTCATTATGACCTTTTTTTTTCATTTCCGATTATGTGAAGTTGTCATATGAAAACTAGGTAATATCTGAAACAACTGGCATCTATTTTGACTGGGCATTAACAGGAGTACTCTCTTCAATACACATATAAAAATCGTGTGGAGAAGGAAATATGTATGAAGGATCCACTGCAAAAATGATGAATGTCCCAAAAAAATTCATTCTTAACCAATAATGCCATTGAGTTTTATTACACCGTTTATAAATTAAAAAGAAAAAGGACATTCATCATTATTGCAGTGGACCCTTCATATTGAACTAGATGTAAAAGAAATTAGTAGAGTACTTGTGATGTCTCATTGCGCATTGTATATTAACATTCATGCATTATTTCTTGCAGGAGACATACCCCAACACACCGCCAGTATGGTTCGCCGACAGCGAAGACCCAATCGTCACGAATGCAGTCCAAATCCTCACAAACACACAGGGAAGAGACAATCACGTCATAAACCAGGTAATTGCGCCATTAATTCTTTTACTGACCACTTATGAATACGTACTCGGAAACGCAGCACATATTTATTACCTAGGCGCAGCTTTAGCCATGTATTTATTACGAGAAATTCTATTACGGTTTGCTTTTCTACAAATACATAATTTATTATAATTTTAACCACCATAGTTCACGTCCGAAATCACCAGAAAAAGATTTTTCATATTTAGGTAAAATAACTTTAAAATATTTACAAATTACAACTATTAATACAGTAAGTAATTAACGGTTTATTTCGCAAGTCGGATATCCATGAGTCCTTGAAGTAATTGTTCTATAGTGGCGCATATAAATTTCCCATGCCTCGTTTTGTTTCTTGAGAGGAGTTACATCTTTAATTAAATACATTCCTTTGTACAATTAATGTGCCCTCAGTGAATTACAGATCCCTAATAATGAAGTGAAGAATATTATTTAAACCAGTATAAATTTGACTTAACTAAGAGTTAGATGTCTTGTGTGTTTTGGATTTGTTTAAGCTTTTTAGGAATATATAACCTGATATTGATTGGTCACTTGCACTCACGAGCACCAATACAATAATCACTAGTACATTGTCTTGTAGTCTCTTTTCTTGAGTCATATCCGTAATCGTGGCGTTAGGTTAAAATGTTGGGTTCTATTCACCGATTTCCCGTGTTTTTGGAAGGCTACCCTGATAAATCAAGAATACTATACGTCTAAGAATATTTGGTTATCGACTCTCTAAATACATTAATCATGATAACTTTGATTTGTATTTGCATTTGATAACTATATGCTATATACACAATAACATGTGATGCAAAACTATCTAAATATAAATATTCTGCTGAACAATAATATTTCTAATTTAATAACATTGTAACTGATACTGTTTTCAATTTATCAATAATGGTTGGGCAATGAAAATCCCCAGTCAGTATTACTACTCTTGTGCCCAAAAATATTTGATTTTGCGTTACAGAAATCCCGCGCAATAAGCATTAAAGTTAGTTTTTTGTTGAGTATAGTGTATGTAAAAAATAGAAATGATAAAAATTATAAACGATTACAGGAGAGAAAGCTTGTTTCACAGTATGTTCCATTGGTCCAACATACTTAAAACCTTATTCAAATCTGACTTTATCAATGAAATTATATTCTTGTGTGTTAATAAAACATTCAAAATTTTATCTATCTTAATAGTTTTCAAAATCCGTTTATATCTATAAATATGCAATATTATTATTATACTTGCAACATAATGTTTTAATAATGTTAATTAAATTGATTCAAGAATAAATGTATTTATTATCGAGCGGTAACCTTGCCATTGACACTTCGAGGATGTATCAATTTCAACCAATTACGTTGATTAAATTTCGTTCACTTCTCCAAAAGTATCTTAATTAAGAAGCGTAATTTATCGTCATTGTAACATAGTGTAGGACTTTTTCGTAGCTACTTTTATAGGTAAAATATTGGTAGACGATCCGGGCGCCGGTTAGTGGGGGTGCAACTGCACCTCCTCAAATTGAGGAGGCCTTGACGCTCTCGTCTCGGAGGCGCACTGGGCGACTGCGGAACCATTGTGGGCGTTCCTCGCCCACGTACCGTGGTCGCCCTACTTGGCGCGAAGACGGCCACTTAAAAAAAAAGACGATAAACGTCATATAATATCGCAAACTAGACTCAAAGTTACCATAGACTTACGGCCGAATACTGAAACGCTACTTAATTCTAAGTCGGTCTTTACCGACTAAAATAAGACGGGATTAGACGTTTAAGTTCACCTTAATTTTTAAGTAGCGATTCAGTATTCGGCCATTAGTATCGTAAAAAGAGTAAATGTGGCCTGATATTTCCAGGCAATGTTTAATTTATAACGAATTTTGTTGGAGTAATTATATCTATCTGCAATTCTATTCGATTTTCGATTTTTAAAAATTAGTATGTACATTGGAGCCCAATATTTAAAGAAGAAAATTCATTGAGGTTCGTCTTGTTTAGGTGAATTTATTTCCCTTATAAATAAGTTTATATTATAAACGGATCGTGGTTTAAATTTCGAAATTTAAAACAATATTTTTCCTGATTTATGAGGTCACTTCTGAAACAGAGTTATGCTACTTTTAATTCTTAATTTGAGGTCTTGGTTAGAGGAATAAAATGTCAAGTACAGTGTTAATTACTACGAGGTTGATTGATAATATTCGATAGCATTAATTTGTCATCTTAAGCTAGATTAATATTCACCCTTGGCTATGCAAATTTTGCCGCAGGTCGTGTTACAAAGTATGCGATAGCATTGCTTAGTCTCACAAATGTAACACGATAATGAAGGTTACAATATTTTGTTTTGCACCAGTAGTGATACATCAGCCATGATTAAATAAGTGCTCTTTGTTGCTAGGGTTAGTATATGTTTATTAAAAAATAGTACATAATTTGAACAGTTCTTGACGTTAATTTTAGTCAAACAAATAGGTATCAACCTCGAAGTGAAATTTTTGATACTAGCTGGATAAAGAAAAGTGTTTGGGGCTTTGTGCCATTTTATAGCTGAATAGCTTAGCGATCTAATCACTAATCGCATCGTAGTAATAATGTTAGGCCTCGAGATACGATTGAAAATTGGAAAGGGAGAGGTTTATTCGGATTTAGTAATATTCCGTTCGATTTAAACCTTGATTCAAGCACTTAAAACCTAATGCTAATTTTAAACATTTCTATCGCTGCGTATGTTTTCTTATTGATCAGTGTAAAAGTTGGACAATTGATTATTAGAAAGCCGATGCATGCAGGCCGCTTTCGACAAGAAACTTTGTAAGTCGCTTTGGAAGCGAATAGACAGTGGACTTCTTTGGACTAAAGATGGTGATAATGATGATTGTATGAGTGGCTGTTTTGTATTGTTGCAGGTGGGTATATTGCTGAGGGAGCTATGCAAGTTACACGGAGTGCCAGAACCGCCCGACCTGGATTCGTTATCACTACCTGTGCACCCGGCGCCACAGCAAAGGTGAATACAATCGGGCCAAAGGAAACACATCGGATACAAATGTTTATTTCATGCTTAATCTCTTCGTGAGAAGTAATAGTCGCTTTTTAATAAATTGTAGTTGGTGTTTCACTTCTCACTGATAAAGTTGGACGTTGAAATCAATGGACACCTTGCATATTATCTTCAGTGTCAAATTCTTAATTGCTATGGATATTTTATGCTTTTCGCTTGTTAGGTAGGTGAGTTCAGTTGATTTTATTTTTTATTGATTTTTTTAAACAATTTTTATGCAAGGCATTTCGTGATAAGTAATTGCTGCCAAATACCTTTGATTTATAGAAGCTATGTGTGTATTAATAATGGATGAAATTATAATGATGGAACTTGCACGTCCGGATGAATGAGTGTCAATTCTATCAAGCTTGTTGATCGTCTTAAAATTATCTGTATAATTCAAGTGATGCGTATTTTAAACTCAGAATTTTCCAATAAATTCATTGTGTGGCAGGTAATTTCATTGATTGTCACCGTTACTCAGTTGATCGCTATGAAACAAAAAGATTGATTATATTATATTTCCGAACTTTTCTATTTGCCTGATCCAAAAATATTTGTGTTGGGTCGGAATATTGTGAGAGCTATCTTATTACATATTCGCACACCATAAAAATAATAGTTTTAAGTACTTGATACAAGTACACACAAATATTCATGCCTCCATCCCCGAAAGTTTAGGCAGAAGGTGTTCATTACTGCACTTGGTTCGCCAATCGCCATCTTTAAATCCCACACGATATAAGGCTATTGTCGCTTTTCGGGCTAATGTTCAGACCCCGTGTTGCTAGAGAAAAGAAATACCCAGTACTTTGCCCAAACCGGGAAATGAAGAAACTTTTTACCGCACCCCACAAGTTTTGCCCCCGAGACCAACAAAGCAGTCAATAAGTACATGAGATTTGATAATAAGCATTTTGTATGTCAATTGGTGTGTTTGGTCTAGTATCTATATTATGTATACAATTGAGGTTAATGTCCATTCTACAATTTTAGAGGTTTCATCTTAAATGGTGATCGCCGTTTGTAGAGCTAGCTTCAAATGCCATATAATTTGCTTCTCTATTTATAGATCACACGAGTGCCAATAATTTGTATTGACATAGCAATAGACTTGCAACTATTTTCGTCGCAGTATTTTTCCTAAACTATAATATATTTCCGTAACTGTAAAATAATATTCCATTTTATTTAAGACGATAGAGGCCAGCTCTAAAAGTCTTAGTCAAAATTCCTCTACATTGCCTCCTCAGCTCAATAATTTTGTGACAGATAAGTTATGTCGAATTTTCTTTATTTCCTTCTTTCACATATTCCTATTAGTTACGTCTAGAGACCTTAACTATATCACAGACCGATGTCGTCAATTATCATTTGCAAAATAATTCTTATTCGCTTAATTATTATATTGAGCTATCAGTAGATTTCTTTTTATCGCCCTATATTTTTTATTTATTGTAAACTAGCGACCCGCCCCGACTTCGCACGGGTGCAATGCTGATATTTAATGGATGTTATCATACATATAAACCTTCTTCTT
Source organism: Cephonodes hylas (assembly GCA_030295005.1). Taxonomy (NCBI): domain Eukaryota; kingdom Metazoa; phylum Arthropoda; class Insecta; order Lepidoptera; family Sphingidae; genus Cephonodes; species Cephonodes hylas. Next base: position 8,509,733 of record AP025377.1, on the reverse strand, counting down.
CAATCACTCTATATATAAAAAAAAAACCACATCAAAATCCGTTGCGTAGTTTCAAAGATTTAAGCATACAAAGGGACATAGGGACAGAGAAAGCGACTTTGTTTTATAATATATAGTGATTATAGACTGCATCGTTATTCCGTTCCATGTTTGATTTTTCGTTACGAAATAACACGGAATCTTAAAATGCGCCCCGTAAAACTCCCGAAAAGAAGTTAACTACACTACGGGGATTTTCGCATGAGTGTGTACTGTGTATGCTATAATTATTTATCCTCTGTATTTCTGTATGTAGTGATAGCCTCGAGGTTTAGACGCGCGTATAATTATCTCTGCGATCGCTGGTACAAAATCCAGGCACACACCCCTGACTTGAAAGTTATGTGGTGTATTCAAAATTAATTATCACTTCCTTGAACGCTAAAAAAAAAAAATCTAGTGTTAAGTCTGCCAACCCGTCTAAGTCCCAGCGTTGTGGACCGACCTCTCAGTTGTAGAGATTTCCTAACTATAGGAAGTCTATGATGATGATGACGTGTAACATTGTAGAGTTCCAAGCGTGACGTCGAACGGCGCGGAGTCGGGCACGGAGGAGGACGAGGAGATGGCGGCCGAGGAGGACGAGTCGGAGGGCGAGGACGACCTGCCGCTCGAGATGGTCGACGACGCCGGCAGGAGCAGCAAGGTACGGTGCGCATTGTGTTAGCGTTATATACTGCTGTGGGACTTGGTTTTGGTTGTATTACTTATTAATTATTAATGCGGTTTAAAAAAAATCACTAAATATAAATTGTAAAGTTTTCCTAACAGCAAAATTGATTTTATATCCATGGTGGTTGGGAAACGTCAATAATCTTGATTCCCCGGTTGTAATATAACAGCTATTATCAAGAAAATAAATTTCCGCAATTGTTATATTAGTAAGACTGTTTATGTTTAAGCTTATATAAAGCACTAATTTCTTAAATATTTATCGGGGTCGTAAGAAGAAATATTCAACCAAACTGTTCCTTGTAGGAAACGCCGCCCGTCACTGTTAAATAAACCACCGTGTTCTTCAAATGTTGCCGTTTACATAGGATTGCGATCATTTAATTCTCAACCCGGCTATTTAAAGGTGGTATAATACATAATTTCTCCAATCATATAAATTGAACTAATTATGTATCCCTAAAGGTGAACGAAGTACGAACATGTTCATTATTTTGTTAACTCACTAACACGAGTAACAGATGGCTCTGCGGCGAATTTTCGATGTCTAACCGTACAAGTCATGCGCGGTAAATTAACTTTTGAAGAGGTCATTGCTTCAGGCTTATCCTGCGTTCCAGCGCTTCTCGCATGCGCACTTCAAATCATTGAGTGGATAATTGAATTGTTTTGTAGGTTCTTGATAGGCTATTGATGGTAACATGAGTTTTAAGAATTTTTCAAAGCTAGTATTAACTAATTATTGCAGTGATACAACTGTAATCCTGTACCTGATGAAGTTTACTACTATGAAAATATAGCAATAATTTAAAATTATTAATTCAAACGGCATAGTGAAAAAACCCTAATCCAATGTTATTATTGTATTAAATATTAAATAGCGAGAGAGAACACCCAGCTCTCGCCACTGGATGAATTAAATACTTCTACACCTCACGCCGAAAAGACCCCCGACTATACTATTTATGCACACTATGCATTAATAATTCCAGGACGACATGGAGACAGAGCACTTAGCGACGTTAGAGCGGCTGCGACAGAACCAGCGGCAGGACTACCTGTCCGGCAGCGTGTCCGGCAGCCTGCAGGCCACAGACAGACTCATGAAGGAGCTGCGGGACATATACCGCTCGCACTCCTTCAAGAATAACATGTATTCCATTGGTGAGCAAAATCCATCTTTGAAATGAAATAATATTTATTGAATCTATAAAATGTCAAGTACATCACTTACATTCAGTCATTTCAAATTTTACCATTCTAATCGGAAGGCAGTCATCACTAGATAAGAACGGGCAAGAAACTGTAGTGTTGCTCTTTTCAAATCAGGATCATTAATCCTGATATTAATCTTAAATGGTGATCGCCCTCCGTACAACTAGCTTCGAATGCCATATTATTTCTTTGTCTATTTATAGAACATTCGAGTACCAATTATTTAACTATAGTAATTATACTATAGTTATTCTTGTAAAACTATGACAAGATAACATTTTCTTTCGTTAACGCGTTATTGCGTTAACTTGTGATAGAGTAAACAATAAGGGTATTACTTTAAAAGACTATAAGTAAAAATTACCTTATCTTGTCGTCTTTAAGTTACCAATGACATTAGAAAAAGTGAGAGAAAATATTATTGCTATCAGAGAATTAGTGCAACCCCAACTAAACATGCTTTACGGGTTTTACAGACATTAACGTTAATATTGAGACCTTTCAAGTTATCAACCGTTCCATCAGTCAAAAGCACATTTTACCCGAGTTGGTCGAATAGTGTCTTAAATTACACTTTCCTTAATCTCTGCCACTACAATATTTAGAATATAATAGCTATGAATAATGAATAACATGTCAACCAATGTGTCATTTCCACAGAATTAGTAAACGACTCACTATACGAGTGGAACATCAGACTGCGCTCGGTGGACCCGGACAGTCCGCTGCACAATGATCTGTTGCTGTTGAAAGAGAAAGAGGGCAAAGACTCCATATTGCTTAACATTATGTTCAAAGAAACATACCCCTTCGAGCCGCCTTTTGTGCGTGTCGTATATCCTATTATATCAGGTGAGTATTGTATGCTGATATAAGAGAAATTTCCTTCGTAGAATAGGTTGGTACATTCTCATCTCTTATATTCATGGTTCTCTGTAATAGATTTAGTAGACAGTTACTAGTAATTACTTTAATTGTTTTAGCAATAACCACTACATAATATTTTTATAGTCTAACTCCTGCCCAATATATATTAATATTGCTGGCTCACTATTACAAAGTTCTATATTAATTTTTTTGCATTATTTAGTTATGAATACTATGAGGTTCTATGAGTTATATACAGGGCTGGGCAAAATACATGCTTTACTTTAATTGAAATACAAAATACTTTATCACAAGTAATTAAAATACGAAATACAAAATATTTTTAAGTAAGGTATTGAAATATAAAATACAAAATACAGTATTTTAGCTATTTGTAATTGAAATACCAAATACAAATTACAAAATACTTAATAAGTAATCTGCATGGTCTGGAAAGATGAGGAAAAAAAGATTCATCATCATCATCAACTTATCGAAGTCCACTGCTGGACATAGGTCTCTCCCAATGACTTCCACCGGGATCGGTCGGAAGCCGCCTGCAGCTATCGACGTCCCGCGACCTTGACAAGGTCGTCCGACCACCTTGTCGGGGGACGTGCCACGCTGCGCTTTCCTTTACGTGGCCTCCACTGGAGAACTTTCTGGCCCCATCGGCCATCAGTTCTCCGCGCCATGTGGCCGGCCCATTTCCTCCTCAACGTGGTAATCCATTGGGCTATGTCAGTTACTTTAGTTCTCCTACGGATCTCCTCATTTTTGAGGCGATCTCGTAGGGAAACCCCGAGCATAGCCCTCTCCATAACTCGTTGAGTGACTCTGAGCCGTCCAATTACGCCTTTAATGAGATGCCACGTCTCAGTGCCGCACGTCATCTCTAGTAACACATAACTATTGAAGACTTTCGTCTTCAGGCACTGAGGTATTTCGGACGAGAAGACGTCTCGCAACTTCCCGAACGCTGCCCAACCGAGTTGTATTCGACGATTTACCTCTCTCTCGAAGGTCGACATGCCAAACCGGACTACTTGTCCTAAATAGACATATTCGTCAATAACTTCGAGAGTCGAGCCCCCAACTACGATTGGGGTGGGGACGACATGAACATTCGACATGGTTTACGTCTTGTCCATGTTCATTTCAAACCCACCTATTGGGAGACTCGATTGAGGTTTTCGAGCGTAGTGCTAAAGTCCTTCAGCGATTCTGCCATTCAGTTTCCAGCACAGTAGTGAACAGTTTCGGAGATATGAGTATAACATCTCCCTGTCTCATGCCTCTCTATAGTGGAATAGCCTTCGTGCTCTGATCTTGTACTCGGACCGACATAGTGGCGTTGCTGTATATGCTTTCCAATACCTTGATGTACCGGCAGTCAATGTGGCACCGCTGGAGGGACTCTAGCACAACCCGCGTCTAGATCGAATCAACGGCTTTTTCATAGTCTACAAACGCTAAACAAACAGGCAAGTTATATTCCTCGGTTTTTTGTATAACTTGCTGAAGCGTATGGATGTGATCTAAGATGCTAAAGCCTTTTCGGAAACCGATCGACGACGGACGATCGGAATCGACGTTCAGCCATGAGGTCAAGAGTGTGAACGAGAGTTTTTGTGTTCTATCTCTATGGCGAGGTCTAAAATGCTTAGATCCCGCCGCGGATAGCTTCTACCAAACCGCTGTTTAACTCGTCCACTACACGGTTTTCTTCTAGACATTCAAAGCGAATTTTCAGCTCGAGTTAAAAGCTCTCGGGGTTTTGGATATAAACGCGAATAGGTTGAAGCGTAGACTTCATCAAGCGACGCCTTTCTAATTGGACGTTGATATTCAATGAGCCTCTAACCATTCGGTGATCACTGCCGGTTTTCACCCTGTTGATCACAAAGACGTCACTGAAGTCTATCTCATTTCTCGTAGAACCGTCAGGAACCTCAGCCAGGTCCATTTCCTGTGAGGCGGCTTCTGGAAGAAAGAATTCATCGCAAAGAGCCCCTCTTTCTCCAGAAAATCGGTCTGTCTCTAACCCCTGGGGTTGCGTTGCCCATGTCCAAATTGCCCCACTTTCAATTACGCATCGCTTCTCATGCCCAACTTTGCGTTGAAGTCTCCCATAACAACATTGAAGTACGTTTTGGAAGTATGTATGGCTCGACGTATGTTCTCATAGATCTCCTCTACTTCTTCATCTGGGTGTGTCGAGGTCGGCGCGTATACCTGTATGACCTTCAACGAATATCTTTTGGATATTCTGAGTATGAGGTACACTGCCTTGTTCGACACACTTTCATTGGATACGATGTTGTTAATGAGAGACGTGTGGACGAGAAATCCGACTCCTCCTCGGGACACCGGACTTCAGGGTTGTCATGTCCTACCCGATTTTTCGGACTTCCGACAACCCCAGTATGTCCCAGTGTTATCCACTCATTTCAATCAACAACCATCTCATTTGTCCTCAAAGTGCGTATGTTGTGTGTAACCATGGCCAGTCGTCGTTGGGTGTGGTAGCCGGGGCCAACCCGGGGATTTTTAGCACCCCCTGCCCCGCCGTTACCATGGCCACTACCGTAACCAGGAATAGTGGGGCTGCCGGGGTCTGGAGGCCTGGTCCTAGTTTCACTCATTGAGAGGATTATGCCGTTTCTCGCCACTTACCACTATTGCACTCATGGTGGTTAATTGTATTTTAATATTAATGTATTTTAAAGCCTCAAGTATTTAAAATACTAATTACAAAATACCTCGGCGTCAGGTATTTGAAATACGAATTACAAATTACATTTTAAGGAAGTAATTGAAATACAAATACAAAATACGTATTTGTATTTCAATTACGTATTTTAATTACAAGTAATTAAAATACTGCCCAACCCTGGTTATATATAATACATTGATTTAAATAAAATGGTATACTCAATAAACCCTCTTAAAGCTATAGGCTGAAGAGTTCTAATTTTTTATTTCACACATGTGAAAGAGTTGAATTTAGTGCTATTTATTGAACAGCACGATAGGCAGATACTCCCATTTCCCGTCACTTGATACTCTTATACTAGTCTGCGAAATCATCATTTTCCCGTATATGTCCCACTGCCGGGCACGGGCCTTCTCTACTATGAGAGGTTTTAGGCATTAGTCCTTAATCTTTCTGTTATATTTGAATTCTATATTTTTTTGTGTATTAATCATTCAATGTAAGTGCTTTGGTGTATATTGTAAGTTGTTGTATTTGAATGTGAATAAATAAATTGCAGGCGGGTACGTGCTGGTGGGCGGCGCGATATGCATGGAGCTGCTGACGAAGCAGGGCTGGTCGTCGGCGTACACGGTGGAGGCGGTGATCATGCAGATCGCGGCCACGCTGGTGAAGGGCAAGGCGCGCATCCAGTTCGGCGCCACCAAGGTGGTGTCGCAGTCGCAGTACAGCCTGGCGCGCGCGCAGCAGAGCTTCAAGTGCCTCGTGCAGATACACGAGAAGAATGGTAAATATTCATGCATATAAACAGCATACAGCATCAATAATAATCAATAAACACAATCATATACATCCTACTGCCGGACATGGTTCTCCTTGATAATTGAAAGGCTTAAACCACCATGCCGATGCTGCGCAGGTTGGCAGTTGTTGGTTGGTGTCTGCCAACATGTGTATATCTACAACTATAGTCTGCCAAGAAAGTATTAGCTTCAATGACTAATTGTTAAAGTCAAGTCTCAAAGGAAATGATGAGACTATTATATTAAGTGTTAATATGTTTGCTGGTCAGGATTTGTTTTTTAATAATATAAAATTTGGGAACCAGATTATATCAAGATTTTTTTTTAATTTATAATAAACACAACAAAACTGGCAGACAGAATACATTTATATTTTTAACATTTAAGTTGAAAAACAATATTTAATGGTTCAAGTGCATGAGCCACTGTTTCTAGAAGGAAGCTATTTTTATTTCTTTTTTTCGAAACAACAGTAATGGAACTATCCAAGATCGTTATTTATATTTAAACATTGAATTCTATATGTATCAAGCGTGGGTCATACAGGTCATGTCTGGCTTAGATCTCAAGGTCTTGTAAATTGTGAAGATGTCAATTGTCAAGTAACAATTTGCTTAGCAATTTTTTTAGTTCTTTAATACGTAACGCTCAGTTTATGCTTACAAAGTAAGAGTTATCTTAGGTCACTTAAAATGATTTTTGTTGTAAATTTCGTTAATATTTAATTTATTATTGTGATTTGATACATAAGAATGTTGTAATTTTATTTGTTCATGGAGGTTAAATGCCTAAAAAAATGTTGTTTATTCCAGGATGGTTCACACCGCCAAAAGAGGACGGCTAATGGAAGCCAAGCGTAGCCGTCGTAATTTAAGACTAACGTGCGACCCTGACAGTAACGCCCACAAGAAACGTACTAAATTCAACAAGTGACTCAGTTTGCGTATTACTATGATTCCATAAGAGTTTGTTTGAACGCGACGCGCACTTTAATGTATGTGTTTAAGTATGACTGATGGACATTTCTCGACTATTGTACGTGTACTGTAATCGTTAAGTGCTATTAAATGTTTTGAATTAAGTGCGGGCGTTAACGAGAGACTATACAAGACTTATAGGAAATGTTTAAATGTGTAACGTTTTTTGTAATCATTAATTTCTCATTAAAAGTTATCCATATGGTAGCCTTAGACGTTACTGGAGTGTAAAGTTAAAAAATTCTTTGCATTTCTTTTTAGTTATTGAAATAAATGAAAACCTGTGATTCTTTATTGGATTTTATTCAATTTACACCTTGATCCCTCGATTTATATACATTAAACAAAGCTTAGGTTATATTTAATCGAAAACAATTTCATTGCTGGAAAACATTTTGATAAGAAGTCTTTTTCACATGTTTCATAGTTTTGACTTTTGTCCATTAAATTCCATACAAGCTTTAAGGCTATCGACATGCAATTCGGCGCCAGGAATGTTAATCTTCTTGCAATAATAGTACTCATTCATAGTTTTCATCCATCTTATTAAATTAGGAAACCTGTGAAAGGAAATTCTAGTAATTACTTCTTTAGGTCAATTTTGTATATGTAAATACAAACTAATAATTCTAAGCCTTGGGAATATTTGTCTTTTTGGGGGTTACATCTGCAAGAAGTAAAAGTGAAAAATTAAATGCTATTTTAAATTCTTCCTATTATCTTCTTATAATATCGCTCTTCGATAGTGCGGTTCAAACGGTGTTTCATTCCACGCACAACATTTTTGTGGAATCAACTTCCGTCGGCAGTATTTCCAAATGGATACGATTTAGGGACCTTCAAAAAAAGAGCCTTTATCTTTCTCAAAGGCCGGCAACGCACCGATGATTCCTCCGGTATTGTGGGTGTTCATGGGTGGTGTTGACCACTTAACATCAGGTGGCTCACTGGCTCGTTTGCCTCCTTTCCCATAAAAAAATAAGTAAAAAAAATATGAAAAATGATTCAATATGGATGGTCCCTTCAGTGTCATTATACATAGTGGTTATAAAATATTTTTTGCTAATATGTATATTGATAAACTTTATCATAAGGTTTTACAAAATTTATGTGTTGCAATACCTGAAGTATCTCAAATATTACATTAATTGAAAAAATATTAGTACAATAAAGCCACAGTCTTGATAAGAGATAATGTGATATGGAAACTAAAGATTGGTTGTATATTTCACTGATAGATTAGAGCAAAGTATAATAAGATCTGCTTGTGGCGTTGTATATAGGAGAATAGGATTTGATAAATAAATTTTAATCACAATTATTGATTGCAAGATCGTTCAAGTGTTAATCCGCGAATACAGATATTGATACGTATAACTGCCCTTTAGATTTGTATACGGATTTCATCTTTTAGTTAGCGTTTCCAATATATGTGGCCTTGAAAGAAGTCGCATCCCATCCCTTAAAACTTTTTTTTAAATCTGGTTAAGTTAATGGATTTGCGTATATGAAAATCCAACACATCACAAATGGTGTACCTTCTTTTTAATGTTTTGTTTATTTCTGTTCCATAGTAAGGAAATATGGAAGACAAAAGAAGAACAATAAAATATTGTGCATCATGCATACTATTTTTTTTTATTAATAGGTATTGAATTTAAAATCTCTTTATTTGTCTCCTTTATAACAAGAGGAAAAAGGTGTTTTGGAATTTAAAGCAGAAAAGTTAGTAAACTTCTAAAATCATTAGACCAAAGTGATCAGCTCATGTCACTTTTATCAGTTCAATATAATATGACAAGTTCAAAGTTAAACAAACCTTTCATTAACTGGATGTAGACCACTCAAAGACCCCATAGTGGATATAATACTGATGTCTGCAATAGTAATCAAATCGTCGGCCACGTATAAGGAGTCCCTAAGGTAAGCATCTAAGATAGAATACGCATATTCTATCCTTTTTATCAGACTTTTAGTCATTTCAGTAAGTCTGCCGCCATACGTTGGCACCTAAAACGAAACAATTATAACACAAATAACTATTTATGTGTGTAACTTCATAGTCATGAAACATCACTAACTATGAATTAGTGCTGCGTTAAACGAAACCCGCTTTCAAAATTCCAAGACGCGGTTTTCGTTTTTTTTGTGATAGGTAATAGTAATTAACAAACAATAGTGTGAATTTTTCATAGGTAACAAGTTATATTTACGTATAATGGCAAGTTTTATAAAATTTACAAACCAGAAAATTTAACCATAATATATAACAAAATGTGATCTAGTCTGGTGGAATACAGGTACTTTTTAAATATGTATTCATATCGGTATGTGTGTTATAAAAGCGTAATAAATTGTATTTTTAATAGGAATTGGCATCAATTTTAAATATATTTACCATTACGGCTTGCAGACTTGGAAATAAAATGCCACTATCAAAAAAGAGTCTTTGATGTACAATAGCCCTTTTTCTTTTTTCCGCGGGATATAGATGGTAGTGCCGAGGTCTGGCATATTTATCCATTAAGTAAAGTATAATGGCGTGACTGAAATAAAAAATAAAATAAAATGATAACACCATCAATTGTACTACGTACACAATTCTACACGAAAAAAAAATTGCCGGAAACAACAACAGTTGTAGCGGCTCATTATTTAAAAAATATCTTCATATTGCATAACATAAATCTGATTACGACGTTCATTGACCTTAGTGGTGATTTTCAACTTCCCGCGGCAATACTACTTTAATGCCGAGTGACGTAGAGGTTCCAGGTTTGATTACTGATAGGGCACGGAGTCTGGATATGTGAGTGTAACACATAAAACTCATCGGTGCAAAAAAATACAATTGCCTAATAAGAAGAGCTGAGATACAATTACCCAAAGTTATTGTGTAGATTCAACTGATTTAAAATAAATGTTTTTAATATTTGTTTTATTTACGGAAGATCTGGATTTAACGAGTGGGGCTCATTACTTTCATAATGACCAAAAACAGGTTTTTGTTTACCTGTTTCTACAACAGCGTGGTCTTAAAATGAATATTACATTCGCTTAAAAATATCTTAGTTGTGTAAGGTTTTGTTTTTCTAATACTTATCTAAATATTAAAGAAATAAAATATTATTCTCACCTGTCTGCTAAGGCGAAACCATTTTCTTCATAAATGGGAATCGTTTTCATAGGATTTTTCTGAAATTTACGCCAAAAATATGTTCATTAGATAAAAAAGATACCCTAGTCAAAAACAATTATTTATAAAAAGGTGAAGAATTTGTTTTAATTGAGTAATGGGAAATAACAAAATATTTATTGCGAAAAATCCTTTAAAAGAGTTAGATACTTACCTTAACAAACTCTGGCGCATCTTGTTCTCGCAAAAGTGGATTCAAATCTATCAAGTCAATAGACAAATCTAATATTTCAGCAACCATCATAACAGCCCTAGCTGGAGGGCTTGCATCCATCTTATACAATATCGGACGTCGAGACATTTTTTAAATTAAAATTTATAGTATTCACCTGGAGAATTGCGACTACACGAAAAATATAACCTTACTTTTAATCACTTTTATTAAAACCAGTTGCCTTACGAGAATGGAATAGCTATTATAATTTTTTATTCAAACAAAAACATATGATCTTTAGACTTTTTGTATTGTGCTGTGTTAATACTGTTATCGGATAAATACCTATCGCGAAAACATTGATAATAATATTTTTTGTGATGTGCTTCAAATGAAGGCAATAGATGGCGTACCTTCCAGGCTTTTAAAAATGTTTACTGAGGGAAAATATTATTGTAATATTTCATAAGAATTTACTTGTAACTAATTTCAGGCTACAGTTAGCTCATGAAAGAAGTGATTTGACCTAATTAGGAAAAATCGCGCCATCTATGTTAATTCATTGAAACTACACAGTAACTAATTGACAAAGTGTACACATTTTTGCTTTTTGTTTAAGTTAATCCATAATAATTATTGTTTATTGCATCATTTGTGCCTTAAACTTCTTTTAAAAGGAAAGTTATAATTTTTGTTTCTAATTTTGGTAGGCAATACGATGAACAAAACTGAGAAGTAACGCTTCGGTGATACTTTTAAAAGAAGTATCAATTTCTCTAGTATAGCAGCATAGATCATCGAACAAGATTTTGCCCACATCGCGTCAATAATGTTGGGATATTTTTTTTTGGTGGCTAAAGAACATTATATGTAAATTAGTTGCATTGATAATAAAACAAAAAAAAAATGAATGAGGCCTAAAGTTCTGGTCTAATAAAAGTATTTTTATGTCTATTGAGTATCTAATTAATGAAAACACCAGAATTAAAGGCATGTAAAAAATTTTCTACATAGGTTTTTCGACGAGACGAAGTGACCACCGTCGATTTGCCGTAGTGATCTGACGGTATCTGCAGTGCTGCTGTTTAGACAGACCATTCATTCCCTGCTCCGACACAAAATGAATGTGACTTGGATGTTAGTGTGTAGATGTAGGTAGCACCAATCGTTATTTTCGGGGATTTATTTGCTTAAATTCTGTTGTTGAAAATGTCTTAAATGCAGCTCGTTTCCACTTTGATCACTTTTGTCAGGAGGCCAAAATTAATCTGGGATTCACATGGTAATAGTGCATATTAGCACGGTTGTATTCGACTGAAAATATTGTTTACCACGTGAACCCAATACGGGGTGTATTCTTTACCTAGACATATAATTTCTACTTAAAAAAGTGTTTGGCTTTTCAATAAAACAACATTTTCTAATCCTATATTATAATATTATCTGTTATATACAACAAAATAGTAATGAATACAACTTGTTATTACTAAAATTTCTGTTGCATTCCGTTCTTAAAATAAATTAGATAATGAATTAAATTCAATACTTCTCACTGTCACTGACTTGTACTTTAAGAAGGAAGATAGTGTGTCAATAAACATTTTTCTAGAAATTGGCGTTAATTGGTTATTCCACTCCGAAACACCGAATTAATGAGTATTTCGTGGAAACGTCGTATGTGAGAAGTCCCTAAGAAAATAGTCTACAAATAGGAAATTGAACACTATTTACATCGCGTCTTTTTCTGTAAATTCTATGTTTCGTCTTTAATTAATTTTATTTTTAGTTCTTTAATCTTACATATCACTTTGATTGTAACAATTATAAATTCTAGAAATAGTTTAAAGTACATGCAAGCTCAGTAAGGAACATTTGTGAATAAATAGGACACAGACTCGGCGTAATGTGTGCGTCTTATCGCCTCTGCCAGCATCACCGATATATCAATCGTTTGCAACTTCGGACAAAGTTTCATATGCTTATCTTGCGGAATTGTATTCGTCACAACAATACCTTCCAGATGCGAGTTGTTGATCTTCTCTATAGCATTCCCAGCGAATACTCCGTGGGTGAGAATAGCGTATATCTTACTGGCACCGGCTTCGCGTAAAGCTTCTGCACCCTTAACGATTGTATCACAAGTATCTGCCAGATCATCAACCATAATCGCTATTCTGTTCCTCACGTCTCCTACAAGAACTGTTGAATCACCTTCATTTGCTCTTTGCCTTTCCTTATGGATGATAGCAAAGTCAATATCCAATCTGTCAGCAATTGCTGTCATTCTCTTCACTCCTCCTGCATCTGGTGATACCATGACGCTACTCTTCCATTCAGGAATGTTCTCCTTGATCCATTTGGTTATAGCGGGTTCTGCATACAAGTTGTCAACTGGGATGTTGAAAAATCCTTGGATTTGTGAAGCGTGTAGATCGATGGTGATCACATGATCAGCACCGGCTACAGAAATGAGATTTGCTAAGAGTTTTGCAGTTATGGGCGCACGACTCTTTTCTTTTTTGTCTTGTCTTGAGTAGGGAAAGCACGGGATGACTGCTGTTACTCTTGAAGCAGACGCGATCTTACAAGCATTGATCATAATAAATAATTCCATCAAATTGTCATTAATTTCACCACATCCACTCTGAACTATGTAGACATCCTCACCTCTTACTGATTCTCCGATTTCAACATTGGTTTCTTTATTGCTAAATTTCTTTGTCGTTGCTCTTCCTAGATTAATACCAAGACGAGCTACAATTGTCTTAGCGATTTCTGGATGAGAGCTTCCAGTAAATACTTTGATGTTCGGCATTCTTGGGCTTGGATTATTAAAATTCCTTTCACGTACTTCTTCTTTCTCTTGGTTGTCTTCAGTTCTCATCAGAGCTCTTTTGAGTGAAGTGTCCACTTCACTAGTCAACGATCGATAGCGAAATGAACTGTTTGTTACTTTTAAATGTAGATTTATCGTAGTTCGAGGAGAGGTCAGTTTGGTAATCTGTTTGTACCCCAATGGAAGTGTACTGTCTCTTATCTCTGTTTATTCACGTAAACAATGAACTATTGTAAAAAATCAACATATTTGCTCATGTATTATTCTGATTGAACTTCACAAATAGCATTAAAAATTAGGAACGCGCATTTGTCACGCTTTTGATCACAATAATTTTTCGGCACACTTAAAGGTCACGAGCTAGTTCCATACGGTATTTTAATATGGATGCCTCACATTACATGCTGAATGTTCTACGTGCAAATTGTGCGCCAATACGACGACTTGATCAATGGATACCAATAATGAATTCCTTAGCAACCGGTACGTCGCTATGACGACTTGTCAATATAAGGTTTGTGAACTAAAAATACATACATTCTTCACTACTTATAAACTGCATTCGTGGTAAAATGCGACAATGGACAATTATTGGATGGACTATTTCGGAGTAATAACAAGAGTTATATTTAGAAAGTCATTAAGTAAGCACTCTTAGAACTAAAATATTTTTTATTGCTGAAATAATTTCTTGCGACACTTTACCGCAGCGACAACTTATCCCGAATTGGTAGAAGAATAAACCCATGTATACTTATATATATTTCCCTTGCATTCAGAAGGTTTTATGAATAAAGCTTGATATAAAATTAATTTTATTTTTTACATATTACGTCACGCTTTCGATTCCTATCGATAATCTGCCTGTAGGACAATTAGCTTTTTTTTAATATATAAAAGCTATTGTAGCTGGGATCAAGTGCAATGAAGTTTACACGTTAGCGTGTGAAACAAACGATCACTGGTCCAATTTGCTCAACTTAAAAAAATATACCATCTGAACATTCTTTGTTTAGACAAAGACCCAAACCTAAGTCTAAAAGTATTTCACTGACAATTCAGAACAGTGTGTGTGATTTTTGGATTCCTTTAACATTATTCGGTATTTATTTTTAACTGATATGTATTTGTATTCTACTTGCTAAAATTAGACCTACTTATACTTAAAATTTGTTTGCAAGCCAGTTATTATTAGCACATAAAGCGATGTTTAACGAAACAGTACATATTATTGCGAGAGATAACGCACCTACTTGGATAGCCCGAACATTGCATCATTAAAGATAATATTGAATGAATATATTACTGATATGTTTATTGTGATTCCCTTTGTTTACTTATTATCAGTATTGTTCCTTTGATAAATATAAAAATGAATTTTAAGATGTTGTTGTCTGGCCTTTTATTATTACTGCTCTGGTAGATGCATTGTGGTGGAGTTTGTGTTATTTTATTGTATTGACTTTTGTCTAAATGAATGTCTTTATAATTTAAAGTAATAGCTTATTTTTTTTATCAAGACCAATGTTTTTTAGAGCACATTATATGCGATTTTTTATGCCAAAAACATTCAAGTTTTAGAATATCGAAGCGGCATCAGATTATTTTAATAAACAAATGACAATGATGAAATACTTATTTATTCTCCAACTATATTCTTTTGAGATTTTTTTGAGCGTTCTATTGCAACTCTATGTAAACTAAAATAATAGACAACAATAATAAGAAAAAGAATGCTTAGTTCGTACTATTTTTGTAAAATAGGTTGTCTGGAAGAGATCACAGTTAGTGATAAGACCGCCTATTGCTCACCTTATGTTTTGATTGTTGTTATTTTTATTTTCTTTTTTGACTTTTTTGGTGTTCATTAAAGTATATAAATAAATATTTTTTTAACGACTGTCACAATGATCTCAAACTAAAATATCTTTTTTTTGTTGCTAAAAAATTACTCAACAAATATATTTTTTGGGGAACAGAGGTATGTAGGTAATCATAGGAACATTAGTTTTTACGTTTCACAGGCTTTTTAATCCTTGTTACGGAGAATTCTATCGTATACAAGGACAAAATAAAAGATTTTTAGCAATGTCACCGTTATAATACATATCACTTTTACATTCATGTTACGAAGGTAAAAACAATATTTTCTTCATTTTGCAAATTACACATATTTACATTTGCGGTAACATGTCTATAGTTATCGAAATTATTTAATTCTTCATCCAGACCGTACACGTTTATATCCCTTATTGTGTTTGCCCATAGAATTGAACCAGTAGTGCAGAATACTGCATAATCATCTCCAATGGCGGATATTGTAAGTTTTTCATCATCTGCTTCCAAGACTAGAGTCATATCAGGTGACATATAAAGTCTTCCAGACGCGTGACATCGTGTCTCAATTTCATCATCATTATTATCTACTTTTTCCGTGACGCTTGTTTCTTCATCTTCAGTTTGTTCAGTTCTATTTGGTGCGTTAGAACTGTTTCTAGCGATGTTTGTTTCGGAAGATGTTTCGGTAGGTTCATATTGAGGAGTGCTTGTTTGTGGTATTTCTATTGTAGTTTCAAGAGTATTGTTGACGATTTCACAGTGTAGAGCTATTGTTATCGTATATTGAGAGTTGAGCCGAGTCTCATCGGATGATAACCTGACATCCTGAAATGAATAAGTGCAACAATTATTATTTATCATTTTTCATTCTCTGTTTAAGTAATAAGACATTTTTGAACTTTTATAATCTCGATTCTCCAGATGAGATAACTTAATTTTTTGTTATGAATAATAATACTGGTTAAATCGTATTAGTAATATTGCCAAATTAAATAATAAATAAAATTAAGGTCTAACTATCTACCATTTAAACGTACCTTCTGCATAGGTATTATAGAGCCGCCCTTCATCAGAGTTAAGAAATCCGCTTCAGTGGTTGCCATAGTGATCATTTGACCTTGAGTAGAATTAATTTTCAAACCACCCCAAAGTTCATACCACGTCCCAGGAGGCATCATAACATGTACGTGGCTTTGGCTTGGCTGCAGATTTGGAACAATCAGCAAGTCATCACCCACATTAAACTGAGTGTTCAAACTTTCCATTTCCTCTATCTCAGGGTATTGGAAGAACATAGGTCGTAATAACGGCCCCTCTTGGAGAACAGTAAAGAAGTACGGCAGAAGAGTCTGCCTGTTGTTCAAACTGTTAACTATTAATGTTCGATGATTGCCTGTGAAGCTCAATGGGTCTCTACCAGCCCCTTTAGTGTGAACTTTAATCAAAGGCATATATGTAGCGGCCATGTACCATTTAACACATAGGGAAGTGTGTGCATCAGTATCATAATTCTCTGTGTCTCCGCAGATAGGAGAAGACCATAGCCAATGCCCTGATGCGCCTCCTAGAGCAGCCGCTACCAGCTCATTTCGTAGGTTACTCCAAGAAGTTGGTATATTTTGTCGGTTGACAACCAGGTCGGTGTTGAACCACTGGCTTGAAGACCAAGTGGGCACTTCACCTCTTATTGATTGCATGGCGTCGGCAAAGTAGTTTGCGTATTCATTATGTGTGTCCATATAATATGTTGAATTGTCAGGTAGACTTGCGTTCCACGGTGGTGTTTCGTTAAAAACCATTTTGAAATTCTGTAAGTGTAAATTTAACATTTTAAACTTTGAATCTTTTTTAAAAGTCGCAAATATGTTATATATTTTGTTTGTGTGTTTCTAACAAATCCATATTTAGAAAAGAAAATTATATGTCTACATAAATGATAAATACCAATAACTGGACCTCGTAAAGTTTTAGAAACTTCCCATCATTTTTTCTTTAGGTACAGATATTTTGTTTATAATTTCCTAGTTACTAACCTGATTGAAGTACGGGAAATGATTAGCCATGAGATCGACGTATTTTTCGCTTTCGTCTAATGGCCACGTGTCCTCAAGGATAACGCCTTCAAATACCGTATTATATACCCATAAAGCTTTCATGATATCTTCAGTCATATTATCGTATGTTGGATACACAACGCTTCTATTATCTACTTGACCATAGTAAATCTCGGATGATTGGGGCTTTTGTAACACATAATCTGTATAATCTTGGACGTCGAAGCAAAGATCGTTCGCTGACCTTGATAATACTTCAATAGTTGTGTCGTTTAGTTCTTCTGATGTCTCTGGGATTATTACTTCTTCGTACCAAATCTGAAATATGTACAATTTCGTGTTACTATCAGCATATTATTTAAATACAATATTGTTTTTTTTTTTCAGATAATCGCAGTTTATTTCGAAGGAAAGTAGCCTTTTGTATTTTAATATATATGTTACAGTTAAAACAGGTTTTTAGATAGAACGCGTTTTTCCTAGTTAGAACTAGTTTTTACTTGATGCCTTCGTTAATACTAGAATTAACTAATGTCCAAATCGAATATTAGTTAAAACTAGTTCGTACTAGACAAAACGCGTTTTTCCGCAGCGAGTCAGTTAAAAGTGTTCCGAGCGAGGTTACAATTCATCATACCTTGTTGTTAAATGTCCTTTTCAGGTCAGAATTTGACAAGTGCAAAGAAAAATTTTTGCGTGAAGAATATGTACCGAATACAAATTTACCTTTGAGAACTGTTGCTAAGGAAACAGCCATAGGAACAGGCCAAGGATTTATGCGCTGCGTTTGCAAGAAAAGATGTATGTCAAAAAGGTGTCTCTGCAAGAAAAGTGGTTATCTATGTAATTCAAAATGCCACGATAGTTTTTCTTGCAATAACAAGTAGATCCTGATCCTTTTTTAAATTCAAGTTTGACTGATTAGATTTTATTGTGTGTTAATCAAGGTCCTTTAACAATGTTTCTTTTTGAAATTTTATGGTTGTGTTCTGTTGATTTATTCGATTATTTTATTTACGTACTTATAATTAATATTGTCATCTTTGCAAATAATTTAAGTCAATGTTCTCTAAAATGTTCCTTTTGTGTTTTTAATATTAAAGTAACTATTATTAAAAACATATTGTCTTCATTTTCAAATTAGTTTATCTAGTGCTAGTTTTAACTACAGCTCGATGTGACAACTAGTTTTATCTGAAAATCAAATATATCAGTGGTAAATTCTAGTTTTAACTGGGTATTTCTAGTATTAACGAAGGCATCAAGTAAAAACTAGTTCTAACTAGGAAAAACGCGTTCTATCTAAAAACCGGTTTTAACTGTAACATATACATAGTTGCGACTAACTACATTTATGTTTACCTTGTATAGACAGGTGTATTAGATCACGGTCTGAATACACTTGTATATATTTTCTTAAAAAATGACTGCTTCGTTGTCGCATGATTTAAAAAAAATTGCAAGGCCATAGCCTCGGCCTTAATAAGGGTGAACAAAAACGGAATTGGGCAAGTTACCAAATAAAACAGAGAGAAAAACTTTTTTCTCAATGTTTAAATGTATGATATTATAATGATGAGGATATGAGAAACAATAAATTAAAAAATCGCAACATAAGACAAAAGAAAATTTTAAGTTTTCTTTTCTAGTAAAGGTACTACAACTTATATATTTTTTGCTTATGAATTTAATGAGGCGACATGATTTCAAGTCATGTTTTTATTAATGACTACAATTTTCTCGATTTATTTGTACAACCATCACAGCCTTATTAAAACAACAAGAACTATAGGTATTGAAAGTGCTCCGGAAAAATATTTGGGACGATAATTAGACCGGATATCATAACAACGGGAAAAATCTGGAACGGCAAATTATGTACTAATTACAATAGGAGAGGAATTACGCTATATCTTGTCATCCGATAGTGATGTTAAATGAACATAATACCTTATGTCTATGGGTTAAGTCTGGTGCTTCAACTAATTATTAAATTTGTGGATTTAGCCTCATACATTCGAAGATAAATATTTCTCTTGAATTTTGAAGGAATTTTGCCCTTTTATAGGTTATCGTTTAGCTTTTAACGAAATGCTATTTTTTCGTATGCACATAAAATAATGGAGCCCCACAAAGTGGCCAGATGATATAACGAAGATCGCGGGTAACAGATGGTTACAGGTAATTCCGACAGAGCGCTTTGGCGGTCTTTGGGCTCCCTGTATCCAATAGTGGACGACATTTGGTTGATGATGATGATGATATGATGGTCATGATGTTAATGATGGTGATGACCTAGACAATGTAAAAGACTAATACCAAATGCATTTTATCTTTAGATATAAAGTGTATAACGGGTCAATTGCGGGCTGGTTTAGAAGTCTGAATATTCGCATGAAATAGCTTAGATGGCTTTTAAATTTACTAAAAGTTAATCCGTAAATCCACCTGCTTGGAAACAACTGTACCATTAATAAATACTCGCCACAGTGAACCGCAAATATTTAGTGATCCGAAATCAACCTGTGTGCATTCAGTTATAGATAGGTTTTAATAGGAAAACACTGTTTCGGTTTAATTGTACATGCCCGTCATTGCGTGGTGGCTTAAAATATTTTTATGCTGGAAATGGAAGTTGAATATTATGCAATGAATAGTATGATGTAATTTTTGTTTGCTCATTTACGGAAACATAAGCATGATATTCTATTTATATTTCTATCTACATACTACATACGTAGTCTATGTGTGTACGTTATACGTTTCAATCTTTTAAGGTCTATTAGCAGATTTCACATCCGAGAAATAGAAAACCATTTAGGAAATGCCATTTAATGATCAAGTTATAAATAATAACAATATTTTATCTGCTGTTAAATTCCTATTTAAATGAAGTAACTATTCCGCGCCAATATAAATAAT
Source organism: Cephonodes hylas (assembly GCA_030295005.1). Classification (NCBI taxonomy): domain Eukaryota; kingdom Metazoa; phylum Arthropoda; class Insecta; order Lepidoptera; family Sphingidae; genus Cephonodes; species Cephonodes hylas. Next base: position 8,489,443 of record AP025377.1, on the reverse strand, counting down.
TATTTTATGAGTCTATATTACTTCCCATCTCTAAAGTATTATATAACGTTGATTATCTTAATATCGTCTTATACAATACATTGAGTAATAAAGCGCCCCCTGCTGTGTTAAATATGTAAATTATCCAAATGACCTTGGTTTACTACGGGATATAAGGAACAGCAATTATATCACTGATATTTGGTTGTTTACAAACTCTTTTAATATTACTATTCTTTAGACTTGACATTAGCTAAGGCAGCTTTGAAACTCTGTTTATATCATCAATAAACACTAGACCCGTAGTGGAATTAATGAGTAAAACAACTCGGTTCCTCGTCAGGCAGTATTTATTCTAAGTAGGGTTTTATAATTATTTCTCTACGAGGTAGAGTTTTCAAATGTACTTACTAAAATTTAATAGATCCCTATTCTGTGTGACGAAAACATGACGAAATTTGGGTGTTGTGATATTCTATTGACTATTGAGAATAAACACTTGAGTACATCTATGTCTTATGGGACATATTTATTGTAAATACGAAAATGGACGTAGGTAATAAACAGGTAACAGGTAATTATAGCGAGGTCCCTAAGGAAGTGCGCATATCAGATACCCTCTTAGAAAGCTTAATATCCGAACATGTTATTTCGTTCTATGAAACAGGATTATGGAATTCACAGGAAAAGTTTGTTTATCGTTTAGGTGCTTTGTTTTGTTGTCCGTGAGGTTTTCGGGCTATGAAATTAAAAAAAGGATGTTATATTTCTTTTGTATACCAAGGGTATTATACACATTATTTATTAGTCCCAATTAAGGGAAAAATACCGTCAGAATTAAAACTACTTAAAGTATTTTCAGCCTATACATGTGTCTGGCTTTGAATCTATTGTGATCAATTTTGGCAACGTAATTCTAAATAATTATTTTTTGGAGAAAGATAATTATCAGTATTTGTTTTATAAAAGTGTGACGTTAGTAAGGAAGTACATGTATGTATACGTATGTACAAATAATTTGTAATATGTAATGACTAGACACATTTAGTGACGTCCTAAATACGTTTTAGAGCGAAACCGCCGGAACTTGGAAGGGTTACGGGTAGGGTTTGCAATCCCGCAGTCATTTTTTTCCCGCGGGAAATTTGCCTTTCCCGCGGGATCCCGCGGGAATTCCCGCAAAAATTTAAAAACGCAAAAATATGCATTAAAATAATGCTATATTACCTGTAGGTTAGTTACACTGTTTAAAAAGTAATAAAAAACACGTTCATACAATTTAACTACTTAATAGAAGAAGTATAATACTTTCCCATAGTTATTATTAGGTAAGGTAGGAGATTTGGAATCCCGCAATCCGTGTTCCTCCATTCCAACAGTTTCCTGCGTGTTAATATGGTCCAATCTGACCTAAACAGCAATAATGGCCACGAGATTTTGAAGAGCGATCGAGTATCTGGGCGGTTGCGGGTTCAAACCCCAGGCATACAGCACTGACTACAAGTTATGTGTATATTCACAATGAATTATCACTTTCTTGAACGGTATAGAAAAAAATCTTAGGAATTTTTAAGGTGTGTAGTCCGCCAACTTACGGCTTGTACGCGTAGTACGCTATGTCATCGTGGTGGACTAAGCCCTAAACCCTCTCAATGGTAGAGGAGGCCTGTGCCCAGGCGGGGGATGTTTATGGGCTGATGATGATGAACGTAACCTCAATAACTGTTACTCATTATCAGCCCATATATGTCTCACTGCTGGGCACGGGCCTCCTCTACCATTGAGTCTTGAGATGGTTTAGGCCTTAGCCCTAATGCGGGTTGGCGGACTACACCCCTTAGTATTTCCTAAGAACTTTTAGGTGTGCATATTTTCTTAGGATGTTTTTCTTCACCTTTAAAGCAAGTGATAATTCATTTCGAATACACACATAAGCAATAAGAGTCAGAGGTGTGTGCCTGGTTTATAAACCCGCGACCACCAAGATTCTCGACCGTGCGCCTAAACCTCGAGGCCATCACTTACTTCATTTATTTAATTAATAATTGTTACGATCATTTAGTTATTAACTTTAGAATAAACAACATTAAGCAACCTACAACTAAGTGTTACTGATTGTAAAATCTCACTTTTTTCTACTAGAATCACCAAACCGCCGCCAATTTTAATCCATTACTTCGCTTGATCGGTTAATCGATGCGGACTGCATCGCCCATTCAGTTGTGTGGAGCTAATAGGCCTTCAGTGATAGCTGAAGTACTGAATTTATTACCCAGCGAAGTCAAAAACTTTCCGCGCGGAATTCCCGCGCAAATGCGGGAATTCCGCAGTACTCAAAAACATGCGGGATCCCGCGGGAATGCGGGAACGCGGAATGCGGGATTGCAAACCCTAGTTACGGGCTATTACATTCTGCAGTTAATTAGATTTGCAAGGTCGAATGATTGTATGCTTATCTGGGGCAGATGAGAATCTATTCAGTGATCAAGGACGTTAGAATTTAGTCATCGCTTCGAATTTCTTGCCAGTTTAATATGGCACAAAACATTTAAAGCGAAAATATCAGAAAACAATGCTGAGAGAAAACTGTAACGTGTTATTCCACTTATTAATTAAGTATGTCGAATTATCTTTTTAATTAAAGAATAACTGAGGATTCTATTAAGATTCTGCTTCTGTTTTTATATTGCCTGTTAATAAATAGATACACCCAACAGTTTTGACCCCACACTAAGATACAAGTACAGTGTCGTGGGCAACAGAAACTACTAGACTTTTCGGGCTCATAAACACTCTGACCCGGACCAAATATTTGTGGATCAAACAAACATTTTTCTCGGTGACGGGATCGAACCCGAGGTCTCTCGTTTCGCAAGCTGGCATTCAACTGCGCCATGAGGCTGTCAAATATTAAAAAAATACTTACATAAGGCTTGACGTGCGGCACATACTTCTTCCTAGCGTTCCTGATCAACGTCATTCCACCATTGACCTGCGTGATTTGAGTCCTTTCAGTGCACTCGGAATCGAAAACTATTGGGATAATCCCACAATTACTATCGTACGGAACCCTTTGGTTGTTACTCTGGGTTATAAAAGTACGTAAGTTCGTCACAGCCACTTGCACTGTCATCCCTCTGTAATCTCTGTAAGGAAATTGAAAAATACTACATATCATTGCGTCATTTCTAAATATCCCTTATGTTGTTCTGTCTGTGACTTGAATTTTGAGGCTCAGCGACGTACAAAAGAAATTAATGTATTTAGGATACTGGATTTAAATGTGTATTGCATTTTGAAGGAAGAGACTTTTGAACACTGCAGAGTGATCACAATGCCACCAGACCGTATCTGCAGTGCGGTGTCACCGCTTTTAAGAAATGTATTTGACCATAGTTCGGCAAGCGGCACAATGTATTTGAAACTTCCAGGCTAATCCCATTCATACGTTAACATAGGTCTCTCTCATGGCTTCACAATAAATGAGTTCGTGCCATCTGGCGGATAAGACCATTCTATCTAGTAACTTTTGCAGTTGTAGAAGTAATACTTAAGCTGTTTTGTATCATCTTCACGTATTAGTTATTTTTGGTGGATTAATTCAAGGACTCAAATGATTCCAGGAGAGGTTTATGAACTCATGTTGACCTGGAATCCTAATAATTATCCAAAAATTGAGTTTCATCTCATGGTTTTATTTTGTATTGCTGTTGGTCGCGGTTTCGTCCGTGAGATAAAGTTTAAGCAGTTTAATGTGACTAATTTTTAAAAAATAAATACATGCAATAGTCACGTATAGTTCTGTCCCCACTCTAAAATACAAATAATGTGTCCAGACAGTACTAAACTTTTCAGATAACCACCTCTATAGAATAACAAAGTAAAATGAGGATTACACGTTCCAATAGCATATGTAATATATGCTTTAAATAATTCGAAGAACGATTCTACTTAAATTAGTTCAATTCTTTTGTAAGTAATTGACATTTAGATTTTAGGTATCTGTACCAAAAATAACGTTTTTTAGAACGCATTGTCGAAATTTATTAATTGTCAACAGTATTTTATTCAAGGAAAAAGAAAAAGCTACTATTGCTGAGTCCAACCCTCCTCTACAACTAAGAGGGATTATTGGCCATAGTCCAGCACGTAGGCCTAACAAGGGTTGGGAGACGTCGTGACCGATGATGACTTTCTTTCTTCTTCTTTTTCTCCTAAACCTTCGATGAGACATTTACAATTATGAATAGCAAATTCACCATCGGGTTTTATAGCGAAACAAACAATCGCGTGTTTGTTAGTAGATGACAAGGTAAAGTATTTTCATATTTATGTCATGTATGTAGGACACCCGATACCGGGATGTTTTATTTTCATTTGATAAATCTTTTGAACGAAGATTGACATCAATTATTTATTAATAAGATATGGTTATTTTTTTACTTAATGAATCGCAAGTATTCTGAAGATTGCTGCGTGACTTCGAATTATGATAACGGGGTTGAATCACAGTAATTAGTGATGACTATATTATGGTACGCATTCTATAGTTTGCTTACCATTTCAAATTTGAATTTGCTAGGCATGTTATTTTAATGTTTCCTTAGCTGACACCGACTCCAATAATAACAGTAGTTGAAACTACATTATATTATGTCATCTGTTTCTAAAGATTTGTGTGCCGTTTTTGCTTTATATAATTTGTATTTTGTTTGTAAGTTGAAATAATTAGGGTTTTAGCAGTAGTAACACGGGTTTAGTACCTAGTACTACTGCTAAAGATTGCAATTTAAGTGAAGTGTTTAGTTTAATTTGTTGTGTAATAGTTTAAGTTGTTGTATAGTTTTAGTTGTTGTATAAAATAAATAAATAAATAAATAAATAAAAAATAAATAAATTATCGTGATAATGTTTAAGCCGTTTCTAAAACTAAAGTACTACTTCATATTTAAATATGAACTTAAAGTTTATTTACTCATGGCTAGTCGACACTATGTCCAAAAAGTTTGAGTGGAGTTCTAACGGTAATATTAAACGCTCTTGCACGTTTATTGATATTGAAAGGTTACTCACCCGCAAACATGAGCTCCTAGCATCCAATATTGTAGTTGTTTATTCGAACCAAGTAAATTCATAACATCTTTCATTATATCAACAGGTTTTGGTCCAACAAATAGATGGAATTTTAGGCCGAAAGTTGTTATACTGCGAACTACTATCGTTTTTTCCCCCAGAATCGTCACTTCTGTTGGCGCTGTCATTTCGAAGAGTAACCCGTGGTAGGAGCCATTTGATTTAGCGAATATCAATGGAATAGAACTCATTCCGCCTTTATGATTGTAGATCATTTTTGTCGTATCTTCCTTCAGGGGTAAGTCTCCTAAACCGAACATTGTTTCATCAGTCAGCCTAAAAGTTATCTCCCAAATGTTTCGGGAAGCTATCAAAGGGCCTCTCATTGTGTTAAAAATCGTTCCTTGGGTTGAATTTACCATAACATTCAGTTCTGGCGACGATACAGTATACATATAGTTTTTGTCTTCAAGTCTTGCGCCTTCAAGGTCTGCTTCGGCAGCGTTATAAAATGTTAATGACAGATGTGATTTGGATATTTCATCGATCGATAATCTGACACGGGTTACGCTGGTTTGGCTTGCAAAGGGAACCGTGGCGACTCTTGGATTCATAGTTACATCTTCAGCCCATTCTCTGTCCATGACGTATGAGAATCGAGAAGGGAATCTGTGAAAGCATGTGTTGCTGCTCAAGTCGTAGCAGCATTGTGTGTGGCATTCTTCGCTGGTGACGTTGCCAAGACCACACATAAGTCTTGATGATCGAGCCACGAGGCAGGATCCTACTGAGAATCCATCAGACGGCGGTAAGTCAAAACTTACAAAAAACAGGAATTTGTATATCAAAATGGGTGCTACTACTGCGAGGAGCAAACACGCCACAACAACCTTCAGTGGCCTGTTGAGAAGAAGACGATCCTGCCATTTTGCTTCTGCGAAAAAAAATATAACTGTCAGAATTTTATAATAGGTCCGGAATCAAGTAAAGTAAGTTTGACTCAGAGTACTTATATAATATAACATTTCTATTCAGTATTTACAATTCAATATTTACTCTATTTCATGAAAAAATGATAGATTATTTATTTCTTTTAATATTTGTCTTCAAAATAGCTTTAGGGAATGCATTAGAAAAAAATATTTCATTAATAATTGAAAATAGAATACTATTGACAAAAGTGAATTAAAACAATCTGAAAAATTACAAGTCCGATTAATTTTTATAACAAATAAGTGACCTTATGAAAAAGCATAAGGTTACATATACATCTTCGATAAGGTTGAGAGGCAAAGGTTAAAAACCCAAAGGAGTCGCCTTAGTTGAATCTAATCTTTATGAATGCAATTTATTTTTATGAGAAAGAAGGCAAACGAGCTAGCAAGCCACCTGATGTTAAGAAGTCAACACCGCTCATAATACAAGGAGAATTATCGGTGCGTTGCCAGCCTTTGGGGAAATATAGGCTCTATTTATAAGTTTACTAATAACATGTGAATTAAGCAAAATCCTTGGACCGTAAAATATTTTATCCTTGTATTTTTAACAGTCTATCAAATGACGCCATATTAAGATCTCCTTCGTATTGTGGATGGCCACGGGCAAATACTCGATAAAAGTTTAGCACGAGCTAGTATCGAGTGCGGGTTTAATCAACTTTGTGTCATTGAAAGCTTACTTTTTAGCCTCGGAACTTTGTTTCTGTCTGACTTACTGTGCAGTATTTTTTTTTATTGGAATCAACGGTTAGTTTAGTCGAATAAATAAAGGATTTTCTTTTCTATTTTTTTACGTCAGTCATACGATGTTTGAATCGGTGACCATTTTGAATTCACGTCAACATTAGAAACTTATGTTTAGACCTAAACTTATGCCATAATATGCACCAGGTCAAGGTTTAATAGGAATTGTACTTACTAGTCTTCTCATATGTGAATTCCAGTTCCTCGCTCTGAACATCATCTCGGGACTTTTCCACGTGTGGTATCATTTCGCATTATGTTCCGTCTGAAAATTACACAGATATATTTTCATAAATTTCTTATTTATATAATAATAATAATGAATACACTCAACAGTCACATACATAGCCCTGACCCCACACTAAGATACGAGTCTTGTGTCGTGGGTATTAGAAACTACGAGAGACTTTTCGGTCTCACAAACACCCAGACCCGAAACAAATATTTGTGGATCACACAAACATTTGTCTCGGTGCGGGGATCGAACCCGCGGCCGCTCGTTTCGCAAGCTGGTGTCTGGCCAACTGCGCCACGGGGCTGTCTCAATACGACATACGTATGCAGTATGTAGACAAATTGGGCCTTACTGCATCAGCGATGGTTTCGTCACAATTTTAGACACGATCCCCCGCTATATTTTATTTAATTAGTCGTAGTCTCATGAAATTGCGATAAGCGTAGGCTAACTCAGCTTGAGTTGTATTTCTGTCCCGTAGAATTGAAGCAATTGTCAAGTTTGAAAACAAGTCAAAACTCTTTATTTTCCATGCAGTCGATTGATCTGTTTTTTTAATGACTTCGGTTCAGAATAAGAAAACAAGTATGTGACAAGGACACAGTAAATACACAGTAAATATTTTAATTTATGTAGTATTTTTTTGCCGTTTGTTGCTTAGTACATAAATACTTATAACATGAATATTTAAATTAAAATTTGTCGTCGGACTTTAGTGTAACGCGTAGTCTTGTGAGCAATCCAAGACGCATAAAAATAAATATAATCTACGAGGTTTACAAGATTTTTTTAAAGAAATTAAGTGCCAATGTGGTCATAGTCATGAAAGCATTATGAAGAGTAAATAAGGTGTTATCAACAAGGTATCCTGATATTATCTCTCAATCAGATGTGAGTCAATACAATAGCGCGCACGATGCACGTCATTGAAGCAAAATATTCTCTTACTTTATTACTACCTTTCTTTGTTATAGACAATGCACTTTATTTAAAGAACATCTTTGTGTGGGCACATAATTCATATCAGTGTTAATGCACTTGGTTATGCAGATAAAATTTCGACGGATAAAAATTATTTTTAATGTAGACAAATATTTCCTTTTTAATAAGTAATTTGTGCACCAATGTGTGTGTGTATAGTACTTGTGGCAACAATTAGTCAAATCCAGTTATAACGACACCGCTTATAACGACGGATCGGTTATGACAACCGAATGGTAAGGTCGCGGCGGAATCTACATAAACTAATAACTAACGAATATAACGTCCTAAATAAACAGTCCTCTTGGTGTCGTTAAATCCAGTTTCGACTGGATTACGTATTTCAACGGTGAAGGAAAATACTGTAAGAAAACCTGCATGCCCACACCTTTTTAGGAAGTTCTAAGGTTTAGCCGAATCTGCAGTGGAAGTCTCTGCCCAGCAGTGTGATGTTTGAGCTAGGTTTTAGGTATTTAGGCTTCCTCACAATGATATTGTTTACCGTAAAGCCTAATTCTAAGCGATGACACCCCAGCCTTTTTGTGATATTGTTAAATAAACATGTTATGTAAAATATTCTGCCGGTCTAGGCGACTCGAATATTACTTGAATTGTAAGCGAAAACTTGTCGTATAATTTCGCTAAGCTAGTGTGCAATATAACAACGTACGCGACTTGCAATAAATTTAAAAACAAAGAAACTACACTGTGCTTTAAAAGGAAATTGTGCACGAAGCAAAGCAATAAAATAAAATACTAACGAGCACGTATTATTTTAAAAACAAAACCTATTTTGTATATGAAGCAACTGTTTCGTTGATAAAAATGTACAATCAAGAGTTTCCGTGTTTTTCCGGTGTTAATAAAAATATCTTTAGCGACACAAAGAATGGAAATGACAATAAGCTTGGTATCAATGTATTTTGTTGAACTATGAGCAAAGAAATTAACCTCTAGATAAATGTATACACAAAGCAACCATTCGGTAAATATTAAATGGAGTGTGGCGAAATATCAGCTGTCTCCATCGCCACACACTTGCGTGGATTATAATCTTCTTCATCAACCCATATACGCCCACTGCTGAGCACGGGTCTCCTCTACCATTGAGAGGGTTTAGGCCATAGTCCACCACGCTGGCCTAGTGCGGGTTGGCGGACTACACACCTAAGAAATTCCTAAGAACTTTTAGGTGTGCAGGTTTCATCACGATGTTTTCCTTCACCGTTAAAGCAAGTGATAATTCAATTTGAATACACACATAACTTCGAAAAGTCAGAGGTGTGTGCCTGGGGTTCGAACCCGCGACCGCCGAAATTCTCGACCGCGCGCCTAAACCTCGAGGCCATCACTGCTTTCGCTGTGATGGCCTCGAGGTTTTTTGGATTATAATAAGTAATTTAATTTACTACCTATGTATGCACTATGTACGGCTACGATTTACATACATCACGGCAGTCAGGGAGTCAGCCTTTTTATATTCTGTATTTTACTCCTGTCATCCATCTAAATCACTTTTCAAAATTAGTAGTTATTCATCAACCAAATTGTTAATTTACGAAAGGATCACTTACATTGCGGGCTTACACAAAAATTTGTTTCCCTTTAACAAGCCAAACAAGTAAATGTATTCAATATAATAATTTTATCTAATCTTGTATTGAATTTAAGTTTCCCACAAAAAATCATTGTCACGGATTTGTTGATGTTTTCAAATGATTAGGGATATTTGAACACAACTAGATAATTAATTTATATAGCTACCGGTCCTTGATTAATGAATGACTGCGAATTAAAGGTTGAAAGATAAAGGAAATATTTTCATTGTTTTTTCATGGCGTATGTAATAAGAATCAAGTTTGTATAAAAAACAGTCAATAACTTGAACAAACACACTTATTGGCAATTAAGTATAGGATCATATGGAGATTTTTGGTTCTACGTCAAAAAAGTATTTAAAAAATATGTTCGTTGATGATTGCACAAATATTTATTTCATACCATACATAATATTAGTGGTGATATCATAGTTAAGTTTATTGTAGCATATCTTTTTCATTAATATATTTACTATTACAAGAATTTCAACCAAACCTACTGTACCTAGACAAAAATGTATATAATATAACATATTGAACAAATTCAAGCAACATTCACATCTCTGCCATTATTTGCGTCATATCCTGTTTCGTTTGCCGTTAAATACATTTTTGTTTTAATAATCGTCTCATTAAGCTGGTAACAAATTTTAAATTCTATATATTTCCTTCGAAAATTTTACATAGCACACGTAATAAACACGCTACCGTACCATAATAAACACGCTAGGTTTCCACGTGGGATAGACGTAGACAAACGAGGTTATTGTGTTTACAATCAAAATAATAAATAGGTTTTTGTCAAGGTCATTATTGGGAATTAAATAGGAGTTTAGTCCAGTAATGTATATAATTTAAACATACTGATCGTAGGTAATAAAGTAATATTAATCATAACTTTACCTGGATCTATTATCCTTTAAATAACAAAATATCCTTCAAAAATACTAATCTGCAACCAAATAATCAAATAGCACTCCACAGGTTAATCACGATGTATTCACTTAACAGAATTTTAATTAAGTAAACGCAATATTGTATTTCACAAGATTTAATAAATTGTTTTCAATAAAATCACAACACAGCTATGCGGTTTCGTTGAAATCCATAATTAAATTCTTATCTTGATTACGGTAAAGAACCGATGCGCTGCAATCGGCGATAATACACCTCGATAGGTTATTTGATATCTAAACAACTGTACCTCGCGACTTTGCTGCATGAAATTGAGTTTTAAATTAATATTTTTATACACTACATACGTATTTTTAATTCATCATTAAACTCAAAATACTCTGTAGGAAACAACCTGTGTACATCGGCCTTGCAATTTTCGCTAAATCGTCGGTCCACCTTGTGGGAGGACGTTCAACGCTACACTTCAAGGTACGCGGCCTCCACTCAAAAACATTTCTACCTGATCGCCGTCAGTTTTACGAGCTATGTTCTACGAACTACATATTTTTTATTTGTAGCCTTTACAAGCACATTGGACTGATATAGCTGGTTAAAATTTCAACCGTTTAAGATTTTTGACGTTATAATATATGCTCATCATTAGCCCACATACGTCCCACAGCTGGGGCCGGGCCTCAACTACCATTGAGAGTCCACAACGCTGGCCTAATGCGGGTTTGCGGAGTTCACAGCTATGAAATTTCTAAGAACTTTTAGGTGTACAGGTTTCATAACGATGTTTTTCTTCACCGTTAAATCTAGTGATAATTGTTGTGAATACACACATAAACTCCGCGGGTGTGAACTCGCGACCGCCGAGATTCTCGACCGCGTGCCTAAACCTTGAAGCCATCACTGCCTTTGTTGCCTTTATTATAATATATGACCAAAACTTACCAGTTCTAGTAAAAATTAAAGTCTAATTCTATCGCAGAGTTAATTTTATCGCTTAAACCGCGTTCATGTCAGTATTAATATTACCATGCAAAAGCTTGAAACTTTTTTAATTGTAAGCGAGTTTATGTTTCAGCATTTCTCTATTCTCATTTTACAGTGGCATAGCGAATTCATGAGTGTTAAATTGTATTTATTTTGTATTACTATTGTTATAAAATAAATGATCGTAATTTCAGACTTAATTTAAATATATATGTAAAAAATAACCGCCGCATTTCTTTAAACGTAACCGCTCTTTTATTTCACAACTTGCATATTTATGAACTTTGTGGATGACAGATAGTTCGCGCAATACAGTTTTTTTGTAAGGAGTTAGTATTAAAAATGTAATTGCTAACTACTTAACTTTTTTGTTACCATCGGTAAGAGTATTTTTTTATGATATGAACCTTACCACATGATACCTTGGTGGAGGTCGAAAGAGTTATGTCGAGGTCTCCTACTTTCCAACTGGACGTGCGGTTTTTGTCACATTGCAGATCATATATAGCCAATGGCCAATTATTGTTTTGGTCATTGAACATACAAGTAATTTTTTGTTTAAATAATTTGTTTTTCCCAAAATGAGGTGGTACAATCAATCAAACAAACATATAAATAATAAATAAATATACCCAACAGTCACACACATAGTGTCACAAATATCCAGATCCGAAATAAATATTTGTGGATCACACAAACATTTGTCTCGGTGCGGGGATCGAACGCGCGGCCGCTCGTTTCGTAAGCTGGTGTCTAGCCAACTGCGCCGCGGGGCTGTCAATAACAACTTTTCCATTTGTATGGTATATTACAACTATTTCATGCTGTATAAATTGTCGAGAAGAATGATCATTGTTCCATAACGCCTTGCCAGCCATATCCCTATTAGGAATGCATTACACTTATCATCAGGTACCAGAGTGGCTGTCCAAAACAATATATTTCGTGACCTGTCTTAGTTATGAGTACATTTGTCGATAATGCTGATTTGTCGGATACACAACAAACACAATCTTATCCTTCATAAGCAAATGAAAACTGATAAGATTCCCTAAGTAGATACTGTGTCCTGATAATGTTCAAAATATTTTAATTTAATTTTTAAGTATGAAAATTCTAGTTTTTAAATTCCTTGATTGAATAAAAGAAAAGGCTTTGAAGAATGATGACTAGGCGTTTGAAATTACTACGGAAGCATTTTGTGGAGCGCTTTTTTCTAAAAGCTATGAATATGGTAATTCAACGAAATTGTAGAAGCGCGCTGTAGAGTGTTCTATTTTCAACTTGCTGTAGTAATTTTCTTTCTAATGATATTACCGCTGTTAAATATTTAAAGACAAGTGGCTACTCAACCCTACATATTCTTAGCATATCGCCGTTCACTGCTAAACGTAGGCCTACCCAAGATAGCACCAACCATTTCGGTCTTGAGCAGCCCTTATCCATCCGCTACGTACCACCTTTAACAAATCGTCGGACCGTCTTGCTGCAGGATGGATTACAATGCGCCTACATGCGGCGGCCATTTAATAAATAAAATAATAAATATAGTCTTAAAGAGTTTCAAATTTGCGTTTCAAAAGAAATTCTAAAAGGCTATTTGAATAAACATAATTATGACTTTGATTTGACTTTGACTCTATCCCTGGTATGTTGGTCAAGCAAAAATTACGCTTCATAGCCTTTTGCAGTGCAGTATCACATATCAGAAAACAATTACGCAGACCCACGTGGCGGTCTTAAGGACAAGTTATTGGTGTTAAGTCCTTGAGAAGACGTACAACCGTACGATTATGTAATTGTGAATGACTAGCTCTCGAGCTAATTAACTTGATTATTTTGCACACGAGTTGCTTCTAGTTGCCAACTACAAGGCCGAAGTTTATTAAATTAAATTGGCGAGTAAAGGATTATTAATTTATTCTCAACATGGTGACAGCGTGGGCGGTGTACCGTGATCCGTGTTTAATGTGACACAACACGTTAATGTGTGTTTTTTGTATGGATATGTGTAGGAGTAGTCTTAATATTCCATCTTCATTATGTCTTCCTCTTTGAACTGTAGTATTTTATGATGCCTGTTGACCTCTTTTGTGACTGCCCACGCTTTCTGCAGTTATATCGGGACCCTCCAATCATAAAATTCATTTTTTCTATAATGATACTATTTATTTATTTATATATAGCACCACCACATCACATATATTTATACAATTAAAGGTTGACATTTGCCTACGTACTAAATCTGATATACATGACACTTATGGTGTGCATAGCATACACCAAAAATACTATAATAAAGATAGCTAAGTATTGAGATTAACAATCTATAATTTATAATAGTAAACAATTAAACAATTAATAAATAAATTACAATCTAACAACTAATACAAAATAAAAATAAAATATAGAAACAATAATAATAATAAATTAAAAAAAAAAAGTACAAAAAATCTATGAAACATTTAACATGAAAAACAGAAAAAAAAAGAATGTGCTGATTCTACTGAGAACATTGGTCTAGTAATATTTTCTTAAAACTACGTGAGGAATTGTGAAAGATGTCAATACCTGGTATGTGAGATTGTAATAAATTGTATCGATCAAGGATCCTGTGTAAAGGTGACTGGAGCCCCAAGTTAGTTTTAGCGAATGGCGGATAAAAAATTTTCCTTACAGTGTGTCTGGGATATGAATAAGGCACCGCTATGGATATTCTTCCCAGAAGGTCACTACACTGCGTGTAATTATCGACAATTTTTTTTGAGGAAACATAAATCTAAGACACATCTACGATCGCGAAGGCCAATCATGTTAAATTTGGCTAGTCTTTGATCATATGTGCTTCTGTGAGAGAAACCACTGCAAGAGTATGCAAGATGTCTTGTAAACGCTCTTTGTAAGTTCTCAATTCGTTGCGAGTGAGCACTATAAAATGGAGACCATGCGACACAAGCAAATTCGAGATTGCTGCGCACAAGTGCGTTGAAAAGAAGCACTTTGGTTTGTGACTTGAAGCCAATCGTGTTTCTTCTCAGAAATCCGAGCATTTGGGCGCTTTTGGTAACTACTTTATCAATATGTGAAGTAAACTTCAGCTTCTTGTCAATGATAACGCCCAAATCCCGAATCTCATCAACTTCAGTTATCGATGCGCAGTCAATCTCGTACCCCGTGACAAGCGGCTTTTTCTTCCTGGTGTATTTTATGTGGAAGCATTTACCAACGTTGAGAACCATACTGTTTAATTTACACCAATTGACTATCTCATTTAGATCCTCTTGAATCAATCGGGAATCGGCCATTGATACTATTTATAAGTATCTTGATACTATTTATAAGTATCTGCAAAACTGTGAAAATAGCTGGTGGTCTTGTTTCTAAATACAAATGCTGTTTCATATTTTTAGATGTACATATGTATATAAAATTAAAATAGTACAAATGTGTTGAAAAGTGTTCATGATGTAAATGCTGATATCGCCATAGATCTAGATCTTATTTTAAATCTAGCACTTTTATGAACCAATTTCGATTATATTTCTATAGATTTATATTTTAGATTTTACTTAAAGTTACAATAAATGATAATCAGCTTAAAGTGTTAGATTTAAAATAAGATCTAGCGAACACTGTGTGTAGAAGAATAATACTTGAATAAATGCTTATTTAAGTATGTATGTAGATTGTAGGAGGTAGGAGGAAGAAAGTTAAAAAAAATGATTAATTTTGCGTTATATCCCTTCAATATAAAAGACTAAGAAAGTGACAAATATAATAAGTACCTATTTTGAACATTGATTACATCTTTCTCGATTAAAACATGTTTTGTATTAAAATAAAATTATGCAAAGAGTCTTGGTTGAAATAATAACAACTTCCCGACGTTTCGAAAACTTTCCTTCACGGCCATAGATCGGACTTTGTAAGTGAAGGTTGTTTAGAATCGCCGGAAACTTAAATTAGCCTGCAGGAGATTAAAGTCGATTAGGGCGGTGATATACATGAAATTGGCTTTGTTAAATTATATCAAACGTTTTATAGTCATCGTTAAAGAAAAAAAATATCGACCGATATATAATCTATCGTATATATTTTTTCTTTCTTCTTTCATCAACCCATATACGCCCACTGCTGAGCACGGGTCTCCTCTACCATTGAGAGGGTTTAGGCCATAGTCCACCACGCTGGCCTAGTGCAGGTTGGCGGACGTATATTTATACATATTTAAATATATATATTTGTATGTGGTACGTATGTATATGTACTTAAGTATGTATGAGTATATTAATTTGTACATTATAGTTATATAATAAAATCATTTAATACCATGTCTGGTTGTCTGAAAGAGATGTAGTTTGGGACCTTTTTTCGCAGAATTTAAGGAAAGCTAATGAAAGCACCAGACCATAAGTGAACGAATCAGCCCATTTAATCGTTTTTAAAACGATTTTTTAAGTTGAGTCTATATTTCATATTATGTTATCATCGACCAGACATAATCCTTTTATAATTTCATTTAAAGAGATGCGTTATACATTATTTCGTGTATAAATATGCATTTAACCATTATCAATTGCGAGTTACAGTCACACTTAAAACGTGTGATAGTTATGTATTAAATTATTGCGGTAAAGAGAAATTGAGTAAGGTCAACTTGTAACCTCCATTTAAATGTAGCGCTTACTCAATAAATAGACTATTCGACAAAAAATAATTTATCAATTCGAACTAGTAAGTCCTGATGTAAGCGCGTTCAACTAAATAAACTCTACAATGTTATATTATAATTGTTTATTGACGTTAATATAAAGCTTTGTCTTGCGGTGTTAAGTAACCTTTGACCTTAAAGTTAGACAGAAAAAGTTTTAGTTGGGAAATATCTAAAGAAATTTATTAATTAATTTTAAAATATATACGCACTTAACCTCACGCCTATATTCTCCGAAGGCATAGGCAGAGTTGGCATAATAGGGGGCGGGCCTAGTGCCCTTTTTCGGGAATATCCAAGCTTCATACTGTTACTTAGAATTTTTTAATGAAAAAATCCAATGATACTTTGTTCGACCCGGGAATCGAACTCAGGACCGTAGGTCACATACCGGTGACGCGAGACCACGAGGCAGACAAATTTATAATGTACGGAAATGTTACGCTCTGTTTGACTAACAAAATTGCTTTTAAATAAATGTAGTTAATAATTATATACAAAGGCTGAAGCTACATGTGTTCTCAAATTATCTTTAAATAGTAGTATTAAATACTTGATGACATTTTATTATTGAAATTAAATTATAGTGAAATATAAACTAGAGCAGTGATGGCCTCGAGGTTTGGGCGCGCGGTCGACAATCTCGGCGGTCGCGGGTTCGAACCCCAGGCACACACCTCTGACTTTTCGAAGTTATGTGTGTATTCACATTGAATTATCACTTGCTTTAACGGTGAAGGAAAACATCGTGATGTAACCTGCATACCTAAGAGTTCTTAGGATTTTCTTAATTGTGTAGTCCGCCAACCCGCACTAGGCCAGCGTGGTGGACTATGGCCTAAACCCTCTCAATGGTAGAGGAGACCCTTGCTCAGCAGTGGGCGTATATGGGTTGATGAAGAAGAAGAAGAAAAAGAAATATAACTTCATAATTTCAATCATCAATGAACATGACTAAGTTTTCAATAAGCGTATGTAGATATCGGTATCCGTGCCACCTGTTAAGTTAAAGTTATCCCTTTGTACTTGTTGCATTAACTGACGGAAAATTAAATGACACAAAGATTTATTACATTTGTAAATACAAATATACAAATTCATGGGTCTTCTCTATCATTGATAGGGGTTAGGCCTTCATCCACCACCTAAGAAATTTGCAGGATCTCTGAGGTGTGCAGGTTTCGTCACGATGTTTTCCTTCATCGTTTAAGCAAGTGATAATTCATTGCGAATATATCCATAACTTCAAAAAGGGGCTTGAACCCGTGACCGCCGAGATTCTCGACCGCACGCCTAGACTTCGAGGCCGTCATTGCTTTTAGTCATAATATTTACTAGCATTAAAAATGACTTCCCAGTGCTATTGTAAGAAGGTCACTTTATAATATGAAAGAAAACAAAAAATCGTGAAACCTCGTGGTTTCGGGTGCATTGACCTGACCTTATTTAAGTGAGAATTAAACAGAGGGTTGATTGTACTCGGGCCATTGCCCAAGTTCTCAACGGTAACCGCAAATTATGGGGTGCTTTGCTTCTAGCTTCCACTTATTTCCTCGTGACAACAAAAACAATAATATATTGTTCATAAAATATTATAATGAATACTGTGTAAAACAACATATTTATTTTACTCGAAATATTTAATTTCATTTGATTCAAATGTAATTTAATATTTTAAAATATTTCAATTTACGAAAATTACCTAGGAAGACTTCCAGCCGTATAATATAGTCAAATTAATTTTTAGATATGAAAAGTTCGTCAACCCATATGTGGCCAGCGTAGTGGATATAGATGCGTAGGAAGGTGTGTGCCGAATCTAGTGGTATCGTATGAATAAATCGCTTTTTCATGGTATAATAAAACACTATTCAAAATACACCCAATAGTCACATACATACCTCTGACCCATAACTAAGACGCGAGTCTTGTGTCGTGGATCAGAAACTACGAGAAAGTTCTCGGTCTCACAAACAGTAAGACCAAAAATAAATATTTCTGGATCACATAAACATTTATTTATCTCAGACTGGGAATCGGACCCGAGCCCTCTCGTTTTGCAGGTTTAAAATGTATTCAAAATTATTTGGAAATTTGCCTTAAATATATGATATGAAAACATCAAATTCGTCTTAATATTGTCTTAAAGATTTGTCTTAATATTCCTAAAAGTGTAACTGTAAAAACCATGAATGAATTTAATAGAACTTTGTGAACGACGAGCAAGTTGTCGTAGGCTGCCGTTGGCGTAGACGAGCGCTACGTCACACTGTGCTACGCCGCTACGTAGGGTACACGCGTAGCAGCCGGTGCGGACAAACACAAACTCGGTCGGAAGTTGTGTAGTAAATTCGGATTTAGTGTTTTGATTACAACAAAATTTAAATTAGTACCTGTTGCACTGGTAGTGTACCTGTTGAATTTTAATGCGAATAAAAGTGAATGTACTGTATATTGTGGCTTTAAAAAACAAACGCGTTTATTTTGCCTATGAAAGTAATAGTAAATTGTCGACAATAAATACAATTAATTACAGTAAAAATGTGTGTTAAGATATTATTGTTAAAAATAATGTTAAAATTACTTCCCAATACACCAAAAAATATATTTAAAAAAACATAAACGAATAAATTCAAATTCATAAAATGACGCAAACGATAAGCCCGTACTTAGAGTACAGTCCGGAACAGAAGTTCTGGGATTACTTCAACATGGACGTGCCGACTGAAGCGTTGAATTCGACCACGGAATGTAGTGATGTTCTGCCGGTGCCAGAGCAGGGCTTTGTGGTGGGGGTGTACAGTGCTTTGTTGGTGATCGGTGCTGTGGGGAATGTGGGCGTGCTGGCCTCCTTGGTGCGGTCGCGCCGGAGGAAGTCCAGGGTCAACCTGCTCATGACACACCTAGTCGTAGCCGACCTGATTGTCACGTTCATTGTTATACCACTCGAGGTTAGTATGTATGTGTGGTAAGCTGAATTTTAGGAAAGAATGTATAAAAATGTATGTAATCTAGTCTTGGGAATTTCTTTGGTGTATAGTTCGCCATCTCGTAATATACCAGCGTGGTTATCTAAACCCTCTTAATGGTAGAGGAGGCTGGTGCCCAGTAGTGGGACGTATAAGGACTCATGACGCTAGGTGAAATATTAAATGAGATGTTTTTCGAATTTATTGGTTTTATTCTTTCAAGGTTTAGCCATTATTTAAAAACAGACTAGAAACATTTTGCTAAAATTATATTACCTTATTTTAGTGCCATGGTAGAGCAAAATACACATATGTATATTTAAAGCTTACATAAGGAATATAAAATTTTTGTCATGTCTATAGTCAAACTTTGCTTAATGATTAAACGTGATTTTCACTAAATAAAGTTGTACTGGGGATGATTCATAATTATCACTGTTAGAAATAACTAGAGTTTTACTATTGAATAAACATATCTGTGAAATTCTATTCCGAGAACTTTATGTAGATTTCCCATATACTTACTTGTTGAATGTGTTACACGCTGAAATATCGTTTAACTAATGCCAGTTTCGTAAACTGTCTGTAGTGAAGTTAGTGCATTCGTAAAGTTCACTGCGGTAAATGTTTGGGAGATATGCGGTTAACATTTCAGCGTTGAATAATGTAAATTTGCACATGATGGCAATCACACTGACGTAAAGGTGAAAGTTTGTGAGACTGTATGTGTTATACGTAATATTGTTTCAATAGATAGAGTAATATCAATAGAATTGAGTGTAGTAGCTGACGACCTAGTTTCAAGAATACCTACGTAATTTAAAGCCTGTATTCCCCGAAGGGGTAGGCAGAGGAGTATTCCTTAAACAACTTTTTTCAAGGTATCAGTCCCACGAAACAGGCAGCTAGTCTAGTTTTTCGGGCACATTTGCTGACTCCGTGCTGCTAATGAGAAATTCCCAATTAATCCTAGACCTCATGATCGCACGGCACATAATTGTTTTGCGAGACCCCGAGGCAATCAAAGTCAAAGTTAAAGTCAAATTTCCTTTATTCAAATAGACTTTTACAAGCGCTTTGGAATTGTCAATTTTTTATGCTATTTTTTTAAAACTAGTCACAAGTAAGTGTAAAGTATAGGGGAATTTTTACTTCAGAAGGTCTACTGATACGAATGATATCGCGGCATGTAGCAGTAGTAAAACACTACTTAACTGTGTGTATATATTTAAATGAATAGTCCAATGTATTCATGGGCTCACATATGGATTTTTGGGCATGGGAAAGACGCAGTTTCAATTGAGCATTAGCAGTAGCTAGAATTTGGACTAAGCTTGGACCCTTGTGTATCATTGCAGTGACTTTGCCATACAACTGCCAAAACTTTTTGTCCCCTATCAATCTATTTATAGTTATAAATGCTCGCTTAAGAAATGGTTGATAAAATAATAGCAGTAAATTTGTGAGAGATCAAAGTTGATAGTAAAAAATATAAGGTTTTAAGATGATAAAAAATGATAAATTTCGAAAACAAAGTTAATAAATAATACAAATTTTTTGCTTGAATTTTTCTTACTATAAATTATTTAACAACATAACTTACTACATATCATAGGCGTAAAAACTTAAACGACAAAGAGTTGCTTTCGCATTAATGTTTTTTATTCCTCATGTGTTTATTTTATTTTTTACATTTAAAAAAAAATACATTTAAAAATATAATGTTATTAATTGTTATTATTATGGATCAAATGAAAACACATAAAATGATTCTGTTGAATTTTTGAAAGGTTTAAAATAATTGTTTTACTTCCACTAAGTTTGGAAGGCACGTTCCGATAGACAAACGTGGGGAAAAAACTGTATTGCTCTTTTCGAAGCAGCTTACAACGGAATTATATCACATAGTTTAATACAGTTCGTATTTCTATAAATATTCTCCAACCTGCACTAGGTCATCCTTGTAGAAGAGACCCGTGCCCAGCTGTGGAATTTACCATAAATGCTAATGATGATATTTCCATGAAAGAACAGTGATAACTGTCATGGTATGAGTATGGTTGGATTTAAAAAATATTTTTTTAAATGATAACGGAATAAAAAGAATTCGCTAAATGGATATAATTTTTTTAATTAAGTTTATTTTTATTTCCATATGACCGTTAGAAGGCTTAACAATGCCAATTAATTGGCAACAGCCTAAATTCAATGAAAGAAGACTTAGCATATGTATTTAGTTAAATTCCGGGAATTTTTCGCGTGTGTTCAGAACTGTTCTAGCTGAACCAATTTGCTTTTAAAACGAATATAACAGGCGCAAGTTTACATGGTCACAGAGACTAACAAGCCAATTAGAGTATAATTTTCTTCCTTTAAAATATTTGTTAAATTCACAACGATTTTTCTAAAACACAAAAAATAATTCTTATAGTTCAAATGCCATAACAACATTCTATTAAAGTGACCCACAGTATATATTACTAAGTGAAACATAACATGCACTCAAAGTTATGTTATAGAAGCAAAATCAAAAAGAATTTATCAAACATAAGTTAAGGCAACAAACTAAAAATTAATTTTAACATGCACACATCATTGCTATAAAAGCCAGGGGTGTGAACCTGTGGTGAGATTTTACTAGATCGCGCCCCTACACTTCGATTCCGACACTAATTGAATGGCTGATAAATTATTACATAGTTTGTTGACGAAGTAAAAAACGGCAAGGATATGCCAAGCAATAGGCATAACATCATTCCCTTGTCCTGTTCCCAATTTTTATTTGCGGTGCAATTTGTTTTATCCTTTAAAACATTCCTATAAACCGTCATATCTTTTTCTACCTTTTTCTATCTATATCCTATCGCTATAAAAACCTTAAAATATTAAACTGCTAATTTACCATAATTTTACTTAGTACCATGTGGTTTTTGCTCATCTCTTTTATATATGTTACATGTTGCCATCTCGAAAACATTGTTTAAATAAATGTCACGACGTCGGGTTTACCTTATGTGAAATTTCCTTTCTCTTCAAAGAATAAAAGAGTGCAATTAGAACGAACTACGGGGCGTAATGGCGGCCTTAAAAACCAACTATTTCTTTTGGAGTCGCTAGTTGCACTTTGCAAATCACTACGGGTGTTCCAAGAAGTGACGAAATGCGTCACCTATGTGTCTTTTACTTGAGTATGAAGTGGCATAAGTCTTCTAATGTCGCTGTATTTTATTTCAAATTAGGTTCCGAGTCTAAGTGCTCGACGTCAATAGTGTGTGTGTTGGGATAGGGACAATTTTATTCAGTTCTTCGGTCATTACAAGAGAGAAAAAAAAGTATTGGTGTTAACATAATATAGGAACAAAGTTAATATGCAGGTAAATTCTAAGAGAACCATCGGTTTGATAAGGATCATGAAGCGTTACGAATTTTTTGATATAACAATACAAATTTATGTAATTGTTTTGATGTAGGGTCAACTTCGCACCCTTTTGTTTAATACATTCGCCTCCAACTAATTGCTCTGTGGAGGCCATCGCGGTATTGGCTCAAAACTACGAAGGACTTCGATACCGCAATCTTGTAACTAGTTTGAAAACAAATACGACACGATACAAGTGTGTGCTAAAGCGTTGAAAGTACCTCTCTTTTATTACATCTGTTATATGAAGGTAATGAAAATGATGAGTAAATTTAAAGCCTATGCCTTGTTCCAGATCCACCTTGAAACTATTAATTACAATTTAAGGTCAATTAAAGTAAACAGGTTAGCACAATCCTTTATTAAAACTTTTAAAAAGCAATTTACTAACGAAGTATATTCGGTAAACAAATTAGGAATGTTTCGAGTTTGAGGGTCAAAGTGGTCATGTACGGGCGAAATTATTGATTGGTTAAATAAAATCTCGCTTTTTGTTAGTCCGGCGGTATAAACTACGGGTACGGTCGAACGGTGTCTGTCTGATTACATAACTTCATTAGATATGAAGTCTGGTGCAGTAATCGTGAAATTATCTTAGTCGGCTTTAGCTTTGGCTTAGTGTGGATGATTAAAATTAAATGCTTGTCGACATATCCGGCGGATGCAGGTTCAAACCGCAGGCATACCATTGACTTTTTGAAGTGATGTCTCTATTCACAATAAATTATAGTTCAAGGAGTGGTGTGGTCGTAGTGATGTGGTTCTTTAACGATGAATGAAAAAATCGTGAGAAAACCTGCACACCTAAAGAAAGAAAATATTAAGAATTCCTTAGGTTTGTAGGCCGCTAACCCGCACGAGGTAAGCGTGGTGGACTTAGGCCACTCTCTCAGTTGTAGAGGCAGCTCGTGCCCAGCTGTGGGACGTATATGGGCTAATGAAGAATTATCGTCACAGTAACGACACTTGGACACTGCTATTTATACAGGATAACATAAATAGTTTTAATTAAAAGTGTTAGTGAATGTATCGTTGCATGTTTGCTAAAAGTAATTTATGTTAGTGCTACAGTTCAAATTGACATTTTCGTTTCGCAAAGAATTAATGCAATTGCTGTGCACGTACTAAAGACAAATTAACATACGCTTATATATGTAGTTATGAACACTCTCATGTAGACATTTTCCTTTTATATTTATTTCGCTACGCGTCCCCACGTTTCAAGCAATCTTGTCAAAAGAATTCAATTATATCGACAAGATGCTGTTAGGGCATGTTTTATAAGTGACAATCTTTGATCCTTAAGAATGTATTAATTTTGTTTCATTTCACTTGTCGAGGCGCTTAGCTCACGCCCCTAAGGCGTAGATTGACAAGTATTTCTACATGCTCAGCCAAATATCGTTCTTCTGGGTCATTGTTAGATTTGCGTAGTTAAAACGGTTTTCTTCCAATTTCTCGATATTTGTGTTTTTGACTTAGCTTAACAGGTAAGCGATTTATTCTGAAGAACCAAAGTGGCAGAACAATATTTTCAACAACTTTTTATTTATCACTAGATGTTGCCCGCATCTTCATATGCGAGTCTTAAACTTCCACTTTTCGAAGTAAATTTTTCCCTGTGTTTGCCACATTTTTCAATGATACTTTCTTCCTGACGTGTTTATTTTATTTTTTACATTTTTAAATATAAAGTTTTATAAAAAAAAAATACATTTAAAAATATAAAAATTAAACCCGCAGATGGCGGGGTCTACGACCCAAGCCACCGGTGGTTAGGGTCCAAGAGTTAGAAACCGTCTCACGATACGTGCCGTGTCCAATAACACTGCTTTTTGTATCTGGGTTTTGACCCAACAACCGATTGAGAGCCGCCGAAGATGTTGGTCGAGGCTCTTTGGTATCAGCCCATTGGCAGTAACGACTATCGGGACAATGACGGTTGAGTCAACATCCCACATATCAGTAACCTCGTGCGCCAAATCTAAATATTTAGACATCTTGTCTTTTTCGGCTTTCAAAATGATACTTATTTTTAGCTTGTATAGTGATCATATATAGAGATAAAAAAGTTTTCGAAACCGACTAGTAGTTCTCGATTTAAACAAAGTCATCATTTAAAAATGTCAGAGATGTGATTCCTTCTAATTGGTCTGTATAAAATAAGGCAGCATAATATGCTGACCGCAAACAGAATCGGAACAGGTCGAAAAAAAATGAATATTCGCTTTAAACAAGCTATTATTCAATTTGTCGATTGCGGGAGACACAAATTGACGTGATAGGTGTATCTGTTGTTAATCAAATGAGATATATTTAAAGCAAGTTATAGTGCCCCAAATATTCAGGTTAAATAGAACGGTGTACAGACCTGGTTTATATTAGTTTCGTCAAATTTTGGTATACTCAATAGTATGTTTTATGGCTGTTTGAATAAATGTATTTCAATGTTATAATTGAAACAATGAATTTGTTTTACATAAAATTTTTATGTTATAGTAACAGTGTTAGTGAATTTTGACAGCCCCATTGCGCAGTTGGCCGCGGGTTCGATCCTCGAATCAAGGCAAAATATCCGTGAGATCGAAAAGTTTCTCCTACTTTATGATACCCACGACACTGAACTTGTATTTTAGTGTGGGGTCGGAGCTACGTATGTATGTGACTGTTGGGTGTATTTATTTACTATATTATAATATTTTTTTTTATGAACCTCTTTTTTATCCCTCTCGGGAAATGGAGGCTTAAAAGAATGGACAATGTACATGTATATAACATACCTACATATAATTAATATGAAAAAATATTTATACATACATATAACTATGTATGACTTTATTAGACAGGCTAAGTGGAGTTGATAGCCATGTTTTATTTACATTTGTCAAGAATGTACATGTATTTAAGCTTACTACTTCACAAGATCCAAATCTGTGAATTTAAACGAAGTAACACACTAAGAGGATTGATGTTAGTCAATAGATCGGTCCCAAATCCAATAAATCCGAAACTTTACTCACTGAAGACTGGTTTACCGATTCGTAGAAAGAAACGGTCGAATGACCCGAGATATGAAATAAAATATCTCTGTCTTCGTTCACAAAGCGTTAGGATTATTCGGAATGTAATTTAAGAAGTACACGGGGTGGAAAATGACAAATGTAAGCAGGAAAATACATTTTCATCTTTGATATGCTAAATAAACTCTTAAAATTATTATTACTTCCATTATAAGTGTGAAACAGACTTTTTCATGGATTCTTGCCACGCTTTCACGCCTAAATCACTTATCCTTTTTACAATTTTATTCGAAGCGAGTATTTTATGAATATACTATATGCTATTATATACTATACCTTTTCGAGTGAGATAGGACCGTCCGCTTCGTTCGAGATTGTAAAAGAAAAATAGCAGCTATTATTCTATCTTTAAAGATGTAGGTGACTTTTTGAACACGCGTTAGTTTTTGAGTAAAGAGAGATAAAAATATATTTTAAAAAAATTGTAGTAACCGACTGTGTTATTGACTTCATAAAAGTGTCCCATAATTATGCAGTGCATGGTTAACCATACTTAAAGACACTATTTGAATGAAATTTTGCACAGATGACCAGTATTGAATTTAAATAAGAATATTTATGTGTTAAAAATCGCACAGAAACATGCATACGCACTAATGCATGTATAATCAAAGTGGTAGGTTTTATTAAGTCCCACGTAATATTAGGCGAACCCATTGCCCATTGCTTTTCGGGAAAATATGAAGACTTTGTGCTGCTACTAAGAATTTTTGATAAAAAACTCAGCAAAAGTTTAGAACTCTGCAGAAATCTAAATTTTTGATGTATATATTTGTCCAATGTCATGGAAACTATTGTATTGACATCGAACACCTACGAATGTAAACAAAATTTCCATTGAAATAGTTTTACAATACAGATCAATATCCATCAGTTGTTGACTTCACTGAAATCGGTTGCAAGGACAATTCTAGAGTTATTTTTGCTTTTTCAATCTTAATATTTAAAACCAGTCTACTTAAAACGTAGCGCATGTATTAGATTAGATTTATCTATTAAAGTTTGAAAGAAACTACCCTTATTTTTATATTCAATGTCTTTGATTACTTAAATATACATACCACTCGCGTTTAAATTTAAGCCATAGAGAAAGGGAAACTACTTATAGAGTTTCGTGGGTGTCAGAACAACCAGGAAGTTTTTCGTCTCACAAAACTCAGATCTCTAGCTCTGGATATATCTGGATCACCCAAGAATCTGTCACAGCAAATAACCCGTGGCCTCAAGTTTTGAAGCGTGGTTAATATCGGGTATACAACATTCTACTCGTACAGTACCCATAAAATTACTTTCTAGATAAAAAGTAATAGACATGAAGTTAAGACGCGCGATGGACAAAATTTCGGCGGTTGTGAGTGCCAACTCCAGGCACACACTTTTGATCTTTCGTAGTTATGTTTGTATTCACAATGAATGCTTTAATGGTGAAAGAAAACATCGCAAGGAAAACTGCACACTTAGAAGATCTTAGATAAATCTTAAATGTGTAGTCCAGCAACGCGCAATAGGCCAGTGGTGGGGCCCAAACCCTCTCAGTTGTTGAGGGACCCGTGCCCTGCAATGGTAGTTATAAGAGCTGATCACGATGACGTAAATTGCATCATATTTTTCCCTTTTTGTCTAGACAATAATCCCGGACAGTAATTATGTTGTTCTCGGAACGGGGATATTAAATTCACTCGTCACTTTGCAGTGCGAATATTGTTTATTGGAACGAAAAGCTTACGGACGTATTTCGGACGATAATATATTGTTTTCATTTAAGATTAAAACGTCATTCTTTTGTATTAATAAACCCAATAGAGTCGGGATTTTACTAAAGTCAATTAGTTTGTAATTATCGTAGCTATTACCTGATTTAGTTTTCGATCACGTTCACCCTTAAGTAATAAATTAAGTTATAGTGATATATATGTATTTTGTAGAAGGTTTTTTTCCTTTTGGGTATCAAAACCCTAATTTTAGCAATATTCATAGTTTATTATTTTTATTTTTTAAGAATAAACATGTATGCATCAGTCAGGCCACAAATTCGTTTTGTGGACTTACTGAGTTTTATTTCTCTTCTTTCAACTCCATCCTCGAAATTGCCTTATACGATAAGACAGCCAATTTTACGTATTAAGTTAACCCCATACTTTTATATTCTTGTATAAAATTTACAAAATGAATAAAATCACAGTACGCCTTAAACTGATTTTCCATATGAGCGCATTTGTTAAAGTAGTTCCGATACAGGAAGTTTTTTATTCGCTCTTTCCATGTTTGAGGCCGAAGAAAATTCCTTAGAGCAGCGGTAATGAACATTTTATACCTAAAGATTTACTCAAGAGAATATCGTGTTTTGCGTAGCTTATTGTATTGAGTTTAGCTAGTTGGTCTACATAGAATAATATTATGTGACTTTTTACGTAACTACATATTATTTATATTTATACTAAAAAGTAGGCCATGTTAAATCGTTATACTTTATCAACCTCACCCTATATGTGCTCAAATTCCGGATCTACTATATTTTTGAAAGGAGTAAGCCTTGCACAAATTTAATAACTTAACTGACTCTGATTCTTTGTGAAGAACGCTTTGGTACCAAGCGTGCATTTAAAGAGCTTTTTTGTTAAGCTTTTTAACCTAATAATAATTAACGCCAATGGGTTCGTAATCACCACAACGTAAACCTTAGTTTAATAAAAGATGACTGAATGTAAATCTGGTGTATTTGTATAACTTATCAGGCTAGTTGTTTTTAAGTCGGGGCAGTTATGCTGAGCAATGAAAAATCGACCTTGTTTTTTTCTAAAATACGAATATCTTAACGACTTATATTTTTTATTTAAAGTCGTGTTTGGCACGCTCGTTGCCGTAATATATTGTCATTTGATAACAAGTTCTTAGGCCAAGTTTTTGAATGCAAAATTAAGTATTGTCCAACGCAGAATAACTTAAATTGGTGTTTTAAATGTACGTTCTGTTTAACATTTAAAACACTTTTATTAAGATTTTGTATTAAAGTGAAAAAAAGTGGACCAAAATAATAAATGTGCTGGTTACATTGCCAAAAACAAAAGTGAATTAGCATTCTGCAAATCTTCCACTGCTATGTAGGGACTAAATGTTCTATCAAAACTCATTAATATTTTTTTATAAGGCGCCTATCTAGTGAGAACTTGCGCATCCATAAACATACTGATTCGTGGTGTCTAGACATTCCTTGCGTTAAAGAACTCCTGCTACAGCAGTAGCAGTAAGTTCAGTAGCTTCAGTAGCAGCATGTCTGCTAATATGCTCTAAAAATGGCAAAAGGCTCCATTCATTTGTTTAATAACACCGCTTTCACCCCTTGAGGGAACACAGGCGTTTGTATATAATACGGTAAAGCTGATGAGTTTATTTGTATGATTTGTTGAGAGCGCTGATTTCAAGAAGTATTGTTTCAAATAAAAAATATTTTCTTTTTGAATAAACAATTACAATTGAATAATAGTAGGGTGATGACATCCGGAAGATGGCTGGAGCGGTTGTATGTGAAGGGCCGAAGATATAGCTCTATGTCCAGCAGTGGACGTGTCAAAGGCTGGTGATGATGATAATAATGATGACGGTGATGGTAGTAATGAATAGTCAATTTATCTATGATGTCTTTTTTTACCTACACGCTGCGATAAATAAGAGAGAATTTATAGTTTAAAATGTGATCAAATCATCGAAATTTTCCTTTTAAACTCACATCAAATCTCTCGGTCTTTTTTCAACTGTTATTGTTTGGAATTCAGAGTTAAGGGTAAGTTCAGAAAAAAATAAAAGATAAGTATTCCTTTTATGTGAAATAATTTGGTTCTTCGATTTCAATGCCATTACAGCTTCTTTGTAATCGTAAATAGCTCTGCGTGTACATAAAAAAAATCAATTAGTACTCAAAATAAATTTAAAAGACGAGCTGGAATGTAATAATTTAATATAGCGCAATTCATTCAGTTTCATCCGAAGAAGTATTCGTCATAATATGCAAAATGGACGTGAAATGATATTTTTAATGAAACACTTGTCTTTACTGAGCAATAAAGCGAATAAAATGGGAAATATATATGTCCACTGAATAAATATAGTCTTATTAATTAAGTTGGTGCACAGGGTTGGCGGACTACACATCTAACAATTTCAATTTAACGTTAACAAATTCTAATCAAACTTAATTCGTGCTATAACCATTGTATTTAAGTTTAAAAACATAATATCCAACGATCTTTGTATTCTCAGGTAATACAGTACTTCTTCTCCTTAATTTCCATTGGGAATGTGATTCGCCGAAATGTATCGAGATTATAAGGTCCAAGGCTAAGGAGGCAGCAACAATAATTAAGCCTGATTTTTAGCCTAATCTTGAAAGATTGTTATGTGAACTATAACAATACAAGCCGTGTTACATAAAGATTTATTATCAGGACGTTAAGTGTCCTATTTCGAAGGCCAGTCGTGTTTTGTATTACTTCTTATCCTATTGTTTTAAGCAAAGGGTTAGAAGCATTGTACGAAACTGGGAGACACGAGTTAGTTTCTTGACTAAAATAATTATATTTTAGTATTGCTGCGTTAATTTTGCCTATAAATACCATTTAACAATGTAATTCAGTTATTGTAAAATTTTGATTGCCAATAATATACCTATTTATAATATCTACGAATAACTTCGTCATGATAATATTTACTTATTTTTTTATATTATAATTCAGGATGCCGATAAAAGACCAAAATGATATTTTTTCTATAGGAAAATATTTTCTTAACATGAAGAAGTTAAAGAATATCTAAGGATTTAAAATAATAATATTGCGAAAGTAAGGTTATTTATTCTTATATTAGGAGCTAATAAATTGATGTAGGTATATGAAATGTCGGAAAAACCCTAGTCTCTATTTTGCTCAAAAAAGTAATGTTTCTATTTATACCTGAATAGCGTGACCTCTAACTCCAGTATAAGACTCAAAAATATATTTACCTCCTTTTTGATTTCTCCACGGAGGTCGCATATTATGATAAAGCTATTTACGGTCATAATATTACCTAGAGACGCAATATCCATCATGCAATGAAGTAGAAAATCATTTAATACTAGGGAATATAAAATTATGAATGGAGAATACTCACATAATATTGAGGGTAAAAATACTACAAGGTTACCTTTACCTAAGTTTTGCGCTCCTAGATTAGTTTTATTAGCTTATCCTGGTTGAGTAAAGACCATAGAATTATTTCAACTGGTAATCTATCTTGTCAATTGAAACGTTTGGGTATTTTCGAAATTCTTTATATTTTCCTATATATTTGGCAGGCACAAAAGTTAAGTATTTTGTTTTATTGTCTACTTCGACTGAATGGGGGTTTAAAAGTGAAATACAATAAAGTACTCATAAGAACTGAGCAGCGATGAAAAATATAACAAAAATGGAGAGAAACACTCATTTTGAATATTTTAAATCTTTATTATCGGCTGATTTTTTTTTTTATACCAGTGACGCCCAAAAGAGCCACGTATGAAAGGAATTTATCACTAAATACAAAAAAAGTCCATCAAATAGCAACCATATGGATACGTAGACTGTTTTATAAGCGGAAAACTGATATGCCAAATAGAGAAATGAATATCACGCGCCAAATTAATATTGTGCACAAAGGCCTTTCATTCGTCACTGTTAATACATATAGAAACATACATGGATCGTTAAATCATCACCCTATATGCGTCCCACTGTTGAGCACGGGTCTACTCTGCAACTGAGCGGGTTTAGGCCTTAGTCCATCACGATGACCTAGTTCGGGTTGGCGGACTAAGAAATTGTTAAAGTTTTTTAGATGTGCAGATAACTTCACGATGTTTTCTTTCATCGTTAAAGTATGTAATAATTTAGTGGAAATATAGACATTACTTCGTAAAGTCACGCGTTCGAGAGTCTTGGCGGTCTCGTGGTCAAACTTCAGACACACCTCCGACTTTTTGAAGTGATGTGTGTATTCACAATGAATTATATCAGTTGCTTTAACGGTAAAGGAAAACATCGTGATGAACCCTACACAGCTAAAATTAGGAATTTCTTAGTTTCTCAAAGATAGGAAAGGCCTGTGCCCAGCAGTGGAACGTGTATGGGCTGATTTATATTATATTCTAACAAAGTATCCATAGTAAGTGTGAAATTGGAAGCAGTCTAGAATTAATATGTTCCAAGGTTCGGGTCGTTAACTCTCCTATCGACGATACGAAATTGCTGTTTACTTAATAAGACACCACGTGTGTCCAAATTTCATTAAATGCATATAATTCTGACGTAAGTTTTAAGATCATTCGAAGTTATAATTTACCGTTGTAGTACGTAATATTTAATTGTGTATTTAACATAATTGTATAATGTCTATTAGAGATGTCAAGGGCGGGGATAAAATCAGCTAAAAAAATTTTTTGTTTGCGTGATTAAACCTCGGGGCCACCACGGCTTTGTATCTATTGTCGTAAAAAACGTTTTTAAACTGAATAGCGTGGCTTTGATGGACAGTATTTTGGCTATTTTTTTAAATTCATTCGAAACGTCAAATATCGTTTCACATATAAGTTACACAAATGCGTTTGGTAAAATTCTTCTGTGTATGTGTATGTAAACATATTTTTGGGTATACTGGAACTACTAGTACCAATTACTGAAAGCGAGAATTCCCGGTAATCTACTAATTACAATGTTCAAAATTTATACGACCCGTAAAATGGTATCCATGAGAAAAATTATATTATTCATACATATGTATGTACATTGACGTCTGGGTAAATAAAATTCTTTAGTAAATCGTTTTAATTTCAAGATCTACGAGTACGAATTGGAAAATACTTTTTGTGTTGAATAGTTCTTTAACAAGAAAGGCTGGAGGCTACGCAGCTTTCCTTAATTATATATATTTGTTTATAATTAAGACAGGTATTTGTTGTCGAGATTTTCTTTAATGCCAGGGGATTTGTGATCACCTTAACTATAACCTGCCTTAGCTTCCGATCACGGCCTAAATACGTACTATATAGTTAACTTACAATTTGGTAAAATGATAGATTCTCTATTCTAGACGAATTTTTGTTATTCTAAAGAATAACATGAAAGTAATGATGGGTTACCTCTCTAATAAATATTAATAATAATAAGTAAATGCATATATTAATTCTAAAAGTTAAAGTTTTTAAATATTTTTTTGGATCTAATCGTCCTAACATCAACATTAGATGTCTTCTGAAATGCAGTTGATGCTTCTGCGAAAAAGCTGTTTCATTTAAGAATAATAATTAGAATTCAAAAAACTGAAGATGCTGTTGAAAGATTGATCAAATAAAATGATAGATAAGCTCTATTGATTAATGGAAGATTAGTCAATTTAAATATAAAAGTAATAGGTATAAATTTACAATTAAAAACAAAGATAAATAAGACGAAAAATCTGCATTTTAATGGTATTCATCATGTCACTTTATATATTATTTTACTTTTCTTTTGTCATTCCACTTATGTATTTTAGTTCTAAAAATTCTTTTCGTTGACGTCCAATGATATGAAGAAAATCTTTCGTTAGTTTTAATTAAAAATTAAAAATGAATCCACATGAACTAAAAGATTTGTTTTATTAATGGTGAAACTTTAACTATTATCAAATAATATTGAAGGTAATTGAAATATTCTTGCTGAAGAACTAAATTGTCTTTGCTTAATAAAACAAATAAAATGGTATTAAGATATCAATCTCTCTGTGGTTAATTGATCGCAATAAGCTCTTATAAATAAGACACGATTTAGTAACAGTTCGAATATAGAAATGGTTCGAAAGAATTAATGTGTTTAACCCAGATAAGCCTACTGTCCTATATTTAGGACAGTAGAAATAAAAAAAAATATCAGAATACCCTCTTTATCTAAGATTATTTAGTCTTATGATTTGCAGTAAGAAACGTGTCAGCTTTATTAGAAAAAATAAAAAGACAGTTATTTTAACAGTTTTTACCTTATATTTTACCTTATAAGTGTGTAATAAAAGTGCGTTGCAGACATGGCAAATGACAGGTATGTATAAAAAGTTATATTTTACTCGTGAGTTGTTTTTTTCTGTGTTAATATCTAGTTGATAACCTTAACTTTTGTACTAAATAAATATTCTAGCAAAATAATATAAATGAATTACGTATAAATTGTTACAAATACTAGCGTACTATATATAGGACAGTAGGATAATATACATGATTTTAGTACAATAATACAACTTTTTCTTTACAGACCGTTAGCTGCGCATGAAATTTTAGATGCTTTAGAAAATGTTTCTGATAATAAAGAAGATTATAGAGAACGACTGATATGTATTCTACCTCCTCCTGTTGATCCTGACTGTCTCACTGACGAAGATTCGGGTGAAGAAGATAATGTAACTTTGAATAATTTGCCACGAAACATTCTGCTTCAACCGGCTGAAGTAATGATTCAAGGGCAGATTATGGTGAGTGATACAGAAGAAGAACCTTCTGATTCTACAGGTCGAACTAAACGTAGGCGTACCTACGCATGGAGAAAACGGGACTTGGCAAAAAATCCCGTGAATTTGCCAGATGTTCAAGGCGCTTGCCAAGATAAGCGCCCAATTGAGTGGTTTGAAAACTTCTTAGATGAAGATGTTATTTCGTTGTTGGTGTCAGAGAGCAATAAATATGCTGTCAAAAAGAATTTGCCTGGAGACATAACCACTGAAGATATGAAATG
The DNA here is from genome assembly GCA_030295005.1 of Cephonodes hylas. Taxonomy (NCBI): domain Eukaryota; kingdom Metazoa; phylum Arthropoda; class Insecta; order Lepidoptera; family Sphingidae; genus Cephonodes; species Cephonodes hylas. The sequence continues at coordinate 8,454,990 of AP025377.1, read as the reverse complement.
TTTCATCGGCATATTGTTGGTTAGTGGTTATTCATGGCTCCCCCGTAGAAGAATGTATTGGGAAAACTCCCCTGATACAAAAAATGCCAAAAGAGGGCCTAGCCGACCCTCCCATCATGAACATGCTGATAGTCGTAAAGACCAAATGAATCATCTGGTTATTCCTCAATCGAAGCAAACACGCTGTCGTCAATGTCACAAAAAATGTTTGACACATTGCAAGAAATGTGATGTTGGAGTGTTTGTCAAGTGTTTTGAAACATATCATTCTTAAATAGTGTTAATCTAGTAAATTACATATAACAATGGGTAATATAATCAATAGTTATCTAATAAACTACCCTTTTTCATTACATTCTGTTTTGTCATAAATGGTCTTTTATTTCCTCTTATTATCCTACTGTCCTACATATAGGACGGCTGTTTCCCTGAAAGCCTTACACTTAATTTTTTTTTCATAATTTTTTTTTATGTTGCATAAGATCTAATAAACTAAATAATGTAACTTTTTTCAAAATTTTCAGAAAATTTTAGTTTCAGGCTTATCTGGGTTAAAGTTTCTAGTTTAAACAATTAAATTTACTTTTTTTTTAATTGCGTTGTTTCAAAATAATCCTTATTTATCTTTAATTTTATTAGATAACTTTTTATACTTAATATAATTTAGTGATCCGGTAGTAAATGTAGCTCGGTCCAACAATAAGATGACTAGGGAGAATAAATAGGAAAAGTTAGTATGCTAATAACAATTAATTTTTTTTTATTGAATTTATGTTGTTAGCAGCATTAGTTTGATCCATATCGACTTTTCAAAATGATGTGTGCTATATTAAAATAAAAACGTGCAGAAAGCGGTAAAGGAAAATAATATAATAAAACTTACACTGTCTGGGAGTTTTCCAAAGAAATTTGTAAGGATTCAGGCTTTAACTTTAGATGAGGCACGTGCCCGGTAGTGGGACGTATAATAAAAGGAGGACTTACAGAAATTCTAAGATAGTTTAATGTTAAGGATGAAAACCACAATATGCTTTACTTTGATGCAAGAAAACTTTTTTGAAGTAACGATTATATTATAATATTTTTACAAAAGTTATGATAATGTATGCCCTGCCTGTTCGTACCGAAAATATAAGTCAAAAGTTCCTATGTTTCAAAGGCTGGCAAGGCACCAATGATTCGGTGTTGACCACATAACGTCAGGTGGCTCACTATCTCGTTTGCCCCTTTTCCCATAAAATATATCATTTTATTCATTATTAATTGAATACGTTTTGTTTCAGATCGGCTGGCGGACGACAAATGCTTGGTTAGCGGGAAACTTAGCGTGTAAATTCTTCTTGGTACTACGAGCTTTTGGACTGTACTTGTCTTCAAATGTATTAGTTTGCATCTCAGTTGACAGGTAAGATATTGTTGTTTATTTTATTAGTATCGTAAGATATTATTATGTCTTCGGATTTACGGGCAAGGTCTACAAGGTATAACTTTCTTTTCGGTCTTTTGAATAATATCAAAATGTAGCATCTTAAATAGTAGGCTGCCAAAAAGTTCGAGAGCGGCTAAATCCTCAGTTGTACATGAGGGCTGGGCTCTACTACGCACAACTTTAACTACTGTTGAACATAGGAAAGGTTATTACGATCTGGATTTTGCCACTTTAAAACCTGTCTTTCGTTATATATTAGGCATTCCATGCTGCTACTACAAAATTTGTAGCGAAAAAATCTAAAACCAGATAGGAGATCACACGCGCCCATATATTAGTCAGGATTAAAAGGCACAGCTATCTATTTTTACACGAGCGAAAATGAAAAATTCAACGCAGCAATTTTTTTTAAACGACCAATTTTAGCGACTAGATTTTTTTATTTTTTACAAACATCAGCCGACAGCTCCGTATGCTAAACTGCACTAAAAATATTTTCCCCGTTTTTTTCATTCAGAGCGGTGTAGCGCTTAACATCAGCTTGCGAAACAAACTACCTATTACTATAATCTTATAATTATGATGAAAAAAAATTGAACGTTTTGGACGTGTATATGACAGTGGCTTATTTTACAATATAAAATCTACATTTTTTAATAATTATTTAATCGAGAGCTCGGCGTTCATATTAAACAACACAACAGTAATGTTGTTAGTAATAACACGAGATAGGAGTAAGTAGTACTTTTTTTAATATTCTAAGGACTCGCTTAAAAACTTTATGGTGCGTGGGTACACTCAAGACAAACTTAAGATGTGTTGTGGGGCGAGGGAAGTTCTCGATCCCGTCAACGCTAAAAATAATACCGGAATAAAATATGGCATGTAAACGTTTTCGTATATATTTATGTATGAAAAAACTGTTTCGAGCAACTCGATAATATGGTAAACGTTAGACTTCAAAAATAATATTTATTCCCAGTTTCCATTTTTCATTGTTGATGGTTGCATAATAGCCCCTTTAATACGAAAACTTTGCTAGACAAATAGTCTATTTAACACAAAAAATACTTTCCCCGATACAAAAAATATTTTCCCAATTTGGACCAGTGTCCAGTACGTCCTGTGATTAGCGGGTTTGACTTAACAAACAAGCGTCACCTTTCCTGTAGCTCTGCAGTTAAAACAGTTTTTTTCATTAAGAGATTTACAGAAGGGGCCTGAGGACTGGACATGTACACATACACAAATGGGTTATGGAGGATTGAGAAATCCACCTGTGTCTGCCTCTTTGAGGATAAACTTGAGAATATGTATGTATGTATCTATGGATATCGATGCCTCGAATATGTGTAAAAACTGTTTGCAAAATAAAAAACTGGTAATGTTTGCTAAATAATAGCTTATAGCTGAATTTGAAAATAAACCTTTTGCTCATTAAAATATACATAATCATCTGTACCGTCAAATGTACCGAGATTTAAAAAAATATCAGGTGTCTAGGCCAAAAATGTTACACGAGAACAATAATCCGCCAGGGCTAAGTGATGAGAATGGGGCCGTGTTTATAATACAGTTTATCTCTATTACAAAGAAATATGAAATTTGGATCTTGAAACTCCTACCATCTGTAATTTAATGATACTAGGAACGAGCGGGGTTGTTAAAATAAGCATTATACATTATTTTTGCCTACGTTTTATTTGGGGATATTGTCGAGGGACCGATTTGGTGGTGTTAAGGATATTTTAAACTTGCATAACGCCACTAGATTTAAAGTATACTAGATGTGAACCAGTGATATAAGACCACCTAATTCAATTTTAACGGTAAAAAATGTTTTTTTTTTTAAAATACCTTTACTACAAGAAAGATGTTCGTTCAACAAATAGGTTAATTGTCCTTAACGCACTCGAAAGTTTTTCAATAAACGAACAACTTAATCTCTGCAGAATCTGATCTTAAATATATTGCTGGATTCAGAGGCAATAATAGATCTAAGCCCCGTGCAAATATTTACTCTCCTTGATTTACAGCTTACAGTGTAATTCTATTGTTTTAAAGGTTTTTGCTTCGTTATTTTCTTCCATTTTTAATTTGCAACAAATATAAATGTTGGATAGATTATTGAAGTTTAAACAATGTCATAAAAAAACAATTAAAGCTAGTTAACATAGTAAAAAAATCTTATTATTTATTGAAACTAATCTTAAGTGCTTCACAAAATTCTGGTGCCTGAATAAAGATTTAACTTGTGTACTGACACCAGTAAATTACAATGAGGCGTTGCCCGTGGTACCCTTTAATGCAGAAGTAACTATCTTCTTCTTCTTCATCAACCCATATACGCCCACTGCTGAGCACGGGTCTCCTATACCATTGAGAGGGTTTAGGCCATAGTCCACCACGCTGGCCTAGTGCGGGTTGGCGGACTACACACCTAAGAAATTCCTAAGAACTCTTAGGTGTGCAGGTTTTATCACGATGTTTTCCTTCACCGTTAAAGCAAGTGATAATTCAATGTGAATACACACATAACTTCGAAAAGTCAGAGGTGTGTGCCTGGGGTTCGAACCCGCAACCGTCGAGATTCTCGACCGCGCGCCCAAACCTCGAGGCCATCACTGGCAGACTACACACCTAAGAAATTCCTAAGCACTCTTAGGTGTGCAAGTTTCATCACGATAAGTATACAGATATATAAGTCTTTAATAAAAAATATTTTGGGCCATTTATAAGTCTTCAACGACAAGGTCCTTTGTTTGAGAAAAGTCTCGTGTATTTTCTATAACTGGCTGCTTTTTATTATTTCTTTTAGTTCCAACGTTGATAAAACGTCACGTCAAATTTTCTTTTGCTTACGAATGAGACACCTTTTTAGCTCATATTTTTTTTCATACATTACATTCATATACACAACTGTATGTACACAAGGATCTAGGCAGTAAAGAATTTCTTCAATCTAGTTTCGGCTGTCATTTATCAATAACGGACAACTCTTTGGTGATACATAAATTTTTGTAAAAAAATAATAATTATAATCAAGCTTGAATAGAATCTGGGACCTCTCAATGGCACGCTGCTCAATTATGTCGCGATGTAGACATAGCAATCGGATTAATTCAGCAGTTCGTTATATCAACAGCTTTTCCAGATCATTCAAACAAAGGAAATAAATGGAATTAAAGCTATGAACATGTAATGTGATTAATTTTTTTCCCGCGAACTACCAATAGCATATCGGCATTTGGCATTAACCGAAATTTGCGATGTTCCATTGTTTACCATATCCGCGCTTAGTGGAATACATTAATACAACGTGATAATTATTTTATTTATTTATTATGTTTATTGTACGCCATACAAATGAAAAAAGCTTAGGAATTGGTAACAACTCAATATAGTGTCACAAATGCCGGCCTTATCGCTATCGGCGATTTCTTACAAGCAACCAAAGGCAGGATGTCCTACTTATAATAACAGTTATTGTTTTCTTGTATTTTGATGTTCAGATGGGCCCGTAAGAGGAAGGCTTCTTCATCAACCCATATACGCCCACTACTGATTACGGGTCTCCTCTACCATTGAGAGGGCTTAGGCCATAGTCCGCCACGCTGGCCTAGTGCGGGTTGGCGGACTACACACCTAAGAAATTCCTAAGAACTTTTAGGTGTGCAGGTTTCATCACGATGTTTCCCTTCACTGTTAAAGCAAGTGATAATTCAATGTGAATACACACATAATTTCGAAAAGTCAGAGGTGTGTGCCTGGGGTTCGAACTCGCGACCGCCGAGATTCTCGACCGCGCGCCCAAACCTCGAGGCCATCACTGCTTTTGCAAGAGGAACACAATTTCGTTATTTTTTTGCCTGCATAGCTAAAAAATTCTTAGGTTTATTTATTCATTTAAACTTTATTGTACACATATAACTTAAATTAAACTTAAGAATAGACAAAAAAGAAAGTACAAAGGGCGGCCTTATCGCGCAAGGCGATCTCTTCCAGGCAAGGTTTGTAGTACATGCCAACGCGCACTAGGCGAGCGTGGTGGATTAAGGCTTAAATCTTTTTGGTAGAGAAGGCCCGTGCCCGGTAGTGGGATGTATATGTGCTGATGGTGATGACCTTTTATAAATAGATCATAGTCTCTACTGTGACTGCGGTTAAGTAATTAAGTCGTGAAGCGGTTCGGTGAAGAGTATATTGTAGATGACCTAAATTAGGAGGAACAGTGGTAGAAAGCGAGTCAAGTGCCCAGTATAGCAAGAAATAAATCTCGAGGAAATACTTCACTCGTCTTGCGAGTCACTTGTCTTGTCGTATAGATAGAGCAAATTGACAAAGAGTTTCTCTTTAAATAAAGCCATACTTTGAAGCGTTGTACTCTGCATGCTTTTAGCAGAAATATTATGATACAGAAGTAGTGGCATTCTCGACTGCATCCGTTTATGCATATTTTAGCTACGTATCCGCGTCGACAAAAAATTCTCCGTAAATTAGTATCATATTCCCGGCTCATTTGCATTTAAAAATAAGTTTTATAAAGACACGAATAGAAAATGAATGCGAATAAAAGATCCTTCGGTCCTTCTACTCTAACACAAAAATGGTTAAAAAAATACATCAAATTTGAGCAGAGTAATTTTTACGATGATTACAAGTTTGGTGCACACCTAAAAGTTAGTAGAAAACATCTTAGGTGTGTATTTCGCCAACCAGCACTAGGTTAAGGCCTAAAAATTATAAGTTGTAACGGAGCCCATGCCTAGGACTAGGAGAAATATGGGCTGATGATGATGACAAGTTCATTCTTTTTATTATGCAATAATGTTAGGCAGTGATTAAAAGGTAGGCAATAACAATACAAAATAATAAAAATACTCTTATTACTCATACCTACACATTTTACATATTATGTATATTATGGACCAAATTTTAAACTCAAAAAATCACAGGTCAAAAATATTAAAAATATCTGTCTTAAATACCATTAGACACAAGTTTTATTTGAGATTTAAAACTAAGTGATAAAGTTGAAACTAAGCGGTATAAATATCCAAAAGCCCAAGAAATATTTTTGGATCACAAATGTCAAAAATCTCAAATGCTCGACATAAATGAAAATTATTTCGTAACAATCTTTAAGATCCCTTTTATCTTTGTAGAATTTCAGTAACAGCAGCTATGGCATAATACACAAAAAAGAAACATTCCCTTTTGTAAAATTAGCGAAGTGAAGATTCTCAACCTTGTAAGATTTAAAAGGGAATTTTTCTTTGAATCTGCGTAGAAATATAATTTCATTGCACCCGCATTAAGCGCATGCCCTTCGAAATAGCATTTATTCCTTGGATATAAAAAATCCATATTATAATGCCAGCCTGCAGCTTACATCCTTGAAGGACTAAAAAGGAATTTCTTATAAGCCGTAAGGTTAAGAAAAGTTTACACGTGGAACTTAATCAGAATTCCGGGAATATCTTTTCATCTGGATCACGTGCGATAATTTGCTCGGCGGGACCAATGATCTATATTTCAGATAAAACAGTTATCGTGCCGATAATATTGAATCAGTCACATTATTTGGTGAAGAGATGTAATCTTGGAGATAGTTATAAGTAATTTCGATTCGGAAGTAAGTCAATTTTCAGAAGAATTAATTATTATAATATTGTCGTATATAATGGTAATTCCAAAGATCCATGAACAAAGGTAATTACGACATAAAAGTCACCATGTCTAAAACACTAAGGTATTAGTTTATTATAAATCAGAACGATATTGTGCGCTAGTTAATAGTTAAATCACAGAACAGTTGAATAATACTAGAAAGGAAATGTCAGCATGCCAAGCGTGCCGAACCTACGACTTGACAATCATATGTTTGACCCGGCCACTTCGTAGTGATTCGGGCTGCGTGTAATGTAACTTTTATAAATGTGTGGCCACTAATAGCAGCATTTCATTTTTGTTTGTTTGATTTATCATTGGTCGTGTGTTTGGCGTAGAATGAACAGGTGACAGACAAGCAGTGACAGTGAAAACAAAATACTGCCTATTTCCCTTCTAACTGTTCTGTGGAATTCATAGTGCTTATGAATTAGTAGCGTTGTCGACAGATATAAGATGTTATTAATGCTAAAAAGCCGCTTCACTGGGAATTAACTTTATAAATACATACATTTAAAAATCTTTATTAAGTTAATAATGCATAGAAAAACTTGGTTCTGACTTTTTATAGTAGTTAAGTGAGTTAATTTAATAATGTTTCAATGTTTTTGCGTTGGAGTTGGAACGTCTAACGTCTTTATTTTTATTGAAATAGCATTTATAAAAAAAAACATTTCGAACCGTTTCATTTCTGTTAAAAAATACTTTACAAAATAATCCAGATAAAACCTTAGTTACTTTAGCAATAGAATAAGAATTTACAAATTAGCCGTGAGCTGCATTTAGTAAATGACTTAATAAGTCTATTGTCTTAGTTCCAAATATTATTGTACTGTATAGTGAATGGACTATGACCTAAACCCTCTCAATGGTAGAGGAGACCCGTGCCCAGCAGTGGGACGTATATGGGTTGATGATAGTAAATGATATAGCCCAGGACATATCAATCACAGACGTCTATATTGCGCCGCGAGTCAAGATGTAGATTGGTTTCATCATTATCATCAGCCCATATAGGGCCTACTGTTGGGCACGGATCTCACGGTTTAGGCCTTAGTCCGCTGGCCTAATGCGGGATAGTGAACTACACACCTCTGAATTCCTTAGAACCTTTAGGTGTGCAGGTTTCATCATATTTTCCTTCATCGTTAAAACAAGTGATTATTCATTGTTAATACACACATATGTAACTTCAGACTTTGTGGGGTTTAAACTCGCGAGCGTCGAGGTTCTCGACTGTGTCCCTAAGCGTCGAGGTCATCACAGCTTTTATTTTGATTTATTTCAATTTATTTATTTTTTCTTTTCAGGTACTACGCAATACTGCACCCATTGAGATTGCCAGTTGCAAGAAAAAGGAGTAAAACAATGCTGTCTCTGGCTTGGATGATCGCGTTACTCTGCAGTTTGCCTCAGGTAAGTTACTCAGTAGAATTTTCTGTTATATAGCTGTGTGATATCGTCAGTTTCATATCTCAGTAGTGTTTTTAATTTAAAGCACGAACAAACTACAAAAGACAACATATGCACAAAGCGTTTTTGTTAAAGAAGAAAAAAGTTCTAAAGCAAAAATTTTGTCAATAAAACAATAATTCGTTTTAACATTCCATATAAACATTCAAAGTAGGGCTGAACCCCCGATGGATGAATGTATAATGGAATCGTTTTTTGGCATAGTAGCCTAGTATACTATAGTATAGTATAGTAGTTTTGCCAAAATTTTGTACGTTGTGAAGGAATATCGTTTTAAATACGTTTATATACTGCATACGTATATTTGCCAAACGAACTCCGAATGGTATATTGTAATGGAGGCTTTTGAAAGGTGCTTCGGAGGGATGATTTGGATTGGGAACGTGCTCCCGTTTGTGTCGCTGGCACTCATATAAAACCATTAAACAGATTGCACTCGAAACGTAGATTATTATTATACCGTAAGTTTCCATTAAGAGAGCAATTTCTAAAAAGATGAAACATACTTTTATGGAGTAAAATTTACTAGTTATTTAAAAATTAAAAGTCCACTTTTGATGTATAAAAAGGGAAATAGTATAAAATTTTAAATAATGAAGCGGTATTGTCATTAGACTGATATAGAAATCTCCCATCAAAAAATTGACGGCTAGAAGAAATAAAAAGTAAAAATGTTAAGATATTTTGTCTCAAGTGTTTTCATATATAAGTGAGTTTTACATGTTCACGGGAATTGTTTATTTCAAATTCTACGAACATTTTATCCTTTTCAATGTACATTTATTTTGAAGATTTAAAACGAAAATAAGCTGTCAAGATTTACATCAGTCTCTTACGTTCATGTCTACAGACAGGTCACATTGTATTTTATTTTATTTGAAGCCTGACCCAGTTTGCTTGGATCGGTTTTGTATAGTTAAAAATAATATTATCAGAGAATTACACAATTCAGAATTTTTTAGTACTTTAAAATGTGCAGGTTTTCTCACAGTAATATCCGTAAACACGTAAATAACTTCGAACAGGTGATTGTGGCTGAGGTTTGAACTTACAAACATAAACTTCGAGCAAATCTCGTCTTAGAATCCTTTCTGCGTTGTAAAAAAGTCATGTCAACCTGATATTGCTTGCGTAGAAAGTTTCTAAGCCATAGGATGTTCGTGAGTTTTTCCTGTTCGCAGAATACGTCTTATTTTATCACTAAGCTAAAATATAAATCTTCAACATGACAAGGGTTAGTAGCAACTTATTATGATTTTTATTTGTTACAGAAATTTATAGTTAGTAGAGTATAGAGGAAAATTATCCTTTTTTATGGTAATGAGCGGGATAACGCAAATGAAAAATCACTACATTTTTGTCTCTATGAATTCCGACTATTAGTTCTATTAAAAAATATATTATTAAACTAGGATTACTTATTTTCATTTCCTGCATGTATATATTTTAGGTAATATTTTAAAGTAATATATTATTATTATCCTGCAAATAATAGTGTAACATAATCTCACTAGGCAAGCTTGTTTAAAGTTGTCCCAATGCATCGATATCATGGTGGGTCCATCGACTTCGCACGCGAGTAAACCTTTACAAATCACCTTATCCTCTCGAGTAGGTACATATGTTCTTTATATAGAACATATAACAAAAAAATATCTGTGAAAAGATATTAGCAGATCAATCCATTATTTTTCTGCATAAAACGAAATATTCCTACATAAGGTATATTGTCCTAAATTGTTTATCGTACCTAGAAGTACTTAGCCAAAAACTAGATTTAGAAACAAAATTCCTTAAAATTGTCCTTTGGAATACAGGAGTACAAACGAGTAGTTCTTATACGAGTATGCCATTTGGCAGAATGCTTCAAATCAGCATAAAAAAAATATCTGTTATTAATGCAGATTTAATTGAGATCATAAACGTATTCAAAAGGTATAAAAGTGAAATCTACCAACGGGAATTTGAGGCAGTCAGTATCTTAGTTAATGTAATTAAATTATAACTAGACTAATTTACTTCAATTAACAGGCTTTCTCCAAGTCTTGTCTAGACGATATAGAATCGATATCCTTGTGACATTAACTATAACCCCATTAATGAAATTTTGTTAATAGCACCTTATTAGAATGTGATTTAAAGGCTCGTTGAGTTAACGCCGTGACTTGGTCTACATGGACTTAAAAAAGTTGTCTTAACATTGTTATAGCACCTTCTTGGAAATACTAAATGGCCGTCCTTTGATAGTATTTTAGAAACAAATATTTTTTACGAATAATATTCCTTGTGAAAATTAATTAAAATCTAAATACAATATGAAAAAATCACAGAAACTCTTGCTTGCTTTTCGGTAACACTGCCGAAACAAAGCGAACTGCAGAATTCGCTTTGCTATTTATAATTATTCACATTTTGTCCTTTCTTGCTGCAAAATTTGCTAAAGTCCATCTCGTTATATCTTAAATGAATATACGCTTGCAATTTTTCTACCTCGTTAGTTTAACTAGGTTCTTTAAATATGTAGATATGGTATTAGTTTCTTCAAACAAATGCTTGCTGACCGGAATTGAAGTTATGCTTCGGAAGCCTCAAAGGCACGTTTCCAAGTTCTTTTTGAGCGTTTCAAGTATCATCTCTTTAACAGAATTTTTTTCATGAAACCCGGTAGCGAGAATCGTATACAGGGTGTATTTAGACCGTTATCGAAAACTGAGGCAGGTAATAGCGATAGCGATTACAAACCCCTGGCATTAAAGAAAATCCCGACAAAAAATACAATTTTTGAGGTTTTCCATACAAATCACATACTTTTAACACCGATGGTTGTATGGAAAACGTCAAAATTTTTATTGTTTGTCGGGGTTTTTAATATCGCCACTGGGTTTGTGATCACCCTCGCTATTACCTGCCTCAGTTTTCGATCACGGTCTGAATACACCCTGTATATTTTTTTAATATAAATACATTTTTTTTAATTGATTATGGTAATATTTTGTATACATGAAAAATAAAGGTGGACGCTGGAGAAAATACCTGAGGCTTTATCTACCAGTCGAATCTGAGATGTTGTAGAGATGAAAAGCGTTAGTGATGTAAAGGCTTTGAACTTGGGACCGCCGAGATTTTGACTAGACCGCGCGCCTAATGGGCAATTACAACTTGTGGTGTTACTACAAGAAAAAATAAAATAGATTCGTCAGTATCGAGTGTTGTTCAACCGCATAAAGTGGTGACCCTTTTACTTTGGGTTTACACTGGTCTCGAAGCAGTCAAGTATACTTAATAAGCTGAGAAATAACGCTACAGCGACTTCAGGGAACAACGCTTCGTAGAATATTCTTAGAAGTGGCTTGAGTTGGGTAGAAGTTAGGTTTGCATCTGGATTTTGCTAGTTATACCAGTGACGGTACTTGTATAGAAGCCCAAAAGGGTAGGCTGCCTTACAAATTTCGAATAATAGTTTAATCTTTAGCTTTGTGTTTTGTTGAAACCATAGGGTTTCAACCCGCGATCGACGAGATTTCCGACCGTGCGGCTAAACATCGAGGCCATCACGTTTAAATAAGACTGTTTGCTATATATTACCTTACAATAATTTCGTGAGGTCTTTTACAAATTAAAAATTTATAAGTGTAGTACTAAACTGTAAACATACAGAAACAAATTAAGTATGTAAATGAGAGTAAAAAGGATGAATAAGTTGCTTCGTTTACACGGAAAGAGCGGACGGAATGGAAGGTGACGTTATATACTATTCAGTGTCCAGTGTCCTTAACGCGAGATAGATGTTTACGTTTCTCTACACTCCCCATATTTACCTTTTTACCCCAAAGCTGCCAGAAACATTCGTAACTTTAATTTAATTCAACTAAAACCAAATGTACCTTTTGCCGTCTGTTAATGTAACTATTTGGCATAGTATTAGTAATTAAATAAAAAAATTCGCGGTCAAACCAAAGCGTTTCTAAATACCAAACTACATTTTTCTACGTTGTTGTCACCCTGTTTTGATACCAAAGCAGACCCAATTTTGTCATTAATGTTTCATTAACCTACAAATGATACACGTCATTATTAATTTTCGTCTTGTGATTCGAGTAATTTGTAAAATAATTAATTTAGAAACGATGTAGTGTTTTCTGTGAATTTTAATTTATTTTAATTAAATTAAAAGCACACTACGTGTCATGCTTTGTTTAAAGCGTGAAACCAAGAATGTGGGTTCCATACTTAAATCGAATTCAAAATTTAATTAAAACTGTTCTGCGTTAAATTGTTACATAGTGGGAACAAATAAACAGGCATGATTTTAAATCATTTATTTTTGTGTGAAGTCACATTATGAAGGCCTCAATAATTAATTATCAGGCGTGCGGAAAAAAATTGTCATTCGTTGTTTTAGATCTGAGTCAAATGTCTGTTACTTTCTGAAAGTATGTCTGTACCAGCGGTTTATTAGGCACATTAAACACGGTGAAGAAAAACATCGTGAGGTGTACTCACCTGTTAGCTCTTAATAATATTTACGATTTTAAACCCATTACCCTTACTAGGCTAGCTTAAAATGACCTTTACAAAAGTGATGTCGAAATATTTATAGGTTTAAATAATTGTATTGTGATTTCTTTAAAATATTTGGCTCAGACTCGCATTTTACGAGGAACGATTGTGTCCTTTTTATGGCACAAACACGTTGATCGAGGGACAATCTCCTTCGTGTAACATTCGATGTGTGTTTTGAATAGCTAGAAATTGGAATCCCTATTCAATAAGAAATATTGAATACTGTCGATTGTACGCTAAATAATTTATATTTTGTATTTTTATTTGATCAATTTGATCCCGTATTTGAAGTAGGTATACAGGTTTGAAAAATATTAATATTTTGAAATTTACTTCTAGATTTTAAGGATATTTTTTTTTTAATTCATGTTACTTGGGATATATCTATAACCTTTTCTAGCCCACGCACTTTAGATCGTCGATTGACGAGACTTCTTCAACTTTCTTAACGGTTTTCAAATCAATCCTTATCAAAACTTTATTACACGATCACGTTTAAGTTCATTCAGTTAAATCTCAAAGTATTCCGAGTACCCGCTGTCTTATACAAAAGCCTTGTATTTTAATGTTTTGTAGAACTTTATATCTTTGAAAAACCAAACAAGTTCGTGTTGAAATATAAAGTTTCAAACAGCAATTCAAGATCTTTTGCCCTTAAAATGTTTTTTTGCAATGCAATGGAATTCTGGTTCTAACTACGTTTAGTCTCATTTTCTCTCTTGTTATAAATCTCTGCATAGCTATGGCTTTTACTTTTTAATGAATAAGTTAAACTTGAATTTATTTTGTTTCAGAGTCTGGTGTTTCGCGTAATGCATCATCCAAAAGTGCCAGAGTTCGAACAATGCGTCTCTTTCGAAGCGTTTGCCAATCAACGCCAAGAACTGGCATACAATGTGTTCTGTCTTTGTGCCATGTACTTTCTGCCACTGTTGATAATAAGTGTGTGTTACGTGTGTATATTCTACGAGATTTTCAAGAACTCCAAACAGAATTCCGGTGAGTGTTTCAAATTTATTTTGTGTACATTGTGATGCTTATGATTAAATTCGATTGGATTTGTATTTTTCCACCCACGTTTTGTTAACGGTTTTATTCGTGAGTAACATGCCAGTTTTATGCCATTTTAAAGGTTTATTTTTAATTCTGTATCGGTATTGAGAATTACTTAGTTGAAAAACTTAGGTCTTCGCAAAAATATAGTACGTACTAGTTATGATGGGGATCGACTGGGCAGTTTTTTTCTTATACAGTTTTATAAGAATGTTCATGTATTGTATCAAAGAAATAGTTATACACCTCCATTTTCTCAAAGTTACCTATCCTCCGTATCGTTTTATTAGTCAAGGAAAAGCCCGATAGAATAATAATCCGAAGTAGAATCTCGCTTCAAGGTAGGACATTATATAGTAAATGTACTATTAAAAAACGTGGCAACATAAAAAAAAAACAAGCAAATAATTAAAGGTGTGGTTAAAAGTTAAATAAGCGCCTTCCAGATGGCAGTCGAGATTACTTTAGCAAATCACGTGCCTAGCATATTGGCTTTCAGGCAATATATTTTATTAGATATCGTATTAAAAGGAAAGTACCATCAGTATTCGGAACTAGACGATCTAGTATTCATAATGTCGAGAGTAGGGATGTTGCGGATTCAATTTTTTTCACATCCGCGGATGCGGATGCGGATGCGGATTTTAAGAGGCTCACATCCGCGGATGCGGATGCGGATGCGGATCTGTATAAAATTGATCGATTGGTTGATTTGTATAAAATGTTATTGCTTTCCTATTGGTCAATCAGCACGTGCGGTCAACCACTCGACACTCGAGACCGACACGCGCACCTCGCCGCCCCTCACCCCTTTCTTTCTTTTTGCGATCTGCTACACATCCGCAACCGCATCAGCTCCGCAGCGATTTATGCGGATGCGGATGCGGATGCGGATGTCCAAATCGATGCGAATGTTCCGCATATGCGGATGCGGATGCGAATATTCGCAACATCCCTAGTCGAGAGTTATTGAGGGATCAGATGGTGTCTGCCCAAATAATACGTCTATTGCTTTGATAAATATTTATCTATTGCTTAACGTTTCAATCACAGCTGCCTCACCAATCTGATTTTAGCCTAAATACCGTCTCTGTGAATAAACGAGAATTATTATTACTTCGATTTTCGTGTTCCCAACGTGACAGTAATAGATGAGGTTGAAAAGTTTATTTACTTTTGAAATGAAGAAAAAATAATTTGTTGAATCAGTAAAATAGATCACATTGGTATATTCAATACTTTTCTTCATTTTTGCCTCGGTTAGTAAAGCAACTTTAAACATAGAAGAATCCGCTTAAGTTAGTGTTGTTACTTTGTAAGGTAAACTACTAATTTGATGTTGTTTAA
Source organism: Cephonodes hylas (assembly GCA_030295005.1). NCBI lineage: Eukaryota > Metazoa > Arthropoda > Insecta > Lepidoptera > Sphingidae > Cephonodes > Cephonodes hylas. Next base: position 8,439,455 of record AP025377.1, on the reverse strand, counting down.
TTTTGGTCCCTGGTGACTTATTAAAGATTTTCTTTGAAAAATAGTAGGTTTTAATATTACAAACGCGCTTTACTATAAGCCCCATGTTTTTAATTACTAACTTCACAATTTTTTGGTACCCTATTATAAAATTAATGCAAAAAAAGTCTGTCATAAAACTTTTATTACAGTTAAGCTAGCGTCTAAACCCGTCATATGAATTGTTACGATAAATAGTCAGTGTGTAGGCGTCCTACGGCCTGTCACCCTTAATAGCAATACCAGTTACCCGATCTATTTACAGAAAGGGTTTCATTTGTCGTTTTGCGAAGCGGGAGCCTAAAAAACGAGACATATTTATGTCTCGGTCGCGTGGAAATGATAATTTAAAGTAGTTTTGTGTTGCCATAATGGAGAGATTAAGCTACTGTAAATGTTTTTAGAATTCTTTTCGAAGGTAAAATCGTATATAATTACAAGTTATAGAGACTTAAAAAAAGTAATCAATTTAGGTTGTTTTTGTGGTAGCCATCAGTAACTATTTGAGCGTTTAGGTTTTACATTTTAATTTTTATTTAGATTTAATCCATACGAGAGTAGTCTTTTTGTATTTTTTTAAATTACGTTTGGAGATTACAGTATCATAAAATTATGTCGCTATGCCAAAAGGAATTATTTCACAAAACAAGTTTTTAAATGACTCGTGACAAATTTTAGATATAACTTCACCGGTGCGCTCGAAATGCTCTACAATGACGAGTTATTTCGAGAATTGAGTTTTCTGCCTGTTATAACGATTCCATTCAATGCTCTGCATATGTATGGTAATGTAATATTCGTATTGTGACGAATTTCATCCCTTAAATATACCAGATATAGAACACTAAGTTACATAAAATCTGTGACGGCCTGATTTAAGCGTGGGGTTTCTCTAAAGGTAAAGGGATTTAGGCTCTAGTTTACAACAATTTCATTGTTAATTAATACAAACTTAAATCTAATACATAAAGTGGCTATCTTCTAGGTCCTTTGATAGTTGCTCTGTGGCAAGTTACACTAACTTATAGCGCAAAACCTATCGAGGGTGTATTCAGACTGTTTTCGAAAACTGAGGCAGATAATAGATACGGTGATTAAAAACTCCGTGACTTTAAAAAAAAACTATTTTTTATACGTTTTTCTAACAACAATAAATTGTTAGGAAAACGTATTTTTATTGTTTTTTTACCGCCAATGGGTTCGTTTTCATCATAGCGTATTTAGCCTCTATTTTATTTATTACTAGCTGCCCCGGCAGACGTCGTCCTGCCTGGAAAATTTTTAAGCGATGTGTCGACAGCAGCGCAATCTAGCGGGTCCAATTGTGTTTTAAAAACATCTAGGGACCCAGTGACATATGCATAGAAATTTTCATCCCAATCGGTCCAGTCGTTTAAGTGGAGTTTGAATGACGGTTGTGCCACCTGTCAAAAATTGGTCGAAACAACTCAGAAACCTTCTTTAGCTCATGCACAGCAACTTTAATAAAGATTATTACATGATCAAATGCATACTTTACGATTCTATAGAGAAAATACAATCATACAGGAAGATTTGTTCATTTTTATATTAATAGATTATACAAACTGATTCATCCATTTTTGTTATATTGTCTTCCTTTTACAATGCGTTTCATTCTCCTATAATTTTATTTTGCTTTTAACTATTTATAAAGGCTTCAGCCTTAGTCTTATTACTGGGCCCTCATAGACAGAGATCCCAGAGCCGCCAGACGTTACTTATTTTCTGATGAACGAAATATGAACCATTGGGTAGTGTTAGTATGTACTACCATCGTATGCATACTCGCTAACTTGGTATATTTACAGATATTAGCTGGTCAGGGTACTTAAAAGCGTCTTCTCCTTACTAACACTAACAGAATATAAGTAACGTCTGGCGGCTCTGGGATGTCGGCCTATCAATTTTAAATTGTAAACCAGGCACATCCAAGGAAATAATAATAATTAGGCTTTATATATTTTACACAACAAATAGTTCTGAACGCTGACATAAATATATGACTAAAATTAGCCAAATCGGTCCAGCCGTTCTCGAGTTTTAGCGAGACTAACGAACAGTAATTCATTTTTATATATATATAGATAGACTAACGAACAGCAATTCATTTTTATATATATAGATAGGTACAGTTATCGATTACGTCCTGAACACACCTTGTATAAAAATACTTGTGAGCTAGCTAAATAACTTTCCTCTCGTAAAAAAGGAGTTAGGAGGACATAAATCAAATTACTCGAAGACGTCTCTAAACCACTTAGGCAATCATACAGAGATCAATGACTATCTTAGTGTCGTACTTCAAAGCTACAGGCAGTATTTGCGTTTCCATTTAAAATATTAGGCTTAAACAAACAAAATGAAATCTATAGACAAACTTTTCGTCTCTTGTTCAATATTGTTAATGTCCATTAAGGGGTTGTCTTTTCAAGATTAAATTTTTATGTGTGTAAAGTAAAAAGGGTTAAGTAGTATTAAAGTCTTAAAAGGTTGCTTCATATTTTTTTGAATTGATTTTATTGATATTTTTTTGAATTTTGAGTTGATATTTGGAAAGGGTAAGAATTTTTGAAATAATTGTATTATAATAGTAGTTGGTCAGCTTCGTTTCTCTCGCGATAGAAATATCTTTTTCTTCTTCATCAACCCATATACGCCCACTGCTGAGCACGGGTCTCCTCTACCATTGAAAAATATGCAGCGTGCGATTAGTCTTATTCATAATATAAGTGTACTCAATAACAGCGCAAAGACAAAGTTCAAGACCTCTTGTATCTTCTAAGTCTATCTAAGTTGTGGAGTTTTATAAGACTAAAATAACAGAAAGACCGAGTTTGTTTCTAATTTTAAGTATAATATTAAAGATGAGGCCAAGGTGTGGTGGGGAGTAAATTTTATTCCATGCTCATCCTCTCGATAACACAGGTACTTGACCTACTACTCCATACTAGATTTTATTAAAATCCATAGTACTTTTATACACACACTTTTTGCAAATTTTCGCAATTAAATATTAGCGTGTATATTTTGTGCCGGAATAACCAGCTTCCGTTGTGCTTTTAACATTCCTAAATACTTCTGAGTACAAAGTATTTCTTAGTATAAATAATGAAGGTCCTTAAAGTTACCTATTTCCCGGAAGTTTATAATTGCGAAGATGTTTTTTGCTTCATACTCTTGATATTGAATTTTGCTTTAGTAACTTCCATATAAAGTAAAACAAAAAGGATTTCGTTTCCATAAACAATATTATTGTTATTTAAATGTTACTTATGATTGAATTTGACAGCCCCGTGGCGCAGTTGGCTAGACACCAGCTTGCGAAACGAGCGGCCGCGGTTTCGATCCCCGCACCGAGACAAATGTTTGTGTGATCCACAAATATTTGTTTCGGGTCTGGGTGTTTGTGAGACCGAAAAGTCTCTCGTAGATTCTGATACCCACGACACAAGACTCGTATCTTACTGTGGGGTCAGGAGTCAGGACTATGTATGTGACTGTTGGGTGTATTTATTTATTTTATTTATTTAATTTAAGAAGCGGCTTTATTAAATTAGTCATAACATGTGTGTCCAGCAGTGGACGTCTATAGGCTGATGATGATGTTCTCTTTAGACAGGAGTGATGAGTCGGACCACAGCAGGGTGATGCTGCGGCGGTCCGACCAGCGACCACTGGCGCGCGCTCGACGAAGAACTCTTCGAATGACGGTTACCATAGTAACAGTGTTCGCTTGCTGCTGGCTACCATATGCAACCATGACGTTGTGGTAAGTACAGCTTCTCTTCTACATAAATACACGCATATAGTTAGAAAGGGATAGAGATCTAAACAGGGTGAATTCAGACCGTGAACGGAAACGAAAACAGGTAGTAGCTGCGGGGATTTCTAACCCATTGGCGTTAAAAAAAATCGCGACAAAAAATAACAATTTTTATGTTTTTACGAACAACCACGTAGGTACATATGATACCTACATATGTTTGTGATCACCGTAGACTTTAGTTTTAGATCACGGTTTACATATTCATTTATTTATTCATATATCCATATGTACATAAATATATATCACCGCCGAGCACCTATGACGCGGGAGAAACTAGCATAAAAGTAACATTCCTTTTGTTTTGATCTTCTAAATGGAAAACTTATACAGGGTGTATTTAGACCGTGATCGAAAACTGAGGCAGGTAATAGCGATGGAGATTACAAACCCCCTGGCATTAAAGAAAATCCCGACAAACAATAAAATTTTTGAGGTTTTTCATACAAACCACATACTTTTAGCACTGATGGTTGTATGGAAAACGTCAAAATTTTTATTTTTTGTCGCGATTTTAATATCGCCACTGGGTTTATGATCACCCTCGCTATTACCTGCGTCAGTTTTCGATCACGGTCTAAATACACCCTGTATACGCTCCAATATGCAGTATACTATGATGTCAACATTTTGTTTGTTCAACAAAATATATTTGTCTATTGGAATTTGATCTTATTGATATGAAAAGTAGTGCTTGGATGTTTGTTGATTGCGCAAATACGGTAACGTATTGGAAAGTTTGGCGGACCTAGTTTTATTTCCAGGCTTGCAGGAACTATTTGATTAATACTTATTACTTACTTGAAGGAAAACATCAGCAGTAAAACTCCACATTTTAAACTTTTAGGACCGTCGCTTAGGGGGTTTAGATGCGTAGTCCATTAACCTATACGAGACCAGCGTGGTATACTACGGGTTAAAACCTCTCAAGAACAGAGGATGTACAGTCACGAGCATAAATATGTTCCTGTGGGCAGGTTGGCAAAAATATCTGTCCCAAGATCGAGTTCAATAATATGTGCCTACACGTACGCAGCAAAAAGATGTGACATTATCCGGCTGCATAATGCAGTGCCGTCAAAATGATGTGATACACTCACGAAGCATAAATATGTGACACCACTAGGCGGCAATAATATCTGACATAATTTTATCTTCAATTAAATTTAATTTACAGTTTATATGAAATAATTAAAGAAATTAATTTTATTTTACATTGTTTTAATATGGCTATAATTTTATACTATATTTATGTCTAGATATGGTCTAAATCGCGACTAAATTTAAATATTTACTTATTTAACCCTAGAAGACTAAGCAAGTTATTGCCGTAAATTTAAAATTCAGCTTTGCAGCTTCCGTATAATTAATAAAATTAATGATGGGAAAGGCCCGTGCCCAGAAGCGGGACGTATGTATATAGGCTGATGATGACGACGACATTAAATTAATGCATAGTCTTTTTTAATGAACCCGCGATTTCCAAGCTGTTATTACCTGATACTAATGACGCAAAAAAATGACTGGAATGTGAGAAGGAAGACCATATCGACGTTGATCCTGCGTATGATTCAGTCAAGAAGCATCTAAAGTAAACAGGGTTGCCAGCAAATCTGGCAATCTAAAGGAAACGTATGTATGTTCGGGAGCTGAACGACGTTCATAAGGAACTTCTGGATTATGCCGAAGTTCCTTCAACAGGGGTAGTTGCCGTTTTGGAGGCATAGATGGCTCGGCTACGGGCGGTTGACGAAAGACGCGTAGAAGAGATAAATATCTTAATTAGTAGATAAAATATTTGTCTTATAATATGTATGGCTTCCTATCTTCCTTCCTAAATCTAAGAGTCCCCCGATCCCCCTCCAACTTCTATGGATAACGTGATCATCTAAAATTATTACTAACCAGCTGTTTTCTTCTCTATTACTTGGTTTATATATTTAAATCCTTTAAAAACGACTTTGTCCTACAGATTGTGTTGTTAGTTATCGCGGTACTAATAATTTAATATTTTGATTTAAAATTATGTATCTTTGATTACAAGCTTTTATTACAATTTTAATTTATTTAATTTCACCTGTTCCATTTTTTTGGCTTTCTGTAATGAAATTTTGCAAATTAAATTGAATCCACTTCCCAGTCTCCAACAGAGCTAAAATTTTGCATTCATATATAAATCGGTGAAAATGCAGTATTATTATGATATAGAGCTGATCTGATGATGGAGCTGGAAAATGGCCTTAAAAACTCTGTAATTATACGTCGCAAGTTTGGGCTCGTTAGATTCGTCTTGACGAGTATCTTGGTTGCCGTAAATATGCAACTCCGTCTGCGTAGACTTTAGGGTTGAGTGCAGAAAAATAATATAAGTAAATCTATAATGTATGTCGGCTAAAATGACACTTACTGAATTTTTAAAAAAGCCTAGGTCTTTTTTTAAGGTCCTTTTTATCCAAATCAAAAATCATTTAAATTACACCCCGGTTATCATCTTGTATCAAAGTTTTCGCCAATACAAATTAAACGAAACCAAACTCGATGGGGTTGGTCGTTTAATTACGGAGTTCCTATGGCCACCTTGTAGCTCCATTATCAGATCAGCTGCATAACATAATAATTTGAGGTAAGTTTCACTAAGCACTTTAAACGCTAGAGCTAGGTTTTTTATATAGGATCTTGATCATTTCGAGCGCACCTTTAGAAATAAAGATGGCGCATAATGGAAATATATAACAATTTTTCTCTTTTTTTCTCTCATACGTCGATAAAGAAATTTAACTTCAAAACAATATTCCTTTAATTATTTCGTATTCGTTCGTTTAAATAGTAATTACGATCGTTAAATTGTTCTTCGCTAAACTATCTTACCAATATTGTTTTGGGGAATACAACACACACCATTGATCAAAATATATACCTATACTAGATTGAAGATCGCAAACATAATCACTTGTCTTAGTGGCACCGGTTGCATATATTTACACATTTTTAATTCAGACTTCGATTTGTAAAGTATTAAATTGAAAACAAATCCTGGTTACAATTAACCTTAAATCTTTACAATTGGATTTTATATAGCTTACAATAGATTTGAATTTAAGACGTTATGTCATTAAAATACAGAAAATAAAAATGTAATTTTAAATTTATGTCTTTAATAAATCAGAACAAATATTTTAAAATAAACGTCACACGCAAGTAATAAGATTGAAAATTATTTGGTCACATTTGGCATTCACGTTGTTTTGGTACTAAATATTTCTTAGTGCGTTCACTTCGAACAGTCATTTTGTCATAAAGTGTCTATTTTTTCATTCTGTTTGGTCTTACTTCGTAAGTGTATACGAGTAAAAATCGTTTTCATTCACGTCACAAGTTATGGTATTGAGAACTAATTATAAAAAAGAAAAATGCAATTGCGTTCAGAGTCAGGCAGTCGTTAATGGGTGATTCTTTTTTTTCGTGCATATTCCATGTCCAGTGAAAAAAATATCATTTATCGACTTATTACCGCATTTATTTTTATACAAAATGAAATGTAGTAATGCTATGCGTATCTGCCAATTAGATTTGGTAACTAAACTCAAGTTTTTAATGACTTTAACGTTAAATAACCTAGCAAAATCTCATTTTCTTCGGTGTCCTTTTCCTACTTTCATGAACACTTTCTCGTTTAAGAGAGAAAACGATAATGAATATGAGCAAATTTACCCATATTCAAAATCTGCATGAAAAATACTATAGACTTCAGTTTAAAATAATTAAAATAACACCTTTATATATTAAAATATTATATCATGAATGTTTGTCATAAATTTTCTTTCATAGCCATCGCTACAACTTCAAATGAAAATTATAAGAAAATGGCTAGCCTTATTCCTGTTATATAATCATAGGCGCCCCCACGCATTCCTTGGTCAGGCAGTAAACATCGTCGCAAATGCACACTAGTTCCCAGTAAAGAAATATTATCGTGTTAACTGTTAAATTTGGGGATTATTCTGGAATCGTTCTCTATACTATCGTCGATATTTCAAATAAGTACTTATCATTTTTCGTATGATGTAGTTAGATTCATGTTCTAATATATGATTATTAACATCAGTATATGCTCAAAATCAAGTTTTTTGAGGCATATAGACATAAAACTAACTTAAGTGGTAAAACCTCATTACTTGCGCCCTCACTACCTTCGTTTTCCGTCGTTTTTAAAAGCGATGGTAATTAGGTCTTTACGATGGCTATTAGATTTTGTTTATGTCAATTGAAACTCTGTGGTTGTGGGGTCAAATGAAGACGTATTACTTGGTTTTAGCTTTCCAAATTCATCATCTAAATGTTAAAAATGACTTATTATGTTGAAAAGTGCTTATAAAGTAGATTAAATATCTAACCAGTACATAGACTATTCTTACTGATACACTTCTTTTAACTGGTTGCTACGCTCATCATGTCGAATAACAAAAAGCAAACATTGGAACAGAAACGTGAACGAGATAGATTACAAAAACGAAAAAAAGGATTAAGAAATTAAGAATGATCCCGAAAAATATGCAGCACCGTAGGCAAAAGAAAAAGCTCGCTACTTTAGAAGAAAAGAACAAAGTAAAATAAAGTGGGGAAGACATGACACCTAGACAAATAAGAATTAAAAGAAAAACATGGCAAATCAACTTGAAACGTAACTATGAAAGAAAAAAGAAAGAAAGAGGTATCCTGCAGCTATTCATTGACAATTCTCTACCAAGTAGTAAAACTAAAATGCCCACAGTTAAAGAACAAGATCCTCTCTCAAGACCGGCTTCCATTTTCATATTTAATTCATCCCAAAATTGTTTAAGTTCGCGCAATAGTAAATCTTGTCAAAATTGTTTCAAGAAGGATGATCTTTTGAGATAACTACGATATGGCCATAAGAAGCAAATAGGCATCTTAAAACAAGAAATAGACACAGATAAGAAGGAGAAAGATTCTTTGAGTAAAATGGTTATTAGATTAATAGAAAAAGAATTGTAAATTCTGAGGAGAAAATAGACTCTTGTAAGAAATGTGAACAAAGATAGGCGTAAAGAAATTAAAAAGAAACTAATTTTCACTGAAGTCCTTTCAAAAAGTGTTGGACAAAGATTTAAGAGTTTAATAAAAAAAGATTAGAGAGAGAGTTCTCCAAATTATTAATGACAGAAAAAGAAAATTTTAATAAATATAATTTCTTGACACAAACAAAAGCATTTGCAATAAGAAAAAATTTAAAGAAAAAGTGAATTAACTAACAAAGAAAACTTGACTGAGCAGAATTTTTTTGAGTTTTCTGAAGACGATGCATTGACTCGAATCGCAGCTGATAAAAAAGAATATATAACAAGGAAAAAGTAATAATTATATTAAAAACTGAGTAAGAGTAAGCCAATGTCATTACCATCCTTAGTGTTATCATTACCGTCTAAATCGAAAAATCGTTAGAATTTTCGAATGCTTATATTTTCGTTGTTATCTATAGAAAGTCTGTATAAAATAGAAAAAGGTGATGAGATACCTATCAAGTATTGATATTTGGTAAAAAAATTACACAATTTGAGAATAATTTTGAAAATAAGAAAAGTGTCGAAATCTGCACGAACGAGGCGAATCACCCTAATACGTCGTTTGAAGTATGTGTAAGTTAAATCAGCCATGTCTCTTAAATCTATTAATTTAAGAAACCATAATTTTTAGTTTTGCGCAAAGATCGGTTTTACAGTATTTACAAATATTTTTTTACAATATTACTCACTACCAAGCCAGCAATCATTATTTGTGGAATTATATCTGAATTTAAAAGCAGTCATGGCCTCGAGGTTTGGGCGCATGGTCGAGAATCTCGGCGGTCGCGGGTTCGAACCCCAGGCACACACCTCTGACTTTTCGAAGTTATGTGTGTATTCACATTGAATTATCACTTGCTTTAACGGTGAAGGAAAACATCGTGATGAAACCTGCACACCTAAAAGTTTTTAGGAATTTCTTAGGTGTGTAGTCCGCCAACCCGCACTAGGCCAGCGTGGTGGACTATGGCCTAAACCCTCTCAATGGTAGAGGAGACCCGTGCTCAGCAGTAGGCGTATATGGGTTGATGATGATGATGATGATGATGATATCTGAATTTGAATTACGGTCTAGTTTTTCACCAAATTCAGTGGTATTCGTTTTAAATTTATCAAAACTCTGCTAGGGAATCTAAAAAATGCTCTACTCAACTTTTTTCTTGTTACGTCTTAGCGTTAGCGACGATTGGACATTCCAAATTTGTAATAAGACCACACTTTTTGTTGTGCGCTGATTTCCGGGCTATTTTTGAATCTAGTACCTATACATTTGATTGAAGACACATAACTTTAGTGTCATTTATTATTGGACTTAGTAAATATGTGATATGGTTGTGCTACTGGCTGCATATTGGCCACTCTAGGGAAACGTCACTGATGTCTGTTTTAAAAACAAAGTGAACTGTGACTCATGTCACGCTCTGAAATAGTATCCAAAGAGTTTATTATCCAAAATCAACAAAAAAAAATTAAAAAAAGCAATTGAAATTGAACTGAATTGTAAATCTAAACCATCCTGGAGTCCATTTGAACACACACACAAAAAAAATCATTTAAATCGGTCCTGCCGTTTCGGAGGAGTTTGGGAACATTATACGTTCAGAAGAAATACATTCGTTCGTTTCGTTCGAGCCAGAATTGGATCCCATTGCTAGACCATGAAACTCAGATACAAGCGGATTCTCAATGGGATTTAAATCTAGTCTCTTTGGAGGAAATTAACTAATATAATTATTTAAGAAAAATCAATTCGCTGTATAAACTGTATTAAAGATAAATTAATCGGAGCAATCGTGTCAAAAGCCGCTTCCGTTTAACACAATATAACAATTCCTTAATGTCACATCAGCCGTAGGCAAAATATATCTACGTATTAAATGACTATTTGAATTTGGTATATCTAGATATCTAGACAGAAATCTACACAAATACTATAAAGAGGTAAAGCTTGTGACTTTGAACATTCTTTTACCAATAGAAAGCTTCTTTATTTGTAAGTGTCATAAGGTAAATATTAATCGGAAAATTGATAACAATTTTTCATTGTAGCCGGTTTTACAAAGCAAATCGAAGAACAAACAGTCGAACGGAAACGTTTTTTATGAACGTTGCTTTACCCCATATTTGCTTGAGTCCTAGAGAAAAGTTATAGAGCTTGATCATCATTATCATTATCAGCCCATATACGTCCCACTTCTGGGCACGAGCCTTCTCTATCATTGAGAGGGTTAAGACCTTAGTTCACCACGCTGACCTAGTGCGGGTTTGCGGACTACAAACCTGAGAAATTTCTAAGAACTTCTAGGTGTGCAAGAGTCATCACGATGTTTTCCTTTATCGTTAATGCAAGTGATTTTATTTATTTTATTTTATTTTATTCGGGTGGCTCACAGCTATCGAAAGAAACAAAAATACATTTGACAAAATGCATATGAAAGATAGTTAATTACGAGCCACCGCAGATAGGTAAAAAAGGTACATATTTATGTCTTACTATCTTAAAATTAGTTAACAAAATTATCTACTAACAATGACATACTTATACTAAGGAAAATATTTACAAAAAGAAAAAAAAGGAAAAGAAAACCGTATAAAATATTAACAATGTGGCATTATTAAAACAAAACAAAGAGTAAATTTATAAAAAAAAATAAAAACAATCAAATCTCAAACTAATCGCCACGAACATTAGCAAAATTTTTAACTAAAGCCTCTCTCACACAAGCAATTTTGCTGCAAAACAGATCTACCCCCACATCTTGAGGCAGTTCATTAAACGCCTTAGCTGATCGCAGCATAAAACTATTCACTCTGTAGTTTGTTCGTGCAACCGGAATGAAAAGAATATTCTTTCGTCTTGAATTTCTAAATGGACAGTATAAATTTACTTTGGCCAGAAGTTGTGGATAATCGACCAGCGACTGAGCGATTTTCATTAGGAAAGAGACATCGGCAATATGTCTTCGGACTGACAATGGTAATAGATGGAACCGAGCACACCGCTTCTCATACTCATCTTCGGGAATTTTAAATTTAAATCCTAAATACCTTATAAATTTCTTTTGAATTCTTTCAAGTCTATTCGAGTGAATGATGTAGTGAGGATTCCAAACTTGACTTGCGTACTCGAGGTTACTCCTAACATAGGCGCAATACAGGATTTTTATAGTCTTCATATGTTTGAATGATTTTGCGCACCGAAAAACAAAGCACAAGTTGCCTTTTTTATTATGTGTTCTATATGATGTCAATACAATGACTTGTTATCCATGATGATACCCAAATCACGTGTGAAGGTAGTTCTTAAATAAGGTGATAATTCATTGTTAATACAGATATAACTTCGAAAAGTCAGAGGTGTGTGCCTGGAGTGTACACCCGCGACCCGAGAGATTCTCAACCGTGCGCGTAAACCTCGAGCCCAGCACTGTGAAGCTTGATAATGCCTATAAAAAAGTCAGCGACAGCATTTATGTCTAACTTTAAATATAACTGTAAAAAAATGTTTTGTATATTGAAGAATAATTTAAATCATTACTTTATGTTAATTAATCAATATTATCAACAATTATGATTTTTTATTAAAATAAGTGAGTTTATAGTTATACTCTCAAGTGTTTAAAACAAAATATTTTTTTCTTTAACTGCATACAATTTCCACGAATGGTTAAAGAGATAATACTGACCTAGTTATGCAACCGTGACTGTGCCGTAATCTATTTAGTGATATTTTCATTAAAAATAGATAAATACAATATTTTTTGGCAGTCAGGAAATAAATTATGACATTCAGTATTAACCGAACTAAAATCACAATTTAATCGCAAGTAAAAATGTTTACCCCTCAACGAAGCGAGCGCGGGTCGGCTAGTATAGTATAAAAGTACAGCCATCTTGAAACAATGTAAAATAAAATGTATTTCTTTCATTATTTCGTATAATTATTATATTAAATTGAAGTATAAAATTATGTCAGATATTATTGCCGCCTAGTGGTGTCACATATTTATGCTTCGTGAGTGTATCACATCATTTTGACGGCACTGCATTATGCAGCCGGATAATGTCACATCTTTTTGCAGCGTACGTGTAGGCACATATTATTGAACTCGATCATGGGTCAGATATTTTTGGTAACCTTCGCATAGGAACATATTTATGCTCGTGACTGTACGTACCTGGCAGTGGGATGATGATGATGATGAAGTGTGTTAATTTTTTAAAGTGTAAGCAAAAAAATCAGGTGAATTATTAGCGTTACTCTCATATTTTACTAATGCAGTTTTTGTTTATTATAAATTATTATATTTAACATAAACCTCGAATCTCACTGGAAATTAGTGTCGGTTATTTGTAACGTATACCATGTTGTCATTTTATACGTGACTGGGTAAATTGCGTAACAAGATTCCGTTCCAACTAAGAGCCGCGAAGTACCGATCATAAAAAGCGCTCATTTTCTATCAAATTTACTGTACGAATATACGAGTAAGGCTTTTTGCTCACGAATAATTAAGCGTGACATTTTCATTCACTATACCAATAGATATAAAGTGTATCTCGACTAAAAAACTAAATATTAATACAACTTGTGACTTTCATGAACCTTTTTTTCGTTAACCTAGCTAGATATTTTTGTTAATGGTATATTGGATGGTCGAGGCGTCAGCTACAAAAACGGGCAACATGCTAACCTGTAACATTTGAAGTTTAGAGTAGTAATACCATTATTTATGAACATATTAGATTCCGGAACGGGTAGGCAGAGTGCATTTTCCATGTTCTCGTTTAGATCTTAGTTCTATGTAATAAAAGTGTTAGGCTATCGAAAGTGTTTGTAAATGAAGTCACTCATGAAAAAATTAGCTTGAAAGTAATTAATAGGCAAAAATGTTGCCAGGATCCTCTACAATATGTGTGTGCTAATAATAAAATAATTCTAATACAGTATCTTTGAATTTGAACTATGAAAAATGTATACTGTTGGTCTGATTTTGAAATTCCTTAAAGTACATATATCGGTATGTTTTAGTAATATTCTATAGTCGTAATGATATAAACGTAGTGATTTTTATGCCTATATAGAGGGAACGCCCAATACGACGGATTTTTAATGAAATTGAACACACTTATTTTATCATTACCTGTTTTTTTGCCAACACGTCGAGATGAATTTTATTTAAATGTCGAGTCCCATTTCCATAACTTATAAGGTTACTTTGCATGCGTAAAAATGAACTTTCTTTTTGCCTTAATATCCCAAGTTCTGAGTTATTGTTTAATATTAAAACCATAGGTCATATAAAAGTACGAAACGATTTTGTAAACAGCACTTGGTTCCAAGAAGTGGTATTTAATAAACTTGACCTTTATAGCTGTAAAAACTACGAAAGAAAAAAATACACAACCTTTTTGGCGAGAAAATGTGATTGTCTTTTTTTTCTTTCTGCCAGTATTTTATTAGACTTCCATTCTAGACTTTTTATAGGGCTTGACCCAGAAATGTCTTCTATTTTTTTTGTTAAGGGATTCCATTTGTATGTGATACCAATTCGTATACTGATATTGGAAACCCATGTATTCAAATTTCGAGTATTGTAGTATTTTTTTTACTTTTGTTGTTGTATATTGTACTACATAGTTATGTTCATCCTTTTTTATTGTAGAGGAGGTCCATCCACGGTACATATATAAGGTGGTAAAGATTATTTGATACTAGCTATTTCCCGTGGTTTCCTTTACGTGAATTAAGAATTGCGTCCACACAAATGAAAAAGCTCTATCTATTTATCTATGTAATGTTTCTTACATTGCTACATGTTATTACTTTATTAACACCTTTGAGAACCCTTTACAAATTTAGCATTTTTCTCAGGTAAAACCTCTCTTCCAAATGTCCCTAGAGTTTCAAGCATCGCTGTATGAAATCCTACTATTATTATAAAGGCGAAAGTTTGTAAGTATGGATGTATGTTTGTTACTCTTTCACGTAAAAACTACTGAATAGATTTGAATGAAACTTTACCACAATATAGCTTATACATCAGAGTAACACATAGGATACTTTTTATCCCGGAAAATGATTTGAATGAAATTTGGTATAGAGAGAGGTAGAGCTCACAGAATTAACATGGGATAGTTTTTATCCCGGAAAATTAAGTATTCCCGTGGGAATGGGTATTTCTGGATCTACCAAATCGATTTGAATGATTTTTGGTATAGAGGTAGGTAAACATGTTATAAATGCAAAAATCTCTCTGCACTTAACCCTAGAGTCTACGCGGACGGAGTCGCGGGCAAAAGCTAGTATAATATAAATTGTTTAGACTTGACAGAGTAATAAAAAGACGAACTTGTTTTCGCGTTATCAATATTAGTCAGGATTTTTATTCGTAGGTATTCATTGCCTCAAAATTGATACTCTGATAATAATTGTTTATTAGTTAATTACCAATAATTTGCTTTGTGATGTCACGGCACACGTATCTATGTGCAAAGTTTTTGAATTTGTAATCAAAACATGGGAAGGCTCGCCTCTATTATGTGGGTTGATTAAACTATTGCGAGACAAACCTTAGTGTATCTATATTTGTATACATTCTGATATTGCATAAGTATTGTATTTCAATGACGAAATTCTTTAAACTCTGTAAGTAGTCCGAAGGTCTATCTCAAGATTGGCGTATGGGCACAAAACGAAATTGGACAAAAACAGACCAATTTTTTTAAAACTGAAGTGAATATTCAAGTAATCGAGAAATACAGTCGTGAGTGACTTATATTTATTCCTTTAATTGATCGTATGTATATTTACACCTTTTCCAAGAATTTCTATCAAAGCGAGACGGTGTTGCTAGTACATAAATATTTAACAAATAAGCCGCTCTTGAACGAAACAGATCTCTAGACACTTCAAGACAACCTTCGCCGTAATGATGATTTATGAAAACGATTTGTGCGTGACTTAGAACTCTTTCTATGGTTGTAAATAAACAACTAATATATGTTATAGACAATTTCTTTATTCTAACTATAAAGCGAGGGTAAGTCCTTTTATTACTAAGTAAGAAAGTCACTCAGCGTCATAAAGGGAGCAATGCTTGGACTTTCTCTGGTGGATAGAATTTGTGATGAAGTCATATGTCAGAGAACATTAACATACAATATTTAACGTAATATTAACATGGTTACGATATTTTTCATTTTACTTAGATAAACAATATTGTTGAAGCACCTACAAAGATTATGTCCGTAATAGTATTTCCGTTTTGTCCGTCGTGGTCAAAGCAGCGGACGTACTGAGCCAGCCACGCTATTTATTCGCTTCCGATAGTTGGCTGACAATATTAAGCTGACATCAACTGTGTGCGTTGTAGTGCTTTGTAAATAGAAAACTGTAAAAATAGATTTGGATAGTGTAATGTTAGTTGTTCCATACTGGCATGATAAAGTGATTGATGGTCATCTTCATCAATCAAAATGGTCATAAAAGGAATTATGCCTTAGTCCATCACGTTGTACACCTAAGAAATTCCTAAGAACTTAAATGAGCACAGGTTCCTTCGAGATGTTTTCCACTTAACATACTCGATAATCAATTATGAATACACATATAGCTTTGAAGTTAGCAAGCCTGGGTTTTGAACCCGTGACAGCAGAGATTTTCGACCGCACGCCTAAACCAATTTACTGATAGGCCAAATAATAAATAGTAATAATATAATCTCGATCAACGACAACCTTCCTCCTCTGTTAATTGGAATTTACCCTTAACTTCTTCAATTATGAGGAATTACGAGATGATTGTTTAATAGTTAAAAAGGCTTTAAAGGGTGGAACGCCTGGCATTGTTGTTTAATTGCCTTAATTCTTTAATAATTTTACTCTTTTGAATTATCATACTGATGTTGTAGATTTTTTTTTATTGATTTTGTTGTACACTTTAAAATAGTTGTAAAATGACCATGAACATCATCACACATATTCATCTCACTGCTGGACACTGACCTCTACAACTGCGAGGTTTTAGGCATAGTGGATCATGCTAGCGGAATACACACAAAACAAATGCCTGATGTGCCGGTTTCATCACGACGTTTTCTTTTCAACCTTATCCTACACCTAGTGTCGAGAAATTATTTTCAAGTGTTAAAAGGAAGTTTTAAAGCGCTAAAAAGTAATATAGCTCATGTCAGACTTTTAGTCAGTTTACAAAATGGAATTACAATATGACCTCGCCCTATACTCCGTTGGAATGATAAAGCTGTCATTTCAATTCGAAATGTCGTATAAAATGTGTAATGAAAGAAAATTTGTAATTCGTAGAACTTGACATTAGAGCCCTGAATTACGTCAAATTTGATACAATAACGGCTACGCTTTAAGTCATAATGAGGCACCGAGACAAATTTTTGTGAGATCAAGAGATGAGTTTTGGTTCTGGATGTTTGTGAGACCAAAATTAATCTCTTGTAGTTTCTGATACTCACGTCACAACACTCGTATCTTAATGAGGGGTCAGGACTTGGTGTGACTTGGGGGTATTTATTTAAATGTGATATCACGGCACGGTAACTAAATTTCAACGTATTATTTGCATATTCAAGCGGACAAAATCACGATAAAATAATATTGGCTTGATGGAATTAAAAGATTTGCGCTTAGCGAAAACAATCTACGTTATTGAAAGTTCGGAATGACTCATCAGATTCACATGTTTCGAATTTTTTTATTCTACAATCCAACAGCGATTAACCTATTCCTAAACTATGACTAGGTCATTACTCTGATATCCGACGGTATAGTTCGGCCAATTTAACTTTATCACTCATACACTCACGAGCTACTAAAACTGTTGTTATTGTTTTCTACTTCAACAACCTCACCTAGTAACTTAAAACTCGTTCGTATAGTTGGCATTATATTTATCATTTTGTTGGTTTTCTCAGAAGATAATAACCCTACATAAAACTGTTAATATTAAAGTTTCTAAAGAAAACGGTTTGTGAATTATGAAGAATCAGGTCAGCTTTTCATACAACGTTGAAGGGGGATTGTTTGACCTAAGCGAACAATTATTCCGAGCGCTGAATTGGAAAGAATTTAAAGTATCCTTTCCGGCTCTCTCTAGGTATCGAATAGAAAATATAAATGTTTCCCTCTCGTTAAAAGAAGGTAAATTGATGACTGGTTCAATCTCTGGAATCCTTTTTATTTGTTAATAGTCTATTATCTTCCATTATCAAGTTAGAATACGCTTAGTTTCTAAACATCAAGTGAACGATCCTAGTGAACTCTGAATTGAATTCTCAGACAAATATATTCCCGCTGAAACCTTTTCCTTTTTTCGATTCCGACGTCGATGTTACATCTATACTAATATTATAAAGCTGAAGAGTTTGTTTGTTTGTTTGTTTGTTTGAACGCTAGGATCTCAGGAACTACTGGTCCGATTTGAAAAATTCTTTCACTGTTAGATAGCACATTTATCGAGGAAGGTTATAGGCTATATAACATCACGCTACGACGAATAGGAGCGGAGCAGCAATAAAGAATGTTTCAAATTCGGGGAGATTTTTTCCTTTTTGTGAGCTTCCGCTGCGTGCGCTGCGAAAACGGTTAAAGTTTTGCTAAAATAATGTATGAGAGAAATATTCCTCTTTAAAAGTTCTAAAAAAAAGTCCGCGACAGCATATGTCTATTTTTTAAGGTTGTCTCACTATAACGTTTTTATCGTAACCAAATTTATTTTAAATTAAAGTTTTATTTGTGAAGGTGTTTTTGTAAATATGATATTAATCCTTATCCAAATAAATACGTTATTCATTACAAGTATTTAATTTTAAATAAATTTGCCCTTAACATCATTTGATTTCACTGAGTATCTTAGAAGATATTGCAGTTTTAAAATATTGATCAAGCGCGCAGTAATGATGCACAAGGCGCCGATCGACGCGTTACGGTTTCACGTTTGAGCAATTTGACCGAATTGTATGATTTTTGGTATGGACATAAATGGAACTCTAAAAAGTAAAATAGACTACAACTTATTTTCCTTCTAAACTCAACCCTGTAGTCTACGCGGACGGAGTCGCGAGCAAAAGCTAGTGTTAAATAATTGTGGCGACTGTTAGCGGAAACTGTGATTTGATATTGTTAATGGCGTTGCGAGTTTATTTACTTATTTAAATTTAAAATTACGACCGAATTTGCATCGAAAGTGCCTCCAGAACAAAAGGTTGTTGCTTTAACCCCGTATGTACTAATTTGTATGTATTGCCTGTAAGAAGACTTGGCTTCATCATCATCAGCCAAGAGACGTCCACTGCTGGACATAGGACTTGGTTTAAATGTAGTAAAAAGTGTATCTACACAAGAGAGTTCCTATGGTCAAGAAACGTGTCAGCAAAATGAGCTATCATCTCTTCATCTATGTAAAATGTCATTACATCCCATGTATCTACGTCCCATTGCTGAACGCAAGCCTCAACTTTAAAAGACGGGTTGGGTCGTAGTTTATGTGGTTAAATATATTTGCAAACTATATAACTTCTTTATCTAAACCCTGTAGCTGTATAGATATTTATGTTCAACTGTGTTATTTCAGAAGCATGGGATAATTGACAGCCCCCGTGGTGCAGTTGGCTAGACACCAGCTTGCGAAACGAGAGGCCGCGGGTTCGATCCCCGCACCGAGACAAATGTTTGTGTGAACCACAAATATTTGTTTCGGGTCTGGGTGTTTGTGAGACCGAAAAAGTCTCTAGTGGTGTCTGATACCCACGACATAGGTCTTGTAACCTAGTGTGGGGTCAGAGCTATGTATGTGACTGTTGGGTGTATTTATTTAATTATAAGAACTTAAAACTTCGAAATGTTGAAAATGTGTTTTTTAATCTTGTAAAAAAGGCTATGTGGAGTCTTAATAAAAAGTTTGTGTAACTAATAAGGATATCAGTTACCACGAAATTTTAGTTCTATGAATTTCATTGTTTAAAAACCGAAAAAAATATCCTCATCTCAATTGTTTTATACAAATTATTTATCAAAAAATGTAATTATAAAAGCTAACATTCCTTTTTCATACACAATCTTGATCATATTTTTCTTGAATTGAAATTTAATTATAATCTTTGATTCGAGAAAGGAATCTTAATTGAATGAGATTCCATTATTTGGTCGCGGCGGACCAGACCCTTCGAGGGGTTATTAGGGTCACAGAAAATTTTGGAACGACCTTGTCGACCCAGAACAGGGCTATGCTATCAGTTTAAACATTATTCTTGAGCATTTTCCTCGCGACGATTTCCCGGGTCCCCGAATTTATCTTACTAAGAGTGCTTACAAATTCCCTATCTGCCCCAGATGTGAAGGATTTGTAAGAGAAGAATGAATTTTTATTATTTATTTAAGGAAAAATTTAAATCTATTACGAGCTCTGTTCGTTCTACTAAAATAAAATCCAGCGAAGGGACTATAAGAACTGAAGTAATATTAAAACTTATTGTTTATCGATTTATTTATTTCTTACTAGTTTTGACTGACCTTTCATCAACAAATTCTTAGTTTTAGTTGAAATTGAAAAGATAATTGTTCAAAGGAATACTTTGATAAAACGATGTTGCAGACGAAATTTAGTAGGAAGCGCAGATTAATTAAATATCTACATAATTACATTATACAATCTCCTGTTTATACCGGTTATAGACCTCTAAATTGGATGATAATATTAATGTTAGCAAATTATATAATACGAAACTATTACTTGTTCTGTTATGAAACATGAAATTAATTCACAATTCATTTATTTAACAAAAAATATTGCCTAAAATTACGATATAGACCTTAATTACTAAGAAAGATATCAAATAATTTGCCATTATATTTGTCGTCTTTCTGCTATAGTTGATATGAAAAATCTATTGAGGAATCAAATTCTTGCCTATTACATAATTTGAGGTATTAATACCATCTACTAAAGGCATTTGTCAATCCATCTTCAGGCCCACTATTACATCCAACCAGAATATGTTCTAAAATATTCTTTTTTCAAAAACTAGGCGGACGATTAGATGTTGGTGAAATAACTTTCACATTTCAATTTAAATATTTATGGAGTTAAGTGATGGCCTTGAGGATTAGGCGCGCGGTCGAGAATCTTGGCGGTCGCGGGTTTGAACCCCAGGCACACACCTCTGACTTTTCGAAGTTATGTGTGTATTCACATTGAATTATCACTTGCTTTAACGGTGAAGGAAAACATCGTGATAAAACCTGCACACCTAAAAGTCTTAGGAATTTCTTAAGTGTGTACTCCGCCAACCCGCACTAGGCCAGCGTGGTGGACTATGGCCTAAACCCTCTCAATGGTAGAGGAGACCCGTGCCCAGCAGTGGGACATGTATGGGTTGATGAAGAAGATTTATGGAGGTTGTATACTTTTTTAAGTTATATCTCTTTTGATAAATTAGAGAAAAAAGATGCGCACCATCTCAAAAACCGACACTCTAATGTTAGCTAGACCACATTTTTAGTTACGTAAATTATTTTTTATTATATTTAAAAAATATATATTTAACTAGGTAATAATAAATCTTTCAATGTTTTAATTACCTTTTTTATAATGTTAATTTTTAACAAGTTTTACATTCATTTTACATTCTACAAAAAATACAAAAAATGGAAATTGTAGCATTTTTATTGAAAAACCTCGTCGCTTAGAGCTGACAGCCCGTTAATCAACTAAGACAGTAGGGCAACTTATACGTTAATTTTTTTTATCAAAACCTTTTACTAAATTTATGTAACAATCATGTTGATACCGTTTTAATTTTCTTTCACGATTGATATTAATTGAATATTGCGTATGTCGGAGGGTAATTCACAAGTAGATGCGTGTTCCGATGAGTTGAATACCCTCATCCAATGAATAAAATGGAATAAATAATAAGTTGCTGATTTGACAGTTTGGTGGGGACATCAAGTGGGGCACTATACTATATAAGCGCGCGCGAAAAAATTAAAAATATTATGATGTAAAAATATAAGAATTTCCTAATTGTAAAAGGCAAAGAACTTTGCCTGACTTGAGAATCGAGCCCAAGATTTGCTCTCACGGCGCGCACTGCTAAACCATCCAATATCACATACATAGTTCTAAAATCAGAATTTTTAATTCTAAATCCTTTTTAGGTTTACAGTAAGCATAAATAAATATGAGGTTATAATTAGCGTGTCCCAAAATGAACAATTGGGCAATCAACTCCCAATGCCAGTGTACCATCCGTGACGCAAAGCATTTCTGTGTGATTGTTTGCAAACAGACTCTAACAACCCGCAATAACCTATGTATTCACGTGATAAAATATTTGCATTTCACGAGGTGTAAGTAGGTACGTAACAAATACTTCTTTGTTTGAACGCACTAATTTAAGGAACTATTACTATTTGAAAAAAAATGTGTTAATAGTTCGCTTATTGAGAAGTGCTGTATTATACCGGGTGTATTAAAACTGTGATCTAAAAATAGGCAGATAATAGCTACGGTTAAAAAACGGTATTTTTTAATTTTAGTCATTTTTTTTAAAGCCAATGGGTTCCTAATAATCGTTGCTATTACCTGCATTAGTTTTTGATCACGATCTGAATGCACCCGGCATAATTATTAGTGCATTTATTTATAATTAACAATGAAAAAGCCACACAATTCTACCGCGTAAACAAACACACTATTCATTTTATACTAAAAATATTAAAAGAAATACTGACAAATACATAATTTATAGAGAGACAATTAGTCTTATCGATTTAAATGCCCCGATCCAGACAGCCTCGGATGATCTAATTATATGTATGTATCATCAAAAGAACTTGCTTGTAGCTAATTTATTATTTAGGCCAGGTAAAAGAACGATCTCCTTAGAGTAAATTTATGAGAGTAAATGATGTTTCAAACATATTTTCACTTCTAAACTCTTGCGACTATATTTTTCAATGTTCCCCTGTGATGCGGTTTATATTTACTTACATAACGATTTTAAAATACAGTTATTTTAAAGTGAGTGCTATGCGAATTTCGTACATTCCAAGAAGTTGTATTTAAATAAAGTTTTAGTATCAACTCAATATTGCATTATTCATTTTATCTTTTTTTTTCTCCCATATTAAACTGTGTGACTGTGTGAAGGTATTGCCCCTTTTCTTCCTATTATTAGGTACAAGCAAATTATTATCAAGCAATCTATTAATTATCAAGTTGTTTTAGATATCTTGCATTATGCAAACTTCTTTAGAAAGAATAATCACATACTTTTGTTTATCCCACACTGTTCATAACACCCCTTTTCGTATTCTACTCATTTCACTGCGATTATGATGTTTTTTTGTACTTCAATGTAAATCCGATGTTCAGATTAAAAAAATATTTACCACAAGATCAATCTTAATCATTCTTTTTGTTTTGTAAATATAATCAATCGATTTTGCGAACTTATTTTGGTTTTACTTGCAGGTACATGATAGACCGTAAGTCAGCGATGCACGTGTCTCCGAAAGTCCAAGATCTGTTCTTCGTGATGGCCGTCTCCAACTCCTGCATGGACCCTCTGGTCTACGGGTCCTACTCAATGGATCCTAGGACCTTCACCAATATTCTTAGGAAAATCTTCTGTATACATTCAAGAACTTCAGATCTACCTGGTAAGAGAATTTTTGCCAAATAACTCAAAGTAAAGATTGTTGTAGATTATATTTATTGTGTAAAATACGGCCACGTACCTATAGTTGAAATGTATCGTAAGAAAACCTGCACAGGTAAAAGTTGTTAGGAAATTCTTTGATGTGTAGTACGCCAACTCGCACTAGTGGAAGGTCCTTTTAGTTCTAGATATTGACAGCAAGGGGACGTATACGGGCTAATAATAAAGAGGATGATGATAATGACTGTTGAAGCAATGATTTTAAGTCTAAAAGATGATTAAGACATTATGGCTTCAACAAATGTATGTATGTAACGCACGATTTTGCATATACAGGGTGTATTTAGACCGTGATCGAAAACTGAACCAGGTAATAGCCAGGGTGATCACAAACCCAGTGGCGATATTAACAATCGCGACAAAAAATAAAAAAATTGACGTTTTCCATACAACCATTGGTGTTAAAAGTATGTGGTTTGTATGGAAAACCTCAAAAATTTTAATGTTTGTCGGGATTTTCTTTAATCACGATCGCTATTACCTGCCTCAGTTTTCGATCACGGTCTAAATACACCCTGTATAGGAATTACAAAGTCTCATCACTCCACATTTGTGCTGTTCAAATTAGAGTATCAAGTAGTGGAATTAAGAGAGCGGAAAGAGAAACGTATTGGTCAAGAAAATATTCCTACGCAATTGTCCTGAAGAAACGCTAATGTGCGAAATTTAAAAAGACAAATGAAATGTTTGTCTCTCTACACTAATAGTTACTCTTCATTATGCTCAATCATTTGGTTCCAAAATAAATTTAAAAATACTATCACATATCATAAATCCACCAAAACACTTTTGGTAGTATATAAATTCCAATTATGATATACTCGGTCGCGTGAAGTATTTATTCTCCAGTGACCTTATAGTAATGATAAATGGCGCAAAGAGCCGGCTTGTTCATTTAACTGTAAACCTCGAGACTTTTACCCACTATCATTAATCATTTTTGTAAATCTTAGTGTGGTACGGGTGACGTCATTTCAACACGGCTTTTTAAGGTATTCGCCTTTGCAGACTTTATTCTGTCTATTGAAATATCACTAGGTTAGTATGGAAGAATATACCTTAACCCATCATAAGCTTTCGAGGGCCAGTGCCCACCTATGCATTGCATTAGGACTGATTATGGTGTTATGGCATTATGCCATAACCTCGTAGCCTCTTGAATATTTATAATTAAAAGGAGATGTTTACTTAATTAGAGAGTAAATATGCTGCAGTAAAATTACATATTCTATCTAATAAAGAGATAACCTAATTTAAAAATTAGGTGGGATACTTACGAAAGTGTATATAACTTAATTTATTAAGCATTGTTGCTTAAAACATTAATTATTTCCCTTACAAATACCAAATGTGATGATTCTGTTCATGCTTGGCCTATTTCTCCTCTAAGGGTTTGATAAAAGGTATATTTAAGCATTATTGCGAACATAGTGGCCGGAACATATTTTATGCTATTCACTTGGCTGTAAAGAAGCAGTGATGGCCTCGAGGTTTGGGCGCGCGGTCGAGAATCTCGGCGGTCGCGGGTTCGAACCCCAGGCACACACCTCTGACTTTTCGAAGTTATGTGTGTATTCACATTGAATTATCACTTGCTTTAACGGTGAAGGAAAACATCGTGATAAAACCTGCACACCTAAGAGTTCTTAGGAATTTCTTAGGTGTGTAGTCCGCCAACCCGCACTAGGCCAGCGTGGCGGACTATGGCCTAAACCCTCTCAATGGTAGAGGAGACCCGTGCTCAGCAGTGGGCGTATATGGGTTGATGAAGAAGTAAAGAAAATTGCGTAGTCTCATAAAGTTGACTACGGATTTATAGATACAATAATAAAATAAACGAAACGCTGCTCGCGCACATTTACTGCCAAAATTGGCTATATCAGCCATATAAGAGCATATTAACTACGCTCTACCTGAACATTATTATGCAGAAACAGTCGCCATAGCTGAAATCGGCCATGATGACATATCGTCAATAATATAAAATAAAACATAATAATCGCTATAAAAATAGCTTAAAACTGCAAAGTTATACACTAACTTCATCAAATCCACTTAGGATTACGTGCGAAGGCTACATTTGCCATGATAACATTAGTAAGGATAAAATGAGATAGGCTATTTCTTATTTTATGTCATACTTTACTTCCTATTCGATTTTCAATCGCCTCTAGACTCAATCGCTTTTGAACACAAAATTTGCTTGAATTTTTAATAAAGAGACTACCATTCAATAAAGCTTCGTATTCGTATGAATGAAATTTCAGTTTTTCTTAACTTCATTATATAATTTTTTCAGCAATACTTTGACATTTCGCTATTAACGGCGGAGAGAGCAAAATTATAATTAAATCGCTGTCCGAGCGATGGGTATTAATCTACGCCAAGATGTTTCGGTATAACTCAACTGAATGTTATAGATATTTCTGTAATTATTTTATCTTACACACTTCATTGATAGCACCGTTTCACAGTTGGCTAAGTACCAACTACCAACAAATTGACGTTGTAAGTTTCAGGTTATCTGACAAGTCAATGAGGATCTTGTTGAAATTGTAAACCAGTATTGCGATAGGAGTGAGAGAGTTAAAAGGAATGTTGTATAGAATAGAAAGAACGTAGGTGTTCCTGTGGAATGGTATATTTTTAGATATACTAAGTGCTAGTATTTTCAGCTACGTAAAAGGGAATAAGGTCG
Source organism: Cephonodes hylas (assembly GCA_030295005.1). NCBI lineage: Eukaryota > Metazoa > Arthropoda > Insecta > Lepidoptera > Sphingidae > Cephonodes > Cephonodes hylas. Next base: position 8,413,055 of record AP025377.1, on the reverse strand, counting down.
CCTATCAATTACCGTTGTCCATGCATCGCATTTAGACTCCGTAATTCTAAATAATTTATCCGTCAGATTGGCGAGCGGTTTCCACAATAGACGGAAAATTACTTACATTTTTCGCGGATCGGTTGGAGTGCATTTTAGCGCTCACATTTCGCCAGATAGCAGGTGGCAAGCTTAATACCATTTTCCAGACTGCAATTCAATTTCAATACTCCGTGTTGCTACTGTGAATTTCCTACTTGAACAACCGAACCCTATTCGACTCGAAAACTAGGTACCGCGTTACATAATATACCTATCATGGGCTCTATTATGGGCTTGTACCGCGAGACCACATGACATTACGCGGATTGGATTTTCCATTAGGAAATTTTCAGTAGCAGCACGGTGTCTGGAAAAGACCCCGAAAAACGGCAATAGGATAGCCCCCTATTACGTGGGACTAATACATACCTGGCGAAATGTGGGTGCACTTATGTATGTATGTACCTACTTTATTTATACGTAATTTGTTTCAGGTATCAACGATCCCGTGCTGATTAAGAGCAAACACGACACCGATACTAATGAACCGGATAACGTGAGTATACTAATATGAGGAATAAATATTAAAATTACCTATACAAAAGTTTCGCCTACAAAATTGAGGACAAAAGCTAGTTTAAAATATTAGCATGGAATTAAAAAAAAATGCGATGCGTCCTTTTCCAATACTATTTCTATCTCCATACAATCATTACAACAGGTCAAGTGGTTAAGGGATATAAACGTAACAGATAGTCACTGCATTTATAATATTAGTATGGATTACGTGTCGGATAGTGTAGAAATCAAATTATACGGTGATCAGCTAATGTGAACCTCGGCAGGGCTAGTAAATCCAATTGTTATTATAATGAGATTTACTATCGGTGCTCTCGCGACGTAAATGTGCGGCGTGGATCGTAAGACCCTAGATTTGCTTCTCAGGTAGGACAAAATACATGTTTTTAATAAAAAAAGTATGAAAATCTAAGTGTTGTGGCTGAATTGTCTATGTGATAGTTGAAAGAATTGGTTCATATTTTCATAAACAGTGGACTCAGACAGTGATCGAAATCAAGAGACAATAGTTATGGTGATAACGAACCCATTGACGTTTTTAAAAATAAACAATTGACGTTCACCTTATAATCATAAGTATTACATTTATGTGGTTATTATCGATCTCGGTCCGCTTATAAAATGTATTATATTGCTTACCTGTATTTTCGAAGTAAAGGTATACAGTAAGGTTTTGCCACTGTTATGTCACACGTAATATGGGGCAAGTCTATTGTTGTCCTCCAGCGGATAATTTAAGACTCCGTGCTATTCAGAGTGTATTCAGATCTTGATTGAAAACTTAGGCAGGTAATAGCTAAGGTTCTTCGGAATATTCTTTAATGCCAGGGGGATTGTAATCACCTTAGCTATTGCCTGCCTAAGTTTCCGATCACGGTCTGAATACATCCCGTATAATTTACTTTTAAAATATGTGTGTCAATAGCAATTGCCCATTTATTACCAAAAACCTATTATTACCATCGTAATAATCACTAACGATTTTTACAGTATACTTATATTGTAAAGTTTAAGAGTATGTAAGCTTGAATTCGCTTTATAACTCATTGATCGAGAAAGCCTTTGGTCTATAAATATTAACAATACGACCGATGAGACTGAGAAATTAATATAGCCGAAATGAGGATTTAAATTCCTTTTGAAGTGAAATGATTTCCAAACGAAATGGCAGGAATAATTCTATGCATGTATTTTAATGTAAGGAATAAAAATATTTTTATATTGCATTTTTAGTGGGCTCAACATCTTTTTTTTTGTTCTCGAGGGGAAAGCTGTTTGTGGCTCCACTTCCCGCCAGCCCGGGGGCAGTGGGGAGCGGTAAGCGTATGTCGGGGTCACCGGTCTTCCAGTCCGGCGCGCGGCGACGTCATATCCGCGTAAATGTTAGTGCCGGGCTGGGTCCCTAACAAAATCTCTAAACCGGTATACCGACAAAACCCCCCGGTGGCCATCTCCGCGCCTAGTTGGGCGATCGCGGTACGTGGGCGAGAAACGCCCACCGTTATGCCGCAGTCGAGCCTTAAAGATTAGGCGAGCGCTCAAGACAAAACTCGTAGCGATCGAGTTTTCAAAACAAAGACACACCTCTGACATTTTAAAGCGTAGTCTTTCTCAAAGTGGAGTATGAAGCCTCCTTATGAGCGCCGTATCTCTAAAAGGGGCGGTTAGATACCCAGGGAAAAGGGGTGGGGGGCGTAGTGCTTCATATCACCAAAACTTATTAAACAGCAATTAATTCACCCTTCACAATAGCTTCTATATTAAGATTGATTAATTTTACTTTGAATAAAATATTAGTGTGAATACATTTGCGTTTAAATAATCATTCTTATTGGCAGTTGTAGTTCGCTAGTTAACTTGACACATTAGCGTCTTTCTGTACTACCTACTGCGCTTAGAAAACTCTTGCGGGTTAATCTTGCGGGTTTTAATCAAATTCTCGTTAAGAATGAACGTTTAATATTCGCTGATATACATAGTTCACAATTATTGCGTTTATTAGAAACTGTAGTGGTTTTAAAGCAGGCAAATAATAGGGGTGTAAGAATGGTATATCTTCAAAGTGTTTAAAGTTATGTTAGTTGTTTTAATGTTATGTTTATACCGCTGCGCGGAGGTCGCGTAGCCTTTTTTTTTTGTTGTTCTCGAGGGGAAAGCTGTTTATGGCTCTACTTCCCGCCAGCCCGGGGGCAGTGGGGGGCGGGAAGCGTATGTCGGGGTCACCGGTCTTCCAGCCCGGCGCGCGGCGACGTCATATCCGCGCAGGTGTTAGTGCCGGGCTGGGTCCCTAACAAAATCCCTAAACCGGCATACCGACCAAAACCCCCCGGTGGCCATCTCCGCGCCGAGTGGGGCGACCACGGTACGCGGGCGAGAGGCGCCCACCGTTAACCGCAGCCGCCCAGTGCGCCTCCGAGACGTAAACGTCTCGGCCGTCTCGGAGTTATAGGGGTGCAGTTGCACCCCCACCAGCTTATTCGGACGCCCCGGTTGTGAATGGGCGCCCGCGACGTACACAGGCCACAGTGCCGCCGCCCCTCTCGGGGTCACTTTCAGTGAGGACGTGCTGCCCCCACAGCACGTCCAGCGACCCCAAGGGCCCCTTTAAGTCGCCTTTTACGACAGGCAGGAGATACCGTGGTGGGATTCTAACGCCCCCTTGCCACAGGGCAGAAGGTCGCGTAGCCTCCGCAAGTTTTTTTCAACTGTAAATATTTACCTTATTATGTTCTACTAGTGTTTCTGACGTTATTTTTGTCCTTGGTAAAATTACTATGTGGGATTAAAAAATATATACGTTAAAAATAAATGCATAGACTATAGTATTAGATTTTTGGCTTTTATATCGATGCTATTAGTCAATATTTTTGCATATAATGTTTATTCAGTAATTTAAAGGGTTGTGAATGTTATTTATTTATTGAAAACTTTATTGTATACATAAGATTAGAATTAAGGAGTACAATAAACTAAACAAGTAAAGTTTTTCTTATATCTGGATATATATCTGGAAGAAATCGCATTCAGCGATAAGACTGCCACTTGACTTGCTCCACTCTTTTATATTTTACTTTAGTCTTAATTCATGTTTTTGTATGTGTTGTGGTGTGCAATAAAGTGTAATAAATAAAAATGGGCGGCCTTTTCGCACAAGGCGATCTCTTACAGGCAGCCTGGGTTGAAAATGTAGAAAGAGAAATTAAAGTTAGTTAGGTTAAATGTTATTGCTTTTTCGATTAAATTTAGTTAATCATTCACGAGGGTTATCCAGGGTTTAGCTAAAAACGAGTGTTAGAGTTCAGTTGTTCCCGAGCGGTCAGTGTTTGTTTAAAAACAAATTGAAATCTCCAATATAATTGAAAAATTTAATCAATCATGTTGTCTGAAATGGCATTGACTACCATTTCGAAACGTGAGATTTAGTGGCATTGTATGTATATTGGCGGTCGCTGTGGCATAATTGAATAATTGTTTTGATAAATGCCCATGAGAGGGTCACAGATTCAATTCAGGTTCGCAAAACTTTACATGTCTTTTGTTTCAGTATTCGTATTAATCGAATGTAGTTTTGAGACACAATGATTATTATGTTTAATAACGAAAATAAAACCTTTTTATATCAATTGCAGTATCTTAAAATATATAACGAGTAAATAGATTTTGGAGTTATAATAAAAAAAAGACTGCAGTATTTTTTTTCGTCCTGGCACGGCAAAGGCGCTTAATGAAAACTCCATCGCGCTTAAATAGAGTAACGACTAGAAAATCATGCTAATTGGAATCCCATGCTAAGGAGATCGTGACTCATTTGAATATATCACAAGCGTGGGTTCTACACCTAGTGCTATTTGCGTGAAAATGAATATCACACCAATAAATTAGGTCCCTCATTTCCAATAACATTTCGTGGAAACTATAAGTGTTATACAGTATTGATCTGAGCTGAAACTCTGTCTTTTATCACGAGAATACTAAAAACCTGTGGAATGTTTGCCGACATCGGTCAATAGTGTCGGCTGTCGAACCTTTCATCTCTAGTACTTTTAATGTCAAACCCTATGACAGAATTACTAGAATACCTTCACTAGAACTACATTTATCGATATTATATATTTTAGAAAGTTTACATCAATAGACTGCCTCGTGATCACGGGGCTCAACAACGTGCTTTACGATCTTGAGGAGTTGAAATCCCGTGTCGAGCAAAATGTTATTTTCTACTGGAAACGGCAACGCGCGCATCCCCTACTAGGTGGGATTTTAATAAAAAAGGTTAACTGGTGTGTATCAACACGACTGGCGAAATATGAGCACTGAAATGCACCTCTACCTACCCCTTTTGGGAATATACAGCGTGAGATTATGTATTATGTATCTTGAATGTTGAATTGTAACTTCTATGCTATTTGTATCTTTATTGCCTCCTATAATATTTCGAAATATGATTTAACTAGCCCAATTTTAACTCAATACACAAAACATCTCAGGATAGATACACGAACCAGTCGAACCGCAAATTCAATGAACTAACATTACCATAACTAACCTTTCAGTCTACAGCTAACATAGTACAAAAGACATAGTCTCGCAACCCAGTAGCGTTACCCACGTATTTATTTATTAAAAAAAGTATTAAATGAAACAATTCAAACAGTAAAACACAGTAATTAAACAAGATTAGAGGGGAAATAAGCAGTATTTTGAATGAGCACGTGTGTCGCCGCCTGTCCGTCACCTATTCAGTCTACGAGTACCTACGTCGAACACACGACCAATAATGAAAATTTCAAACAATACTGAAGAGCAGGTATTGGTTGTGTACGCATTTATGAAAGTCTCTATATTACCCGTATTCAGAATTACTAAGTAGCGGCCGTGTTCAATATAAATGATAGTCTCGTCATTTTGGAACGCTCGGCATGCTAACTTTTTCTTTCGAGTCTTATTCAACTGTTTTGTGCATAAAAGGTTCTAAGCAGTGTAGTAAATAAAGAAAAAATATATCATGACAGAATTAGTAAACAAGCATTTAATTAAAATCCACAAGTTAATAACAGAAATTGTTCTGTTAATTAAATAATTCACCCTTTGTTCTCTGTCCTTTCAATTTCCTTAATAAATAACAGAAACCATACATAAGAGAGAAAGTAGGCAGATCTAACCATGGTATAAACTCGTAAATTCATTCATCGTTAGCTATTTTCAGGTGCTATTGTTATAATTTTTCTACGCAATAAATGTTTCTTTATTTCTGTTAATTCATTTAAAAGTTTCATTCTTTCTTTTTATTTACTTCTAGATGATCTTTCATTTAATTTCAAAGGCAAACATAAAATATGTGCGTTAATGCACTAGTCGTGATAGAACTATGACACTAACGCAATATACATAGGTCGACCATATAAAATATAAACAAGTAAAAATGTAATATACATTCACTGATACAATCGGCATGTTTTTGTCGGACTACTTATAAAGCAGTGATGGCCTCGAGGTTTGGGCGCGCGGTCGAGAATCTCGGCGGTCGCGGGTTCAAAGCCCAGGCACACACCTCTGATTTTTCGAAAGTTATGTGTGTATTCAAATTGAATTATCACTTGCTTTAACGGTGAAGGAAAAAATCGTGATGAAACCTGCACACCTAAAAGTTCTTATGAATTTCTTAGTCGTGTAGTCCGCCAACCCGCACTAGGGCAGCGTGGCGGACTATGGCCTAAACCCTCTCAATGGTAGAGGAGACCCGTGCTCAGCAGTGGGCGTATATGGGTTGATGCCGAAATTAGACTTTGACAAGTGGTTTTGAATCGTCATTTTTTATAGGTGTTTTAAACTTTTGCTTCGTCGTATGTACCTTGTATATATTGTTTTGCTATTTCACTGAATAAGGTCATAACAAAAATAAATATTTCGGTTTGACTAGAGGTTGTTCTGAATAAATCTTAAGACGACAAAATGATTGCTTTTTCAATGTAGGAAGCTGTTGTGGCAAATTGCTTGACCTAAAAATTGAATACATAAGTCCTACAATATGAAAAAGCGTTACGCTGACCTAATTATTCCGGTTATTTCAATTTCAAGTAGAAATTGAAATATTATTTCAATTTTAAATTCATGGATGATGATGCTTTGATTTTCAAGCCAATTTTTAAAGAAACTTTACGCAAGGCATCGAGCAAAATCAGTTCGCTTTGTACAATTGAGAAATACTCGAATGGGTTTTTCATATTACCGAAATGATTTCTCATTCCAATCCCATTTCCAGTATTTATGTTGTCCTTTGTTCGTGACTTGGTTTTACAGTTAAATGAAGATTAATTTCTTATTATTGAATAGGATTCGTTTACGTTTAATAATATCAATTTTCTTGTGGTCTTAGGGTCGCCTGGGGTAATGCCTGCGTAATGAGGTTTAACTAAAGCTTGCGACTTGTGAACATGAGTTATAAAGTTAATTTAATGATTCGAAAATAGGGTCATGCTTTTAGAGACTTAGTTTGCAGTGTCTGGAAATACGTACACACCTTCGAAAATACAGGTACTTATACTAGTCGCGGTACATCCATAAAAGCTCAAAAACCCAGCCTGCCATACTAAATTCCGAAAAAATAATCTTTAAGTTTGAAATATTTATTTATGAAAAGCAACTTGACATATTAATGATTATAAAAACCCCATTATAAAAAGTACAAACTAGTAGACTACAAGCCTTCTAACTAACAACTTTCTAAGCTTTGTTCACAGTAGTTAATTTCACAGGTTAATATTTTCCATGGGCTTGTAGTCTATAGACATAACACAGTTAACGTGTTTTTGGGCTTCTATATACGGCTACTATAATAAAAACGCATTCATGCATGTGTATGTATGTGTATATATATGTGTCTTTGTCCACAGTTGCGGAGCTCCGGTCGCCACCACCTGGTGCACTTCAAAGACATATCAAAGACTCGAATCTGCGTAAACTCGGAGCCGGTGATGTTCACTACAATAGACGCTAGGCCTATAAAGCCTTCGCCAAGCTGCGATGTATTCGCCCTACCCACGCCCCGACGACGATTCGTGTCGTAATATGGAGCTGTGTTTTAAAATGGACTATCTGAATAGTGACGAAAATGTGATTGAAACTGTTTTTGAAATAGTCAAATATTTTTGTATTTTAAAATGTGGTGTGAATTAGTGATGGTACTTCCGTAGAAGCCCAAAATACTGTAATTATCTTTAAGCTATAAATGTTTGTTTGACAAAAGTAGTTTTACAGTAAATAAGAAAATCCTGACCCCTAATATACAATTATTAACTAGCTATTGCACAATCTGACGCTTTTGGGCTCCTTTGGAAGTACTGCTACTGGTTAGAATATGTTATGTAAATTAAACCATCAAAGTAGTGAAGAGAGAATGTGAATTTATTAATTAGAGTCGGAACACAGTTTTATTAATTTACTCTGACAAAGGCATTAGTCTTTTTGTACAGATATGTTTTCCGCCTTGTGTTCTGTTAAATTGAGGTTAACTTCTAGGTAACTATATCCGCAGCTATCTTATCTTACATTGAAATCAAAGAATATATATTAAGAGTAAATAATTAACGATGAAATTCTATGAATGTTTCAACATTATTTTAAAATTGCATGAAATTATTCCGCAAAGAAAAATAGATATAGTGTGGAATTAATTGTGTGTAGTTGGACTTTTTAAGAATAAATTATCTTGCAGTAGACGTGAAAGCTGATGTTAATTATTTCACGTATGACGTAAATAGAAATAAAAATAGAATTTTTATCAGAATAATTTCCCAAAACTGCTTTCTGCGTTTTAGGTATTGACTGTTTATGGATATTGGATTATAATTATTTTACAGACACATTTTACAGTTTAGTCACCCGTTGATTTAGCCATTTCTAAATACTTGTTCTATCCCTTCTTAACATGACAGTGAATAAATACAGACTAAAAAGAAATAATATTGAGGCAGGATTAGAAGAATTAATCCGGTCTATGTTTAAGATTGTGAGAAGAGAGAAAGCAACACAATTGTAAATTGTAAAGTGTAAAGTAGGTGGTTATTCTGTAAAATGTAGTTTAAAATAAATTATATTAGTTGCCAATAAACATTTGTGAAAGAAAGACGTGTTTCTATGGCGCAAGCAAAATTGAACTTTAAGACACCACCAGTAGGAATAAATTAGTTGTTTCAATATATTTATGTACGCGATAAAATGTATGCAGTCTTTTATTAAATAATATGATAAAAAAAACTTACAACGCAGGAAATTAGCAGACAGTTGTATTATAATTATTGGGTAAGCTAATCACCAAGTACTACCTAATGTTATTACCTTTTTCTTTACTAATATTGTCTTCTCTATAGATGTTTTCTTTCAACTTTTGTAGCATTCGAGTCATAGCTCAAATACATACGTATCTTTAAAACAACTAATTTTATTTCATAATATGTATGTCAAAGTAAAATATTTTTATAAGTGTGTTATATTCGTGTGAAAATTGTAAATATAGTACATAAGTTAGACAATATCGTTGAATGTCAATGTTGTTCCCATTTCGTACTGTTAAGGTCTATTCCATTAAATTTTGAGGGTGGGGTATGTAGAGACCCAGTGAACAGCTAAAACAGTTATGGGTCATACCACGGTTTTGTAAAAAACTGGTGTTGTCATACATTTTTGTCTACTCTGTTTTAAGATTACAGAAAAGTGTACTTCATTATACTCATTCTCCTTATTAATTTTAAATTGGTTGGCAACATACCAGCAATCTCAATTTTATAGGCTTCATTGACTACATACATACATTTAATTGTAGTTTCGTAAGAAGTAAGTATAACGTTATTGCTGTTTAGACTGGATTTATACCATCTCAAAGCCAATAATTATCCCTCTACTGCCCGCCTTAATTTTTGATTGAATAGGCCCTTTAAATATCTAAGTAATACAGGTTCATGTTCTGAATAATATTATGCAGCACCGTGTACAATAACACATGGAATTAAAATGGCAAAAAAATGAATTTATTTTAATAAATTATTGGAAAGCATTTTTTTATTATTACTATGATATTATATTCATATTTTCATATTTCTGTCTAACAGAATCAACATTGAACAACCCAATACTATTTATGACAAAGATGTACGTTTTATTGTTATTTTTATTTATTTTAATTTTTTATAAAGTTTTACTTATAAATCAACATGCTGCGACTAAATAAAACAGGGAGATTTTGAACAAAAATAATTTTATTTTAATAAATTACAAATTTACAACTACATATTATACCACGATGATATCAATGTTATTTAAAAAAATATACATACATTATCGATTACGTTTCCAAAAAATAACGAAATAACCAAAGATATAATGGAAAACACATATTATTCACAATACGAACTTACGATTACCTAGAACGACTAGAATTCTATTAAATAATATTTGTAAATACTCGTACCAAATTCAATGACGTACTCTCATTCCTTTGCAATGGCATTTTTTTGCATGAAAATAATGTGTTTTTAATTCGATACGACGAAAACAAGACTACACAAAGGTCCCTTCTTTTCAATATCAATCTACCTAACCTAACATTCCGTCTCTCAACCGAATGAGATTTCGCTTACTCGGAAAATGATACATCCATTTAGAAAGTCAAATGTCCCAATTCTATATAAAAAAATAAAGCCTCTTTCAGGTCCGATAGTGAAACACTGCGAGGAAATTTGCATGTTTAAGTTTAAGTTATAAAGGAGCCCTGTGCCCAGCAGTGGGACATATGCTGGTGATAAGACATCGATGAGATAGCAATCACCATTCAATAAAGTGTAAGTTTTGATGACAAGACTTTCTTTATAGCTGTCGTCTTCTTTTTCAAGTAAAATTCCTTTTCACTTAAAATAGTATAGAAGATACTATTTTAAAGTCATTAATACCTTAAATCCAGACCAAAATTGACTTAATTAAATGTGATTATGTTAAACAGCTTAACATTAAGTGACTGTTAGTATCTCACCTTAAACAGCATCGTCATTTCTAAAATAATTGAGTTACAAATTAATTCCACGCGGGATCTGTGAATTATCCTAAATTTAATTTAACGTTGACATAATTCCAGCTTAGTTCATTAAAATTCCAAAGAAAGTAACAGGAGTTGATAATTTATTATAAAACAGGACCTCAAGACACGTTTTGAAACATGACGGAGCTTTAACAACAAAAAATCTTTGTAAGGCAAAAAATATATGAATTACAATGTATTTTGTATCTGTTATATTACTTTAATTTTAATGTTGCTATCCTGTTCTTGTGATACAATTGGAAATTATTATATTCGTTAACTTTGTCTCTTTTTTTACACACCAGTAGTAAATATTCGGTGTTGATTCTTAAAAATATATTGCGACGCCACAGAAGACTGATGTTGGCATAACTTTTTATTTACATATCGTCCACTTGAAACGACTGTGCTATCTTAAAATATAATTAATCGATTTCATTGTAAACTTTCTAAATGATGCAATTTTTAGCATAATATTGAAGTAATTTTATGTACAATTATCAATAATTTTTTTCGAAAAATGACAAAGTCAATACGAGTGGACTATATTTTTGTATTTACTATAATAGAACTTAATACTTATATTAGTTAGGCATAGGCGAGACTGATCTCCTTGCTTGTAACGCTTTGTTGTTGCAATACTCTCTGATGTCATCAATCGGCTGCATCAGAAATACTGGTACATCGTCATCCCGTTTCTGAAAAGAAGAAATGTCAATTAACTCAAATACTCGCAAAATGAGAAAATGAGTGTAGGAGCTCTTAGGGGTTGTAATTCGACGGAATTGATTCGTAAACTGATGTTTGCCTTGAGTACAGGTTACAGAAGTATCTAGTGATTCAATCACAAGCATTCTATTTGAAACTATATTTCTATTTAAACCTCATAGGTTATAATTTACTATCATCATCCGTACTACAATTTCAACTACATGATTTTAATATAACAAATGCAAAAGTAAAGTAGTTTGAGTCCCCGTCAATTACGCTTTCATGCCTAAACCGTTCAACCCATTTCAGTGATTTCTTTGTGGAGTTCGGACAAAGGGTATTTGTTTTATAACGTTGCGCCGGGGCGAAGCACGGTTCAATAAAATGCATTCACAAAACATTGCTCGGAATTTATGGAGGGTACTTTCATTTGTATTACTCAGAACTCCTCTACAGCTAGAAGGGCTTAGACTTCAGTGCACCATGCCGGCTAAGTGAGGGTTAGCACGCAAGAAGTGCAAAAAAAATATGCCGGTTTCCTTACGATGTTTTCCTTCACCGTTAAAGAACTTAAGCATTCATTGCGAATACACGCATAACTCCGAAAAGTCAAAAGCGAGTGCTTAGGGTTGGAACCTGTGACCGCAGAGATTCTCGACCGCGGGTTTAAACATCGGAACCATCACTACCTACTTAATTTAGTCGTCGAGTTAATATTAGTGGCGTTATGTAATATTAATGATTCATACGATGCTCTAGTATTTTATATTAACTTGGTGGATGAGTTGATTTACCAAAATGCACATGACCTACATTACTGTCGCGAATAGGCAAATGGAAATTAAACAATTCGAATATTCTGAGTGAATTCGACAGATATAAATTTGTGTTTCATTCCGAAAATAGTCATAAAAGGTATAACAATAATCTAAAATATGTAAAACCTTTATTTATAGTTTTATATTTTGGTAAGTACATTTTTTACGTCTGCCTTGCCTATAAAGTAAATTCTAAAAAAAAAATGTTTGCATTATGTAACATAATATGTAAGTATACAATACCATAGATACATTTATCAACACTTAATAATCCAAACATACTCCTTTTATAAGATGCTCATATCTGTGGTGTTTTCAGAAAGTTTGTCTCGCTCTAGTTTTAAATAGGTGTTGAAACTCCTGCGTCAACGCATTTATATAGGCATACAGGTATCATAGGATAGTATAAATTGTTTAAAAGTATTTTTTATCAAGCCATGGGTAGTTGTCACAAGTCTTTCGAGTCGCGATCATAACCCTTCGTAACCCTAAGCAGTACCGTTTCGTGTTTTACACATTTATAGTATCGAAATCTGCGTTTGATCATTGTTGTGTCCTATTTTCATATTTTATGAAGAATATGAATATATTAAGAATTTGAAGATTGATTTGATCATGGATGTTGGAAGCGTGCTGAATTTCATTCAAGAACTCCCCAGGTCAGTGAATATTTCCTTAATAGATCCGTTTGACGTCGCAATATCCAGCAAAATTGCTTTTGCTGTTTGTGCCTTTTCTAGGGATGGGTCGTTGAGGATTTTAGCATCAACGATACGTAACCGTTTTTTATTGCGTTGGTTAACTAGTTGAAAAACTAGTTGAATTCGCCAACTAGTTAATACGAATTTTCCTTGTTTTCTTTTTTTTACGTACACTTCCATCTGCCACATGCCATCTATGCCTTTTAATTATGTCGTGTATGAATTCAACTAGTTTTTTGAGAATCCATCAACCGTTCGTCCGTTTCTTCATCGTCAACGTTTGATTAAACTAGTTCGTCGATTCAGCGCTCATCTCTAGCCTTGCCCAATTTGCAGAAAGCCGACGCGACGTAAAGCAAAACGTATTTCGCTTGTTGAATAAGCAGCTTGAGGCTTAATGTTTGCTCTCATGATAGTGTCGCAATTTGGTATCAACTGCTCTGGTTGTGTCTATTGAGTGAATTTTGAATGGTGGAATTCTATTTAAAATTCTTAGTCATTTCTCTTTTGCAGTTTGTTGCCCTGTAGAATACGACATTTTTATTGAAATAAGTTAATAAAATTACGGTATTTCTTCTTATTTTATAATGATTAATTATTCATATTGTCTGCGTTGATTGCTGCCTTTCAGCGTTGTATGTTAAACAATCATTTTAATTTTAAATGAAATGTTAAATGGATTTAATATCTTCCAGGGGTTTAATGAGGGTTATTGTAATGCGTGGGCATGAGACAGCCTCCGATTCGCGTGTTTCTCATTATTTTCAACTTTTTGTTTTGAGAATGAGATGAAATGTGAATGATGACCTCAGAATGTATGCGCGGACTGACAAATTTTAATTTCAATAGTTACTCATACGAATTTCAGGCCCATTTAAAGTTATGTGTGTGGTGGCGTTTTATGTCTAATAAAACTGGAGATAAAATAATATGACAAAGACATATTTCATAACATACTCTTACTTCGGAAAATTAAACTTTATTTAAATTATTATTAAACGGGTGTAATCGGGAGGCATAGTTAATCTTTTTGAAATGAAATTATTGTGATTGTTCAGATAATTCCACATTATTATGACCCTAAAATATAGTCTATAATATTAACTGCGTAGGTACTAAACGTTTAAATTTGTTTAAACTGTCATTCTTAACGTTGTAAAGGCTACATCGGTCGTGTTGTATGAAATATGAGCAATAAAAATGAGAATGGAACAAGGTTCGCAGAATAACGCAAATAATGGAGTTTGTTAAACATTTTGAACTGTTTTTGGACGTAGAAATAGAAAATTGATTGCATTTGAATTTTTGCTTCTATATTTTTGAATGGGCATTTCGTATTTGTGTTGCATATGTCGTATTGTTCAATATATTTTAATTTAAACAAAAAGATTGAGCTACCGTCATTCACATTTACAATTATATTCGCGATGATTTATATCTATAATTACGTTTTAGTGATGAAGGAAAACAGCTTGATAAAACCTGCACACCTAAAAGTTCTTAGGAAATTTCATAGGTGTGTAGTCCGCCAACTCGCACTAGGCCAGAGTGGTGGAATAATGCCTTATTCCTCTTAATGATAGAGGAGGCCTGTACCTAGCAATCGGACGTATTTTGGCGAAAGATGATGATGATGATGAACTAAATCATTTAAGTGCGGGAAGTGCAAGAAACGGCTACGATCATCTTTTACTAAATTACACAATTGTCCTCTCTCTAGATTAGGCGCGTAATTTTACGATTCAAATCGCCAACACAAGGTACGATAGGCCCTAACAAATCAGACAAATTCTGAAAAATATTTTCAAGCAATCAAAACACGGGCTACAACAATTGGCCGAGCAAATGTTTGTGTTTCAATTGTTTTCAACGAATCTAAAATTACCTGGAATAAAACTTCTCCTTCAAAGTACGTCAGCTGGTGTTTTCTCGTCCTGAGTAGAATGCCCACCAGTTTATCCGATATTACTGTGTATATCTGTAAAAGAAGAAAAAAATATTATTAATACTTTTATAAAAAAAAACAATAACTCAATGTAGATTGGCCTCGAGGTTGCAGTACAGTCGCGAGTTAAAACCCAAGGTTCTTCAGACTTTAATAAGTTATGTCAGTATTCTCATGAATCACTTTCTTTAACTGTGTAGGTAAACGTTGTGAGAACACCTGGGTGTTTATAAGTTCTTGGGAATTTCTTAAGTGTGTAGTCCACCTCTCCCTAGGCCAGCGTGGTGAACTAAGGTCTAAACTCTCTCAATGATAGGAGGCCTGTGTCCTGCAGTACGACGTATATGGGCTGATAATGAAACCTTAGTAGTTTTCTGTCTAGTCCACAAAACAACTGAATAAGATTAGAAGTGAAATAGACAGTATTTTGTATGGAGTATAGTGTCACCGCTTGTCTGTCACTTCTCGATTAAAATGACACCAGCAATGATAAAAGTCTAGATAAATCACGCAACCCGAATTACTAAGAAGCGCCCGGAGTAATTATATGATATTGCATAATTAGCTGTAATTACTGCCTTGTCAAAGACAAGATAGACAGGCTGAGGTTAATTACTGTCGCCTTGCTAAAGTTTCTGTGTCGTTAATACCTATATACATACTTATGTATTATGGATTTCCACATAGAATATACTATGGAGGTTCACACTTCTATGTGTATTCAAAATAAGCTCTGACTTTAACGTCGAAGGAAAATTTTGTTAGGGAATCGACACGCTCAGTTCTCAGAGGCACTAGGCCAGCGTGGATTATGGGCTAATGCTACTTTGTTGTTAAGGCCCGTGGGACATGTAAGATTTGACATAGATATATAAATAAACGTCATAAAATTTTGTATGTTTTTGTTCTTCAATTAGAAATCACAAGATGTTCCATTCCTTGAGTATGGCATACAAAAAATTATTACAAATAATTTTTATATTAATGATTATAATTTCAAATCATAAATATAAATAAATAGGAAGGATCCCGTCTCGGCTCAGTCAGTTTTTAATTCTATTTTCATCTTCTGGGAATACATAATAGAAAAAAAACACACCGTTCCTCTTAATGGCATTACTATGACGAAACGCCTGTCGTTATTTTCTGAGCAATCTTTCTGACATGCTTTTATTATATTTTGCCCAGCTCCATAAACACATATACACATTCAGAATCATACTCATACCCCCGATGAGGTTAAAAGAAATATTGGTGCGTTTTAAGTCTTATTATTTTTATTTATTAGTTTCTCGTACATTCTAACTCCATGCTAGTAGCAAAGTTGAAGTTGAGATTTAGATGCAATTCGATGGTGGTTTTCACTGATTTTATTCACATTATTTCGTATAATGTAAAGGGTTATTTCAAGTGAATTAGATATAATTAAAAAATATATACAATTCTTACACAGACAAAATCGCGGAAAGCAATAAGTTCAGTTATAAGATATGACGTCACACACATATTAGATCGCGAATCTCTCAAGCGTGTATAATTCATGAAGACGTTAAATTCAGCATCACAAACATTGTTATATTATTTACGTCAATGTTGTACGTTTTATGAGCTCAGAGATACATATATGGGTAGTAAATCAGAGGATCAGGATTCGATTTCCAGCTAAGCCTCTTTATTCTGTTTCGATAAGTGTGGCTTTGTCTGTTATAAATCATATGTGGAATGGCGTAACCCGTGAGCTGTAGAGATGTGCAGAGAACCTGAATATAATTTCTCTTTCATATTGGCTCTAGTTCCAACAATATTTGTACCAATCCAAAGATTGTGTACTATATTTTTGCTTTACATTTTTATAGTCTGGGAAGAATATGATAAAGAGAGATTGCGACTGTTTTTCGCCCGTCGACAAAATTATGCCGGCCCACTCGCATACGGTTTTGCAACCATAGATCGCGATAAACTCTTTTTATGCTTCTTTATTAGCTACATACTTATATCGATAGTCTTCACGCCGGTGTTTCTCGAAGGGGAAGGCAGAAGTGCACGTCTGCACCCCTATTTCGCCAATTATGTTTTTGCCCCAAGTGACAGGGCTGGCCTATTATTAACGTTTTTCGAGCACATTTCCAAAATGCTACTGAGAATTTCTTAATAAAAATAGAAATGATAACACTGCCCGATGCGGAAATCAAACCTAGAACCTCTCTAGATCGCACGTAACACGAGGTTGATGTTAATTAAGTTAACGTCTAGGAACATTCCAAAATATTCCTTCCATTCGTAGTAAAAACGGGGTCAGAACATTCAACGTTTCCAAAGTCCCAATATAACTCGAGAAGTAAACATATTGAATTTACAATGTATTAAATTTGAACTGTATGCGTCAATACATCGATAAATTTGCGCGGATGTAAACAAACATCGATGTAAGTCGATGTATTTGTAACGATACCTTATTCGGTATTCGGATGTAGACAGCGGCACACCATAGAAGGTAGAGATGTGTGATTATTGTATTTTTTTTATCGATGAAAAATAAAATTACAATAGTTGTGTATAATGGTCGATATTCAGGATGTAAGTAGAAAAGTATTGAGGATGAAAGCTGACGGATGGGCAAGCTGAGGAAGGCTAAATTAAGGATAGTTGGAGTGGAAAGATACAAAGATATAGAAGAAAAAGAGGTGAATGAAGACATGATGACTTAAGGATGTTTGGAAGAATAAACCATTCTGCGCCGAGAACAGGGTAAAGGAATGACATCATCAATTTTCAGAAGGCATAGGTCATATCCAACAAAATGCTTCTGTAGAAATCTTAACTAACAAAATGAAGTAGCATCGTTCTAAAAAAACAACTGTTTTTAATAAAATAATGGTAACCAGAGCTATAAACCTGACTGTATAACACTTGCCAGTGTTTACCCTAGGGAAATTAGTCTTTATATCCTTTACTACTCGTCCTTTTCGCTTCCTCTCCGCCACGTAAATTTTTATTATTTGTTTTATAATTATCTAAGTTCATTTTCCGTTTGTATACAATCATAATATAATATAGTCGTTTCGTAGCGTCAGATTTGTATGTCATTATATTTTTATTAAATATTTTTAGTTTTTTCACAACTTTACATAGGGCCTTTAATTGCCTATGTTAAATGCAATTGCTGAATTTGACTTTTTTATATGAGTTTTTCCGCTATTGTTGTTTAAGCCTATTAAATTTTGTAGTAAAAACTGTAGAGGCTGTAAAAACGGATTATACTATATCATTGAAGAAAACCCTTTTTCACTATCATGCCTTATAAATATGTATTTACAATGGAAATTACTTTATGTCCCTTTCAGGGCTACCTTTTTTTCAAATTAGATTAGGGTCATTTCAAACACAAAACATGCCTCGTTTTAAATGCAAACTGTATAAAGGCGAAAATGGCTTTTAAAGATAAAGTGGATAAGCCTAGGTGTAGGACTTAGCTAAACGAAATTTGTTGTAAAAACAATATCTATCTCTTGAAGGGAATTATGTTTAATTTATATTATGTTTGTCTGTTTTTTTGTCGAGTAGATGAAGGTGTTATTAAAAGATATATTGGAGTTAGTTAATTTATATATGATCCACAAACATTTTTTTCGTGTCTGGGTACTGGGAGATAAAGTCTCTCGTAGTTTCTAATATCTACGACACAGGATTTGTCTTTTAATGTTGGGTCAGAATGTATTTGACTGTTAGGCGTATTTATTTGTATACTACTTAGTAGGATTATTCTATGGGCAATAAATATTTTTTCAGGCATGAGATCAGTTAAATTAGTTATTAAACGGTAGTTATGACACGATTTATGACGAATCAAGAAACAGCTAGCTAATATCATTTTAGTAAAGAAAATTACACCAAACAGAAGACAGTACCTATGTCTTACACTATATGAATATTTGATTACCAAAATACACCAATCTGGCGTCAAATTTTATCCGAAAATATTCTTCCCTGCGTTTTATCTCTATCTTTGATACTTTATACGCTTCTACCAAATACTTCTCTAGAATGTTTATAACCTCTTTGCGTAAAACGAATTCCATAATCAAAGGTAGTTTCATATGAAAAATGCTAAAGAAAAATCCTGAAATTCTACATAAAAGAAATATTTTTTTAAACCGCCAAAGTTCGCTCACCTCTGCCCCACTGGGCCACGGAGTTAATAATATGAAAGGTCATCGCCTTTATAAAAACAAATAAATAAACTTATGATTCCGTTCGAAATGTCAAAGTACCAACTTTTTACTAAGTCAATAAAAGGTATTTGAAGTGTATGGTACAAAAATATATCTATATACACAGCTGCTATCAGGCCGTCTGTGTTGCCTAGTGTAGAATTATGTGCCGTATACAAAATATAGTCTCACGCTTGTATTTCCGGAAGGGGTAGGCAGAGGTACATTTCTGCATCTACATATTACGCCACATATTTAGGTATTTGGGGGCTACTCCGTGCTTACTACCAAGAATTTCTTAAGGGAAAAACCATGGTATTATAGGTACTTGAAAACTGACACTGTATTTGAACTGACTGCACTTACCATCAGACGACAATGGAACTTGAATCGTTCCTTGTAAAAACGGCAATTTCCATTTTTCTTAATTATGAATTTAAGACTTTTATTACAAACCTAGGTAGTAAATAATTAAATGAATACACTGACATTTTTACTTAAGATATAAGCCTTAAGTCGTGGCTATGAGAAACTAAGAGAGACATTTTGGTCTCACAAACATCCAGACCCGAAATAAATATTAGTAGCTTATACAAACAGCTTGTCTCGGTGCTGTCTTCGAACCCGCGGCCTCTCGTTTTGCATCCTTGTTCCTAGCCACTGTGCCATGGGGCTGTCATAGTTTCGTTTAAAAAACAAATAAGGAGCCTCTAGAAAATAAAAAAAGAAAATGGTATGCGATGTAGCAACTAAATTCTCTCGGTAAAGACGCGGGCAGCACCTTGTGAAGAAAAAAATATCTTTCCGATATTATTAAGTTAGTAAAATATCAAAGACTAAATGTTCACGAAGGCGGTAGCAATTTGTTTTATAAAAACTAAACTTTCCTTATATTAGACCCGAAAAATATTAGCAACATTTTACATCGAAAATTATTTATTAAGTAGAAATTAATCGCGAACTACATATTTTCACAGTTTTGATTGTACAAAGAAAGCAAAACAATTTAAAGCTATTAATATTCTTATAGCTTTTCTACAAAAATGATTTAATTAATGAAGTGTAGGTTATTAACACAACCTTTGTACTTTCTGTTCATACTTATACTGAGTGTATTATATATTAATAAATTCTAGTGGAAATTGCCGGTGGCCTAACTTGCTTTTCGAATTGAATTCTTTTGTTTTGCGATGACGATACAACAAAAAACTGGGAATTTGTGTCGAACACAAGAAATACACCAAATAAAATGTTGGGTCACGTAAATCTATTAATCAACTTTACTTAGATCCACTACAGACGTCCGTTGATGCCTAAAGTTGCCAGCCGAAAATAAATCTTATATGCGAGATCAACCAGATCCCTATATCGATTAACAATAATTACAATCATTCGCGCTTCCCATTTTATTTGCGAAAAAACCGAGGTGAGCCAACTAAATATTCATCAGCTCACACTAATATAATAATTTTAACGTGCAAAAACCTATCGATGTATTATTAGCCGCGTCCATCTCTACAATAAGATTGACGGCATTAGTAAACCGGGTACAAATTTAAATCTTGGCCGTGACAGCGTAACTCGCGACGGAATGTGGTGTGACGTCACACATTGGACTCGCTCAGGGTTCGATGTATGGACGGAGATATAAACGTTCTCTACTATATGTTGTCTCTAAGAGCGTGCAGATATGAGTAAACACCGTTCTAAGACGTAGTAGACGATTTATAGCCGAAATGAAATAGGGTGCAATAACAATTACAACATGTAACACATCTGTTGGAATATACTTTGGAAATTCAGTCTCTGCCTTATCGTATTTGTTAAAATAAAACTCTTTTTTTTCGCTTTTACTCTTATAAGCAATAAATGTTTGACAGACGTTGGTTTTAATAAAAATATTATGTTAACAAAAAGATATAGTGTGAGATTATTTGCTTAACCAAAGAAAAAAAAATGTTTTGAATAGTTTTTTGCTACTTAAACTTGTATTTTTTTTAACATTAAAATACTTAAGATAAAAACAAAATGCATTCTATATTCAAAAGAGTTTATTCATTTAAGTCTTATCAATTATTATATTCGAACAACAACTATAAACCTCTTTACATTTGTAATAGAAACATTTGCAGCTGGCGTACATTTAATTTCATTCGCAAATCACAATATGTCAGAGTGTGATGAATTGCCTCCTGTTTACTCAGCCAGATGCGAAAATATATGCTTGTGTCATCACATCGCCCGTGAAATTGAGCTTTTGCAACGTCACGCCTCATTTGTTATATTATATGGTTGTGACAATTGTAATAATTCTAACTAAATAATAGCATGGAAGTAACAATATCAAAAGATTGCGGTTCCAACTTGTAACATACGAAAATAAGTTATGTTACGCCTGTATCCTCGATCCTACTTATATTTTATCTTTTACTGCCTGTGGCGCAGTTGGCTAGTTAGTAGCTTGGAAAACCAGAGCCCGGGGGTCGGTTCCCGCGTCGAGACAAAAGTTGACAAATGGCTTTCTTCTTCGGAGTTTCTGATATCCACGCAACAGGACTTGCATCCTAGTGTAGATATATAACTACCTATATATAATATGTAACTTTTGGGAGTAATTCTTTATTTTATTAAACCTACTAGCGAAAATCAGATACCCGTTATTTAATTGTTATGAATAGAAGAAGATGCAACCTATTTTGCAAACGTCTTAAGAGGATGCGTTTACAAACACAAATTTCGCATGAACAAACACTCAGATCCGGTGTAAGTATTTACGGATCGTATAAATATTTATTCGTCTGGGAAATGAACCCGTAACCCCTACAGGAAACTAAATCAATAAATACCTAAATATCTAATGTTTGTATACATATGTATGTAGTTCTGATCTCAAGCTCAGATTCAAGATCCGTGATCATTATTATGATTAAAAACTATGAGATACATGTAGGTCGAAAAATTTTTAGTTCCTAATTTCACTCGCACAATAATCATGTTCAGTTCAAGATCACTTTAAGAATGTACTGTACAATGCTAGTGATTTAAAAGTGGCTTTAACGTAGTCAAGTCAAGTGAAGATTGTAGTATTAGTTACAAAACTTGCACAAAAGAAACAGGAAAGATGATTTAAAACGATTTTTACTAACATAATTTCTCGTGAATTACTCTTATGTATATTAAAAAAGCTTTGACGTCATAAATACCATTTTATGAGAGATTTTCCTGTTGTTAACTATAACTTTCTGAGTGTATTTGGGAGGTTTATCCTCAATTTGTTTTTATGATACTTACATAAGCAATTTTGTTTAAAAAATATGTACTTTAATTCTAAAGGTCAGAAGAAGGTGTACAATACTCGAACAGTTTTTGAGGCCTACAAAAATGTTTCTACTGAAATATTCTGGCAAAATAACTGATACCCTAGATTAATACATACAAGGTTTGTTCAGGGCGTGATCAGATTTTTTGACGGTTTTTTTAACGCCTACGGGTTAGAAATCACCGTATCTATTCTATACCGTATCTGCTTTCGATTTCGATCCAGGTCTGAATGTACCCTGCACAGTAATTTTTATCCCGGGTTGTTTTATTTGAAGTAAGGAATGAAACAGTATAAATACGAAATTCATTTGGTTTATTAGCGTATTTTATTAGAAACTACTAGACCGGCCTTATTTTGATAACCACGCCATGACTCGATTAATTGTCAATAAGTAACATTGATCGCTGTGCCTTCTAGTAATATTATCAATTCTAGTTTTGCTTTCGCACCGTTTTTCTGATTACTACAGAGATAGATGATAATGGGATAACTGTCTTTTCTTGATTATAAAGGAGGC
Organism: Cephonodes hylas; assembly: GCA_030295005.1. NCBI lineage: Eukaryota > Metazoa > Arthropoda > Insecta > Lepidoptera > Sphingidae > Cephonodes > Cephonodes hylas. The sequence continues at coordinate 8,390,161 of AP025377.1, read as the reverse complement.
TTGTACTTACAAGATAGGCAAAATTGAGCTGATTTTGATATAAATAGATGGAATCTTGAAGATATTGACTTTTTAAATAAGAAATAATATGAAATCCTTGAGGGATTCCTGTTTAAAAAGCATTGATTGAAGAATTATTTAAAATACTTCTATTGCAAAAGGAAAACTGTTATTGAATTACGCTATTCAGCATATATTTAATTCTCAGAGTGCATTTCTTTGAATAAGTGTCAATTTCTTCTTCTTCTTCATCAACCCATATACGCCCACTGCTGAGCACGGGTCTCCTCTACCATTGAGAGGGTTTTAGGCCATAGTCCGCCACGCTGGCCTAGTGCGGGTTGGCGGACTACACACCTAAGAAATTCCTAAGAACTCTTAGGTGTGCAGGTTTTATCACGATGTTTTCCTTCACCGTTAAAGCAAGTGATAATTCAATGTGAATACACACATAACTTCGAAAAGTCAGAGGTGTGTGCCTGGGGTTCGAACCCGCGACCGCCGAGATTCTCGACCGCGCGCCCAAACCTCGAGGCCAAAAAAGGCTTTAAATTATTGCTTTTCGTAATAAGACACTTCATTCGACGTAAAAGCAATTCGGTGATTCTGAGTATACAAATGATTTTTTTAAACATTTTTCATTAGAATTCTAATAATATGAAAGTTCAATGGACAGGCATTATTACGCTGTTATGACTGACTGGGTTTGAATACAAAGTTCGCACGGCATTTCATAGATACTTTTATTACTCCCCAATTTTATATGAATAATCAATTAAATGAATACCATGAGTGAAATTCAGTTCACTAACTAAAATATCAAGAGTTTTTTGAAAAATTGTATAAACGTTTCTTTACAATAAAAGAAAATCGTTAAAAATTGACATTAAAAATAAATTTGACGTATTCCTAACAACCATAAGTAGTGAATGTTGGGATTACAAAAATGTAATTTTTTGTCGCTATTTTTTAATGTCTATTATAAAATACTTTATAAAAATCAGCACATCCAAAACTACGTATTTAGTTCTGACTTCATAGTAATAGTACACTCACAGGCACAATTAACCGCCCACCTTATTTATCATTCAGTTTTCAGTCATTCGTTAAATTTTGATCATATTTGATGAAAGTTATGTTTAAAGCAACCATTAAGGATAAATAAAACAACTTCTCTTGAAAAACTCAGTTTATTGAAAAAGAAAATGCCAAAAATCGATTTATCTAAAAATGTACAGGAAAATGTTATGACTTTAATTTGGAAAAAATAGGAAAGTTTTTTTTAAATTTCAATTTTAATAATGAGTGTTACCACCTCGTGCCCTAATGACTTCTTGTAGCCGGTTTGGTAATCCATTCATAATGTCTTGGATATCCGACTGGAGGATATTGTGCCACTCCTCTACCGCAGCCGTTTTGAGCTCTCCTAGGGTCGTAGAGGCTGGTTTTCTTGCTCGAACGCGTCTTTATAGGTTGTCCCAAATGTGCTCGATTGGGTTAAGATCGGGACTGCGTGCCGGCCAAGGCAAAACTTTTTCCTGTACATTTTTAGATAAATCGATTTTTGGCATTTTCTTTTTCAATAAACTGAGTTTTTCAAGAGAAGTTGTTTTATTTATCCTTAATGGTTGCTTTTAACATAACTTTCATCAAATATGATCAAAATTTAACGAATGACTGAAAACTGAATGATAAATAAGGTGGGCGGTTAATTGTGCCTGTGAGTGTATATTGTCATGGGTAATAGATAAATTTTTTGGTGTCATAAAACCCAGCTTCGAAGTAAGTTTTTTACACAAACATTTTTCTTGGTGCGAGAATCGTATTTGCCTCTCATTTGTGAGTTGGTGTTTATTCCATTGCACCACAAAACCTGTTGTAAAATATGTGTTAATTCTAACAAACCCGAATGAAAGAAAAACATTTTACCAACGGTAAAACTATCAACCGTGGACACTAGTCTACGTTAGATTAAATATTTAACTACGAAGTCTGAAAATCTTAGTCCAATCTACAAAATCTCTTAGGAACATTGAAGTTTTTCATTTCACGCCCCGATTACTTAAAACTAAGGTATTGTTACTTAAGTGTATTAGTTTTGGATTTAAATGTTTACAAAGACTTTTACGGGTGTGCAAAAATTAGTAAGCTTAGAGATTTCTCGATAGAATTACGGGTTTATTATTTCATTTCAAATTAAAATTAACGCCTGGGCCTATTGATATATTAAGAGCCTAAATGCTACGATCTAAACGTATCTTTTACACTAAACTGGCAATTAGCCTATGACACGTGCACATTGGTTTCGAGGAATTATTCTCTCCACAACGGAAGAAAAGATTATATAGTGTAAATATAATCGGGATTATAATTAACAAATTAAATAGTATATAAATCAGATATAGCGAATGCTAGTTACTGAAACTTTAAAGTATAGCCGCTAATTATACTCTCACTTTCTTGGCTTAAACCTAATTGTATTTTGCCAATGATGGGCGTAGACACACACCTCTATCTGCCAACGTCGGTAATTCCATAGAACCCCAAAATTTCTGCTTGCTTTACAAAATTCCATATATCTTTAACCTTAATATTTCTCTAGCAATAGCAATTTGTGAGACAAATGAGAGTATCTTGACCCCGCAACAAACAATTATAAAACTACACATGACGTGTAACGTTTTTGGGCTTCTATAGAATGACCGCCACTGTTATCTTTCCATTTTGGGATACAAATGTGTATGGTTAAATTTCTACATGGAAAACTAATGAAATTAACCATACAACGTTGTTTTAATACAAAACAGTCTATCCTCTTTGCATACATTTGCTTTTAAAGTAGGCAGATACGTGTATTTGTATATTAGAGCGGTTTATTGTGGCTCGTTAGATTCCACAGTCTTATTTTTGCGTCTGCCATTGAGAAAACATCTTTTCTGTGTTGCACAGCTGTCGGATTCTATACAAATATCTAGTTCATTTTGCGCTCTTGAAGTATGTGGCGTCTACAATCTAATTATGTAAACGAAACGATAAAATGAATTTATAATTTACATATTTTCGCAGGCAATATCTAAAAAGACCCTTTTAAAAGAAATTGATTATTTATTCTTGGTAATTTTTTTAAATTGCTTCATAATTTTTGCATATTAGCAAAAATTAATGTAAGTTAAAGCGTATTCATAATTAAAAACGGCTCTACGTAAATGTAAGACAGTTATTCTAAGAGGAAATGTTTATACTGCTTGTTAAAAATAATAATAAATATAAATAAAAAATATGGCACGTTTAAACAGGTTCATGTTCCAATTCTATTTCGCTTAATAAAATATTACTTCTATAACAAAAATGTGAGTGCTTACTGCTTACCTTTTGTTTAATTGTGTATGGTTATATATGGTTTTATTTAATGGCATGATTTCAAATTACCTAATGTCATCAGTTAATTTATAATAATATACAACAAGTACGAATCATAGAATATGTAACATTGTCGAGAAGATTTTACTCGGAAATCTATTTTTACGACAAATTGGCTTCGTAATTTATTGCTTACTGAGATCTCCTATTGAGGAAAATCTTTTTGTAAGAAAGTTTATAAATATATTAATCTGTATAAGGAAGAAGATTCATATTACTACAAGAACCAATGTATTTTATTCGAAAAGTTGTGATTATAGTAAAACAGTTTTATGATAAGCCAATTTTTGTCGGATTTTTTCGGGGTCTATTGTCTTCCCTTGACGTATAATATCTATTGGGTTAGTGTATTTCTTATTCGCTTATGAAAGTATAGAAGATTCTCATTTGTTGTTAGAAAAAACACTGTTACAGTCTGTTTTTCTAAGCCTTTTCATTCATATTTATTCAGAGCGAATAAACGCGGGCTTGATATGGATATTGTCTACCTTCTCCAATATTTTAATGAATGAATAAATCCCAATATGTTTGCGACATTTAATACAAATATTAATAATAATATACCACCAGTGAATTTTCCAACAAAACATGAACATGTCTATTCATCATTTAGAATTAGACGGCAACAAAGCTTCATTATGTTTGTATACAAGAAAATCTGTTCGCACAATGAATCACTTTTCGAAAATAGACATGCGGACATTCTAAAGGACATTGACAATAGCGATCACCTGTTGTCTAACTGTGAATCTAAACGTCCACAGCGCCGGCTAGACAGACATTATGAGAATGTAAGATCGGAAATAGCAGGAATGTTGAAAATTCTTTAATGGGCGCATACCATTACAAATGTTAAGAATGGCGTAGTGGAATAATTCACGGAATCGGTCGAGACTCTGAAATATTTTGCGTGTGTATCACACGGGTATGTTGCCAAGTACACTCGGCCGTCAGCGATTTTTACATCGCCCGACAGACAAAATGAAGTAATCATTTATGTGGATCAAATTATTATGATGGGCTTAATTCTAGAGTACTTCTATCTTTTAAAGCTAAGTGCGCATTAATATTTAATAATCAGCCATTTTAAATCCATGTGTCCATCTATCAATCGATGAAGGAAAATAGGACACCAAAAAGTTCTTACGAAAGTAAATCACAATGAATGAATGAATGTCTTAAATGTGTAGTCCGCCATCGCGCATTATGCCAGCGTGGTTAATAAAGGTCTAAACCCTCCCAGTTTTAGAATGTATCCGTGCCCAGACAGGGACGTAAATGGACTGATGATGATGATGAGTCATTTTAAATTAACGAAATATTATTCAAACCTACATGGTCAGATTTAATTTGAAACGGCGTGTTAGCAAATTACCTATAAATAAAAAAAATACACATTTTTCTATGTCTAGTGGACGATATTAATGTAGTGAAGCCAGCAGAGATAATGATAGATGCAGTTAAAGTGACGACTAAAGTCATCTTCTACTAGTTAACACAATTATTCCGGATTGATGTAAATCCGGATAACGGTAAACACTCTAAATCCCGAACGTGATATATGTACATGTAAATAATACTACAGCAGATTCATACTATATGCATATCGTTTGGTATTTGTTATTTGCGGGGAGCCTATTATCCCATGACAAGCAAAAGAAATAAAAAAAATATTCACCCAATAAAAGCTAAAGATATCTGATGTCTGATCGCGCATATGAATGTATTACTCAAGCAATTTCTTTGACATTCAAATTTCGCAATTTTTTTACCGTTATGAAAATTTTCAGTCTCTTTTCTCAATTGTGGACTTTAGCCGAAAATTCGTTTGCATCATTTGAACGGGAAGTGACATTTATAAAGTGTGAATGATGTCAGCGGTCATTCAACGCTTTCGCTCGTCACTCGCGCCTAGCGAAATTTGTTTTGTTATTGTGTATATTTTGTTTGCCAAAACCCGACCTTGTGTCATACGTTGTAAATAAAACAATGAGTTTTGCGCAATGTGCGGAAATTTGATCCATTGGCAGCAATATGATGAAATGTGTTCCTCGTTTCTTCAAAAATAAACTCAAAAGCGTTTGCAAATGAAGTTTTGCTGACAACCCGTGGTTGTCTTTTGTTTCAGAACTTCTGATTTTTAATTAAAACGCTGACATTTCGCTTTTACAGATGTTTAGGTTTTCATTAGGCGACGCGCGTTTGTTTTATATCTCTTGCTAGATGTGTAATGTTTGTTTTGGGCAGTCTTCATGATTCGAACAAAGCGTGCAAATTTTAGCCAATGGCATTATTGCTTGTGTCAGAAAATTTAAATTTATAATTCCCCAAGTAAAAATGTTAATAACATCCTAGAGATGGGAATTGAACCCGGGAATCTAATTGCATTCGCTCATTCACGCCATAGGATTTAAAATAAAGATACTGCTCGCAAACTGACAAAGTTTGCGAATTTAACAAGACGCGGTTGTTTGAAAAATCGTTTTATGGCTTCCTCTAGCCTTGCTGTAAATAAAATTTATTGCTATCGCGTTAAATCTTCCGGTATTAACAACGTTAATCAGCGGTTTGATGTTCTTATTTAATGTTTAGAGATGGCAGTGTCAATTTTATTAAGTTTCCTGACATACTTTGAGGAGCTGTAACTCAAAGACTTGTACGTTTGTAAACACGTTTCTCAGGTGTTTTAGGATGGGATACACCTCGAATAAAATCATATAATCAATGTCATAAAATTTAATTTCCACCTATTTGCATATGCACCAATTTTACTTTACATGCTTAAATTGACGGCATGTATTCTTCTAACATTCTTGCAAATCTGTGTTCAGACCGAAAACACATCGTAATCACGTGACTAACTGCGCATCGCACATTACAATTTGCGAGACGCATTTCGCAAATAAAACTTACTCGTAAATAATTATTTAAGCAGCTGAACGGGTGTTGCGTCACTCCTCATTATTTAGTGAAGTAGATTACCGCAAACAATTTACTTTAGCGTTTTATTTCTACTACTAAGTACCTCGTGGAAATCGGCCAAGGGTGTGAGGAACGAAGTTTAACTTCTCGGTGAAAAAAAGTGTTAAGTGGCTCTTCAATTAGGAACTCTTTGTAGAAGTCTGGTAATATGCCCAAAAGGGCAATAGGCTCGCGTTATACTTCATCAGATTTTGAACTCATAATTGGTAAGGCATTGGTGTTTAACAGCCCCGTGGCGCAGTTGTCTAGATACCAGCTTGCGAAACGAGTGGTCGCGAGTTCCATCCCCGCACCGAGACAAATGTTTGTGTGACCCACAAATGTTTTTTCCGGTGTGGGTGTTTGTGAGACCGAAAAGTCTCTCGTAGTTTCTGATACCCACGATACAAGACTGTAGTATCTTAATGTGTGGTCAGGACTATGTGTGTGATTGTTGGGTCTATATATTTAATGGTGCAAGAATTTACCACTTCGGACCTTTTAGCTGATACTAGTGTGATGGTAGACATATACATTATACATATATGTAGCTATATAACTCACTCACCGTGAACAGTTCTCCAAACGATATGACTTTTGTCGCGTCCTTCAGTTCTGGAGGTAGCAGACTTTTGCACGGCGCCTTTCCATATTCATTGATAATTTCACAGAGTTCCTTCATTTCTGTACATACTCTCGCCTGCGCTTCCGCTCCTCTGTACTCCGTCATAGATCCAGGAATTGGTCTGAAAATAAATTGTATATTAAAAATATCTATACTTTTAAGATTTTTCTAGTTATATTCCTCGATTTAATTTAGTGGTAACTATTGACTTCTATCTAATAAGAGTAGTGATTTGTGGATAAATCAAATTGATTATTGTGGACTATATTATAATAATTAACAATGCGATAATCCGATTTCTCATTCTTTTTGCGAACAGGTTTCTTGTTGTTTGTAATGAACAACTTTACAATTTACTCAATATGAATTTGACTTAAAATTTTTCTGTAAATTTCTTATTTATTTCTATCTCACGCCGAAATTGGATATATTTTTTATGTATTCATTGACCAAATCTACTTAACAAAACCCCTCGTAAAAGTCTAGTAATACTCACTTGCCGTATTCATCCTTTGAAAACGTGGGTTTGTGATTTTTGTCGAAATGTCCGCTGAAAGCTGTGACTTTTTGCAGTTCGCTATGTGCCTGTGCCTTTGTGTCGAATGCTGATATTAAATCTGTGAGAGATGAACTCTGTGAACAAAGGAAACAAAACTTAATTTCTATAAATCACCAAAAACATTTCTTGTTGTTCAAGGTTTCTTGTAAAACTCGCTAATTAGCACTTATTTTTAAATAATGGCTGAGAAACTCAATGACTTGTCGCCAGTTAATTAACTGGGAGTAATGAACGGTTTTAGTAAACTATAGCAAATTACGTATTCAAATTATAAAACGCAAACAGACTTTTAATTTTCTTTTTTTGTATGGAAATAATAAAAAATATTTGACAAATAACATAATTATTGTTGAGTTATAATGTCAGTATGGAATGGAATTTATCGAAGCCCATAAATTAACCTTTTTTTTAATTGTTTGTATTAAATAATTTTAATTAACATTGCTGTAGGAAATTAAATGAACAAAATTTGTTACGCTTAAGGCATCATCAAACTATGATATAATATCGAGCCATTACCGCCAAATTATCGAAAGCGACACTTTTGTCGAAAATGCGCTTTTCATTGAACTTCTATTTTAAGCCTTAACGAACCTATCCCTGCTGATGTGTTTTTTTAAGTTATATATGTAAGTGTCTGAAAAATATTAATGTATGTAAAATTTTAATTTACTGGCAGATATCTGTTTGAAAATATTAACAACAAAACCATCTCCTGTAAATTTTGATTTTGTCGGTTACGCTAAAATGGCGGTAAAGGCGCGATATTATCGTGGAAGCGTGTAGGATTTTAATTACATTATCGTTTAAAAACAAAATATCTTTATCGCGCAGAACAAAAAGAGAGTCATTACATAATTCCAGTCAACAGTCACAGCGACATGCAGAAACGTGTTGTCTAACGTTTACTAATACCACTAAAACTAAACGGTAGAAATATAAATCTCGATTAACATGAAATTTATCTAATATTTTATTGGCCGTAAATTCCTTGTCATCATAAAAATGTATTCAGGTGTTCCATTAACTCTATTATGTTTATGGTGAACCAATACGACTTGGCATCGTGCAATATGCTATCTTAAAATAAATAGCAGACGAACACGAGGTGGACAGACAATGGAAGTAAATCACCTTACCTAAATATAAATTGCGCATGATTCACACAACGTAATGTACGCATTCTTAAAATAAGGTGATTCAAACAAATTCAAACTTTGAATTACGAATTAATATTTCATTTTCGTGAATGAGGATGTATGTAGATCAAAACCAGCCTGCTGATAGTATATAAGAATATTGTAATATGAATGAATATATGAATATTATATGTCAAAGAAGTCTTTGACATTATGGTTTTGACCCAGGGATCTTAACTAATTATTAAAAAAAAATACACACGGCCTTCGGAGTGCATATAATATGTCTGTAGTTCAAAGCTAGCTCATGAAACACATAGCTGCTGGTTCAATTCCCTCATAAAGACAAATATTTGTGTTTTCCCTAAATATTGTAAAATAACATAGAGCGCATGTACGCTCTGTTGTGGGTATCAGAAACTACGACAGAATTTTCTGTCTCACAAACAGCCAGACCTGAAATAAATGTTTGTTGATCATTCAATCATTTGTATTTCGCGGGGATCGAACCCGCGGCCTCTTGTTTCGCTAGCTGGTATCTATCTAACTGCGCCACAGGGCTATCTAAATATTAACATCTAGAAGGCTAAATGGGTAAAAGCATAAGGTTTGTTTCTCATTCTGTGATGGAAAATAGTAAAATAAAATTGCCCAGCTGTTCCGCTTGACCAAAGCAAAACATGCACAGATTGTAAGATATGAATTTTCAACTAGTTCTCACTAATTCCTAAAGTTGTTTGAACGAGTTAAATTACGACTGTTTATTTAAACTTCAGAAACACCGACATTGCTGAAGCAGTAACGATGCTTTTTAACTCGTATTTACGTCTAGCGTATGAACCAAACATAAAAGCAAATTTCGCGTATGCAGCGTTATTTTTAAACAATCTTTTGTAATTTTTTTCATCCTGGCTTGACAAAATGACGATATCAAAGCATGATTTAGACTAAACAAAACATCAGTTTAAAACCCCGTCTTGCTCAATAAACTCATTTCTAATTCTTGTCTTAGGTAGCAGACTAGTATAGAATTTTGGCACAATAGAAAACCAGACTGAAGTCGAAAATTTGCAGATAAATTATCACCTTTAGATTTTGTTACAAATAACAAAGAATTAGAAGATTTTAAAGAGTCTTTTTAAATACCACAACTGCGTTATATTATAGAAGCAACAGTAAACAACTGAAAGCAGTCAAGGCTCTGTAAAATACATACTTTGATGGAAACTTTGTTACAATTTGTTTCATACAAACAAACTACCACGTGAAAGAAAATTACTCGTCAAATTGAAACGTGGATAAACATAAAAATGCAAACCTTAAACCGAAGTAAAGTAAATAAACTAAGAACATCTTTGTAAAGAGACGGCCGCATGAAAAATACCAACCAAAAGTTATTTCATTTTGAAATGTAGTGATGGCCGCAAGGTTTAGGTAAAGTCAAAGCCGACAGTCGTGGTTTCAAATCCCAGGCCTCTGACTTTGATTTTCGAAGTTATGTTTGTATTCGAAATTAATAATCACGTTTTTATAGTGAAGAAAAACATCGTGAGGTAACCATCACATCTAGTTTTTTTTTTATGAACAACATATGTCTTAGATACGTACTCTGCCAAACCATAGCAGATTAGCTCGGTGGACGTAGGCCTAATTCCTTTTACGAAGGAGGCCCGAGCCTTTAAATTTTGTATGTGGAATATGTATATGTATTGATTTTTAAATTCGCATTGGCGAATCTGCGAGCTAATGAGTTAAAACTAAGGATATTATTTTTGCTTAACTATGAATAATGACTGAATAAACTTTGTATAAATCTGTCTTTGTATAAAGCAGTGATGGCCTCGAGGTTTAGGCGCGCGGTCGAGAATCTCGGCGGTCGCGGGTTCGAACCCCAGGCACACACCTCTGACTTTTCGAAGTTATGTGTGTATTCAAAATTGAATTACCACTTGCTTTAACGGTGAAGGAAAACATCGTGATGAAACCTGCACACCTAAAAATTCTTAGGAATTTCTTAAGTGTGTAGTCCGCCAACCCGCACTAGGCCAGCGTGGTGGACTATGGCCTAAACCCTCTCAATGGTAGAGGAGACCCGTGCTCAGCAGTGGGCGTATATGGGTTGATGAAGAAGAAATCTGTCTCCCAACAAAGAAATACAAATTCAGAATGTATTTACTTAAATTGTTTATTAGATTTTGCGTGACTGCTTTATACCCCAATGTTCTTCATGTTTCAAACGCGTGTACATCAATAAACAAACCAAGTTAAATAAATCACTAAGAATGAAAAACGGCCTGACGATAAACATGATTTTGTGTAATAATTTTCCAATATTACTACGCTTAATTCCAAATTTAATAAATTTTATTTACGAGTACGACGTCCACAGCATTAATTTAGTATTTTGACACATTCCTATCATCGTTCCAAATAAAATAGTCATCTATTTCGGTGCATTCTGTATCGAAATGTTTTTAACTGGAAGTCCTTGGCCGGGTTTGTTTATATTGTGAATCTTTACGAATAAAAATAGTCACCCACAGTTCCATTGATTTAATCTCGCGTTATTAATAATCTTGAAATAATATTTGTCACCGTTATAGTCTTTTATAGCTTTTCAAATTTATTTTTGGAGATTAATAAAGTTTATTTTATTTACATATGGTTTCAGTAACACTTATGTACGTTTTATGATGAAATATATTTTTTAAAATTAAATGTAGAATAATTTCGGATTTAACACTACGACCAAATCAAATGAAACTGATATTAAAATTGAAGATTAAGAAGAATGATGCCTTTGAAAAATCGCTACAATTCCTTATTACATACGGTTATTAATTAGTCCATGAGTCTAAGGAGTACCTACTCATACAAGGTTTTATATGTTGAAGAATTAATAGAGGTGTGTCAGGATAGTACTGTGATACTCTATGTATCGCTGTGTCGTCTATACCTACTCACATAGGATTCAGACGTTAATGTGAATCATCGTCAGTCCAAATACGTCCCACTGCTGGGCACGTAGTACTGGAAAAATTGCTTGAATATAAAAAGCTAAAAAAGTGTGCAAACAGATCCTAGATCAAATAATACGACAGAACCGATTACTAAGCGCAACAAAGTATAATCTCCGCATACCGCACGTCGTGATGATTTGCGTAATTCCGTTCTCTAATTAGAATGGCAAGATTTATTCGTGATGGAACGCTAGCACCTGGCCGGACGCAATGTGCAAAGCCGAGCCAATTCTGGATGTTAAATTATTGGATGTGGAATTGTCATTGACGATAAATACTGCCGCTTCTGCGATATAATTACTCTGTAAACGGATTTATTGACAAAGACGTGGAGTACAACGTTTGCATTCCATATTTAAAATTTGTTCCATGCCAGCATTAAAGAATTCTATCTACCTGTATCAGCCCTTTTATGTCCCATTGAATACTTAGATTCTCTACAACCGGATGGGGTTAGGCCTTCGTACACCATCCTGGCCTGAAGTGGTACACGAACATGACATAGAAATTTCGTTTGTTGAATTTTCATATGTCAAGGTTCTATTGGGTAATACTTTCCCGTAAATTGATTACTTTCCCGTAAAGAAGTAAGTATCAATTCATTTTCTATAGAGGAGGTAGCATTGTCGAAGTGATAGGCAGTTTCATTATTTTTTGCGGAAAAGCCTTTGCCCAATTCGGGACTAGTACCCGGTACCTCTAAATCGCACGGCATATATTTATGCCGCAAGACCGCGAGGCACTCGAAGCAGAAGATTTTTTCTTTAAAAAATCTGCGTCGTTTGTGAAGTACGGAAGTTTCACCAAAATCGATCTTAGGTTAAGCTCGGCAACACAAGTTGCCTATTTCGCCAAACGTTTATTGCCTCGCCGGGAAGTTGCTCAATCCTCAGGGGTATACTTACTTCCAAGTTCGGAAACAAGGAGATAAATTAACTGGCATACGAGTGTGATACTAAGGCGAGTGGGTTTTACACTACGGATACGGATATTTGGAAAGAAGATAACAGTATAAAGTACCTACATATATATTTAAAGCAAAATTGATTTTGTTAAGAAAAGAAATCAAGCCTTAATAATGGGTGTTTTGCATGACAAACTGGGTTTTTGGTCTTCTATGGTAATACCGCCACTACGAACACGTTAAAGTAAAGGACTCTATGAATTTATATCCTCAGGTAAGCCCGGAACCGAATTCACGGTTATGTAAAATCTCAAAGACTGCAATAACAAATGAGTCATTATCTTAATCCTTCGTTAAACATTTAAAAGGATTAGGATTTTCAGTGATTAATGAGCGCTGGTTTGCACTTTGTAACTTGTTTTACATTAGAACAAATTGTTCGAGTTGTCTCTAGGGTTAAGTGTTGTTTTATTGGACGCTTTTATGTTAATTAATTCTGTCACTTTGTCTTATTAGATATTTGTTGGTGTAGTGACAAAAATAAGCGGCAAGCGATGAGTAGAAATCAAAAGTTCGGCGCGATGACAATTTTTTATCAGCCCATATACGTCCCGGCATGGGCTACCTCAACAAGGGTTTAGGCCTTAGTCCACTACACTGGCCTAGCGCATAGCTATTTAAAAATAGGAGTCATGAAATCTCCAGGCTTTTAACATACTTAATTTGTATCTATGTAATGTAATTTGTAATATCATCATCATCATTATCAACAGCCTTTAATTCGTCCACAGTTGGACATAGGCCTCTCCTATGGCACGCCACTGGGCTCGATCTTCGGCTCTCCTCATCCAACCACTGCCAATTTGTAATATGTCCTAGAATAATTGTTTGGGTGAAGTAAATTACAATAGATTGGAAGGTCGCATACAATAAAGCAATTACATTTGGAAATATGATAACTTAGTTACGTCATCTTTAATCTTAGCGGCCGGACAAAGCTACTACTTCCAATAAAGTGTAGTCAAATTAAAATTGTATATTTATATCTATACCAAGATTAATAAAATATTTAACTGATTTAGTTGTCAAATAACATTATGAACACTCGATTTAGAATAAGTTATTATTAACATTGAAGGTTAAAAGCTCTATGAAACCCTATAAGATTTTTTAATTATACTGAAACATTTAGTAGTTGGTATTCGGGTAAATGAGAATATAACATATGGCATCTATCAGTCACTTACTACGCAGACTTATATTAATTTAACAATCTATATAAGAATCAATTAACGAGAAGAAAATGCTAAAACGTCGACACTAAATAAATAGTACCTTTCAGTCCCACATTCGCAACGTCACATTAGCGCAATCAAATTGTTGCTCATTTGTAACACGCCTTGAATGAGAGCAGAAAAATGTGTTGAGACGTAAGGAAATAAATACAATAAATAATGTTTAAATACAGAGCTAAAGACGGCTTGTTTGTTTGAGGCCTGATTTTCTATAGACAAAATGCGAAAATATATTGATGTTGAGTCTACAGAATCAGATCTTAAATACATGTAAAACAAAACGGTTCTTACTCCACAACAGTTTTTGCTAGGATAAATAAAAATAAGGCCATATCCTTAGTCTCGCGACATGAACGAGCGTGTGTTCGTAAGATACCAGATTTAATTCTTGCGTCGGGTAAACTTCTCGGTACATACGAGTACTACTAAAATAAAAAATGATAAAAATATTTGTCAATATAAAGATTCAAAATACAATTTTGTTAACACTTTCTGCTTCTCATCAGCCTATATACGTCTCACTGCTGGGCACGGGCGCCCACTACTATTAAGAGGGTTTGAAATTTAGACAAGTATATATTGAGAAAAAAAAGTATTCCAAAACACTTTAAATCACTACATAGTATATGAAACAAAGTCGCTTTCTCTGTCCCTATGTCCCTTTGTATGCTTAAATCTTTGAAACTACGCAACGGATTTTGATGCGGTTTTTTTTAATAGATAGAGTGATTGAAGCTCTTCCTCTAGGAAGGTTTATATGTATGATAACATCCATTAAATATCAGCATTGCACCCGTGCGAAGCCGGGGCGGGTCGTTAGTTTTTTACAAAATATTGACTATAGAACTCACACAAATAACTTTTAAGTGAGTGATTACAATATATTTCACCCGCTATTTTTGCGGCAAATATAAAACCGCCATGAACTCTTTATGTAGTATTTTCCAGCACTAAATTAATTCTAAACATTTAACTCAATATTTACGCGGCGCTGAATGTTTCCATTCATAAATTTGGTAAACAACTGGGTTACTGTCGCCATAGATTATTCTGTTATGGACCGCCATAGATTATTCTGTTATGGACGTTTTAATTCGGTTCTGTAAGTTTTGAATACAATTTTGTAATAAATGATACTAAACTATTCAAGTTTATTTAGTTACAGTAATTTATTCTAAGGTTTTTTTATATCAGTGGATCAAAAAAGGGAGTAAAGAAAATGTTTTAGTACATCTAGGACTAGACCTTTTTATGCTTCATAGAGGGCACGGCTTAGTCAACCATCATGACATCACATACTTGATTTTTTATCGAAATTTTCTTTTACCGTTTTAGGATAAGGCAATTTGAACCTTCTTTGAATAATGTACATATAATGTGAACCTAATTTTATCATGAAAGTTTTTCATGCGAAGTGAAGGATATTCGTAATTGTAATAATTATACGTGCGCATTAAAAATTCATTAACTTAGCTAGTAAAGCAGCCATTTTAATAACATATTATTAAGTTATCAACGTACTTGCTCAAAATATCAAAAAATGTAAATTAAAAGAATACATTAATGCTATAAAGCGTATTGTACTCCTTTTATTAAGAAAATTAAAGCAACATTCTCACAATGAGTTATCATGAATTTTAACAGAAAATAACTACATTGTGAATAATCTTGCACAACTAAAGATTCTTGCGATTTTTTTAGCTGTTTATCCCACCAACCCACACTAAACCCATAACTTTACGCCAGTATTCCGCGCAAGGGTAGAAAGAGGGTTTTTTCACTCCAATTTCACCAAGTATATAAGTCCCACGTAATAAAGAGCGAGCCTATTGCCGTTTTTGGTTACATACTACTGGATATTTCTTAAAACATAATCCGTGACCCTTAGATCGCACGGCACACACTTGTGTCGCGAGACCACGATCACTTTTATAGAAAGTGTATTCACACGGCGATCTAAAACTCAGGCAGGTAATAACTACGGTAATAAAACTTATAGGTATAGAATGTACGCGGTTCCAATTTCAAACATCAAGATAGAACATCAGTTGTCAATGCGGATGAATGTAACTGGCTGTTTAAAAAAAAACACTGAAAGACATTTTCGATTGTTCAGTGACGAATAATTAGTGTGCGGTTGGCCCTGCGCCGGCAACCTCGTCTCTCGTTTAGTTGAATGATTGCTGTTTTGACGTACCCGCTGTGTGATTCATACTTCCGTCTGCGATCTTGGAAATTTCACAGGAATTTTAAGGTGATAAAATTAGTCGTTAATCTTTCACGTTAACTACGTGGTACGGGTTGCTTGTTTATGAATACGAAACTTGGTTTGTGATGTTCGCGTCTCGATGTTTACGCTCGCTTTATTGGCTTTGGATATTTTGTTTGTCAAATGTATTGCTGATATTACGTATGTGAAAGTTTAATTATAAATCATAGTTCATCCGTTATTACTGAGTTAGGACAAAAATATTACCTTTCTTTTTGTATAGCGGGAGAATTTCTCTCCGTTAAACATATTTTTTCTAAAAAAATGGTTCCTGTAACATTTTTAAAGAAGTTCCTACGAGGATATTTCAAAGTGATATTCAAAGTGAAGACAATTCAGGAGTATAAAGTCAACTCTAGTTTTAATACAATGATTACTTTGTTTATTAAAACACAAGTAAACACTTTCCTAACCCTGTAGGGTTCAACAAAACGTGTCCAGCCACACAAGAGTGTAATCTCATGTATAGGTATACTATATGCATGTATATGTAAAAGCATATGTACATATAATATATTACTATTACATAGTCCCAAGTACTGATGTATAATTTATTAATAGAACAAAATATAACACAAAGCGTGCCAAAGTAAACAAACATGACAATAGCTGGACAGAGGATTTACACTCCTATGTTTACTTCCTTATAATAGCCTTGTTATACGTATATAACTTCACACCTGTCTTCCCCGAGAGGGTAGGCAGTGGTGCATTTCTGCACCCACATTTCGTCCGGTATCAGTCTCAGAAGATTTCGATTCCCTATTGCAGATTTCGGGCACATTTCCTATTTACAAACCCAATATATACTTTGCAAGACCCAGGAATCGAACCCAGAATCTATAGATCACATACATGCATTCATGCATGACCGCGGGGCAGTCTAGTATTTAGAGGCCAAATGCCTGTGTTTGTAACGTCAAAGTAAACTTTTTTCAAAAATACTTTCACACGTCCATTGAATCGTCAAATTAAAGATAAGCTACCGATTCAAACCGCAGTTAACTATACACCCCTTGAAGAGCAGCAGTAATCAGTAATGTCATTATCATATGCGTTTAAAATAATTTACAATAATGTATCTTTATATTTTTAATACAAATAGTCTGCTCTTAGCTGTAATTACTTAAAAAAAATAATTGTTTAAAATGTTGAGATTGTGATCGAAAAATTGTCTTATGGTTCGCTTTTGTAAATATCGTTGCTCCTTATGCTTCTAAGTAATATTATAAGTGATTTGGAGTGCTAATATAAGGTTGAAATTGTTACCTTTACCAATTACGTTTCGAGACGAGACCTGTAGATTACTCATAAGTCATTCAATTATTATTATTGAAGACCATAAATTCTAAGTAACATGTTAAAAACAATTGATGCAATTACAATAGTTTCTTTTATATTAATATTTTAGAATGGATAAAAGAGGCATTAACCAATATATTTGAATAATTATTTCATGTCTTCTTCTAATAAGAAAATGAAAAATCAGGAATCCTTCTCGAAATTCAGCTTTATTTACATTTTGTTTTCAACAATACAACACTTCTATGTACGAATGACGATATGCTAATCCCACCTACTTTCCGAACACTCTGAATAGTGAGATTCTTTCTGCGTAGAATGTTGGCCCGACGCCACGACGAAGTTTTAGTGCCATTGTTCTTATAAAATGTTACATTTTGAATTAATTCCAGCGTTTATTTTGTCGTGAATGTTTCAACAATTTTTTCCATTAAAATGTTTATTACTTGGCTTCGGTTTAATGGAATTGGACGATGGAATGTATCACTGAGCTACAGGCGAATGTACTATGCTTTTAACAGTGATAAGATTTATTCAGTGTTTCAATCTTTTCGTTTTAGAGTGTACAGAGTGCTTCGAAAATGATATTTAATTTTT
Organism: Cephonodes hylas; assembly: GCA_030295005.1. NCBI lineage: Eukaryota > Metazoa > Arthropoda > Insecta > Lepidoptera > Sphingidae > Cephonodes > Cephonodes hylas. The sequence continues at coordinate 8,372,070 of AP025377.1, read as the reverse complement.
AATTATTTAATAGCGTTAGCAGTGATGGCCTCGAGGTTTAGGCGCGCGGTCGAGAATCTCGGCGGTCGCGGGTTCGAACCCCAGGCACACACCTCTGACTTTTCGAATGTATGTGTGTATTCAAATTGAATTATCACTTGCTTTAACGGTGAAGGAAAACATCGTGATAAAACCTGCACACCTAAAAGTTCTTCGGAATTTCTTAGATGCGTAGTCCGCCAACCCGCACTAGGCCAGCGTGGCGGACTATGGCCTAAACCCTCTCAATGGTAGAGGAGACCCGTGCTCAGCAGTGGGCGTATATGGGTTGATGAAGAAGAAGATGAAGAATAGCGTTAAAATAATGCTAAAAATTCGGAGCGTATTTGAAGTATGGAAATTCTGTTCTAATACTATTTGCAAAGAATCATAGAAGAGACTTATGTATGAACAAAGAGCAGATCGTATGAAATGTAAAAAGTGAAGAAACATGTCTTAGTAATGAAACCCTACTCAATGCAATTAAAATCAAATCTTAGAAAAACATCTAATTGACCTAATTCTGTAAACTGATTTTAAATTAAAAAGAAAAATTCCGAGATGTATAAAAATATCCCTGTCCTAAATTTTGATGTATTATATTTCACTTGAAATCCATATCGGTATTACTTTATTAAAAATTCCAATAAATTTTGTAATATTTTTTTACTACGAATTTCAAGCGTTGACCCTGGACTTAACAAGTTATGTCTATATTCAAATTGTTCATGTTGGTCTTTGTCAACCTAAAAAAACAACTTCATTAATGAACGAAGGAATTGATCATTTCCATTTTTTCATTAAAATGTTTTTATCAATTTTATTTGAGGTTAGTTAGAAATCTATTTTTTCACACTATTAATAAGAAATACATTGCAGAACTTTCGGAAGTGTAATTCTTCTTAATATTTATACTTGATCGTTCAACCGTATTAATTTACTACGAATATCAATTTAACCGGGAAAAAATATTAGTACATTTCCGAGAACCGAGCTGGTAGTCCTAAACCAAATTAGTAATTTTATTATATTAAATTAAAGCGAGACTACTGGGAACAAAGAAAATATTGGTCGGATAATATTTTGACAGCTTATACATAGACTGTAATTTTGGTAAGGCTTTATCATCTCGGTGAGTAATACTAACGCGGAACCAATGTTGGATACATTTCCATGCTATAGGTACATGTAAATTGTAAAATGTAAAAATTTTATCTATGATTGTACGTCTGATGATACATAAAGAGGATTACGTCAATGGAGAAAAAGAAAGACGTGTGTTTGAACCATGGCATTTGCCGTTCTATAGTCTCTGCCTACCCTATTTATATGAATAGTTACTAACATTTGTTCATTGAATTCAGTTATTTTATCAATGCATGTAAACAAAACAGCATTCAAATATTTTGAACTAAACACAGTTAATTGATTTTACGTGTGTGAATAAATTTATTACATGTTCCGAAATAATTATGAATGGGATCCTTTTGTGTTGTCAATAATAGGAGCAGTATAAATTAATTCATCTCACTGTTTTAGTATTACCTAATAAAATAAATAAATAATAAACAAGTAATTAAATACTTTTTGTTATAGAATAATATTACGAAACGATCTAAATTCAATTTAAATTACGATACAAAAGGGATGGCTTGAATAAGGCGGCACAATAAAACAAAATCATCGTCAAAATCGTGTTGTTATCAACTATAATATTATGACGTAATGAATCTGCATTAACTGCCATAGATATAATCCTAGGTGTTAAGACATGACGCAAATGTATGATAAGAAGAACTACAGCATCTTTACCAAAACATCACAGCATCATCCTTTATCTATCCCACATTGTAAAAAATTGTTGTATGAACAAAATTAGTTTAAAACACAGATTTTTTAGGTACCTATTGAATGCAAACTTATTGACTTCTCCATAATTGCTCAAAACCACAATGTTTTCTATGAATAAACTGCGTCATAATGTTACTATTGATTTGTAAACAAATGCTGACGTCATAACTCGCTCTGAATGTATTCATTCATATTTTTATAGGAAACCTATAAAGTGCGACACGTCATGAGAAAGTGCAATTTAATCAGAATATCTCCCTCAAGATGAATCACATTATACGTCTACTACTGAGTACTGTTTAAATCATCAGCACGCTGGCCTAGTGCGGGTTGGCGGAGTACACACCTAAAAACTTACTTAAAACTTTCAAGTGTGCAGGTATTCTTTCAAAGTGCTTGGAAAAGTCAGAGGTGTGTGCCTGGGGTTTGAACCTGCGACCGCCGAGATTTTCGATCGGCCCTTTATTGTTTTTGTGCGACATACTTAATGTTACACAGTTGTCTAGACAAAAGTTTTCAAAAATATTGTAGAGTGTTTTAAGTGAAAACAAAACTTCTTACTGTTGGGTTTAATGTATGTGGGAGCATTAATTAATTTATATCTTCTTCTTCTTCTTCATCAACCCATATACGCCCACTGCTGAGCACGGGTCTCCTCTACTATTGAGAGGGTTTTAGGCCATAGTCCACCACGCTGGCCTAGTGCGGGTTAGCGGACTACACACCTAAGAAATTCCTGAGAACTTTTTAGGTACAGGTTTTATCACGATGTTTTCCTTCACCGTTAAAGCAAGTGATAATTCAATTCGAATACACACATAACTTCGAAAAGCCAGAGGTGTGTGCCTTGGGTTCGAACCCGCGACCGCCGAGATTCTCGACCGCGCGCCTAAACCTCGAGGTCATCAATTTATATATTCCTTCCTAAATGCTATCATACAGCGTCAAATCGAGGTCCTACTCAGAAACGCGACTTTACCAAAATCACCTTGGAACAAAGTAAAACAGAAATAACTGACCCGGTATGCGGAACGAGGAGCACAGTTCAAGTGTATGTAAACTCGATGAAACTGCGTTAAAAGGGCGGGCGTACAAACAGAAGCGCGTTGACCCTGACCGACACTGAAATTACAGCCGCGTGTTCTCTTTGTGAGTCAGTTAATGTTGTTTCACTGCCTTGTATCGTGGTATAGATACGTATGGTAGAGGAATCGATCCCCGGGGCGAGTATAGAGTTAGAACGGCGACTGCGAATGAAATTTTATTCAATTTCGTGGGATTTAGAACGTGGTTGACGAAACTTGGACCCAGACTCTGCTTTGGGGGTATAGATTTTCGATTATGTTTTGTTTTTTTTTTTTTTTTTTTTTATGGCATAGACATGACAATTGACTGTCGGTAATGCTGAATAGAAAGCAATGCTCATAGAAGAAAAGTAGACAATATTAAAGCCATTGAAACAGTCATCAAAAGTACTTTTTCTAGGGAACTTACTATGTCTTTCATATTGTGTCTTATATATGTTGTGTTGTAATGATTCATTAGTGAAATCGATTCAAAGGTACCTATACTTATACTTTTAGACTTATTCGATCATGTAAAGGTATAATAAATTGAAAAACCCGAATGGGTGTCGATGGGACACGGGTCACACACACCCAACTAAGGTCTGTACTAGGTTGACTTGAAATTCATGAAATAGATTCGTTAGGAAGAGGCCTAATTGAATTAGCAGACATTGATTAATGTCGAGGTATTTGACTCAGTATAAAATGTGATATCTTTCCAATTTAACAAAACCCATTCTTCAATTTTCTATGATTGCTCTACAAATTCTGAAATTGGTTGTAAACAGACCATGATCTAAAACTAAACCAAATAATAAATAATGGTTATAATCATAAACATTAAAAAAATGGTAGTTACGGTGATTAAAAAATCCTGTACGATATTCCATATATGTATGTACATATGTAGGCATAATAGAATGGACCCAATAACAATGACGTTCGTAATTTGTTTCGGATCTAGAGTCCCAGAAGTTTCTATTAATAATATTTGGGTTCTGCTTGGGACTACAAGCGTGAAATTCTGATCTATTCAAATATATGTTTATCACATTCCATATTTTCTCTGGGTTTCGATTCCTTTTCAAGTTAGGTATTGTATGTTAACTTAACTTTTCTGGAAGTTAAACCCAGGATTTATCTACCGTCTATAGGTATGCATAGGTCAATAGGTAGATTTGATTTCCCAGATAGTATATTTTCGGTAGCACAACAGACCCTGTTAAAAACGGCAAAATGCTCGTCACATAATTACAAATGTGAATTTAAGAATATTTTTATGAAACTTTTTCGTCTGCATTTAATATATATGTGTTTATACAGCTGTCTCGATGACCTTGAAATATATTAGATGTGGTATTATACTTTAGTAAACAATTAATGACTTGGGATACCGATGAAATAAGGCTTACATTGGCCAGAATTTCTGCGAAATTTTGATTTGCTGCTGAGGAATTTCATTAAACTAAGCTGTTACAACTTTGTTAGCTTTTTGAAGTGATTTACCATGAAATATAACGAAACATGCGTGGAGCATATTAATTCTCACATGAATATTAACAAAACTTTTACTCGTGTTCGTATTCATTGATCAGTAATGAAAAATATTTATCAGTTCCAAGTAATCGGAGGCGAGCTTAGTACCGTTATTCGGCCATTTCAGATTCCGTAGCAACTGAGAATTTTATAACAGAAAAATCCAATACCATTTTTTCCCGACCGTTTATCAAACTTGAAACCTCTAGATTGTAAACAACTCTTGTACCGCGAAACCAAGAGGCAGTTAAATAGGTAAAGAAATTGTGAATTATTTTTAAAATACGAAAATAATTAAGATTTAAATAATTAATTACATTAATGATGTAATTTATTTTAGTTTCAGTATTTGTTTATTTTCTACCCGTTTACACAGAGAAGAACTTGTAAAAAACTAAAGTGTTACATTCTTCGACGCTGTTAAAAGCCATAAGACAGTTGTATAGTTAATAAAAGGATGAAGTATCGGGAGACAATCTGCTACGGTAATATTAGGCATCTACTAATTATACTAAAGTTACAAAACTCGTCAATATAAATAACATAAATTGGAAGTTAATTGAATTTTCATCTATAGATAATATTTAAGCTTGTTGAAATGTTAATATGAACTCTCATTCAGTTTACAAATCAGCACTAAGAGTCCCCACGAACCCATTCAGTTGTAGAAGAGTGCTGTATCCAACAGTGGGATGTATAAAGGTTAAAGTTGTATCTTGTTAATACCGAAAGACAAATATTTTGGTTTATTGATCATCAGATTGAAAACTCGTGAGGCGTAGTTTCTATCTATCACTACTGTCTTCATCAGATCTGTATTTTGCTACGAAAAATAAACCTATCATTCTTTACAATTCGAAGGTTCTGAAATCAGTGATAACGATTAGGTTGGCATTACTTCTAATGACGAATTCAATTAATTTATTTTTAATACAAGATAAGAGCTATATCTTATTACATCATTGATATAATTACCGATATAATGGAAATACGACATGCCAAAACAATAAATTTGAAATACATTCTAAAAGAGTTGGCGACAGTTAGGCATTCAGTGATACATTAGTGTATATGATGAGGCTACGAAACTTTGGCATTGGACAAAGATTTCACGGACATAAATAAAAAGGAAAGTCCATTTGTGCTCTATTGATTTTGTGGCTCCATGTTATAGAAGGTTCTGTATTGCAGTTATCAGTTAGAAGTTCTATTCAAACTTTTTATACCAAAGAACATCATGATCATGCGCGTGTAAATACATTACTACGCGGAAACCCTCAGTTTACAATAGTGATGAAGCCTTACCCGTGATCGCCTCTGGATGGGGTCATCGCCAGGGATGGTGAGAAAGTTGCCGCTCATATTTTCCACAGAATAAACACTGAAACGCGAACGCCCTTTACAATTGGCAAGCGAAGTCTGTTAAAAATAGCGCGGGAATTCGCTTGATACCACGTGCGTGCACAGCGGTGATCACTTCTCGAATGCTGCGAAGACTTTATGAATGAGTGACGTTTTTAAATAGCCTCCCCACTTCGATTCTCGTATTGTGACGTCACTAACGTATACCCAGTATGTAGTCTTGGCTCAGACCGCACCTAAATAGACCGACAGCGGTCGACTGTGTGGGCAAGTAATGGCAGTTGGTGAATCAGTTCCGAATTCTTGTGTTTCGATGTGCAAATACCGTGAAACCAACGTCAATTGTAGTTTTGAAGCCCATTCTTTTAGAGTTGGTGAATGGGCTTAGAGCAAGCTAGGGCAATTGTGCGATTTATTGGATATAGCTGCCTAGTAATCGCTTCTCGATATTCAACAGTCTAGGATAGTTTTGAACTTACCATAGAATTCCAGTGCTGTCGAGTTCGTGATAATATCATTTCAAAACCAACTCTCGATGGTTGATGTTCATTTTGGCAAGCGCAGAATACTTGTTGATACTAGTTTGTCTTGGAATTCCTTTGATCTATAAGTAGCATTGGTAGTGCAATTGTGGAAGTTGTCAACAACTACATGTGTGTTTGTTTCCCGCACCTATCCTGTGTTCTGACTTTCTGAACTTAGTGTATTCACCATAAATTTCTCAGCTGTTTTGAGTTTTTTTTTACCACATCTATAGTGTACGCAAATCGTGATAGAAAAGTAAAGCAGGTAATAGCTATCGTGATCATAAGCAGTGATGGCCTCGAGGTTTAGGCGCGCGGTCGAGAATCTCGGCGGTCGCGGGTTCGAACCCCAGGCACACACCTCTGACTTTTCGAAGTTATGTGTGTATTCAAATTGAATTATCACTTGCTTTAACGGTAAAGGAAAACATCGTGATGAAACCTGCACACCTAAAAGTTCTTAGGAATTTCTTAGGTGTGTAGTCCGCCAACCCGCACCAGGCCAGCGTGGCGGACTATGGCCTAAAACCCTCTCAATGGAGGAGACCCGTGCTCAGCAGTGGGCGTATATGGGTTGATGAAGAAGAAGAAGAAGATCATAATCCCATTGGCGTTAAAAATAATTGCTACAAAAATGTTTCTAATCACCGCAGCTATTGCCTCCCTTAGATTAAGATCACGGTCTGAATGCACCTTTATAAAAAGTTCAAAAAATATTTTGCTCTTGCAGTTTAATCGTGCCCAATAGTCGTGTTACAACACAGTCGTTTCAAAATATTCGTGCGCTTGCAGTTGTTTTTCTACTCTCTTTTGTTATTTTTTCTTCTGATACAATATCTTCAATAACGTGGGTAGGTATGTGAATTGTAAACATGCGAAAAAAACATTCGCACCCGGAACTAATCTGTAGGATACAAAAATATTTATCCGTCCGGGTATAAAATCCGCGATCTTCCGTGCGTCAATCAGTCGTCATTGACTTAGAAAAAGCATTGGTGAAATTGTAAATAACCGGAGAGATGGTAATAGCGATGGTATGAGCGAATTTTATTTAAACGCTTCCGTGGCCTAGTTAGAAACTGAATACAGAAACGAGATGCCACGGGTACAATTTTCAATGAGTTTAGTATAAAAGTGATTTACACACGTTTGTTTCAGGTCTGGGTGTTTTCTGGGTGGGTCCGCAATTCAAATTATAGTTAAAGGTGAAAATACATACCTCAATTTTTTTGTGTCATTTCCAGGCTTCTAATTCTCCTCTCAACCTTTTTACTTGAAAGCCGGTCTGTGTAATCATGATGCGGGTTCGTAAACTGTCCTAGTAACAATGATGTATACTACATACTGTGCAAAGTGTAATTATTTCTGTCAAAGTACAATCTAGTTGGCCTTTATAGAATAAAGAGGCTCTTATATTTCGAACTGAAATAAAAAAGAATTCAGTATAAATATGAATTGTTTGAAAAAACAAGTTTACTTATACGTATATTACGAATAGTACAAAAATATACATTACATACCTCAAAACATTCCATACAGTCTGAGTTATTATTTTAGACCAATTACGTCACGCATTTTGCGTTTGAAATATTCCTTATTATGTCTGGCTGAGAGTTTGCACATACGCCACGCTTCAAAGTTTACCGTGATGACTCACATCAACAGCTTTGTTATTCCTCAAAATGTTTGTACATCGAGAAACACCAGAATTAATTCATATTTACGTTTCATCGGGAACACATCGGGCAATGAACAAAAACAAACGAACAATGAAACCAAACGAAATATATTTGAAATACGGATATTTATTTATTTTTTCATAAAAATTCTAAATTCAATAATGTGTTTAAACATGTAACATTTACATATATGCATTTATACAAAGATATATGCAATGTTTTAGTGATTTTTTTTATTATTTTTAATACTAAACTTGGAGCGTAACAGACTTACAATGATGCCAATGGATATGACGATCACATTTTAAACTTACAAAATAATATTTACCAAGTATTGTCAAATGGTAAAGGTTATGTGTCAATAATTCAATATTTGATGAGATTACAATGAAACTGTGCGCATTTCATTTAAACTAGCTTAGAATCGCAATATCCTCATAAACTGTAAACGAAATGAAAATACACCGAAAAATAATACTGATATATTACTGTTTATGTAGATATACGATTCGCTTCGAGCAATGCCATTCCTTTACCCATGTATGGAGCGCGATCTTATGTATTGAACAATGAACGCGATGATACCGTATATGGAACAACTTGATCAATATTATTATTTGGTAAAACATACTAACTAAAAATACGTTACTATCATGCCAAACGATATTAAAGTAAGCGTCTATTCAACGTAGTAATGGCCGGCGCTGCGGATAAAGAATGCGACAATGTTAATCCATTTTCAGGCATTCACATTTTATCAACGGAAAAACGCACTAAAAAAGAAAGTTTAAAAATCGCACAAGGATTTAATGCTTAGGAATAGATGTGTATTAAATAATATTTAAACAGATACGACGTAAAACTAAAGGAAATACAAAAAGATGTTTCCAATTCATTGTTCAGAATTGATTATGTACTAAATTTTAAAACATACATTAAGCTAATAACAATTGAAAACATTAAAATTAAATATAAAGATATTATAAAGATTTTCAAATATTAAAGATATTGGTTTAACATTTCAATCAGAATAAAATAAATGGTATTGCCGCGATATTCGCTCATTAATACATTGAATAGAATCTCAAGTACATTATAACAAGTAAAACGTCAACATTGATTGCAATTACATCTCACTATTCTATAGTTATACAGATTCAGTCAACTGGAAAAATTGTGTTGATAAAATTCAAAAGTGACCACAAAATTTCTACGGATTTCTTGCAAAATCACTGATGTGTGATATAATCCAATTGTATTAAATATTGTGATTTCTTTTGTAATAGAATCTCCTTTTGATTTTTACCAACACGCGAGTAGATTTGGAAATAAAAGACATTTATGTTTATTTAATAAGACGAGTAAATACATATGTAATATATAGATTTGGACTAGACAAACCACATTCTCTATCTACAGATATGTAATCCATGATAAAATGCTAATATAGGTATAGAAAATCTAAAGTCCCGTGTCGGTTCTCATGTGCCTTCACTACACATCGTGTGCATTTTCAAGTTCACTTTCAAAACGAAAGAAAAATCGAAATATTAAGAGTAAATTCCGCAAAAAAGGTTTATTTAAAAATAATTAGGTATTTTTGTATTTTAATAAAAGAAATTGGAGAACTAAAGTGATTCTTGCAGTTTAATAAATTTAAAATGTTTAACCAATAGAAATGTAATAAATTTAGAGATGCAGTTGTGAAAATAAAAACGCACACACACTATTAATGTGACAATTTTTCAAACTTTGTGTTTTGAGTTTTTGGACAGTGATATTTTTTAAAATTTTATACTTTAATTTAATCATTTAAAAAACCAACATTTAGTCATTGTTATATGAATATAGCCTTAACAAATTATTTTTGAGCACTGGGGCCTTACAATGAAATTTTAGTTATAAATTATAAAATTAAATGGTAATGCGAAAAGTGGATTGAAACCAAACATGTTGCCATTCGATCCTGTGCAGGATGAAATATTTTAAAAAGATTAGAAAAGATTCTTTATAAAATACACGAAAAGAACTCCGAATATAAAATGACAATGTATTCAAATAAATGCATAGAAAATGTAGATACAAGACGAGTAGGTCGACAGAAGCCACTGGTAACAATAACATCTGATCCACGTACAGTACACCTAAACAGATTTAAATATATACCCACGACAGTTATGATGTATATCATATTATAACAATATCACAATTTTTCAATAATATACAAAAAGACATTGGAAATTTAGATTACACTTTCAAACAGGCCAAGCTATAAAACAAAAGCCAAGATACAACTTTATAAACAACATTTTATATATATTTTTGGTTATTTACATCTGCAACGGACCACATAGATAAACGGGACACGACGAAAACAATACAAAAGATGACGTATTAACCACCACTATAACTATATTAAATCCATTTTATAGAACACCCCTATACTTTACGCACCTATAAACCACGCAGTATGAACATCTCGACACAACACACTCATATCCGACTCGACGTAAGCAAAAGATTATTCAACAAACGAAGGAAATAATTTACATAAGGCCATATATTACTTACTGTACACGTATAACGAGTAGATGATTATTAAGATAAATAATGTTGTTAACATTAAGGGTTAGGGAGTAATGCATCCGTATTTACGACATTTTGGTCCATATAAATATTATTACATTATATCGTGTGATACGCGTCCACGGTTTTAGGCATTCAGCAAAGGGAAACGTGAGGGGTGAACGAACGAAGAAACGAGTTGCGCTAACGTAGGAATGTCAAGAGGTATCAGATGTTTGCTGAATCCCTAACAGCGAGAGGACGTCGCGGCGCCCGCGGCCGCCTACGGTCAGTCTTTTCTGCTATTAATTTGTGCAAAATATTCTACTATTCGCGTAACTTAACACGGTAATCGTTTTCTCATTATATACAAAACGCTTCGTCATTGAAATTAAACGAACGAGCACTGACCGGGAACTGCCGGAGCGCCGAGTGTCAGTTCAGCTTGATACTCCGTCTCGTGTGGCACTCGCACTCGTGGTGCGCTGTACGCCTGTCCCTGTGAAGAGGAGCTCGCGACCACCCGTCGGTCTCGCAGTCCTCCAGTTGTTGAGCGTTTTGCTGAATGCTGTGGCACGTGGTTGGTCCTTACTCGGTTCACGAGGGTCCCTGGCCGGCGGGCGCTTCGGCTCGCATCTCCGACTTGAGCTTGACGAACTCGCGCGCCACCTCGTCGCTGTGCCGCTGCGACAGGATCCTCAGGATCGTCCACCCGGTCTCATCCATCTTCACTCGCGTGCCGAGCGGTAACCAGCAAGCGCATGAACCCTGAAAAATGCGGAAAAATAATGTTACGAAAGCCATACATACTGTTGGTGTTTACTACCAAATGGTAGTTATAAGTTACCACTAAAAGATAGTATTAATAAGGATCTGCAAATCAGACATTAACAATGCTTTAATTGTCAATCGGCGTACCTGCTCGGCGATGTCTGCGAGGCGCATGACGGCGACGCCGACGAGGCGGTCCTCCCGCGCAAAGCAGTAGTCGCGCACGCACACGTGAAGCTCGAACAACTCCAGCTGCTCCGTCGCGCTCACCATGCTGCGGAGTAAAAATACTTATTAAGTCTAAATCTAACAATAATTCTAACGGCATATAGACAAAACTTACGAGATAACAGTACAAAAAATAGGTAAAAATAAATGAAAAAAGAAAGATAACTTTTACGATAAATTTTACAGCTATTGTCGTTTCTCTTATCCAGTAAATGCTTGTTTCTGCTTATTATAAAAATAACCACTATTCTAAAATTCATCTAGTCATTTTACGAAACAATCTTGTTTTGAAAATGTTAAATCCATATTATGTTTCTTGAAATACACCAGCATTATCATTCACTACTGGAAAATCAACCTGGTACGCAAAAGAAAGACTCACAAATGGAAAGTCTCGTTGAACTTGGGACTCCAGTTGTTGCTCTTGGACTTTGTGGCAAACTTGCGCTTCTTGTCGGCGAGATGCGGCCCGATGAGGTTCACCTCGATGAACGGACGGAACATGCCGCTTGCTATCACCCATTTCAGGTCGTTCGCTGCCACCACTGGAATTTTAAATTTTATTGAGAAATTTTACAATTGTCACAAATATAGGACATTTTTGCATTCATCATCAGCCCATATACGTCCCACAGCTGGGTATGGACTATGGATCTACCATTGAGACGGTTTAGGCCTAGTCCACCACGCTGACTTAGTGAAGGTTGGCAATATTTTTATTTAATAACTCTATTTTACACCAGCATAAACACAGTAACAATATCATCATCAACAGCCAATATTCGTCCACTGCTGGACATAGGCCTCCCCCAATGACTTCCACCGGGAACGGTCGGAAGCCTCCTGCAGCCAGCGTCGTCCCGCGACCTTGACAAGGTCATTGGACCACCTTGTTGGGGGACGTCCCACGCTGCGCTTTCCCGTTCGTGGCCTCCACTGAAGAACTTTTTGGCCCCATCGGCCATCAGTTCTCAGTTCAACGAGCTAATCCGTTGGGCTATGTCGGTTACTTTAGTTCTCCTACGGATCTCCTCATTTCTGATTCGATCACGTAGGGAAACCCCGAGCACAACCCTCTCCATAGCTCGTTGAGGGACTTTGAGCCGACCCATGACACCCTTAGTGAGAGGCCACGTCTCAGTGCCGTATGTCATCACTGGTAACACACAACTATTGAAGACTTTCGTCTTCAGGCACTGAGGTATATTGGACGAGAAGACGTCTCCTAACTTACAATATCACAAAAACAAATTGCAAATTAGGCACATAAAAGTTGGCGGCCTTATCGCTAATAGCGACCTCTACCAGGCAATCAGGATAGGACCAATGTAAGCGTAGGAACAAGAACTTTAGATGTGTCGTTTAATACTAGAATGAAGGATTGTTTTATAAAATGAACTGATATTTATCATCAAATTGAGGCGCTACGTTATGACTTCTCAATTTATATGAGTAGATTAAAACATAAATTTAAAGATAGCCATGTTTCATACAACTTTTTACAAAATACAGCTTATATTTTTGATTGCTCGTATTTTATTATTAGTTATTATTATCCGGTATTTGATTAACAACGTAAACATTTTGACACAATTTATTAGAAACCCATAAACTCTCTAATAAAAACTTAGTAAGTCATAAATATAAATTATTCTTATTTACAAGATTCGATATATTATCTCATAAGAAAAGTAAATATATTCTTCTGCTTTATCATGAGTGTATATCAAAGATATTTTATAATGATGTATGTCAGAATCATTATTAATATTCATCTGTAAGACTCTCCTATTCGCCAGATTTTAGGGACTAAGCATTTCGCTTCAATTAAATTAGGTTATAATCAAGGTCGAATAGTCGACTGTAATTTTGAATAAACCCTTTGAATTGCGAATAGTAAAAATAAAATCCGAAGTATTACAACGTAAGAAATCGGTCATCACTATGATCGACTGGTGTCAAAATATAACTTTTTATTATTTAATATTACCTTTAACTGTGATCTTGTGCTCCCCAGTGCCGGGGTGTGTGAACAGATCAACCTGCAGCGAAACTTCTCCAACGCTGCCTTCCTCTGCAACCGCAGCATCTGTCGAAACAAACATACATAGCTTTAAGTTTTTGATCAATAAATTCAAGGAAGTACCTATATATTTTAATGTAATGTGTGGATTGCGAATACTAAAACTTTATAATTAGCGGCGATATTTTATTTTTGTTTATATTGGAAACTTACAAACTTCTTACAAACTGAAACATGTTGGTAAAAGATGATCTTAATTGACAAGTGTAGTCAGCTTTATAGAGTTCAATTACTTCTTGATGAAGAATTTATTTTCACATTTCTAGACTTGAAACTGGTACTCAGAATTCCATAAAACAAGACCCAAATAGAAGACTTCATCACTCATCACACATCAGACTCGGGAGTAAAACTGTCTAAGCCAATTTATGCTGGATAAAGTAGTAATCAGTTTACAACCTAAATCTCGATCAAGACTGTTACTAATTTACTCTTCTTCCTTCTCATCAAAACAATCTTACCCTGATTCTGCTGACTGGTAACAAATGTCCTGATCAGCGTGTCAGTGGTCTGCGTGTAGAGGCTGAGCGCATATCTGAGCGATTGCAGCTCTGGACTCTTCTCAAGGAAGGTCTTCTTGAGTCCGTTTCCTCCCGCGTGGAAGTACAGCTTAATGGTGTCCAGCGCCGCGTCCAGCACCGCGCACTGCTTCGGCGTCAAACTCTTCTCCGCTGATAGATGCTGGAATGAAAGATTTTTTTTTTGCTTTACTTTACTTTCTTCCGTGACTTGATTTTATCTTGAAACTATTTTTTTATGTACAAATTAATTCCGTTAATATCAGCTTCGGATTTATTTCAATCTATATATAGCATTAGTTTTGACATATATATTGTTTAGTTTAAAATAGTTCAAAATTGATAATTCAAAAGTACTCGTAGAACTCTTTTTAAATAAAGATAATTTGACTTTGATATTGGTCAAAGATTTAATCAAAAGACTATGTGTTCTTATATAAGGCAGATGTAGACAGTAATTTAAATTAAGAAGTACATCACTGAGAAAATGTATGTAGCAAAGTAGTATCAACAAAATTTTACTATTACGCTCAAACGGCGAATCATTACCTCTTTAGAAATATCCATGACGCCTGAGAGTGCGTGCTTGACGTCCTGTTTCCCGACAGTACTCTTGAACAACTGGGTCATGTCTTCTATCTTGGCGTTGGCGGCCAAATTCTTTGCGTTGTTTGTTAAATTCTTCAGCATCATCTGAGCAATAAAGATGAGATTTTAGTCAAGGAATATAAATATTGTGGCGCCTTCGGGCTGATGCGCAATAATAATTGACTGGTATAGAGTAATCGGAGCTGTTTTTTGCCCGATTGCTTGCACTGGTCTGAAAATAAAGTAAGATATTATGATACTCAAAAAGTAGTATTTTATTTCAATTAATTTTACCGTTTTGTCAGTCATAGGCGGAAGCACAACAGTCTTCTCTAATATCTTCATCACGATCTTCCACAATTCCTTCAGCAGTCGCTTCAGTACTGTCTTTTCACACGACTCCGCATACATCGTCAGTGAACCATCCTGTAAAACAGTTATTACTTATTAGTCTTTTTCATCCTTTTTAATTTTTTTTTTTAAATAGAATCTTACATCTATCTCGGTTTTATATTACGTAGGTAAAGTATTCCACATTTTGATCCGACAAATTTTAAGTAGGACAATTTCATTACAAATAAAAGGTACTCCTGTTAATAATTCTTTGTTAATCATTAAGATTATGAGACGAGAAGAGGGAAGGGAGATGGTTAGAGATGTGGATGTGACTTACCAGTATGTCCATGAGCGGCCGCAGCACCTCGTCTGCCTCGTGGTGCGCGGGGGGCTGCGGCGCTCCGGGGGCTCCGCCACCGCCCACCTTCTGCAGCAGCTCGCCCAGCTCCTTCACACTGGCCGTGATACGCGTCTCCAAGCTGGAACATTACAATAGTTTAAGTACTTCTTTATATAGCCTGGTATAGAATATACGAAATGATATGTAAAAATAAGATCATTCATATTTGAAATTTCAAACGTAGAATGGGCAGATGGTTTGATGATCGTTTTCGGAAGATGTACATTAGGTGTAGATGGTGAGTAAATAATTAAAAATAGCTTGGGTCCCACAGAGAGCAAAATGAAAAATCGATGAATAATTAGCAGCATAAGGTTTCCAAGTTTTTATTTTTTAAATAGATTATCGAAGACTACTACAATCCCATACCTATTAGCAAACATGGAGGCGAGTTCGTCGAGCGTACTGTTGAGGCTCTGCTGCAGGTCGTGCAGGATGTCGGCGGCGTCTCGCTCCAGCTTCGTGCCTCCCATTGCTTCAAACATCTTCTCCAGCTGCACGCGCAGTTGCTGAATGTTGTTCATCAAGATGCAGGCCTGGAAAAAATTTGATATTCGGTATAAATTGCAGCTGATACTATGTAGATTTCATTTTTTCATCGTTCTTTATCATCGGTAATTTGTGAATAGACGAAAAAAAGTTTAAGAAAATTTTAATAAAGGTAAAAATGCTTTAAGATTTCTTTCTCTTACACTTTTATTAGCAGTTGAATAAACGCAGCCTATCCGTCCACTTCTGAACGTAGGCCTTCCCATGAAAGCGCCAAACGTCCCGGCCTTGACCAACCCCCATCCATCGGTTACTATCACTATAAAAATAAACCCACCACTCTCTCCTCTTTAAGATGTTCAGGGAACTCCTTCTTCACAATATCCGCGTAAGCCACGAGTACTTTGACGATGGTCTTTGCGAATCTCTTCATGTACCGTTTCCAGATCTCTGGGTCTGGGCATTCGAGTTTGGAGACCACGTCGAAGCACTGCGTCAGTTGGGTGAACACGTCCACCACTGAGTTACTGAAGAGCGCGTGTTCACTGGATTTTTGGAACTGTAAATGATATGAAAGTTTTAATTAGCTGGTAGCTTGCCATTTAAGAAATATTGTTTTGGGAAAAAATGTTAAAACTCACTCAACTTAATTCTTTATCTTATTTCCGTCATCAAACATAATCATTAAAAAAATCAGTCTAATATTCATTATTATCACCAAAAATGTTAGACATAGACGGAGGCCTAACTATAAATAATTTTAATACATTTTACGTTAATTACTTGAACAACACAAATAAACAAAATAAATTGACAACACCCCATCAGATAGTGATCTCAAAAATAGATGGCCGACTAAAACAACTACAAGTAGATATAAACGAATTACATATTCTTAATACGATTTTACTCTAGTTGTTAACCTACCCCGTCTCTCTTATCCCTGTTGAAAGCACCGTTGAGATACTCCAAGGAGACGTCGTCGTTCTCATTAAGCCACTGCATCACAAACGGTTCGAACCAGGCTGGATACTCGGGCACAGCGCCGCAGTAAGGAGGCACGTCTTTCACGTAGTTCGTGTGGAGCCATTTTACCTGATAAAAGATATTGTGGAATGCAAGATATACTACAAAAAATAATAGGTTCATTACATGCAAATTGGCTGAAATTAATAAATAGATTGACACGGGTGATCTTATGTATATGTATAAGAGTTTCTTTGCGGCACGAAATCGTAAGGTTTATAAAAAAATATGTATTAACCATTAAATGCAAAAATAAGGATAAAAAACTGTCTGCAGATTAATTTCGTATTCAGGCATTTATTTTACGTACTTAACTAATTGTATATAATAGAGAATAAGATAGGAGAACACGCGGTTTTTGTTGCAAAAAATTAATTCTCAAGACTTCTCTCTCACTACAAAAACAATCCTTTGAGTAGTTTACAAAATGCATACAAAAGAATGGGTTAATACGTTTGTCATTATGGTGTTACCTTGAAGTGTAGGTTCATGTAAGCAGAAGACTTGCAAAGCCGATGCTGTTCGTGTTCCTCTAGAGCATACTTCATATCCACCGCAAACAGAGACCACATCGTTGCCGCAGACAGCTGATAAAACATTTGAAAACATTCAATATTTCATGACAATGATTTTGTTTGTAATATTAATTTATGTTTTGTACGCAGTTCATGCTTTGGATTTTGTAAATAAATTGTGTGACACATTGAAGAGTCTTTTTATATTCCTTTCCTTTTAGATTTCGAACTACTTTTATCTCAATGGTACTTGAATAAAATGCCAGTCTTTACAGCGATATATAAGATACTATTTCAGTTTGTACTTTATCAACTATCCTGTTCCCAGCAATTCATTATTAATTCAAAACTTACTTGTCCAATATTCAACTCCTGTGGGAACTGATTGAGTACTGGAGCATAGCTATTCCTGTCTTCTTCTATCACTGACACGATGAGAGCAATTAGTTTGTGCCAGAAGTCCACTGAGTCCAACTGCGGTCCATGGTCAGAAGGATCGCGTTTGGCTTCGTTTGGATCCACCTGGAAAAGGACCATAATATTTGTTAGTGGACGTCATGTTACGTCATTGTCATCCAACTTAAATGCATTCGGATGATATACAAGTATATTTTTATTTTCTTTTTGTAAACGCAACAAGTTTTTGAATCGACGAGGTGTTATGTTTCGTCCATTAAAATGTATACAAAGCATAGTCTGAATAAAATAGCTCCAATGTGTAAGATTGAGCTGCCCTATTTTTTCTTTTTCAAATGCTTCGGTTGAATATACACGTATAAGAATATTTCACATAGGATTTAATCAATATCCCAAACGTCAAAAACTCAATCAATCAAAATGACGTACCTGGAATTCCCTGTTGTAAAGCTCGTAGCAATTCTCGAACAGAAATTGGTACGTCGATCTGAGGCACGCTTTCACGCAGTCTTTTACCACCGTACTGGCTCGAGGAGGACTGCTTAGCTCTTGAACCTGGAAAAGAAGGAATTTTCTTTGTATATCCTGATGCAAATACATTTAGCAATTTACATGGATCTAGAATTTCGAATGAAGTAATTTTCTTGCTTATCTTGCTATTGAAATTTGGAGTACATAAAATTTCTGGTCAATATTTTTTGTAACTTGTAATATAATTAATGGATAGCATTGGTTCTGTTTAGTTTTAATTACGTTTAATTTGTAATGGTTTCGTACGACTGAACAAAGGTTGTAAGTTTCGCCCGATGAAAAGCAAGTACTTTACCTTCATTCTGAAGAATGTTATACTGGTCAGCAGATCGACTGTAGATTTAAGGTCCATGAGTTTCTCAGCACTGGATGCGGGGAAGTTGTTGCGGTACATCGAAAGGTCGATTCGCAGAGAATTGTGCAGCTGGTCGAGGAGTTTGACGAATTTCTCTTTCTGTTAAAAACAACCACACAATAATGAGTTTTGGTAGAATAGTTGTTATTAATAAAACAATATAAAATTTTTGAATTCATATTATATTAATGGTGTAAGACCATTCATCATCACCATCATCATTATCAGCCTTTATCAGCGTCCACTGTTGGACATAGGCCTCTCCTATGGCACGCCACTGGGCTGGATCTTCGGCGCTCCTCATCCAGCCGCTGCCAGCCACATTGCGAATATCGTCACCCCATCGTAAGACCATTAAAGAACTCTATTTCCATAAAATTTCACAAGATTTTATGAATTGCCAATACAATTGCAATTTTAAATGTATCGCTGACATTGAAAAAACATGGCTCAAAAATATTTCCTCAGCGAAGCCTACAACGACAATAATATTAATATCAACAATTTGAAATCATAATATCGGCGACAATGGTTACTTACATTCAGATTAATAAATACACTTATTAAATATTCTGAAGCAAATAGCCTTATCGATAAGTCTCTCAAAAGTAATTGAAGCATTTAACCCCCAGTTAAACATTCTAAACATTAGTGCCATACCCCGAAGTTGGAAGCAGCGAATCTGTCGGAAGCGGAGACGGCGGACGACGCTGTGGTGTGCGCGTAGTACGCGTTGATGTTCGCCAGAAGGGTCGACATGACGGCCGGCACGCCCGCACACAAGTACTTCGTCGAGAGGCAGTGGAAGTGCCTGGAATGGGATGAACGATTTTATAATACAGGATAAATATAGGATCAATTTCATATTACAGAGTGTATTCAGGCCGTGATCGATAACTAAGGCAACAAATGAAGGATGATAACAAACTCATTGGATGTAAAAAATCCCGACAAAACAAAAAAAAAATTCACTCTTTCCTAGCAACACCTACGTATTAAATATGTGTTTTTCTATCACGGTCTGAATACAATCTGTATATTGATGTGCCTCCGGAAAACATACAGCATTGCTTTGAAGAAGACGTGCATACTTACGCGTTACAATTTTATGTGGCGGTAGTTTTTTCCCACCAGCTAGAACCTACCTTTGGAGGTGCTGTCATTTTTCAATCCATAGCGTTGTGTACTTTCGCCGAGTGCGGACGAAATTACTTAGTTCATTTTCATGTTACCACATATATAGTAAAATACATAGTTTTGATTTCTTATAAGAAGCAATATCAAAAAGTTGAGTTTGAAATTTAAAAAAATATACGGTGAATCACAAATGGATAGTTAGTCGAAAGGCAAGATCGATATTATCGACAAGGCCAATCGACCAATGCTTGTAAATTCGCCGGCATCCGAGAAGGAAACAGAACAAGATAAACGTGGACTCCTCCGGCTCTGGCAGTTCCTCGTGCAGCGAGTGGGATGAATCACCACGTAGAAAACGAAGTCGTGTCGCACAGGTAACCGTCGATCCTAGTATCGATGAGTTATATGCCCGGGTGAGTCTCCTCATTTTATTATTATACAACAAAGTTACGTCTACAATCTATACAAGGACAATTATATCATGGAAGAGCATGACTAAAATAACAATGACTACGCAACGAATTTACTTAAATCATTAAAATTGCAAAATTGTTTTTGACGAAAAGAGGGTATTATATGCCGCAAACAAAACACGTGCGCAACAATAACGTAATCTTTAGCATTTTAATTTGCTCCTGTGGTAGCACATTCTATACAAGAATTTCTCTATATACAAGAATATTACTAGTTACGTAACTTACTTTCCCAGGTTTCTTGTAACCAAAACATTTACGATGAAATGTGTTGTTTTTATGAGGGAAATGATCTTTTGGCTACCATCGAGGAAGCAATTGCGGGTATTACCTATGCATTGTTTAAATCAAAGAGAATTATTAGTCTGGTTTAAAAGGTATCTTTGATTTGGACCCACATATGTCCATATGATTTTATTTCGGACAATAATATTATCGTTATGTATATAATTAAAAATTAATAATAATGCAAAATTGTATAAATAGTGACACCCGCTTTATGCCTCCGATCTCTCCAGTCCATCTAACATTTGCTTGAGAGAAATCGCTGGCAGCGGTAAAGCCCCCATTTGTGACACTACGTTATTTCGAGTTGCTTAAAACAATGCAGTTTTATTATGGTGTACAATAAAGAATAAAGATAAGTAAATAAATATTACCGAAGCTTCCATAAAATATTTTTCAACAGACGGACTGTTGATTCAGTAAATTGTTTGCGGTAAACGAACCCGATAAAGGTATTCAAAGGTCTATAGCTAGTTTACCTCCTAGCGATTAATTCTTGTTCAATAAAACAAGATTAAATGTTCAGATTGCTGTTGCGAAGATTAAATGCCTTGGACGTCTCAAGTTTATAGTTGTCATCGCAAAGCCAAATATAATAATAATAATATCAGAACAATTGTTGACGAAAATAACATTGGAAATAAAGCCGTTTGGACCGAAATCGACATCGGATAAATTATTCAAGGTCTCTTGAATGAAATCTTTCTCGAAAGAGTACTCAGAAAAATTCTCGAGTTTCATCTCGCAACATTTTCGTCAAAAGAAACGCGATGCTTTTGTCTGACAAAAGGCGATGCCTGATATTGGAGTTATGACATGAATTTGACTTCAGACGATTCTGTACAAGATTTTCGGCTACCGAGGCATTGGGCCGTAAAACTAGATGCCACGTGACAATAACAAAATCACACCGGCTGTTTTTTGAGAATCAGTTAAGACCATTTATTGGAATGATATGCCAGCCTTTTTGGTCAAGCCTAAACGCCACATCTGTTTTTGACGTGTAGGGTCTCGGCGACTCTGTGCACGAAGGAATGTCGAGTGCTAGATGTTTCTAGACGACTTCCTTATGGTCAATCAGGACCATTTCCAAGTTATGTACTCAGGCTGCGGAAGCCGTGAGGCACTTGGAACTTCTGGGTTATATTATCATTACCAGAAACTTTATTTTTTGGACCAACCCAGGATTGGAATATCTGAATATTCGATGGCAAATGGCAAAGAACATCATATTCTTTTGAAAAACGAGAAAATTCTCAACGATGACTTAGATTGATGCTCTGAAACATAAAGCCGAATGAATCTTCGTAAATAACAAAGCATGCTGGGTTATTTAAATTTTGCCATTTTTGCCGTGCCTCAGGGCAGATTACAAAGGCGCAACGACCAAGATTTTATAGCTTTTCAACAAAAGCCAAACGAACCAAACACAAGATATTCCAAGAAATTGGCGTTACAAGAAATGGTAGCGCGGAGCTACCATCCACTCTTGATTAATACTCGAATTACTCATTTCTGAGCGGCGGACGCTACGGATCTGAGTTAGGCTGCGGAACCCTATTGTCCGGCACATGGACACTTCGCCAGAAAACGGTGGTATTGCTACAAGAAGGCATTTGTACACAGTCACAGCAGTAACCAGGCCAAAGCGACTGGTTTAGAGAACTCTCAATTATGCTCGTACAATCAAATGATCAAACCTTGATAGCATATATACGAAAGGAGAGAGAAACAAGGTCACTAGCCTTACTGGCTCCAATTTGCAACCAGTTACGGTTGACAGTTAATAAAAATAACCATTTGACAGCCCCTGCCGCTATTGGTTGAACACCGCCTTGCGAAAAGCCGCGGGGTTCGTTCCCTGCACCGACCACTATTTATGTGATGAGCAAATATTTGTTTCGGGTCTGTGTGTTTGTGAGACCATGATGAGTCTCTTATGGTCTGATACTCTTGACAACTTTTTTCCTGCTGTGGAGTCGGAGCTGTGCTTGTGACAGTTGAGTATATTTATTTATACACTTATTATCTCACAAAGAAGTATAATACATATAATAGCAGACAGGTTTATGCGAGAAAAATAGCCTGCAGAATAGCATCTTTAGACTCAAGCGACTTTAGAAGTTTTTCGATAGTGAGACCAACCCTGAATAGAGCTATTTGCAAGTTGGAAAGGTGCTATAGTGAGAAAATACGACTCCATAGAGTCCAATCACTAGATAACATAGATGCCTACAGCAAAACATTGAAATTAACAAAAGTATTCACACTTCCTAACCTCCTACCAAGGGTGCTCCTGCACTCGTACAGTGTGAGGAGAAAATACTCATTTCATTATTAATAGCACTCAACCACATGCTATCGGGCCAATCTGCCTCATGCTTTTTGTTTTGAGAACCTGACCAGCAAAGTCCAGGACCAACCACAGTTACCCTGGAAGATGCAAAAATGTCATTACCCCCTCTACAAGGAGATACTTCAATCTTGATAGGTTGGAAAATGGGGGGGGGGGCAAAATAATACTGGTAAAGAGAAAAGAATACAAGGAACATCTCATAAGTAGTCGGAAGAGAATTCCACTTTGTCATCATACCTACCAGTCGAAGGAAATAGATAACATGGTGTTTCAAGTTCCTCAACCATCTGAAATTGATAATTTTTTAATGGTGGTTTTGTTTTTGTTTTCTTTTTCAGGAAAAATTATATTGCAATACTTGTTTATAAATTATCAATTTTGGCTTTTTGTGGTCCATATATAGAACAAGAAAAAATTACAAATTTAATTATAAAGCAAACAGTTAAGTAATTAGGTTGGCCAGACCAAAAAGTTGTACTTTCACTTGTGGCTCAAGAGTGGTTTTAGAATAGCGTTTTATCAATCTCCATAATATACTCGTTTTGAAATAGCTCCTAAAAACCTCAACGGTTCTCAGGGAGTTTTAATAGTCCATGATCTTACTGTACTTAGATTTTAAATCATAAATTTTTTGATAATGGATCGGAATTTTGATTGAACATAGATACTCTGTCATATATATATTAATCTTCATGGAGGCTTTCTTAACACTGTGTTGTTAACAGCTGCCTAGTATTTTTGATTACATCACTAATGAAATAAATAAAAAATTACATAATGGGGCACAAATACTACCAATTAACACAAACAACCTTTTAATTTCACTATCAAATAAAGTAAAGGCAGTCTTTACAGCCATGCTCCAAATAGAAATGGAAAGCATGTTTTACATAGATATTTGAGTTCATCCACCTCCTGCAAGTTGTAGGTCGGTTGTAGTGTCTTCAGTGGGTTAGAGATTGAGCCAATTACAAGTGGATGGATTTTATCTCGTGGTCACCAGAAATCGTCTACCACAAGCCTTATTGAACATTGTCGTGAAGTTAATGTTACTAACAACGTAGTACAGTATTTTTATTTTTTATTTTTTTTCCATCCTAATTAGTTAAGAGTTAAATATTGACATTTTATTTAACTAATTATAGAGTTTAGTAATTATGTATACAGTACTGAGTACATTCTTGATAGCACTTTTTGTCTGTCTACAATCAGTTTAGTAGGTATCACTTTTTATACTAATAATAACATTAAATTCAATCTTATTTCCGATTATTCATTATTTATTATTATCATCATAGCGTTGTGCTTTTACTAATCACCAGCAGATAACAAACACGTCTTCAAAGCAATGCTGTATGTTTTCCGGAGGCACATCAATATAACGGTTTTACATAACAATAAAACCGATATTATGTGCCGAGAAGGAAAACATACAGCATTGCAGGAAGTTCTTCCTGGTGAAGACTATGAATTGAAAAATGACAGCACCTCCAAAGGTAGGTTCTAGCTGGTGGGAAAAAACTACCGCCACATAAAATTGTAACAACCGGATGACTTGGTGTACCGGAAGTCCGCAGTTTACGCGTAAGTATGCACGTCTTCTTCAAAGCAATGCTGTATGTTTTCCTTCTCGGCACATAATATCGGTTTTATTGTTATGTAAAACCGTTATATTATGTAATTTAAAATACTGTTAATTTTAACACTTATTCTAGGTAACAAATCGCCAGTTTGTTACACTTAAAATGTTCGTGTTGTTATTGGCAACATGAAGTTTAATGCTTCAATCAACTTAAGGGAATAAAATAGTATCACTACATAGTATAAAATAAAATCGCTTTCTCTGTCCCTATGTCCCATTGTATGCTTAAATCTTTGAAACTAGGCAACGGATTTTTATGCGGGTTTTTTTAATAGATAGAGTGATTAAAGAGGAAGGTTTATATGTATGATAACATCCATTAAATATCAGCATTGCACCCGTGCGAAGCCGGGGCGGGTCGCTAGTATTATATAATATCTTGTGTACCCTTACTTCTCTTGTATTTGTTAGCTTTTAGGTGTTTTCGCTGTCTTCAACAACTTTATTAATTAAATCACCCAAAAATTCGGCACAAACATCTACTCTAAAATTGACGTCAAACTTGTAGTTTTAAAACTTTCAGCCAGCTCCAAAACAAAATTTTCTAACTTACCTAAACTATTTTTACTCTTACCTATTCATTTTAGCTCAATCCCTCCGCACCAAGGTCTAATACTTACGTCATAGCCTGATAGATAGCCTCGATGCCGTATCTCATGGCGAACTCGTCGACAATCTCTTCAGGAATGTCGTTGAAGTAGACTTTCCACGCGTCATCACCTCTCGCGGCCGGCAGTGTAACCGCACCCCCGTTCTCCTCGCACAGATAGTGGAACAGATTCTCGTGCAGGCATGTGTACTGGGGACAAATTCGTATTTGTTATTATTTGTAGTGTTGATGATAAAAATGTCAAGGTCACAGAATACTGTATTATTGATCAACAGTAGTAGAGGCGCAGTTTTAACGGTACATATAAATGGTTTTGTGATTCGCCGTGTCGACATTTATTATTGGTGTATCAAAAGTCATTATGACCAAAAATACTCCTCAGACGTTAAAGCACATTACAACTTTTCATGGTCTAAATAAAATACAACTTTATGTATCTATGCATATTTTTTAAGGGCTATATACCTACATGTTTATAATATTAAATGGCAAGAAATGCAAATGTCATGAATATTTATTTTATGCGCAAACCCACAAAAACTGCAAAATGTTTGTCGTTAAACAATGGCACATTTTTACGTCCAACTTCGTCAGTAAAAATATTAACAGTGGAGAAATAATCCGCGTCGCAGGTGCTCGCCTGTACGCCATTCTAATGTAGTCTTTAACGCTAAGACAAAACTTTCATATTTCAACGAAGCCAAACCGGTAGAAACTCACAGTTGTTTCGTAATTAAAACAAAATAAAATGCAGAACTAGCGGAATCTCCGCGCGGCCGAAAAAGTGGCACGTAAATTAAAAAAGTTGAGAAAATAAAATTGCAACATTTATTTTTCAATTCCGCAGTTCCTAACACAAAACCGAATCCGCATGGAAAATCGGGGAGCAACCGAAAATAAATTGAATTCCACTTGCGTCTGACCCGGCTGACAGTGATAAATATATGACAGAATATTGTGTACGTCCTGATAGAGCGAATATTCCATTAGGACACGGGAACGCGAGATTCGTATTGAAATGTGCGAGAAATGGGACCGTATTTGTGTCGATACCTTATCTTGGTGCGACATTCGGCGGGCGACCCTAATCGCTACGGCCGGAAAAACAAATTGATGGCAAATAAATAATTGTTTAGCCCTTTTGCGCTGAAGGAAACCACATGTGTGATTGTTTTACGTCGCGCGTGTTTTTATTAATTTACATCCAGTACTAAGTCACTGTTTAAAACAAAAACAAGAGATTTTTTAAAATTTAACTGAAAGAATATAAAAAAGGATTCAATTGCTGATGTAAAATCTTTACATTTCATGAAATGACCCTTGTATGCCCTGTTTATAAAAGATAGTTTAAACAACTTAGGATGATATTCACAGCATTAAACGATAAAAGCTACCTTCATTTAGTGGTCTGCCTGTTGTTGGACGGCGATCTTCAAATTAAACAAACTAATCATTTACTCCACATAACTCACACAATTATGAGTCTACTCCGACTAATTACAGAAAACACGGCAAGCTCATATGGTAAAGAGTAAGTAACAACAAAGTTCTTACAAAAACATCACGCTCCACAACCGTCCTGTAATATAATTACATGTTTTGGAGGCTAACAAGGCACTCATAAATCTTCTTGACGTGCCAAAAGAGTTTCGAGTAGCAATCAATATCTTGGCAAAATAACTTAACGAAGGAAACTTGTCCATGGAACTGAGAGTCAAAATCTAACGAGATCTGACATAACTTTGCTTCGAATATTTTTAGTATCCTTCGTCATTGTACAACTGAATAAATGATTCTACCCTCAGAATATAAATAAATTTATTTATTTGGCAGTAAGATTTTTATAAATGATAACAAGATGGAAATTTTAATCCCCTCGCTGTTTCTAAGCGCCGGTATTGTATCTGCCAAAATAAATTCCAATGAATAAATTATATTTGATTTAAAAAATTTCGGGAAGTGACGAATTAATTTATGTAATTAATACCACAGATTCGTAACCGAAAGACATTTTATTTTTCGGTAATTTTCTGACGTAATTGCGTAAATAATAATAAAGCAAACACTTTTCTGCGGAGTCGTATCATTAACTTTTTAATTCTACTTTTCTCCCAAGCCAGCTATTCATCTTTGTCGTGTATAAGGAAAACATCCGAAAACCCGTAGCTTTTAATTTTCCACATAAATTATTCCTGTCAATTAAGCGCCCCGTAAAATCCTACTTTGAACTAACTTCCAAGACAGGTCGCTAAAAAATTAAATTATACAGGTAGCATCAAATATTTAAAGAGTCGAAACGAAGCTATAAATTTATTGCAGTTTTTTTTACATAACTGAGACATTTCTTTACATTTTTTTTTTCAATAAATATTCTCTTTGTAAAAATGTAAGATTCAAAAGATTATTATAATAACCGATTCCAAAGCTGTTTTTATTATAATTTTCGCCTTCCTTTTTTGCTACTTATGCATGAATTTATTCAAATTCATTATAAGTAGCCTTGCTTAATCCTTGTTTCTTTTGTTACTCGCTCGCAATTGTAAAATTTTAGAGTTATTGCGTTTCCCCACTGAAGTGTTTAAAGGGCCCACTCAAATGTTTGATGGTCCTGTAAAATTTGTGCGAGCTAAACTGCCGTTGCAGAAACGGATGAATATTAGATTTTACATCGTAAAATAACGGCTTCTTTTATCAAAATGATTTTTGTACTTGAAAATCGAGAAAATCGATTGTATGTTAAAAAAAACGTTGAAATGATTAAATAAAAGTAAAATTTTATATGACAAGAAATGTTAAAGATAGAATCATGATTTGAAGAACTGACCGTTAATGTTAGATTTGTTTAAAGTTGATAATAATATTTTACAACCTGTAAAAAAATTAAGAAACTCAAATTTAAGCATAACAGACGCTTCTGTTTAGTAAATGTCCAAAAAGGATAGATGTGTTCTACGATATTAATTATCACTTTATCAAGCCAATGTTTCTAGGCCACCACTGTTTTGTGACTTAGTTTTCAAATCTTCGCTAGGCGAGTTTAAGACAAGAACTAGTTAAGAAAGTAGGCCAGACTAGAACACTACAACGTTTCTTGTTTAAACTGCTATTGTTCTAATCATAATGAAAGGGGTTTCATTTCAGATCCTCTATTATTAGTATTCATTGATAATGAATAATATAAGAAATTATTGATAACGATCCGTGGCAGATAAAATAATTGGTAAGGTCATATTTTTAAATTTGATTGAAGAAGAAAAAAGTAATGTGCGATCGAATCACTTTATGAAATAATAAGTAAAAATACGCGCGTCAGATGATTTATCAAACTACTGTTTTTAAAAGAAACGTTGACAAAACCTAATATCATTGAAGAAATATTTTCTTAATAAGAAACATAGATTCTTTATTATTGAGTGTATATTTCTTAGCTCCTATTTGTTTTCATATACTTTATTTGTGTCGAATTTTATATTTAAAAAATACGTAAAATAATCAATACTAACTCACTGTTATTTTCTCATTTATTTATTTTGACTTTTCTACATTATTATGAAATGTATCAAGTCTGTTTTCTCTAATGAAATCAATTAGATCAATTATGTCTACCCCGCGTCGCTCCGACGGCGTCGATAGACTAAACAAAGGTCTTAAGCTCGGCACATCTAAGTAATTGCATCAATACATTTCAAGCGACTGCTGTTTCCTAGAAAATACAAAGCTAATTGCGAGAATAGTTAGACACGGTTTGAGCTAAATTAACTTAGCCCCAGTGTGGGAAGTCAGTTCAATTGGAAATAGACGCAGCATTTATTTTAAGGCACCAGGTGTAATGGAGAACCTAGCGGATCGCTGAGAAACGATCGGTGGACTATAAATTGCAACATCGAATCGGTCTAGAAAAGTGAGATTTACTTGCAATAGCTTAGATTGTGAAGACGTTTTCGATTTAAAAGACAGTGGAAACTAGTGTTACTATTTCGTTGGAAAGTTCGATAGATTTTGGTCTTGTTATTTTTAACACTAACCGAAATAATAAGTTTGAGAGTTTTTTTTATATCATTGCATAATATATAGACGAATATTGTACTAGTAATACAATCATATTGTAACTTAAAATATGTCAAACCTGTATTAACTTCATTATCGTTTATTTTTAAAAGTTTAGTAAGTATAGTTTTTTACATTTATTTTTTAAGCAGTAATAGGAACTCAATAATAATTTTTTTGAAATAATTTGATAATTTTATCCTGAAATATCACTCATTAAATTCATCCTTGAAAAGTAAATGTATAGTTTAATATTTAAATGCTCTCATTAAGAGTCCAATGTATCAAACAAACATAGTCCGGAATAACTCGTTTAGGGCGGAGTTGGAGCATATTTTGAAGTTCATTTAATTAAGGGGACCCTCAATAAATCACGGAAAGATAAATTGGTTTAAATGGGTCCCTCCTACCTTACAAGAGGTACGGGAGCGTGTAATTTATTCGTACATAAAACTGAGAATGTGCTGACAAGCCGAACCTTTCAGTTTGCTCAGGTCTACTTTATGATACTGTTTTTTATCGAATGTTGAATGGGATCATCGATATTTTTATCTTTTTCTCTCGGCGAAGTGTTATCGAGAGGACTCAGATTCATGAACTGAACGGCTGTTTTTTAGTTTTAGGCAGAGGATGTGGCCTGGAAAAGTTCCTGATAAAAAATACTTTTACGTGGACACAAACGTGATAAAAAGAGCTTCTGTTCTATATATAATTACACCATATTATGATGATCCTCATCATGATAATGATGACGTTGCCGTGTTATGTATGAGAGTAGAAAATCCTGTACATTACTTACAAGTTTTTCCTTATTTTAAAAGTAAAATAGGCAAATACATTTAAAACAAAACATTTACATCAACAAAAAATCTTCATCTTCAACCCTTTTTTATGTCCAATAAAATGTAGAACTAGGTTAAAGAAACGGGGAGTTTCTAATGAATTAGCATAAGGTTGTCCCACCGCTGGTCAATTTGTTATCACAAAGGGGAGGTCGGACCCTATTCACGCATCGTTAATTCCGTGAATTGAGTAATATCTCTGAGGCTTTCTCGGATTGAATATTTGCAAACTTGGTTTTGTTAAGGGAACTTATAAATATAACTTTTCACAAAAATAGTTGTTGATATATTTTAGTACTGTATCCTGTAATTGCAATACAGTAATTAAAAATTAATAATAATTATTATTAATGAGCTTAGGGATAAGGTATTAAAGATTTTAAGACTCAATGACTAAAATGTCTAAAATCTAAAGTACTTTAAACTTTATTACTCTTTCTAGTTGGACATATTCAACAACTGATCAACGACCTAGTGTCTGTGACTTCTTTAAAAAACGCTCACTTTTCAAATACCAAAAATACAGACCTGGTAATAAGTGAAACTAAAAAAATATTAAAAAGTAAACTTTAATAATAAAAAGTATATACGAAACAAAAAAAGAAGATTGCTTTCTTTCACAAAAGGTTTTCGGCGCAAAGACAAAGAGAAAATTAAAACATACAAAACTAGATTGCTTCATGAATTTAAAACAAGTTTATCCAATCAAAATAATGTCAAAAGAGGTTGAAGTAGTCGAAATGAGCAGGCTACGAATGTAAATAAGAAAAATAAATGAACCTACTTACAAAGGTTCTAACACTTTAGCAATTAGCTTTGAGGTTTTAAAAAAAACAGAAACTTTGAAACGTGCCTGACGTTTTAAATAATTAACATTATCACGCTACTCACAATGTTTTATTCATTGTTCTAGTATTAATTGTTACCATCGCCATGACGTACTGAATTTATATTCATATATGGGCCTTTAGAGTGATTTTTGGTTAT
Organism: Cephonodes hylas; assembly: GCA_030295005.1. Taxonomy (NCBI): domain Eukaryota; kingdom Metazoa; phylum Arthropoda; class Insecta; order Lepidoptera; family Sphingidae; genus Cephonodes; species Cephonodes hylas. Next base: position 8,340,832 of record AP025377.1, on the reverse strand, counting down.
TTCATTTGCCAATACAGTCCGTGGTCTACGAGAAACTGAGAAATCTCTGTTGTTCTTAAATACAAATTTTAGATATCAGATTGGTTGGTGGTCTTTTTTTAAATGAGACTGGAAATAATAATTCACGCTGCTCCACTTATATTTTCCAAATTTAACCAAACGAAAAACGGCATAATATGTTAGAGACTGATAGCATCTATGTAGATACTGAGTGTTCTGGGAGCTGGAAGATTTTATTATTAAATCATTTTATCGTTATATTATAGCTATTCGAAATTTCTTACCACATTTTTTTGACAGCCACATAGCGCCGTTGTCTATATACAATCTTTCAAAATGAGAGGCCGCGGGTTCTATACCCGCACAAATACAAATGTTTGTGTTTATACATACGGGGTGTTAGTAAGAGCGAAAAGTCTCTAGTAGTTTCAACAGATAGCCACAACAAAGGACTTGTATTCATTCATATAATTTCATATTTTTAGTACAAAACCCTAGCAGCCTTAAAACTTACCGTAGGCTCCGAAAATGATTATTTAAAACGTAATAAGTTCAAACGCCCTAAATATTTCGGCTCCGGGCGGCGTTATTTATCGGCACTTAACACGAACTTTAGAACGTAAACTTCCGACTTACCGCCAAATATATTATTGTGTTAAACATATTATTGTGTTGCTAACGAGAAGGCATTTTAATGCTATCACGAAATTAAATAATAAAAGCGCAATTACTTCCGTGTTTTGTTTTTATATTTTCATTCTGTAATTGATTTTTATCGCGTGGTACAATAGACTTGACGTTATTCAGCTTGCTTTGTTTACGATTCATGGTCAATGAAATAGACTTAATAAACATTTTTCTACATAATATACTGTCTGGTGGTCTCAGGGTGCAAGTAAGACGTTCGGGATTCGATTCTCAGGTCGATTTTTTAAAACACGAAAGGTTTAAGTAACAGCTCATCTAATGACTAAATGCTTAGATGCCCGCAATCGTACACACATATTAAAGTAATTTAAAAGCAAAATGAGATGAAAGACTGATTTTTATAGTTGTTGTCTCCATTAAATTTATAACCAAATGTCGAATATACTATGTTATAGATGCAATAAGAAACACTATTTCGCCCAAAGTTCTAAATCAATTTCAACCTGGATAAATCATACAAGCCGTCATGAAGTTATTAGTAAAGGTAAAAACATTTATCGATTTAGTCAGCAAACCTCTATAGACAGACCTCTAAAGTTTACCACTCTACCCGCTCTCTCGTCAAAACATCGAAAGTAATTTGTCTGGCGATTGATTCTTTTCATATAGAAATAAAAGAAGCTGAATACCACGCTTGAATAGCGAATAATAAACTTATTTTATCAAAAAATCTGGAGTGGAAAACCTCATTTTTTTATTATTTTGCTTTCTATTACAGAAGGGTTCTAAATCACTCAAGCATATAAAATCTTACATTATATATTCATTTCTGTCGTTGTCTTAGAAACTTTTTAGTTTTCCAACGTTGAATTTACCAAACTTTAAATTAATTATAATATAATGTTATCCATTCTTAATGAATGTGTTTCATTAGCAATTTTAAACCAAAATACCCGTTACAATATTATATTTATGAGTAGTGCCAACAAATCTCAATCAACAAATGAATTTTGTAGAAAATTACCCCTGTGGATCTAAAACTTCAGATACTAAACATATTTTAAATATCCATTAAAAATTGTCTACTTATTAAACTTAAGAAATTTCATAACGATATTTGTCAGCCTCAAGAGACGTGACTTATGCGAATAACTTAAGTTATATTTTATAGCATATTGAGTATTTTTCACATAAAAGCCTTAGAAAAACTAACGCCTTTTTAAATTTTGTTGAATTCCAGTTTTTTAAAACTCGTTCAAACTCTTTTTTGGGGCGCGTTTGAAGTGGCGGTTGAATTGAAATTCAACATGTGCGGTGCAAACTGACATCGCATACATATTAATGGCTGCAGGTTAGGTTATTTATATTTTAAAATGGATTTTTAAAAATCGCTACGATAAAATAGCTTCTTGAAATACTTTATCGCGATTTTGAGGATTTGCCACCCAAAAGTTTTAGGAAAACAAAAAAGATTTAATGATTTAAATGTTAGCTGCAAGAAAATATGAAAAACTCTCAAGAAATTATAATCAGCTTGAAATTTAAAAAAACCTCATCACAACATCCCTTAATCATTGAAACCAGCTATTGGAATCAAATAGCAATCAATTTATTTTTTATAACAAATTATTTGACAGCAGAAACGACTTATTAAAACAAAGAAAATGCATCACAAATTAATTTAACAATTTTTCAAACTCAAATTAAGCAAGCATATCCAAGATTGTAATGACATTTGAACCTCCTATTTCCTATTTACCATAGATACTAATAGGAAACACCGTATTACCGTAACAACTAATCACGAATAGTGCTCGCGAAACATCCTAATTACGAGGGAAAAAACCAAAGCCGTCTCATAATTTCCAATCTAATTAAGGCCGGCTCACACGTAAGGTACGTTAAAGTATATCAGAAAGTGAGCATTCAGCACATTTATTATTGAACATGGGGGATAATTGGATTATGTACTTAGCACAAACGCCAAGTTAAGTTAAATTTTCTGTATGGCACAAGGTTCCTTTGTTACGTAAGTGGAATGGAGGAGAGATGGTCTTACCAGTTTATTTTCAAACTCAGATAATGTGTCCCGTTGTACAACGCTTGACAAATAAAGGATGTTTTTGTAGGAGAATAGGGTTGCAATAGAAACAAACTGACTTTGAAAAGATGCCTTTTTTACTTCGGAAATTCGGTTCTTTACTGACACTGAAAGCTCTAATTTTTTGCTCTCCATAGAGACTAGAAAAAAATGTATTCCTGACACATCAATCGCTTCACTTTGTCGTGTCAAAGTGATAATGGCTGCAAAGCAAGAGCCTTTGTATCTCGTAGCAGATTGGACATTTTTAGAGCATTTGCTATATTAAGTTGTCCCAAACTTGACATTTTTCTCGAATAGAGCGTTTATTGTAGGTTGATCCTGCCAAATTCTTTCCTTTTATATTTTCTCTCCGAATTGTAAACTTATGTAGTATGCCCCGGGGTATACTTTAGGAATTCATAAACAACTATGACAACATGGGACTTGTAATAGCTTCAGAATTCCCCATTATTGTCTTGTAAATGTTCGTTCTACTTCATATGTTTTTTAGAAACAAAATGTGTAAGATATAGTGTCGTACTGTAACCCTTTTATTTGTTTTACGACTTTTTTTCTTCTCAAATTGATATTTGAAGTAAACAGACATTTAATAACATCACAATTTAACGTACCTAATTTACTTAACAGTACATTAAATATTAGTAAAAGTTGTGGCCTAATAATATTTTTTGTCGTAATGAAACAAATATAACTGAAAAACCGTTTCTAGAAATGCTAATAAATTATTCATAGACAAATAGAGTCACGAACGAAAACGTTTATTTTAGTGCTGTTTTTTGGTTGTACCGAGTAACTAATCATTAGAACTATTGATCGTTCAAGCTTTAGAAAATTATCCTAATATTTTATGCGGAGTACTAATGTCTTATTCATTCCAATTCAAAGGAATTACAGCGACGGGAGAGTGAATTTTATAATATCCGACTGAATAAATCACGACACAAAATTTTACAATAATGCATATAGCAACTTCAATTAATAATAGCCAATTTGAAGGTATGGAATATATTCCGTACGCGTGTCCCACTACTGCTTTCTAGTCAAACAACCTTTTGATCACGATGTGTCTGTAAGCACCACTTCGGCTCGCTTTGAGAAAGCTTTGCCATCTTGCAGTCTTGTATTATTTTATTCCGTGAATGAAATTCTATTTCCTTATGCCCATTGCCAGATAGATGCAGTGTTAGTTCGCATCATACAATTATTTTCTGATGAAGTTGCATATTTCGTGTGTTCCAAATTATACAGTAATGAATTTTAATGATAACGCTAAAAAGCTTTTCAAAGTAACTAAACAAGATATAGATAGATGATAGTGAGAAGTTACTTTACTTGCTTACAAAAATGATTATGAAGTAAAAATCGAAATCTAGCGAGTTTCACCGGAAATCTTGCTCAAGGTTTTCTGTCACTTTCGAAAGACTTATGATTAATTGCAGCTAAAATATTTATTTAGGAATGGTAAAAAAATAAGATAAAAACTTTTTTATAGTAACCAAAAAAATAAGATAAAAAAATTTTGATCCTATTTGTTTGAAGGCTACAGATTATAATCTACAATCTATAATATGTATAACAAGCGATAATTTAACCTAACAAATACAGAAGGCGAAGTTAAAAATGTTTGAATATAAAATGTTTAAAATAACCCTTTCTTTATAAAAATAAAATTCACTACATTCCATACACAACGTCTAAAAACTGCATAACTATACTTAAATATAAACTTCCTTTGAGAACGCAATTTTGCTGTTCTTTGCTTTGAATTTTCCCTGGCCTTTGAAAAATAGTTGCTACTTAATATTAATTCTACAAAAAAGGCTGATTTATAAAGTACTTTTACTGAAGTTTACTGTTTCTCTTTTGTGAGCATTTTCTTTATAATAACTATATGGTAGTGTACCAATAACCAATGAGAGCCAGATTTAAACATTGATTCAAGATTAAAATTTAAGAGATTGTTACAATTATTATAAAAGACGCCGATACAACATAGTTCTAATATAATTATTTGCTGGATGCGATCGAACTCTTTGGAAGTCTCTGAGGGAGGCCTATGTCCAGTAGTGGACGTATTTTGACTGATGATGATGATTTGCTGATTAATATATGTCATGTGTGTTGTGTACTTTTTAGCACGAGCCTCCTCTACAATTGAGAGGATTTAGGCCTTAGACGAAGTGTCCAGTCTTTTGTATTTAATATTGTTTATAATTTTACGTACTACATTGCGACTACAAAAATCTTTAGTTCTTACATACTTGTACAGTAGGTAGCGACTTTATATCATTTGTGGCTTATCTCATTGCCACATTTCAGACATATTTTCTTCTGAGAATTAATTGACGAAAAAACTTATAAAAATTGGCTTAGAACTTCATGATACCTAAACTCATAGCCCACAAGCTACAAAGCATAACAATAAAGAATTTCTAACTTAAGCGTAAGAATCTTAAAAATATACATAGGAAAATAGAACGCAATACACAGTTGACGTGACAGAATCGATCGATGATTCCAGTGTTTAAGTTTCCTTTGCTTTGACATGACATTTGCGACGTGCCGTCAACTTGTAGAAGATAATGGGCTTGGTAATTTTACCCTCCTCCACTGCTGTTACGTTTGAAATTGCCTGTTATTTCCTCTAGTCACTTTTTTACAGTATCTATCATGATTGCATTGACTTTATTATAAATAAATAATCACTACAATTTTACTCGGGTTAAAATTGTTCTTTTTCTATACAAATTGTTGAACCTCGTTTCGTACCTTTCATTTTCACCATTAACCTCATATAAGTCCCACTGCTGGGCACGGTTCTACAGCTGAGAGAGTAAATTTTCGAAAATCCTGTTTAGTGCTACTTTCGCCACATACTTAAAATTCACATTCCTAACCCCAAGGTCTCTAGGATATAAATAAAAATAAAAAAAATCACTTTCGTATCTCAAACCAAAAACATAGTCTATTACGAACATTCCTCTCAGCTGGTCGGTGAGTTATGAGATAATTAAGATTTTCTCGCGCATTATGTAACAAGTACTAAGATTGATTTGACGGGATGATATATTACACTTGAGTAAAATCTACTTTGACACTTCAAAATTGAGTTAGTGAAGTGTCCACGGCGTGACCTCATTATCTTACTAGTGTTGTGAATTGTTAAGCGAGTTTGATTGTCTCTATGCTACATTTTCATGACCCACTTTGATAAATAGATGAGATAGGAATATAAAGATTATACAGGTTATTTTATCCGAGATAAATGTGAAATTTATTAGGGATTTTATTAATGAAGAGATGTCAAGGGTAAATCCTAATTATAAATAACCCCTTCATATTAGTTTTGTTTTATTAATTTTCAAAATGATTTTAAATTAAAATGTATGAAACTCAATTGTGGAATACTTATGGCAACTAGACCCATAAAACCAAAGAAAATGTAATGGTAAGGTATTTTAATATTCACTCAGAAGTAGGTACCTGAAATATTTTTTTGTTGTTTTACAGAGATTTAACTATTAATACCCGTTAACAAGTAAAAACTAAATTCACTACACGATAGTTAATCTAAGGTAGTGTTATAATCATTACCATATCTGTTTTACTCATTCAGTAGTTTGGTCTTGCTATCACCACTTAGATAGTACCTTCCAATATTGAGCAACAATAGCCTAAAATGTTCACAGATAATATATAACAGAACGTCGACTCGAGAGCAATATATAAAATTCCTCTACGAGCGACGAGAAATTATTGTCTATAAACAGCCTTAGTAACTTTGATAGCATTCTATCGGATTTATGACTCGTTCAGAAACTGCGGGAAGAGCTGAGATCGGTTTATTAAACCAGGGTTGGCAAGAACCATTCTTTTTTCAATGAGGTTCCCCTATCGAATATGCAGTCAAATAACGCTTTATACCGCGTTCTTCATCCTCTGAAACGAGATTGGGTTTTAGGAAAATAGCAACAACGTCGAATGAAAATCCATTTCAAGTTAAATGCAAATTTGCATGAGCTTTCTTTGAGTGACGATTAATGTCTTTGTATGACGTGAGTTGTACGTCATCCATTAGCATTATTGCTCCAAAAGTGACTTATCATTTCTCATTTTTGGAAAATATAAAGTTAACTACATATTTTTCTTTAAAATTCAAATTAATCATAGCGCGGTTTATGGTTTCGTCAACCAATTTTATTAAAATATACCTCAGGATCGTAACATTTTTTTTAGGATGAAAATAACCTGCAATCGGTTTAGCGGTTTAGGCGTGGAAGCTTAACAAAAAAAGTCACTTTTGCATATATATTGGTCGGGATGGACGTAAACAACTTTTTCAATAGAACGTTATCCATAAATTCACGAACCTGTTTGTAATCCAAACATACCGTACTTTCAAATGTTTTGTCAAGGCGAATAACATAGGAAAATACAACGAGAATTCTCTCTATTTCAACATCACACACAGTGCTAACAAAATGGTGCAAAAAGTGTCGCCTTCCTCAACCACTCACCATTAGTCGGGACACAGAAAAAATTAGACCAGTATCCTTTTATCAGAATTTGTGTTCACATAGTCAACGTTTGTCTTTGCTCTAAGATCTCGGAGGAAACGCATTTTTTGTTAGATTTACTTGACTACTGCGTCTATTTGTGGAAGATAAGTTCTTATTAATTTGTCCTTTTGCAAAGGATTCTTAGAATATTTGCAATACATAAAAGTTTTATGATAAAACCTTTAGATAGATTAATGATAAGGAGAAGTGTTATCATTTTTGTTATTAAATTCAATTTTTAACAAAAACTAAACGTTACTGGTAAACTAAAGTGACCAGACCTTGTGTAAAAAGTGTAAATTTTCCCCTTTTATGTACAGTGGTTCCTCACTAGGGCTAAATTTCAATAACAAAATTAGGGTTTGAAAATATCTAATATTATTTACGTTTATAATATAAGGACATTTAACGCTTAAAACAACACAAAACACTGTAAGAGATGCAAAAAGTTGCGAGCAAAAAAGTTTTTACGTAACCGCTGAAGCCTCATCGAAAAAGACTACTAAAGACGCCATGTGAACTTAATGAAGTGAATAAATTATGTAACGGTAGGGCGGCTGATGTTCACGTTTTGAAAGATTGATTACTTCACTTCCATCGGCGTTTGAATGGCAAAGGTTCGGGAAGGTAAATTATGAAAAGAATATTTTGAAGCGATGAATTCAAATAGTTCCATTCGACGGTTAGTTTGCGTTGAAGTTATTTATTTGATCAACTGTTATTTTAACACTACGCTTTGATATGGTAATTGTGTTGAGAAGGTAAGAAAAAAAAACACAAAAATAACAGTTGGGTATATTGTTATAATATGTAACAACTAAAGGGGATGCCTAAGAATCAAATGACGTGGGTAAGGTAGCAATGGGATATATTAACCCTTTTCAGTATAAGTAGAGACTGCAAATATTATTTAACACAGAATTAAGACGGTGTGGTATCGACAAATACATCTGCTGATGTATACAAAATTCACAATTCTTCACTCAATCTTTTTATCTTACTTATTTTTTATTTTTATTAACCAATCCTTTGAGGCATTTAAATCTTAATTCTTTTTTTACATAGCTTAAAAAAGAAGATATTATTCCGCAAGTAAAACTCAATTTCAGAGCTTCAACGCACTGACCGGACCGGCGCGGCGTTCATTAAAAACTGTTCGCCCTGCCGGAAAACATATTTAAATGTCCAACATTTGTGATAAAAACGAACGAATAAATCGCGCCAATTAAGCAGCCAGAGGGAAAATATTGAATCGGGCCTCGTGACGTAGGAGCAGCCGTTAATTACAGCCACTATTGTCTGTCCGGGAACGTGGAACAATTACCCCTCGCTCCTAGTAAATGAAAGGCCTCCTGCTAAAATATTATTAGATTAATTCAAGACTTTATTGCTTGTTTTTGCTTAGTTTTGTTTCCTTCATTTGCTTTGGATTGTGAGATGCTATTGGGTTGGTGGATTTTTGTTAAATAATAGCGCAGAGGTATATTTTCTTTTGTACTGGCGCCTAAAGCTAAGTGTAGTGCAGTTTAGAAAATGTATTTTTTTAAATATTTTTAACTTCAGGCCGGGGAGGAAATAAAGCTACCCGTTAATTTTGATTTTAAATACTATCTAATTAATCGATCATTAAGAACTTACAATACAGTAAATACGAAACTAATATTGATGCTAATTTTATCAAGTGCGTGTTTATTCAGTGTTAGTGTCAAACATGCTGGAACAATAAACACGGCCTCTAAGACAGTGGTGTGTAAAGACATCAAAGATTCATGAGATGAAGGTTTGAGAAGACGAGCAATGAAAAGCTTCGAACAAAGTGTTATTATTACTAAAAAAATTAAAAATGTGCCATCAAAATTAATGGCAGCGTTATTGCTACGTTGTGGGAAATTAATTAATCCATAGCTCCATCCATCAAAGCGGTGGCAATGAGCGACTATAACTGCAATGTATAATCGAATTATGAATACATGCCTCGATGAACAATCCACTGATTTATGGAAAAAGCATTTTGTTCCACGACCTTGTGGACTATGTAGGTGACTTTGAATCGACTGAACAGTAGTCAATGGTATAGCTATTACATTTAAACGGTAGGGCCTCGGTAAAGCCAATTGGGTCGATGGAGAACAGTTTCATCGCAGTAATACCCTACAGAAAAATATCGTTTTCACGTGATATGATTCCATGCTATGTTGATTTTCGAAGGGGCTTCTTACTATTTCCCCTAATTTCTTCTCTTTCTCAATATATCTTACAGTCTCTTGTGACTGTTTCACACTATGTATTTATCATGCCTTTAATCCCTTTTCAAACGGATACAATAACAGAATAATTACTTGGTCGATTATGGCACTTCAGGTTGTTGTAAAATACTTGATGCTGATATGCTGTTAGGTCCAGTATCAAAGATCCAAAACCGGGTCAAATCCCAAGAATAAAAAGCATTAACAGCAAGCTTCAAAGTAGCCATATAATATTCCCTATGCCGCATTTATGCAAATGGAGTCAAGTCTTGCAAATTCGTTTTTAATTCCATTTGCACAGTAAATGGAGCGGTCTCTTTGAACAAGTCCATTAAATAGTTTTTGAAGTAGATTGCACGTGTGGTACATGGCCACTTATGAGTGGAATGGCCGACAAAAGGCCCATGAGTGTCGCACACGGGTAACTTTTAATTGCATTACCTCACCTGGGTCATACTGTTTTAGGGCTCGTCCGCAAGGGCGGATAGTGTGCGTGATATAGAGTGTAACGCTTTTGTTGTATGTTTACTACATACTAGCGGAGATTGTTACGCCTAAGCGCAATTTTATAAAAATGTTGTTTTTTATAAGATGTTTCGCCTAAGGTTCAATCTGTGTTTATACAAAAAAGTACAAATAGTTGAATTAGTGTCAATCAAATCTATGCTATTTAAAATAGTAGATATACCTAATTAGACTGTGTGTGGTAAGTAAATGAGGTCTCATCTACAGACTAAAACGTGACTTTTAGAACATTTTGGTTTTCAAACTTCATATTATTTAGAATTTTTGTTAAATTTCCTTTATAACGTCAGTACTAATTTACTCATCCTTCAAAGCAAAAATGGCTTTTATTATGAACTATGTATTACAGTCGCAGATGTATCTGAGTTCATCATTTTTAGAATACCGTAGCTCTAAAAACTGTCCGGTATCACCGCAATGTCAAAACTTTACGCCCGACGGTCGGTGCGCGACAATAGAAAAGTTTTTAATGTGTTTTGTTTTTGGGTAACGCAGGTATTTCGTCTTTCGCTTTAAACGCTACAAAAAGTACTGTATATTTGCGATGTTTTGCCAAGTTGAAATGGTGTTCGGACTGATAACTGCCTCACTAAAGTGTGAGTATATATTTCAGTTTTTGTTCAAGTTTTTAGAACTTTATTAAAGAAACTGCTTTATATTTTATAAAGGGAGTTGTTATTTAGCGCACAAAGAAATTCTTTAAAAAATGAAAAAATGGAACATAGCAGCTTTTCGTAGCTTTTTGCATTGAGCTTTTAAATTCAATTGCAACGTCATACAGAGCCTAAACACAGAGGATACTTGAAAAAAATATGCATCCATTTTAATAGCAAATTAATGTAAACAAGTACGACCCATCTCTCAATTTTGGGATATTCTCCAGTAACAATGTTATAAATTTATTAAGGTAATGATAGATGAAACAAATAGGTTTTTTTGTAATATGAGATGTAATGAGACAGTAAAAACGACAACGCCACTTGACGCAATAGTTCCGTCTTAATTTTTAAAATTACCCATGTAATTACTTGAGTAGGAATTTTCCCTCCTAAATTTTAATCTACCCTTACAAATACAATCGATGATTACATTAATTAGTAAAACAGATGCCCAGCGTCGAATAATTATTTTCTTCAATCCCTTTCAACTCTCACCCTTTAGGGGCGAAATTTCCCGCTGAGACCTCCCGGGGCCTCCATTAGATGAGGGCTGTTCTTTAATCCTCATAAAAAGGCGACAAGGGTAGTATTAATACTTTAATTTGTAATAAGTTTTTTTTTTGGTTTTCTTCTTGATCGAAGTGTTTTTCAATAACGTAGATTTCTTTTTTTTTAATTTCTATCATTAATAAATAAAGAATAAATACACCCAACAGTCACTACATATTTCTAATCCCACATAAGGATACAGATCCTGTGTCGTGGGTATCAGTAACCACGAGAGACATTTCCGTCTCACAAACACCCAGACCAGAAACAAAGATTTGTGCATCACACAAACATTAGTCTCGGTATGAGAATAGAACCCGCGTCCTCTCATTTCACAAGCTGGTGTCAACCAACTGCGCCAATGGGCTGCCGAATTAACACCACAAAATTAGTATTAACTAACTAGTGGACTTAGATGTATTTTTGTTTTGCCATTTCCTCAAGCTGAATCCGATTATAGCCTAATGACCTTATGATGTCGCTGACCCATTTACAGTGGACGTCCTCTGGCCTTTAGCCATTCTGGGACACTACTACACTGCCCAAGTATACCTGTGTAACATTGCTTGATAATAATTGATCTAGTAACCGTTTTACATTTTGACTCTTTCTACTTGTGTTCTTCTTCAGTAACGCTCATTTATCTTTTCTCAAACAGGACAATTATTTATGTATTCAATTAACTGTGGGCTGTAATGCAGAAGTTAAGCCGTCCCATTTTATGTCAGCCATTACTTTTATTGTTTGTATTTCTATTTGGGCATGTTATAAAATAAAAATATTTTTGTTCGATTAATTTTTGCAAAAACTATACCTATATCGTCATTGGTAGTACCGCATGAGAATGGATTAATACATTCTTTGTTCCCCAAAACTCATGAATCTAAACATTCGTAATTCAGCTAATCTAAAACGCTTTACTGCTTTCCACTCACGAAGTCGGAAGAGAAACGCAACAACAAATTGTCACGGACAAACGCTTTGTCCGGTAAAAAAAAATCGCCTAATTGGTTCCAATTTCAGCAGGCTTTAACTAATTGGTATTCAAGAACGTTTGCCTTAATTGCGTACGGGGTTCCGAATTGGTTATTTAAGCAAATTAAGGTGATTACTCACGTAATTTCACCTATTTAATGGCCATATAATGTCACAATCTCCACAGTCAGCTCTGCCGGTGCCGGCGATAAACAGCTTACAGTTTTATTTATAAAGGTGTATGTGCTAATGAGATCTGCCATTTTGCTCTTCATGTACGATACCATAAATATTTTTAAAGAATTTTTTTTTGGGTTTACCGAACCATTTCTCTCTTAAATCATCGCTTACCCTTTCAATCCTCTCACTTATTTAATTGACTAAATGTCCCAATAAGTTGATAATGTCATGAGGATAAGTATGAAACCCACAAAGGTCTTGATAGACAGTTGTCTTTGTGTTGCAATTTAAAGTAAAAATTTAAATCCGCACAAATTTCATAACGTATTCCGTTACTGGTTGGAGAATCTCGGACGGTGACTCTGAGTGTAAAAGTGCCCTTGTTTCTCGTTTCAAACGCATTTAACTTTCTGTCTCGAGCCCACGTCTCCCCTTTGCTGTGACGTTATTTTCATCCACTTCACCCCCAAGCAACTTATGCTGCCCTGGTAATGCGCCCATTTTTGTTATTCAGTTATTGTTGACGTCTATAGTGGCTGTGGCCTGAAGACTGTGTTTTCTATATGAATAAAGCTGTTATTTACGATATTGTATAGTCTAGGATCTTAGTTTCTAATCTTTCAACTCTTTATTATGTAAGAGTAAATATATATTACACACGGCATAGTAACAATTAAGATATGATTTCAAAAAGGAAATACAATTACATATAATGCGTGGTGGAATTCATTGAGCGCGTGTAAACGGTAAAATAATTGCCGACGTCCATAAAAAGAGATTTAAACCTCACTTTGATTATAGAACAATTCTCATGAAGTGAAACTTTATGAAGCCACAATAGAATTACTGGACTCATTTTACTCGTGTAACAGTGAATTTAAGAATTTCAACTGCATTTCATCCACTGAAAGTACACTGTAGTTGCAAGTAGTACATTGAAAGCTCTTACTTGAACTTTTAATACGCGCATTTGGTATTCAAGTGCGCAATAGACTAGGTTTGTACGGAACAAACTTAGGTTTTAACCCAGCATATTAAATTATGAATAATCAAAAAAACCTTCTTGGCTTTATTAATAATTTAATTTCTTAATCATAAAATTTAATCATACTAGATTTACACTACCACGCAGTAATTTCGTTTCTGTCTCAGTGGAATATAAAATCGATTTATTAACTTTTTTCCAGTAAATAAATAGTTCGAAATTGCAACAAAAATTAGCGACCTGATAGACCTAAATATTGAAAGCATTGCCATGATTTAAGGCCTCTTGAAATTCAATGAATTTCGACTGCAAAGTCTTTTCACATCGTCTTTTAATGAGACATCAAACGCAGGCATATTCATGACATGGTAGTCAACGGGATAAAGTGTATTCAAGTCGATTTAATCAGCACCACCAAACGAAAGATAGATGCTAATGTAAGTGGGAATAAAATTGACAATAGTTATTGTGAAAAATGAACTGTATATTGGATAAACTATTTATGTTAAGTTACCATGGGTAGAGGGTTATTTTTCTTAGATTGGAGGTCAAAATTGTGCATATAAAAACAAAGTAATTGAAAAGTTTTGAATAAAGTACATATTCCTTATTTTAAGGCATCCAACTCATTTTAAAATTAATTGTAAGGTAACGTTTTTAATGCCTTTTTTGCCTTGTAATCTTTTAAAACATATGAGAAGAAACAATTGCGTTTGATAAGGTAAAGAAATTATAAAAAAGATACTTCACAATCTTCAAACAATGCCTAAAGTTAGAACGTTCAACGTGGTTCCGTACACTAACAAAGTTTTCTGAACCAAGATTTGTCGGAGCGAGAACTGAGAAAGCAGAATTTAATCTTTAACTCAACATTTCGACCACTGTGACACTAAAGTTGTTAAAAAAGCATTCTTATTCAAAGTCTCATAGTTTTAGCACCGCATAATAAAACTCGACTTTCGTTGATTCCAACATTATTCACAAAGTAACTACTGAATAAAACGGCTTACATCTTCCAACACTGAATTAAGGGAATAACATTATTCCCGTTTAAAAGAGGATATATTTAAACTTCCACAAAAATCTTTGTGTAAGGAAGGACTCCTTATAAATTATACTTGTATATCACCTGAAAGCCGGCTTATTCCAGGACGTGGCGCTGCACGTGGAACTTTCTGCATACATTTCCTACAAAGTTACTCGGTTGTAGTTCCCGTTTGCAGAATCTCTGAATGGACGTAATTTTGTGGACGTGACAACGGTGAAAGAATTACTTCACAGTCTGTGTTATTTATTGTTGGGTTCTATCTGGATAGAAAATGGGTCAACGGTCTTTTATTCGATTCAATCTTTGTAGTATATAGTTTACGTATTTAAAGATTTATGGTAATCAAACTTATGTGGATAATTGGTTGTTGCGTATTGTGAATTTAATAGTTAAAAGACAAGCTGGTGTTACACGATTATAAATAAGCATGACAACAAATATCGTCTCTGATATTTTTTTAAAGGATTTACAAAATCTGTTTCTGAAATAAAAAAATAAAAACAAAAACGTATTTATATATTGAATTTTAAATTTAGAATACAACTCGAAATCGCATCAGCGTAATATGATCGAAACCCACCGTAGGACGATTCCATTAATAACAGGGCACGATTAATTCAAAGACAGGATTGAGTCTGTAATATATTCGGTGCTTATCCTACATCATCAAATTGAATACGTAAGTCTAATTGAATTTCAAATCGCCATCAAACGGTTCCAGTTTTACGACGAAATTGAGACTTTGCGATATCTACTATCGTTTTCTCCGCCTTTTATTTATGTTTAATTCCCTACGAGTATTTTTGAGAATCTCATTAAAATTAAATAAAAGTATACCGTTTTGTTGGCGTAATCGCTTACTAATTCAACAAAAAATAAAGCTATGATTTATTTGTAATTGGATTCATATTTACGCCTGATCGAAATTGTAATCAAAAAGGTGTTCTATAACTCTATGGAAGCTATCTTAAAAAAAACGTGACCCTACTCTTTACAGCAGAAACCTCACAATTTGTGTTGATATTCTTGCTAATTCCTAAGAAAAGAAAAGAAATTTACCTGCTGATAATTGATACAATTACGCCGACCTGATCAAACCGGAATAAAAATATTACCTACCTATTTTGTTCACAGATTAAAGTAAATAGTAGTAGTTGCATCCAAAAGTTTTATAAAAACATATAGTATTATGAGAGAAGTGAAGAGGAACGAACCGTTGAACGCAATATCGCGACATAATACCCAGAATACTGTCCGTATTACAGATTGTGTAGTTGGATGTACACGAACTTGTCCTCCTTAAAATTCCAGTCGAGTTGTTAATTGTACAGGGGCCAGAACTATCTGGACCAAGAAATAACACTTTTGCATTACATAGCGATTCCGCTTAGTTAGCCAGCGGTAAACTTTTCACATTTATTCCCAGAAGTTGCCCAATTCAGTTCGCATCTGCGCTCCGGCCGCACTTTACCCAAGCCTGAACGGTTTGCAACTAAATTTGATTGTTTGTCGTCAGAACTGATGTCGAACGCTGCCGTAATAAACTCCGTGATTCGCCTTAGTGTTGTAAAAGAACGATTGAAAAAAAAAAAAAACTTTCGGTGCTGCTGGGATTTTAATTATGACCGACGAATCTATGTCGAATATTTTGGGAATTTCGATTGTTGAGTTGGTTCTTTTTAGTATATGTGTTGCGATATTTGCAGTAAATACATTTACAAAAGATAGTTTTTAAATTACATCTTTTATGGCCTTAATAAAATAAATTTCTTTTAGATGTTTTGTTGGGACAGGGATCTGAGTTTATTGATGAACGATCTGAATAATATGCAAGCCTCGCCCATAGAAATATCGGGGCTTGATATATTATTAATATATATGAGAAAATAAAAAAATCTGATTAATGCTTTGTGAATTTTTAAAGCAGTATTAAAATATCTTGTTGGTGCCAATCGACTTGAAATGTGATCGAAACCCGGCAACCAGCTTGCCTTTCGCTTCGTGTGATTGATGAGAGCGAAATGTGGAAGCAGAAATGCTCCTCTACCTATTCCTTTCGGGAAAAATGCGTGAGGTTATTCATACATGTATTTATGTATGTCAATCTAGACACGCTTTGTGGTTACAAATTGCATGAATTGTTTATTCTAACGCATTTGCCGAATAATATTTGGTGAATGTTGAATAACTAACGATTATTCTATTCGTGGTTGTTTTTAAATGCATTGTAATATGATATTAATGAAATATAGTGGTTAATAAATATGAAAATTTGTAATTTAGCGTTGTATGTAATTATGCATTCACGGAGAGAGCAATGGTATAAAATAAAATTAATCTTAATTTAAAGCTATCAGAATGTAATAAAAGTATTACACGAAGTTTGTTATAGTAATAAAAATGAAAACTATACTATGCAGTGGCCTAATATCAAATAATTCTCATTTCGAAAATTATAGATTTCATTAGCTCAGAGAAATATTATAATATGGCATTCTTCAAATCACGTCATTCTTTTCGTTTCTTTTTTGTCCAACTAAATTTAATTCATAGTAAAAAACTATTTAACACTCGATAATATCTATAAAAGACTTCCACATTTAAAATTTAATCAATTAGTACGCCTAAAGATGAATACAGGTGTTCGAATAACGCAGAGCAATTGCGAACATTATGCAAGATCGATGGCGACCACATACCAACTCGAACCAATTACATTTGTCAAGTCCGGTAATTGTGGGAAACAACATGTGATTATGGGCAAAGCTGGCTCCACTCCAAGGGGCGGTGGGCCAACCTGTTGAAGAGCCGCAACTAGCTTTTTAATAGCCATTAAAAACGTGAACCATATGCTTATAATACTTCCGACAGTTTGCTGCAAGTGCTTAGAATGTAAACAATTGGCTGGATATTTCACCGCAGTTTAGATTTGAATGTTTATGATACATTTTTGTACAAGACGAACGATGATTGGTAGGAGCTATCGATATAGATATTTTAAATGAAAATCGTAAATTTATTTCTGTTTTTAAATACGTAGGAAGAGATATAAAGGTAGAATTTTAGTGTGAAAAGTATTTTAGTGTATCAATTTATACAGCCTATCGTCAGTTTCTATAAAACAGTGCTTACAGATTTTTCAAAATAAACCACAAATACCCAACCATTTTTTTGTAATATATAGTAATGCTTTTAGGTTTTAACTGAATCTGTTTGCTTTTTAATACATAGATATAGAAAACATAATAATGACTGTGTCGTAAAAAAATCCGTACTTCGATAAGCTGCAAAATCTTAATCTACCACTTACTTGCACGTGATACGGCGCCACTTTCTCCTCTCCCTTGATTTCCACGTTGATATGCAGTCTTATAGCCCCTGACACAGCAGACTTGTCTGTTCTCTTCTCCAAGTTGTACCAGACGTCCATTTCACCAGAAAGCGTTCGCACCTGTGACGTGATTGATTAATTTACTATTTAATTTTAAATATAAATTTTAAAAATTGTTGAATACTTTTTTCTAATTTTTTTGTGTAGGAACAAATAAATTTGGGTGTTGAATAACGCCCAATAGGTGAAGGCTTTTATTCCTCAACACCTAATGACATTGATTGAAGTTTTATATAACCAAACCCGAAATCTCAACCCTCAAATAATAAAAATAACTCAGGGTTATTACATGATTACAGGAATATTATGATGTATAAAGTACATGAGGATTCTTATCCAACCCTGACATAACACATCTTTACGGAATAATGAAGCGAGATATCCCTAAGGTTCCGGAAACCTGTATAAATATTTATTAGATGTGAAAGTAGATCCGCGAAAAGGTTTCCGTCACATCTTCTTCGCTGAAATATACATTATTATCTATATGTAAGATATTTCTTTGACTTAGACAACTTATTTAGCCTATTTAATAAAGATTATTTGTAAAATTACCTCGATGATGGTTTGCCCCAAGAAGTCATCAGATTCTCTCGTCAATTTTTGTCTCAGCTTAGACTTCAGATCGTTGTCTTCATCCCAAACTCTCACTTTGATGCGATCAGAAGAATTATGACACTCGCTGTAAGAAAAATGCAGATATTACATTAAGCTATTTTATTTCTACAAAGTTATTATGTGTGTGTTAAAAGATTCTTACAAATAGAACTTCTCGTTCCACACGGGGTTCAACTCTTGTGGCATTGTTCGTGTCCTCTTCTTCACTTTGCTCACTTGAACGGTGACGTATGGATCCGAAGTACCGCTCTTATCTTTCGCAATCAGACCTTGAGCACAAATAACTGCCCGCAGAGGGCTTTATTAGTATAAAAATCTAAAACATCTGTAGCTCCAAATACATATCTATAAAAATGCGATCTGAGAACTATATTGCTTGAAGGAACCTCTCAAATATTCTGCTTCGTTGAGTATACGCATACTTATAATGTGAAAGACCGCTCCACGATCCTTCGATACGGTAGAACGTAAACTGCTAAAAGCATTTCTGCCAAATCTCTCGAAAGTAATATAAAGCCATAATATTTACGATTATGATATGCCTGTGTATATTGATATTCGTCATACGTTAAAGTATGTTAAGCTACATACTTTAACGTCTACGGTTATGGACTACGATATTGTACGATGTTTGTATGAATATAATATTTTGTCAGTTACCTTCTACCTTACTCACCTAGCGCGGCGTTCGAAACTAATTCAACCTTTTGAATATCTACGAACAGGATCTTGTGTAATCGGAATGGGTTGGGGTCAAAGAAGAAGACACTAGCTTCAAACTACCAAACTTTTTATCTATGCCCAAACTCGATTTCTAAAACAACTTGAACATAGCGCCTACATTATCGCAACTTCTAATGCAAACTTCGACCAAGAAGAAAGTTTCAAAGAAGAAGTGTAAAGATATGCGCGGGAATCAGGTCTAATGATATTGGAATTTTCACGAATCGAAAAGTTATTGGCGGTAAGAGGTAAAGAGGAATAGAAATTTGGGGATAATTGGGGTTCCTTCATTCGGCATGCTGCTCTCTAAAATTTCATTCACTTACGGAAATCTACTAGAATGTTAGTGGTTATTTTATCGACGTACTTAAACGTAAGTGAATTAAGGCTAATGTTTACCTTACACATTTCACATACAGTGTTCAATACTTTCAGTATCAATTTCATCAATATTGTTAATATGTGAATTTCATGCATTTTGTGTCAATTCGGTGGACGTGTTGCCGAGTTGTGGTCTTGCAATCGTTATTAGTTAACGTGGTACAAAATGTGTAATTTTGGTGTAAACGGAGTATAAATTTTGTGTGCGTTAGAATAATTCACTATGTCATATCGTTCCCGATATGTGATATGGTAGATTCGTGGAAATTTCCTTTGTGTTGATGATCAAACCAAGCTACGTTTTGTCAATGGAAGTGGTTAGAGGCGGTGCATTATCGACCGTGATTTTGGGTTATTATTTGAAGTAATGCTATATATTCTTTGAAATCTGCTTTATTAGGTTTTTGCACGCAATTTTTTTTTCAGTCTGTCCATAACGTAAGAACAGAAACTTTCTATTTGGTGATGTTAAGCAAAGCGACTGTTATATAGTTTGTAAGCAGATGTCAAAAAAGGTATAATAGAGATTATAGGCGAAGATAGTTTGTCTAATAGATCAAAACTGCGAGCGTGCGGTCCGTAGCCGCAAAAGACCACCGCAAACCTGTAATGGCGATCTTGCAAGACCATTTTGACGTTCCTTCAATAGTGACTTGCTTGGCCTGTTCGAGACTGTCAATGTGAGTGTCTGGGTCGACGTTAAAAGTCCGCCTGGCCGCCACATGAAACGAAAGATTGAATAACATTTAGTGTGGGTGTGTGTGTTGTGTTTTTGTTTGTCGTGTCGCCTGCCACAGCCGCTGGAACCCTAAATGGAAAATGATTAGTATCACGGTGCCTCATCGAACCTGTGATGGCGATCTTCGCGCTCCATTTCGAGGTGCCATCGAGGACTGATTGCTTGACGGTGCTCATGTGTGCGGCGTGCGGCTCTCCTTCGATGCTGAACACGCGTCTGTCACATATACACTCGTGTCAGCAGCTGGTCTTCCAACATGTTTTATTTTTTTTACTATAAATACTTAAAGTATCGTGATTAATCCAATTGTATGCCTGCATTGGTAACAGTTATTTGCATCGGGTGGAAATGTACTACGACTAATGATTGTGCATAAATGATGTCAAAGAATTTGAAAGTATTTACCTTATCGTCCAAGTCAATAAAAATCTTTCGAGCAACCTTGTTTGAATAGAGATAATCAACAAAAAGATTGAAAGGAATTTTGTGTACCTGATCAATTCGAAGATTTCCGGCTTGTCGCGTTCGCGTTGTTTCATCCTTTCCTTCATGGCCGTGATGATTGAATTGGCTTTGTCCTCAGCGCCGTGCTTAGAAGATTTCTCGGCAGCCCCTGCGAAACACACTGCTCAGGCGGTGCCAAGAGTTCTTGGAGTACGCGGGTTGCGCCGGGACGGCCCCCCGCCCCGCGCCCACATCCGCCACGACCACTCTAAGCCACAACCTGACGAGACTCCAACGTCACATTTCAACACAAGTTCAAACTAAAAAAGTTACTGTCAGTTCTGATCAGGTTGACAACGTCGAGCGGCGCAAGTCGAGGCGAATCTGAGCACGGCGCCTCTTTATTAAAAATACATTTCAACATATTTTACATCTCACAATCTACTTTTGGCGGATTGTCGATACGAACGTCGACAAACTACCAAATCGAATAAAATATGTTGAATTAAATTACACCGTAAACAAAAATACCCTTTTGTAGTATATGTTTAAGTATTTTCTGTTTAGTATACCTCTCCTGTTTTCTCGAGGTATAGTCCTTCTCACATGTTATTTACATATCTTTAATTTATAGCGCTGAACACTTCCGTAAGGGATTAAAATAACAACATAAAGACAGTAAACATAATACAGAAACGAGGAAGTCTAGAAATCAAAACATGTAACAGAAAAAAAAAACTAAAGGACCACATATAATATTGAAGTGGACAGACACTGGATTGCGTGCACACATTACTAACAGGCACATCTTTACAAATTGTGGCATTCTGTTTATCTTTTGGACGCTTGTGTTTTAAAGCCTCTATATCGAATTCACAGAACGGTGTGTGAGATAGTGTAGAATGTAAAACAGGGTATAGACAATCACATAATTTATATTGACATTAAAGGCTTTGCAAATTTCGGCGATGGGCGGGGCGACCCGGAAGGAATGGGGGATGATAGGACCGAATCCCTATCTACGTGAGCTAGAGTCCACACTTCGAAATATTCCACACAAAACATTTATATTCAAAACGCACGAAAATGTTAAAAAAACACAACATTGAACAGAAAAGCGAAAATTGAAGAAAAAAAATATTTCGAGAAAATTAGAGAAATAAAGAGATAAAGTAGCTGTAGTAGTTATAATTGAAAAAAACCAAAATCAAAGCCACAAAATATATTTTCAAAAAAGGAAGCTTTAGAAATAAATGATAAAATTGACGAAATAAATCCGACTCGCGTTTCAAAGTGTAGACTAAAAATCATGAACATGGCGTGCAGTTGATCGATGAATCTATACTGAATTCGAATATCAGTCGCGGAAATATCGCCTATCGACTGCCCGCCTACATGAACGTGCAGTAGTAGTAGTTCTATTACCGTATCATGGGAACGAATAAAAATTTGTAATATAATCGTGTATCGTAAACCGATAGCCATGCACACCGATGAAGCGATGGTTCAAATTATTGTTGAAAAAGGGAAAAAAATCATGCTACTTATTATATGAGGTCTTAGATAATATGAAGGAGGGAAGAAAAATAACCATCACAACAAACAATATCACATCGATAATAAAAAGGTATATACTGATGATTCTGATTCCAATATTGATTTTCTCGTGAAACCTGATGACTCTTCTGACAGTGTTTCGCTTGCTGATGATCTTGATTGTGTCTCCAAACGTGAATGTTTTACCATTGATGTACAGCGATCGACGCATGCAAAATCATTAACTCATGCACACAAATCGAACTAATAATATAATTCGGCTACGACCACATCTGATTTTGAACCATATAAGATTACCTTCACACAGACATCACCTAGACAACGGAATCTAACAAATAGGTAAACAAGCTCACAATCTTAAATAACAATTTTTCAAGGTCGTCACTTTACGACTAATGTAATTACTTGCAATATACTTTGATGTTATTCATTAAGGTTTTATTTCAATTGGATTAAACTACTGTAAGTAAATTAAATAAAAACATTTTTCTTTTTTTTACCCGATACCTAAAAGAAATCGTGGAAATATTACGAAACTATTCAAAGGTCTTGCACGAAGAAAATTATTGATACTAGTTATATACTTACAGTGAATACTGCCTTTACAAATTCATCATCATCAACGCTCAAAATCGTTTTAACTACTCAATACACGCTTCTCTGGTGCCTAAGCCGATCTCCGGAGCTATCGAGCGCGTCAGCTACTGTTCTAAGTTCATTGCTCTTTCCTGTCTCAGTCAGTTAAATAACATCCAACAATTCATGTACTGACCACCATTTTTTACGAAATTTTGTTATTATTAGTCAGCTCAATTATATTATCAATTATGTATAAAAATTACAATCTATTCGAATTCTGAAGTCTAATCATAAAGAATTAAAAGTATAAAAAATAAGCATGAAATAGAATACTTTTTCTCTCGAAATATATCCATTGAAACCGTGCGTTGAATATTGATTTTCCCAACACCGTAGAGTATCCGAAGATCTTGTCTACTATGAGTGACCCGTTGAGGGTTTCTTGACACTGCTCGAGTTTAATAAGGAGCGAAGTCCGCTTCGCAGCCAACGTTGGAAACAATAAAATTCCCGTCTTTCATCCGACAAATTTTTTGGTACTTGTGCAAAGTAACGACCTTCAAGTAATTGTATATTATAAACATTAATTTTATTAATGACATAAATGCACACAAATTAGATTTTAATATACAAACCGGAAAGTTGTAGAACAGATTGACTTTGATGAATGATGGAAGTGATAATTTATATAATGACGGTATTGCTACAATCATAAATAGTTTATTAAAATGTTCTGTCACTTTCCGTAATTATTCCTAGAACATTGAGCCGATAAAGCATCGTTTAGTGGGAATAAGTTCTACAAGTCGAAATATCATTGTTATTAACATTTTTTGGGCAATTGATATGTGAGGGTTCCCTAACAATTATTCCACAAAATGGAATATTACAAAATGATTGAAGAAAATGATTCTTTGTGAGTATATAACTTTGCTGTCATAACTTACATGAACTTACACGGAGTCTGAAGAATCCTTACTAGTAAAACTATTTCCCAATAAACAGATTAATCCAGAAGCGACACAGAGCTCTACTTACTTTGTAGGCAGTCGGCATTGAGCAAATCCTTGCATTTCTCGTGACATTTGACACCGCACTCTGTGCACCTGACTCCTTGCCTGGCTATGCCCCAAAGCAGCCCTTCACACTCGTAACAGTATGTAGGGGACGTTGCCGTCCACAGTACGAAATTATGAGGGGTTGTCGATGATATGGGATAGATGAGAGCTTGTAATGTCTTCTTGTAAACGTGCATTTTCTGCAAGATATTGAAAGATTAAGCATACGAACGCGAATGCAAAGTAAAATCCCATACTTATCATGAAGCAACGATATCTTCAATTTTGTCTGATACTCATCTTTTCTAACAATATTTGAGATCAGTAAATAAATTGGAACATTGTCTATAATATGAAAATATGTTTCAAAAACAGAAACCCTGGAAATAAAATTGAATGATCCCGAGAGTTTTATTGATGGATGCACATTGAATAGGGAATGTATCTGCTGAATGATACAACTGATTTCAACGTAAATAAAAGAGCTCCCAATCAATGTATGTTAGAAGCGGTCGAGAAAATAAGGTAAAAATGTAAAATCGAACTCACCAATTCTTCATCATTCAATGTGGCCCGATGTACAGCCGATGTCAAACCTGCGTTCCTCTTCGTAGCAGCCATAGTCTAAATAAAGCATGGAGACATTTAGTACAACAATAGAAATGTGTAATTGACTTTAAAGCGAATCTTGTATTGCTCTAAAATCAAGCTAGAATGCCTGCCTGGCTACAATAACTTTTATTGAATTAGTCCTTAATAGGTGCTTCTTAATTTGTTATTTAGTATCGCATGCCGTCAAAAGCTGCTCCATAAGCCTCTTGATTTAGAATAGTGTCAAATTATCTCTACATTACCTCGAAAATGATTTTTGATTGACCAATAACAGATGAATGAAAATCGATATGATTTAAAACGTTGCAAACTCTCCACGTGCTTAAAATGTTCAAAAAACAATCAACAAATGTGTGTCGGAATGTTTGTGTGTGGAATACAACAACACGAATATCGTTTTATGAGTTTTGTTAATTGGTTTTATGATGCAGAATACCTTTCAGCAGTTAAATAATATTTGCTGTGATACAGAAGCATTGCAATCCAATGAAATTTTCAGAACACGTGCAGTCTCCCAGTACGAAATTGGTTATTTTTTTACATTTTTATTAGTAGTACTGAGCATTTATTTCATATTACAAAATCAAAATACGTTTCGTGTAACATTCAACCATTTTAATTTACAAATGTTGCGTTCTACATATTAAAAGCAAAACCATGCAAAAGCATATAAAAGTTTTATCATCAATATTAACATCTGATGCAAGCCGTCTATGTACAATGAGTGAAAAGATAAAATATACACGTATGAATGAAGACTTTTGTCTTTTCACTTATTGGAATCGCATGCATAGAAATAGATAGTGTTATTGGGAGAGAAATACCTTGAGAACCTGCGGGTCCGTGGTAAGGGGGTAAAATGCAATTATATCATTAATTGTCATCAGGTACAGTGTCGTTGGTATAGTGTCTATGGAATTTCTATTTTTTTGCTCTGGTGACCCCTAAATCGCTTACATTTTAAGGACTTTATACACGAACTAAGAAAAGATCAGAGGCCATCTAAGTAGTAAGGATAGAAGAAAACACATAAAGGTAACATCGAGACATCGATAAAAAGAAAGGAGGGGGTTAAATAGGCCTTTCAAAGTTTTCAATATTTTATAAATTTGGACAACAGATGGGGAGAAAAGGGTTTACTAATCTTCGGGTTTAGCTAATTTATATGCAAACGTATTTACTAAGGAACAGGATTATTCGCTTTTATATTCATTTCTACTTTTATTCTTATTCTATACGACATATCCATTATGATCGTTGGAATTATTTTCACAATATATGTTTTTTAATAAACATTTAATATTAACAAAGATGCCATTAGTCTCCCCATGAATTGTTCAAAACACAATATGGAAATCCACCATATAAAAGAAAACATTTATTACGCGCCTAATATTACTAAGCTCCAGGAAGCGTTACGTCGATGCGAGCCGTAAACATTTAAGACCAGTTTCAAATATCTACCTTCCATGTTCGTGTAGATAAACCTTTATTGTACCCACGGTGCCTTCTTTAAAACACATCGAGTAAATCCATATCTCATTTATAAACGTCTTTTAGCAGCGTTTGAATTGATCAGCTTCTGCCCTTTTAAATCCTATATAGAATTCTGAAGAGTGACACAGGCAATATACTGATCCTTCCAAACGATCCTAATAAACATTTATAATTAATCGGACCAGTGTTTAAGATAGCGAATTGAAACCAGCCAGAGCCAGAGGAAAAGATAGCTTACTTCCATTGGAATAGTGATAATAATCATATTTTCGGAATTTGTACAAATTTGAAAGTTACTTACAAGCTCAGAGACCAGTGGGATCGATTTTCTCCTGGGTCTGATGTCAGGCATGCTGTCGATGTTGCTGTAGAACGGGTTGTCTCCAGGGTGCCTATAATGTTTCGACACATAGTAGCATTGTAGTGTATCGAAGTCTCTGTAACTTCCAAAATGTTTAGCACAGTTTACGTTTTTAAATCTTTTCAATTTGACATCGGTTGCTGTTTCAACTTGACTTTAATCTCTATGTATATGTATATTACTATATTGCTATTAAATTTGCCAAAGTTACTATTTCCACATGGAGTTTATTATTGGATGCATAATTCAAATATTTATCTACATCAAATAATATTCGATCACCTAAATGGTTTACTATATGATTATATATTCAATATAAATTTACACGACAATTTTGCAGCCACTTGTAATATAAGTACAGGTGTGGTGAAATTTAATGATCTTTTCATATTAAAGGGCGTGTAATATTAAGTTGGGAGGCGCAATAAAGACAGACAAGTCTGTGAATAAAACAGTCCGGGTAGGAGAGCCGTGAAGCGAACAGGGCACACACATGTCTGAATGAAGTAATATTTAAATTTTATCTTTACAAGTATCAGCGAAGATTTCTATATGGAGTTCCAAAGCAAAGCCTTTGAAGAATAAAAATTTTGATTTAAAAACAAGTGAAAGTTTTGGTTTGAGGAACAAACCAAATAAAATTTTATCAATAACTTAAATTAAGACTTTCATAAATTTTTACTTTTTATTTGGCTGTACGAAAACCAATTCCTTCGCCTATCTTCGCGTATAAATAATCTCAGCGGAATACTAGTATACTAAAGGAGAACAGCTCCGATTTTATTTAATCTTACGTAACACTAGTTCCTTGCACTCTTATCGATTTGTTCACAAGCATTGCGAGAACTTTTAGATTATTTTAGATTCCTTTCGCTAGCTCCGTCTAACTCGACCTCATCTCCCACACTCGGTTGCTTTTGTATTTTAACTTCTTTTCCAGTAAAATCTTTTCAAGCGCATCTACCGTTAATCTTACCATTTACTTTACATAAAAATTTAAACAAGTAATTTATTGAAAATTATTTGGTCGAATGTGTATGTGTTCTGATCGTTACAGCAAATTTAGGATGGTTGATTTATATTTTTTTTGTCTCGGCTGAGAATTTGTGCGTAATTATAGTAGAAAATGTTTAATGATCATATTAAGACTTACCCATTTCCGCGCCCGCCTTGCTCGTTGAAACCACCGGAGCCATTCTAAAAAAAATAAAAATAATTAAAACAAAATAAACAAAAAAGAAACTAAAAATTAAATGTTTATTTAAAATAAAATATAACAAACAACAATTATTAATACAACAAGCAACAATTTAATAAGATAACAATTGAGTAATGCATCGATTTTTCATTAAGCAAGAGCTCATTTTAGGTTCGCTTTTACGCCGCCATGACTGATTATAATGAACTCACACTAATGAAAATTCGATAAAATTAACTAGAAATTAACAACAGTATGTATATCATATGGAGAATCAATAACTTACGTAGTATAAAAATTGTCAATATGCAAACATTAAATAATTAGCTTTTCCCTTCAACGCTAGACCATGTACATATACAAACTGAACATTTCTTCAATGTTTCCAACGGTACCGAGTTACTTTGTCCCATCGCAAATCAACCTATCACGTTATATAATCAAATATAAAAGAAAAATTAAAAATATTTACCTATAAATATCAATACAATCATATCTCTACTTTATATTTTTCAACATCTAAAATATTCAGCTAAATAGGTTTTACACAAAGTGCCAGCTATATTTTTATGTACGTGTATATTATCTATTCGACATTCTAAGCGAAGATTTAACTAGAATATAATATGACGTCAAGTGATGTGTTTTTCGAATGGCTATCGAATATTCAGCTTGACAAACAAATAGTTAAACTTAAATACACCTTTGTGAAAATCGCTTTATGACATTGGTTTAAACCTGATTAATAAATGCAATTAGTCAAAATCCCTTTGTAATTAAATAAACCGTCATTTATTCCAGACATTTTATCTCTAGATTAAAGGAACACGATTCATCTCTTATATGATATGAGGTGATATGACGATGACTGAGTATTTGTACGTTAAAATGATTTTTAATGCCTCGTTAATGAGCATCGAATCTTAGTTTGTCTACGAATAGTGAAAAGTTTGCCAATTATATCTAAATGATAACACACGCATAATACTGAGTACACTAACATGTTAAAAAGGGTTATTTTATGTATTAATATCATCAAGCGGGTAAATCTTCGTTAAAAATTGTATAATCATTGTTTGGTTGAATATAATCGTAAGTTTTATATAAAAATTCATATATATATGTATATATTATATAGAAAGATCTTAGTACCTATTGCGCCGGTTATAATCTAATTATTGCCCCAATCAAATAGAAACAGCGTTATTAATAACAAAATAATAATATTGTTATACGAGCACCGTGTAATATGCATCCAGGTAATATATTCAGCAGGCGATAGGATAGCTTGGTGGAAAAATGGTTAGATTTTCACAACCACAGTTAAGTATAGCAGTAAGTTATAGTTGATACAGTAGATCTAACAGACCACATGTTACGTTAATCTCAGCTTTGTTAATTAATTCGTCTAATGCCATAATATCTCGCTGGAAGTTAAGTGGACGACTATATTACGAGAGATAAATATTTAAATACATACATGTCCTACAGCTAATCTAGTCAATACATAAGAATACGTTCTTTAAATGGAATTTTAAAGCAGATTGATTAACACTTGCAATGGCATTGATTAACATCAGTCTAACTATTAGTTTGCCTTTCATATTGAAAGTTTGCAGCCGCTGAGTTATCTAAACATTTAAATAATATATTTAACTTTTAACTCTAATTTCGTGAAATTTTTGCATTAGGTAACTTACACCTGCGCTCACTTTGTCCTTCTCGGTAGATGGCGTTGTTGCTGCAGGCGTGTCCGAAGTTTTTTCTTCGGCTTTTCGGTCCTTGAGCGCCTTCAGGAGTTTCCATTTGCTGCCGACGGGAGCATCTTGCTGCGGCGGTGGCTCTTGGACGGGAGCTGGCTCTTGATGGATCTGAGGCATGTCATAGTCATCGTCGAGCTCGTCACCACTCATAACAGGGCTATCAGGACCCGAAGTTTCACCCGAGCCGGAGTCAGCATAAGATTTGTCATCATCATACTTATCTTCTTCAGTCCCATCGTCAGTAGTTGTTTCTTCAATTGCAGGAAACGTTGTTATGTCTTTCCATGTCTCTTTTACTGGCGACTCGTCATATTTTGTTTTGACGTTTGCTGTTTTTAGTTTCAACTCTCTCAGCACATATGACATTTTTTCTTTTAATTTTTCACTAGGTTCTTCAACCGTTTCTTCGAACTCTGGCTCTTCTGGCAGCGTTTGTTGCCTCTCAGCCTCTAGTTGCGACTGATGTTCTAATTCCTCCAGTTTGCGTAGTTCGTAACAGTACCATTCGTCTTCAGAATCTATGCTGTCTTCTGTACTTTGTCGCCTAGATGACACCCGCGAACCACTTCTCCACGAATGCGTACTTCTGCTATCGTCATCATCGTGTTTGTTTGGTATTTCAAGACTTTGTTGATGTCGAGGCTGAAATTTATTAGGCAGGCCACGTGAACTTTGAATTGATGGACTTCTTTCTGTGTAAGTAGATGTATCTTCTGCCACTGTACTGCTTATTATTTCAGGGGTACCGTTTTTGCGAACTTTCGTTTCTTTTGGTGTCACAACTTCCTCAGGCGTCTGTTCTTGCACGTCAGGTTCTGACTTAGGAGGAGACGTATCCCCAATTTGTTCATCTGTGATAGATGTTGACTTCCTAAGTCTATATTTTCCTAAAGCTCTTGAAACTGCGAATTCCTGTGAACTTCCACTGTATGACTTATTATTTTCCGTAAGTCCTTCTTCGGGCCCAGAAGACGCCTTTTTAACGTCTCCAATAGTAGCGAAAAGCGAGGCTGGCGACTGATTGGATTCTTTATCCTCTTCTTCAAATAAATCAACGTTCGAAATGTCAGTGTCGATATCTAATTTCTCTAGTTCTTGGATATTATCTTTTTTCATTTGACTCACACGAGCGAAATGAAAATCAATATCATCACTTTTATCACGAGGTAGAGCCGCAGTCGTCATTGGAGTGAATTTTTCAGTTTCCTCAATAATGCATTCCGTATCCTCCTCGTCTTCAAACTCTAATCCCTTTTCTTGGAGTTCCTGAATGATTTGCTGCTGTTCCACAATTTCTTGATTGTTAACTTTTCTTTGTTTTGGTTTAGGAGCTACTTTTGGGAACATATTACCTTCGTGAGCAGAATCTGAGAATACGCTGTCACTGTCCTCTGACTGTGCGCTTGACCGACCACCAGACCACTCTGTTTCAGATGTTTCTGGATCTGATAAAGATTGATGGCTTGCTTGATGTTTTCTTCTTGCCTTTTGTAATAAACCAGACATGGAAGCTACTAAATGGTACTTCTTTTTTCTTCTTTGTGCTGACATTATTCTCTCTTTTAACGATTTTTCTTGTTGTTGGTTTTGTTCGACAGTATCTACACCAGAAGGTAACGAATGTGACCTATGCTTTTTAGGTAAATGTAAATCTGGTAGCCACTGGCTCATGGAAGACATAGCTGATTTCAAAGAAGAGGTTCGTTTAGGTTTCTTGGCTTGTTTTTCTTGTGTTTTCCCTTTTAAGTTGGTAGAAATAGATAAATATCCTGATTCCGAGACAAGTACTCCACTCGAATCTACATATTGTTCTTTTCGAACTTTTGAATGTTCAGCAGCAATTTGTTTCTCGTAGGCTTGACCCTCATACATAATGTTACCATTGCGCTGGTCATATTGCTGTTGCTTAAAATATTCTTGCTGTAGTTGGTTTTGGAATTGTTTTCTTTCCGTGATACTTAATGAATGTGATTTCAAACTTGATGTTTCCATGGAGCTTGTAGGTGATCGACTCCCACCTTGCCAAGAAAGTTGGTCTTCTAAAGAAGTTCTTTTTGGTGAATCGTATCTACTTGATGTGGGATAGTAGGAAAGAGCGTCTGTTAAATTGCCTGGTGGGTAGCCTGTACGGTGACCAGCCGCTTTATATCCATTTTGGTAAAAATGTGGATCACCAACACTCATTGTATTGGCTCTCGTTAATGTTCTTTTATTGGAGCTGGCAGCCGATAATACGACAGTTTGAGCATGGTAACTAGGCTCAGGTGGATATGAATCGTCTGCAGGTCTGGGAACTGATTCTGCAATTTCATTTCTATCTAATAATTCGGAAAAACTGCTATCTTCAGACAACATTCCCCTCGGAGTACTATACACAGTAGTAAATATAGGTTGTCTATTGCCAGCAACGGAATAAATAGAAGGGGCTTCGTTGCCATAATAATATTCTCCGATGTTTGTTACTTGTGTAATTTGTTCAGACATAGAATAAGATAAATCACTTTTCAAAAAATCGGTTTCAATTTTGCCTTGCAGCTTACTTAAGTCCCTAGAGTCACATACATCTTTAGTGAGGTGATCTATTTTCCTCAAGTTGTAATCGCTTTTTAAGCTTTTACCCTCATACAAGTATGAATCTACCAAAGTTTCTAAGTATGGTTTAGATTCTAGTTCATACGGTACTCTTTGGGCAGACTGTGGTGAAGAAATTCTCATTTTATGAGAATCATGGCTACTATGCACAACTCTGCCCGTTTTAGGTGACCCTGGACTTTTTTCTAAACTAGACCATCCACTCATGGAAGATAAACCTGAGTCAGATTTTGCTGCTACAATGTTAGCATTGTCTCTTTTTATGTGTTTTGGTGAGGTCTTTGGAGATTTTGGCGATCTAGGACTTAATCTCATGTTATCTGGTGGTAATGTAGCTCCCGTAGTTAGCAGCGCTTGGTGTGAAGGCAATTCGTTATTATTTTCAATAGAAGGGAATAAATCTGCTCCGTTGGGTGGCGCTGGGGGAGGAGGACTGGGAGATTTTCGTAATCTAGTTTCATCATAACCTAATTCTAATCTATTGTCAGTAGGACCGTTGTAAATTTCATGTAGGGAGAGAGGAGAATGTTGTTCTGAACTCGATTTATATAGGTCACTCAATGGTTGAGTCACTACTTTGCTAGGATAATATCCAGACCTCGAAGTATCAGCTATTTGGTAGGAAGAACTATATTCAAACCTTTCCCGAGAAATAGCACTGGGAGATTTTGAAGCTTTAGCGGCATTTATTTCCGCGTTAGCTACTGCTGAACTATACGCAAGGCGGCCAGTCACCGTTGTATAAGGCTCTGTAGTAGTTCTTTCTGGTACAAATTTTCTACGGGGCGACAGATTTGGTTGTAAATAATCAATAGTAGCTCTATCTGTCATAGTACTGTCAGTGAGAGATAATCTTGATGGTGATTTCTCCCTGACCATTGAATCTTTAGGTATTGATAACATAAAATCATCGAAACTTTTCATCATGTCATTAATGCCCCAATTTTCACCACCAGTATAAACGCTCTTAAGTTGTTCATTTATTATATTTCCATCTTCAACCAATGTTTTTGCTTCTATATCTCTGTCCATTTTTGATGCCATTTTTGCTTCAGGACTTAAAAGCCTAGTTTTTAAGTCTTTTAATTCTCTTGAATCTTTGTGTAATTGATTTGTCAGCCTATCTAATTCGTGTAATTTATCTACTGTAATTTGATCTATTGTACTTAAAGTAGATAAATGCACCAAGTCTCTTTCGCTTATTCCCGGTCCACCCTGTAGTCCACGGTAATCTTTATAATCGTTTGCACTGTAGATTTGCCTCGAACTAGCGGGAATCATTTCTATTTCAGTGTCCTCAGGTGCTTCCCAAATCATGTCTAGTTGAGACGGAGGTCTTGATACTTCTTCACATACAAGGTCATCCCTATAAGCTTGGTTTAAACTTTTATAGAAAGCCTCATTCGATTCCATAACTTCTTCCTGTGAATCCAGAAGAACGGAACTTCGTCCCACGTCTAATCCTTCTTCTATACCATCTTCCACAGTACCATTCCCTAAAATTTCCCTTATCACTTCGAGTCGAGTCATTGGGTCTCTTGAACCAACAGTTCGACACGTGTAGAAATCGAGTAATGTTGATATTACACCTTGTTGATCTGCTAACAATGCCTCGAGCCTTTCTAATCGTTCCCACATTCTAACATACTCTTGACTGAGCAGATCAAGAGCTCGCCAAGCATATTTAAGTTCTGTTTCAAGAATGTTGAGCCGTGTTCCTAGGCGCTCCATATAATCGCTGATTATGTAGTCACCGGAGTAAGGGGGCAGGTCGGGAGGCAGCGCGAGGGAGCCGCACTCGTCCATATCGACCTCGGCAGCCCCACTCCCTCCGCCCTCGCTTTCCTCCATCGCGCCTCCGGCGCCTGCCCCGGCATTGTCGTGAATTTCGCGCATCATCTTCGGATCGGATAGTGGGTTGCACATTAATTTTTGCACTATGAGTCATCCCATATCGTTTTGTTGCTAACACTTTCCACACAAAACAGTCCCGATTGTTCAAAAGTCACAAAAATCATTTTATATCACTTTTACTTTCAGTGCATATTGTTCAATTTGGTTCACTTTAGTCATATATTTTTAACACTTTATTTTTACTTTGTACTTCGACGGAATTAAAATGTTAATTTGTTTACATCAAAAATATAGTTTGGGTTATTCTATCACTGAGCTGTAAAGGAGAGTCTATGAAAAACTCGTTCTGTAGTCACTGATTTGGACATAAGCCAGCTTATGTTCACATCAGTGTGGAGCAGGGAGAAGGGAATACCTCAAAGGAACACGTAGACTAGTGCTCAATCAATGTGCTCACAGAGCATGTTACATATTAAACGACACATCAAAGACTATTTTAAAGTCCACATGCTCCTATTGGAGGCAGCTTAGCGATTCGAAGTCGATTCCACGTGAGCAAGTACATCTCAGAGGTGGAAGGCGACGCCCGGCAGGGGAAGGAAATAGGATGAAATGAAAGGAAATTAATGCCGAGTTTCACCACCGCTTCGCTTAAATTGACCTTGGGTTTATTGGATTAGGGAAAATGTCATGTAGCAAGCCAAATAGAATTCCTATGCCTACATTGATTGTATACAATATTTTCAAACATTTCTGTGTGAAGGGAAACATGTTCTCTTTGACAACGCCTAAGTAAATGAACAACGTCTACAGAACCGTACGTGACTGGCTTCCAAGAGCGGAATGCCTTTGATACTTTAAGGAAGAATGTACGAGAAATATATATCTAGCCATAATAACATGTCAGTATAAGCTTAGATGTCTTTAGATAAGGCTCTAATATCATGTAGGAATTTGCGTGTAAAATCTACCCAGTAGCGCATTATTGCTTATAAAGGTTTTGTGATAGTAACGATGCGACGCAGCTTTAATATGCGAACGAAGAGTTTTTACTATCAACGGGGAATAAAATATAACTCAATCACTTTTAAAAAACTAGTTAAAAAAGTTTAAGCATAGCTTTTACCAGAACTATTTTAATATTTATTTTTATTCGTGAATTGCTTAACCTTTCCGAAACTAATGTAAGTATAATATTAACAACGACGGTAGTTCAAATAAAAGTAATTGTAAACGGTATTCTTTTTGTGATCACAAGGCAAACGTCCTAAGCTAACACACTGTGACCAACTTTATTTACTTTATGTGACCCGCTGATTTAAATGACATCACCACGTATCCTTTTGCTTAAACGTACCTTAATTGTCTTTGATAAACCAATTTTTTTTTTTTTACTATGATAACATTGGAGTACAATGTATTAAAAATTCTTGTAAAAATAAAATTATATATGAAACTTAATTGTTAAAAAGTAAGCATGAGCCGGCCTTATCCTTTGGAAATTTTCGATCGAAACGAATTAAACCTGTCTGACTCGTACTAACTGACGGCACGTGACAGTCGAGACACATCAGTCACTGCAAAAGCCATTTCCATTCTGCAAACGAGCTCCACAT
The DNA here is from genome assembly GCA_030295005.1 of Cephonodes hylas. NCBI lineage: Eukaryota > Metazoa > Arthropoda > Insecta > Lepidoptera > Sphingidae > Cephonodes > Cephonodes hylas. The sequence goes on along the minus strand of AP025377.1, from coordinate 8,305,371 downwards.
TGGGCAACGTAAAGTAATCACCAATTGTCTTTCATCTCACGGAACCAAACCAAATTAGTGGCAATGAACCGACGGAAAATGGCGTTTCTTGGAATGGCAATCCCCAATTGAAACAGTTGGACGCAGGCCAAAATCCACCAGAACTTTTGCTCAACACTAATTGGATTTGTAGACCACACTCCATGGAGAAAGAATAAAGGGAATTTTATTGAACGGCCGCACCTCAGAGAATTGTCGGGTTCTTTAAAAAATACAAAAGCCACTATGTAAATTAAACGCGACTCTGCGATCACGGCGAAACGGTTGGTTTGTTTGAATTCACATTTTATTCTTTGTGTATGGAAGTATCGAAATGAATTTGAATGCAATGAGCATAGGTGATTTACGAAATAAATATTTCGGAAACACATTTACCTACACTACGCAATTTCAATAGGTCCATAATCAATTTAAATTTACCGAAACATGTAATAAAAGAAGTATAGAGTCTCTTACTTAACAATTAATTAATTGCTGTACCAAACCTTATTGGCCTTCCTAAATTATTTATATAGTTAGATATCAAGGAAGTTATTTAAAAACATTATCGAAATTACGCATTGTAAATGAAAACATTAACAAAAACTATCGTAAATATTCTCAAAACAAAAAATAAAACATTGAATAAATCTCTCCAATTTCTTATTAAACATCTCTTTTATTGCGCAGCACTTAAAAGATATTGTAGCAGTAACAAAAAAGGGAGAATTTCTTTTATGGGATCAACGTGAGATAAAATATTAAAAAGGGCTACAAATTCATAAGCCCCGAGAGTTGAGATCAAACGGATCTCTTCCAATAATTCCGGGGAGGTTAGTAAACGATTTTCTGCCTGCAACAATCTTTTCAATTTCACGAGCCCACATTTTGCCTCTGACTGGACATAAATTCTTCGATCCACGTTATATGGAATTTATGGGTTTGTGAACTCTATTAATTTGTACCGAGGATGCTATGGATCGTAAATTTTCTACTGTCAAAAATCTTATAACATAAATAAAGGCAGGCGTGTTCAGAACTTTGGATAAAAGCTGAGTTCAATGGACTAGCGCAAAGTAGTTATGGAGCGGAGTTCAAATAAAATTTTCCTTTGTTCTCAAAACTTTTGAAATGAATAATAATAAAGTCTGAATAGAACGATAATAGTGTTTCTTATATTACTTGCAATTTGTCTATTTTAAATGTTATCAGAAAGTAGTTATTTTTTAAATAACAGACATCTATGAATAATGTTATCTTGTCATATATATCAGACAAGAATATAACATTCTTCGTTTTTTTTAGTAGACTGCAAGAATAGCTAAATAATTATTAAATTATTGTTGAAGAATTTTTTTTCCAAATTAATTAAGTTATGTCGTAGCTGGGTTTAGGGATGATTTCATAAACTTTTTATCTTATACATATATTGGAAGAATAAATATATAGGATTAACTATCGACACTTAATCTCCATTACAATAGCATAATATAAATAGCTAATAACGTATCATTTAATAAAGAGCTTAAACAGTAGAGCATAATATCAGACCTAAACGTTCCACTATTAAATCACAATTTTACCTATCACAACCCATATAACTCATGTCATTTCGCATGCAACATGCATGTCCAATAAAAACGGCGTTACATTCAAGCGCGATAATGCGAATTGGTATCTGAACAACAATAAATCAGTGGAGTCGACGTGTGCCAGTATGCACGCTCTGTGGTGCACAAACGGGCTGAATATTCTTACAAGTAGGAGGCGAGAGGCGTGGCGTTGGCAGTGGTTCAAACGAGAGCACATCTGGCCGAATCTACAGGCCACCCGGGATTGTTTCGCGAGCATGGGTAATGAGCTGTCTTGGCTACGTTATGCACGAAAAAAGGTTGTATTATTTATTTATTGTTCAATATGTAGACAATCGGCTTGGCTTAGTACATGATCAGCAAAGTTGGAGTGAGAACGAGTTGTAGTAAACCATTAAAATGATTTTAGATGGGTCACATATATTTCAATTTCAAAAGAAAAATACTAACCTATTGTAAGGAATTATATAAATTTATACCTCGTTGGTTACAATAGTGTCTATAAACAAACAAATAATTAGGTACAACAGTAACTCAGTAACGAGCAATAATTCATTAACGCTTTGAGAAAAGTTGCGGTGCTGCAGACAAGCTAATATTTTCTAATAATGATATTATTAAGTAAAGCTTTAGTTTTGCTATTTAATTCGGGTGCTTGCTTTCTGGATAAGATAACTTTCTGAGTATTAGAAATTAATACATTGACGTTAAATCTTTATTACACTGTTAAAGTAGGTGGCAATTGATTACGAATATACACATAACTTCCAAAAGCTAGAAGTGTGTTCTTTAGTTTTAACCCGCAGTTCCCGAGTTTTGACTCGACCACGCGTCTGAACCTCGAGGCAATCACTCCTTGCAAAATACACTAGTCATTTGTTAATTTTAATATACGAGGTGAACGATACAAAAAGTTGTAAGAGAATGCTATGTAACAGAATACAAAGCGATACCCTACACAAACATCGGGACAACCAAACAAAAAAAAACGCAGTTAATGAAAGGGAAAATAAAAGTGAATCCCTCATTTAAAATACGACAAAAGTTTGAAACGTGACAGACTAGCGCAAAAGTGTTTGCACCGTAAGAATGTATGCGCTTGTATTGTCAACAGAGGATTTTGAGCGTAAGCGTACTTCCGTACTGGCTTCATAACGCCGACTCATGCCCATTTCATTCGTCGCGGGCGTTTTTCACGGCACGCTTTGGAGTTCCGTTTCCCGCCGGCATGGAAACCTATTAGTCACTTCGCATTTCAGTATTAAAATATTGAATTTTACTGTTTCATTTCATGGAAAATCGCCTTTGAATTGGGTGAATGGAATTGTTTTAGAGCTGGAAAAGTTAAGGTTTTATGTGTCTAGTTTTTCTTTCACATTAAAAGAGACTCAAAGAGTAAATTAGAAGTAAATGATTTTGAAATGCTTTTTTAATTTTTTTTTTTAATATTTAGGGGAAGCAATACTATTTTGGTACTATTTTATTGTTAATGACAATAAGCAGATTAATTACAGATACTAAAGTTTAAAAAAAAACTACAAATACTTAAGCACGATTTTAAGTTACCGAGAAATCTATAAGATATTATTGTCTTAATTATATAAGAAAAGCCGTAATATTATGACGTCCGTTAGCACGAATGACCTCGATATACCTCGATATCAATAGTCAAATACTCTTCTGACTGTCACAACAGTCACATACATAGTCCTGACCCCACACTAAGATACGAGTCTTGTGTCGTGGGTATCAGAAACTACGAGAAACTTTTCGGTCTCACAAACACCCAAACCCGAAACAAATATTTGTGGATCACACAAACATTTCTCTCAGTGCAGGGATCGAACCCGCGGCCGCTCGTTTCGCAAGCAGGTGTCTAGCCAACTGCAACACGGGGCTGTCATACTGAATATTTTAGCATTAATTCTAATTTAAGAATCGGAGACATTACCCTCGATAATGTTTAACAAATAAAACAAGCCAAGTACTTGTCTGGGCAAACAGACGCGTGAAACCGCAGTATCAGATTCCCGAACCCAATTGGACCTTTTCGTATTGCTGACGTTTTTGCTATCTCTCCTCGATCCTCTCGCCGTAATGTCAACAAGTTTGTTGATAAAGGAAACAAAGATCTTTTACCATCTTATCACGTAGAATGTATGCAGGGCAACAAGATATGCTTGGTAGGTTTCAGACGAAATAAACTACTTAGTTTCGGAAAACATTTTAAAATTTGAATTTAATAATATTTATTTTATACTTCGTGATATTTTTTTTAGTATAAAGCTTATATTTTGATATACACTAATCACACAATGTTTATATGACTATCCCATAGATAAGCAGAGATTACACAATAAATATTACTATATTATGCCTATAAAGTTACATGACGTAGGTATGTATATATTCATATCTGTCTGATTTAATATAAATCACCTACAACAGCTTCGTAACAATGACCGTAACAATTAAATATTCATCATCTCAATAGTCCGCCTTGCTAATTTATTCAAGAAAACGGGCCGAGTCGAGTATGTTTCTTGGTGGAGCGAGACGTCGACAAACCAATTTAGCACTTAATGAATAATGTCAAAGGGTTTATATTCAATTGGCCGGTGGGGGCAGAGTCCCAAACACACCCATTTTGCCCCCAGCGTTATCTCAATGCTGTACCGACGGCAGTTTCATAAATTAAGCCACGGCGTGTTGTGAATATGTCGTGTGTAATTTAGTGCGTAACTGGATTTCAGTGCGCATGTACTGAAAGAAGTACGAAGTCTATAAAAAGGATTTATTTTGTTCTATTATTTTTGTTGTTGGTGGAATTTGCGCTTTGCTTTTGTGGGGTTGTATAAGTTACTCGCACTAATTTTTATTATAATTTTTCAATTTCCATAATTCTGTGGATGTATTTTATTACTCATAGGTATATACGAGTATTTTATACTATGATGATTGCCAAGGATATTTTTTTGGCTTCATATTATCTCTGCTTTTTGTCGGGAAATGCGTGGAAAATATCTATTAAAGTTTACATAATATTTAGTGCACTGTAAAGTATATATTTCGAGAAACTCGAATTAAATCCGCCGAGCAATAGAGCCTGTAACGCAAAATTCAATAGTGACCGACTTAGTTCTGACCCCACACTGACATCACATTAAACTGTGAGAAACTATTCGGCCTCAAAGATTCCAAACTCGGAACAAGTATTAGTACTATTTGTTAATTACAGAAACGTTTGTTGAAGAAAACTTGCTCAATTTCATTCTAAATAAGCTTTATAATTATTGTCAAACCTCGCCGAAGCTAATTTTTAAAAAATTTTATAGTAATTAAAGTCACTTTTTTGTATTTCCTATACAAAAACTACCAATATTTGGAATACGCATGCTCCAACTAACAGAGTGTATTAACAAAGTTTGAGACACCACATAAAAGTGTACACAAGGAACAATTCCCTTCAGTAAATTCCTAAGCCTATAGCCGGGGCTAAGTTTTTATCGGTCATTGTGACCACTAAGTTACATTACGTGTTGGTCGAATCACGCGAATGGTAGGCGCCTTATAAACTTCATAAAGGAATTTCATGTACCAATATTACCTCATTGAAAGCGACTTTTTATACGCACGCCAGTGTTCAACGTACATCGATGGTTTTATATAGGTCAACATTATATTTTTTCTAACCTTGTTTATGCATGAGTAGGCACTAATTAACGCCACTCAGTCTTACTTATGTATGGAGAATCGGTCAAGTGTTTTCTAATTCCGGATCAATCGCTCTTGACTCTAATGTTTGAACGAGATACGATGATGAGAAGGGATAGTAGTTTTTGATCCTAGAATAAATGTAACATTGTATAAAAAGTAGAACACAATTTTCTTAAATAAATCCAGAAAATTTGTAATGGCAACTTGATTTGACTGAATCAAAAATAATTAACTTGGGAAAATCCACACTAAAATAAGCAAATAACGTTTTTTTATTTATACATGATTATCAATTTATTTGAACAAAATCTGATTTCAAACTTTAGACGAGCAACACTTAATATTTTTTTAATGTAATATACAAAACTAATCTACACTGATATCGCGCGATAAATATTTAAAATTCTACACCGCCGCCAGCGCCAAGCCAAACCCGTGGACGAAAAACAAATGTCAAAAATAATTTTAGTCACGGTGATGTTAATAATTCAACCAGGTCACCGCCAACTTATTAGGTCAGGTCAACACCGCAACACATCAACGTTCTATCAACGTTGACAAATAAATGAACATAATATTTGATTTCCACATAATTTTGCAATAAAATGTTACTTCCACAATGGATTATTGGAATGCTAAGCCGACGCAACAAAGGCGTGCAGTATTCAACTGTCATTTGTCAGATTTCTCGTTAACTGTGACCCGAGGGTGAATTTGTTGAAGAAAGGTTTCTGACGGAATGCGCGAAGGCATTGTGCTTTAACTGTCTGCTTCCTCGCGCCACTAATGAGGTGCCGTCACGAAACTACCGAGGTGCGATCTCCGTAGTAAATTTGACCTCGATCCCAGTATCAATGGGATAAAATATGTGAATTAGTTGCGCTCTCATTGTTGGCGTGCTTTGACAGACTTGGCGTGCGTTGAAATCTTCCGCGCAATGCTCTCGAAATGGATTATGTAGTAAGGGTAGAGACACGGGTTTAATTAAAACCTCTTTTAATTTTCACTTTAATTATAAAATTTTGCTTGCTTTGAAAATGGAATTGTAGTGAAATCATTGTCATTACTCAATGCATTCATTATAACAGTAATGCTGTAGTGTTTTCTATTATTGTTCAATGTATTTTATGACTTGCAATTTGAATTGATTTCAGTGCTTTAATCTTTATTGTAATTTATAAATAAAATTCAATGGTATGTAGTTAAAGCTACTTAATATGGTAACAAAAGCAACAAATATGTTAGTGACATTCCCTATGGACACAATTTCAGACAAAGCTCTACTTACCCAAACAACTTAAATTGGGTGCTAAAGTAATTGAAATTTATTTACGTAAGCACATTCTACATAAAAAAACAAGCTACTACCAAGTTTTTTATGTCAATGATACGCCTTTTCTAATATAAATGGCTCATCAACAGCGCCAGTGACCTTGAATACGTAAAACAAAAGGTCATAAACACATTTGGAACAGTATGCAAAAATGCCTGCTTATATTCATATTCGTGACTCGAAAGAAATTTTTCCGCAGAATCGAGCAAAGGGAAGTCGCAATATTGGAATTATAAGGACGTCAGCTCAATGTCAAGATTCGTCACGGCTGCTTCTCGTGTTTAATAAAACGCTTTCGGATTTAGAACAGACTTTTCATGTTACATAATATATTTACAATCTCGGGTTCTCGTTTCCGTAGGATTATCCTATTTGTATCCGTAATTTGAGGTCTTTGAACGATTTGGCAATTTAGAGTCACGATGTCGTTAGTAGATTTATGATTTCGCTCAAAAGTCACGTGAAGTATTATAATTATTTTTTCGAATAAAATATAAATCATTATGAAATTCTGAGTTATTTATCATTGCATAATATTTTTCAAATAATTATGAATTAAGGTCGAGTTGAATTAAAAAATTATGATATTTAACAGCCCCTTTTATTAAACGATTTTTAAAATCATTCCCATGGAGAGTGAATTAATAAACAAAAATACTTGACATTTCAAAATTACGTATTTAATTTAATTTATTCATAAAAATCCCAACACAATTTAAATTCGCAAGTGCCAGTAAAATATTTATTGCCTTTAATAAAATTCTAGTAGACTAGACTTGTGCAATATATTGTAATTACGTAGTCCGTACGCGGCCTCATTTGTTTAATCTCCGTCGCGACATCGCAAATTCTTCACATCGTTCTTTAGTTATTAGTTTTTCCATGAGAGAATAAAATATTCCCGACCCATACAGAACTTAAATATAATACGTAGATAAATTCTAACATATATTAGTCACATACATAACACTGGACTCTTAATGAAACCTAGAATCTGGTATTTCCAGATTATTACCGAAAATGTATTTCGACCTATGATCGGGGTTTAGGCAAATGTCCCACAAAGTCCAGCAATATTATTTCGACTTGCGACAGATAGAGATGATTAGGTTTGTAAAATTCAGCTTTAGCTAAGGAACATAGATGAAAATATAGTAGTACGAAAAGGCATATTTTCTCGATTGAATTATAAACGAGACGTCTCTATCCGAATATCAAAAGTTTTACAGCGAAATTATTCAAAATTATAATACGTTTATTTATTTCCCATAAGAATATCACACAAACATACCCGACAAAAACGTGCACACAATCCTAAACAACTTCACAAAACACAACAAAAGCAATACACGGTTCGTTACGCACAATATTTGCAACAACGCTTTACGATCACATAAAGTCTACTATTACGGCCGAAGCCTTGGAAACACGCTGAGTCGTCACACATCACAACCCCACGTTAAGACTGCGGGACAGGTCACGCTGTAATCCTACTAATTGTCTGCAGACTGATCGGTCAGGGCACATTAATTATACTAGCCTTCAAGCAAATCGGCCATCAATCAGATCCCCATCCGCCCACAGCGCCCGCCGCGTAATACCCATTAGTGTCAACTTGATCTCGCAGATCAAGTCTTTCAAACTAAGTTTTTCATTTGTTTTTTATTGTATTGTTTTTTTTTTTGCGGCCAATGCCTTCCGAGTTCCTTTGGAAAACATTTTTATACCCCAATTATAGTCAATGTTCTCGTTTTTCAACTTCAATCAAGTTTGTAAGTGAGACGTTTCGCTTAACTGTTTCGCCTTTGAAACAATCGAGGTTATAATGAAATAATATTTGTTTACAATTCTATTTTCATTTCGCAAACAAGGCAAAGAAGGCAAATTGGAGAAACAGATATGTCAACGCTTATTTATTGTACATTTAGATATATATTTATAAAGCCTAATTTTGTCGTAAATTAAAGTCAACTTTTCATATCTATTAATGCAAATAAAACTGTCAAATATAATATATGTTTTGCCATAATTATAACAGAAACAAAATACTGTGTAATAAACTTATTCTTGCCATCCCTTAGTTTACAACCGACTTATATTTATAGTCACTGACTGTTCAAATAATGCTTCACAATGACTTCCACATCCAGGTATGTGCGTTAATAATTAACATTTCAGAGTAACGGGTCGCCTAATGAGAAAGGGTAAACACGTACAAGGAACGGTGACAAGGAATTGTTATAAGTTCGCATTGTGAAGGAAGACGAGGAAGGCAAAATTAGTAGATGAGCCCGATATATTGTTGGTTATTGAATGAGTGACGTGTGGTTTTGCTTTTATTGCAAGGAAGATGATAAGACACTTCAATGTTTTGGTTTTAGTTCTGACTGGAAAGGGAAAAGACATGTTTTTTGCATAATGGAATTGGTAGAGCCGAGTTCAGAATTGGGAATTTGTGTCTGGGTTTAAAAGTAGACATCGTCATCAATTCACCTCCAGATTATGGTGCATAAAACTCACTGAGTCCGGAGACATTACGCAACCTTCATTTGGTATCAACCAAATGACAATAATCTTCTGGATGTTGCCAGGAAAAATAGCAAAAAGTATACGAAAAAACACTTCAAATAATTTAAGATAGATTTTAGTGCCTGTGAGAATATCGCAGTTTCTGAGTTCACTAGGCAACATAATAAAAGCGTTAATATGTATTGCTCTACGATCGTAAACAATACTGAGTTTCCAATGTTACCATACAGACAGTTGTATGAAGTTGTGGCAATTTAAATTCAATAACGTAATTGTGAATTCTCACCCGGCGTACGATATTAAATTTTGAATCGCGAAATGTACAGCTCAATGTTTTTAAATAGTATTACAAAATTCCGTAGAAATATTCCAATGGCGAGGGAGCTATCGAAAATGATAAAATTATTCGAAAACAGTATTTATCTACGTTTTTGTAATAACACGTTTTACTGGATTGAGCAAATGTTGGTACCATGACAATTGCCTTGTTGAAGTAGCAAATTCTATTTAATGAGAACACGTTGTGAGTGGAATTCATTACATATATTGTATTACCTACATGTGTAGATGAAACGGCATATAAAGTGTAATATATTTTTTTCCGGGTAATATAGGTAATATGGTGGCTGGGTCCACAAGACACTTCTACGAAAAATATATTTTTTAAATATCTGTCAGGACTGAGTCGAGTCGCTGAGATACGATAAATAGTTCGCCTTGGTTTATTGAGCTACCTTTAAAATCTTTATAAAATGACGCCTGCCTGTATTACTGAAGGAATGCCGGTTTTTTGAAGTCTGCTGGTAAAATTCTTGCAATTGCGACACAATAGAAAACTTTTTTTTTCTGACAAAAATGCTGAGCAGATCTTAATAAGAGAGCAACTATAGGTATATTTCGAGCTCGGACACAAAATTATTTTGGGATCCGAAGTTGTCTTTTTCGGAGTATATCCAATAGAATATACTGTATGATATCATGAGTAGCAAAATACCGGTGGCATCAATAGCAGATGGGTAACTGATATCAATAGAATTTTATTCATTAATTTGTAAATTTATTAATGCGAAGAATTACATTATACGGAGTCGAAATACCACCGCTATTGATCTTTAAATAAAGCCATTAACTGAATACTATGACGTGTAGGCATTGCTACAAATTTAATTTATTAAAAACTGGGTATTCGAAAAACACAATTAATTTAATTACGTCCGTCTAATCGCCCCATTCCGTGTTACGGCCAATTTCATACAATGTACGCATGCGGGACACACGTAACAGAGGGTCATTTACAATACACGCCGAAACCAAACAGCGCGAGCGGCGAGGCGAAAACATCGAGTGAGCACGTAGTCCGTCGGATTTTTGTATTTTACTACGCGTAACACCGTGATGAATAATGAGGCCGCGAAAGGGATATGTCGGCAAAAACTTCCACACCAAATTTGTATAGGCGGAGTTTTTTCTATGTGTTTCGGAGCCGCGTTTACCGTGTCAGTTGTTTTTCAGAATAGGATTTCGGAAACCCTGGCTTGTTAATGTAAAAATTTTAGACGAGAGTTGGTACTTAGTTGCTTTACATTTCGAGAAATGCTGGGAGCTTATTTCGGTGCTTTTTAGACGAGAAAATTACATTAAAAGTCTGGAAATAGCAGAGCTAAAGGATTATTAATAATCTGGCCTCATTACTATTTAGTTTATAGCTGTAGTTGAGATGAATTGAAAGATATAAAGATGTCTGAAATGGTAATATATTTTAGTATTCGTAATAAAGAATTTAACACCTTAACAAACTCGTAGACACATTAACGGTCTTATATTTAAGTCTTTTGTTATTAGTGGTCGTACAATGAAATTTACTAATAAATAACTAGTTTTATATTTAGTCTGGTAACTACCACTCTGGATTTATGCGAAAATGTGCCCTAAAAACCCTTCCGTCCATACAAACCCAAAAATATTTGAACACTTTACTCGCCGCCCAGGTTACGTAACGCCATTAAATCTGCATATCAAATTTAGCCAAGACTTTGCATATACATCTTAAATTAAGGCTGCTGGCCTAAATACTAGATTTAGAAAGGATTTAACAATGAACACTTCTACTCGAATTTTTGAGCTACGCGAACTCAAAGAGAATTTCCTCCAAAGGTAAAAATAATGGAAGTTAAAGTATGAAATATGGAGAAGAGAAATGAATAAATCTTAGGTGTAGGAGAGGCCCGTGCCCAGCAATCGGACATACATGGGCTGATGATGATGATGAAATTATATGGATGTAGGTAATATAGGTATAAAGATATTATATAAGTTCGAGCCCAGTGGCGTGCCATAGGAGAGGCCTATGTCCAACAGTGGACGAAATAAAGGCTGATGATGATGATGATGATGATGATGATAGGTATAAACTATATTGGTCGGACTGTATAACTCACGCCAAATGGTTATTATTGAATCATTCCATTTAGAAACCAAGGTTGTGGCTAGGTGTTGGTAGCTTGTCCTAGTAGTTGCTATCTACATAGAAATGTCAAAGGGTGATGATGAAGTAATACAGCTTTATGGCGTAAGTAAAAAGATATACAAGAAGAATCGAACTTCACATGATGACGTATAGACTTAGACATATACGATTTAGAAGTTGAAGTAGGCACGTCGTAATTAAAATTCCGAGGAAGCTTCGCGTCAGTGGAATAAAAGATCAATAGAATCGGTTGAAGAAAGAACGCCGTTTCAGCTATTCTGCAACACCTACAGCGATCCCATTCTATGGCCAATGTACTCGTCTAGAAAACTTTGATCTTTATATTTTATAATCCATGGATTTCTTTCTATGAAATTTAGCTTCGTCGTACCAAGAATTTGATCTTTTTGTAGTTTTCTATTTTAGGAATACTATTTTTTCGTAAAAATACGAGTTACTTCTACAGCAACTCTACAATACGAAATGTACTCATTCTAGGAATCTTTTATATTTTTAATCAAATTTGGTTCCCTGGTTCCACGAAACTGATCTCTTTTGCGTTTGTTATTTACGCTTACATTTTTTACCTGAGCGTTTTGTATTATTAAGTTGAATATGTTATAAGATGTACAATAATAAAACTATTATAATATTTATTTACGTATTTTGTTATGTACATTGTTAATAAAACTATTAACAATGTACATAACAAAATACGTCCTTCCCTAACGCTCTTAATAAGGTAAGATATAATGAAATTATTTATCCTAAGGATACGCTCGAAGAACAAATATTTGGCTAATAGAATGTATTGATTTATCTCATAAGAAACGAGGAAAATTGCCGCTCTCCCCATACTAAATGGACAAAAGAGGCTCATAATTGGTTTTACGCCAAGGCTTCATCTAAACTAGATTTCGTCGTTCAGTGAAATCAAAGAGAAGCGAAATGAAAAAAATCGGTTGTTGTTATTGAAACCCAAATTTTGTTATCTAGCTCCGTTTCGGGTAAATTGTTATAATATGAGGTTCTTTAGCAGAATTTATTTTTTATTACATATATATATGTATTTTTTACCCCCACCCGCAATAGCCCAGCGTGGTGGACTAGGGCCTAAACCCTTTCGATGGTAGAGGAGGCCTGTGCCCAGCAATGGGACGTACATGAGCTGATGTATTTTATAGCAATAGTTTAAACAATACAAAAAGTTAGATCTGTATTCATGATTAGGTCAAAAATATTATACCGATCGCGTATAAAGAAAAAATAATAATACCCTAACGAAAGACTATCGTGCCGCTCGAGTCTACCCCAGATAGAAAAACTGTGGCACACTCATATATTTATGAGCCTATGTCATATTTATGCGTGGAAAATTCAAGGCAATATTCGAGACATACATTATGTTTCCCCGAATGTAGCAGTCTCGTAGCACACGCGTAGCTCATATCGTAGCAGGTGCCACGAACCGTCTAGCTTTAGTTTGAATGAAACTTTGTAACGATATTAGACGGTGATACACGTACATTCAAGTTGTGGTTAAGTTTTAAACTCGTTACAAGCTACTGAGTGAGCTCAGAATATTTTAATATGAGGGCATGTGATTAATACACTTTTATTCCATGGAGAGCTAGTAAAGAAGTTTGAATAAGTTTAAAGGACTTTCAACAAAGTTTTCAACGATCTTAAGTACTTTTTCGTATTTTATAAAATAAACATCATTCCTTATTATCTAAAATACGTTTGTTGGACAGGTTAAACAATTCACAAATAGAGCGTGCTTATACAAAATTTAGGCGCGCAACGGGTAACTTATATATAACACGCTAGTGTGTCTTCGTTAAGCATCGATGTTCATACAGGAGGTACGGGATATTGTCATTACGTTATATAATTGACCGAGTAATTACACCAATAATAACCGATCACGTGGTCCGCGGCAATCCGTCACTTCACAACACAAGCATCACATGGGAGTTGTTTACACGATTATCGGGATGGAGATGTGTACCGGCTAGTGGCGGAGTGTACCGGTTGTGTCGTGCACCGGGTGTACGGGTGTAGGGGGCTGTCGGGCCGCCTCGCGCGGCCGACTGTGGCTCGGCCGGTGTGCGCGGGTACTGCCGAGGCGGCCGGGCCTCCGCTCGGATGCACTGCGCGCGCCGACGCCGCCTCGCCCGCTCGATACCGCCGCGCCGCGCCCCACGACCGTACACCACCTGTACGCTCCGTCAAAACACCACGACTTCTTCCGTGATTCAGTAAACATTGACTATTATATGAATAAAATATCTAGGTGATGGTTGGTTAGGCTCTAGACTCAATTGTACCGGTCAGCTGAAATACAACAGTTCTTCAGCAATTTGATTAACGCTGTAATTGCGATTTTTTTTGTGTGAATAAAACTTTTTATTTAGATGGAAATTTGTTTATTTTAATACTGAATTTTAGGCTGTTTTTATTTATGTTCATTTAATTCATTGCTTTTAGTACATTATAATACCTAAATATATTGTATCTTACAAAATCATCATTACTGTCGAAAACGTTATTTTGACATTCCTTGAACAGCACGTGCATACATTACGTTTCTAATTCCAAAATAATAATACAATTTTCCTAATCATACGTATTATTAACTAAATTTCCCTGTCTCTAAATATCCAAAATTCCCCACGTTCGTTCAAATCAAACGCGAGACGTGTGACAGAATTCCTGCTAATCACACACGTGGGGGCGATGCATGAAATTTCCTTTGATGCGAAGGCGCCGAACCGCCTGAGTACATTCAATAGCCTTATTCACCGGTGTATTTCATAACTACATTTGCGGATTGATGCAAAACAATTTCCTGGAAGTGAGCAAGTCAACCGTGTAATTCTGATTTACTGTACAACGTGCAGTGCCATTAATCTGGCGAAACGGTAACCGTGAATTATATGGTTGAAAGGCTGCTTAGATTAACCGGTTCTAGTGTGTGATATTATATTATAATACATTTGTTCTTTGGCCCTCAGTCAGTTAATAGTCTCTACGCTCAGCTCCGTAAAAATTTATTGTCTTTTATAGTCTCTCGTTCTCAAAACGCCGTGGAAAGTATATCGCGGTTACTTTTAACAGTCATACATAGAATATTTAGTGTGGTTTTAAGAGTTTGGTGCGTCTAAAGTGACTTTAAAAACATTTTGGTGATCCAAACGTGGCGGTAGTCTCCATCAGTTGTGCCGTATTCAAACGACGCTGTCCAGTGTGCGCAGCCGAGTCCCGCGGTTGTTGCCTACGCTTAACCGCGATTATCGCCTGCACAAGCACCTTGCGCCGGATCTGTGACGTCGTGCTGTGTCACTCGGTATAGATAAGTTTACACAGAGCCGTCACGGAGGACGAATTACTCGACGTTGTCTCTTGGAGGAAGCAAGAAAAATTTGTACATTCGTTCACGAAAAAATGGACTTAGAAAAGACTTGTACTGACTCTTCTTCGCTGATTTGGGGTTGTTGCAATGCTGATGATACTACAGAAAATGATCGTCACATAAAATGCAAAACATGCCAAAAACTGTTTCATTCGGTATGTCTGTCTATTCCGGAAACTACAATGAATGCCGAGTCCTACAAGAAATGGAGTTGCCAATCATGCAGGTCAGTTTCTAAAAAACAAACTAATATAGATCCTGCCAGTGTCATCCGTAATGTTAGCAACGCTCGTGGAAATAAGAGACCCGCCTTAAGCTCACCGCCAGGTTCTGCGAGTGCACTTACTGCCGAAGATGTCAGAGCTATTGTACAGGACGCTATTAAGGTAGAATTTGATAGTATGTACAAACAACTTAGCAATTGCCTACTGGATGTCGTCAAAAAAGAGCTAAGTCCTATAACTAAAGAGATGGAAGATATTAAGGAGTCCATGAATTTTATAAACATAACATTCGAAGAGCTTCAAAACCAATATAAATCAGATCAGATATTAATTTCAAAACTGAAAGAGGAGAATGCTGACTTGCTGCATACTACTTCAAAGTTATCCCAACGTCTAGACAGCCTCGAACAGCATTCAAGATCTAACAATATTGAGATACAATGTCTTCCAGAAAGTAAAAATGAAAATTTGTACTCCATAATTAAGCATATAGCTTCTAAGGTCGGTTGTAAAATTCTCGATGTTGATATACTTAATTGTTCACGAGTTGCGAAACTAAATCAATCTAATGCACGTCCTAGATCAGTTGTAGCTCAACTCGCTTCGCCAAAAATACGCGATCAGATGCTTGCGGCTGTAATAAGCTTTAATAAAAAAAATCCCCTAGATAAACTTAATACTTCTCACATAGGTATAGCAGGGCAAAAATCTCCGATTTTTGTTCTAGAGCATTTATCACCCAATAACAAACTTCTCCACGCTGCCGCAAGAACAACAGCTAAAGAAAAGGGTTACAAATATGTGTGGGTAAGAGGCGGCAAGATATTCCTAAGAAAAGACGACGATTCTAGATATATATTAATTAAAAATAAGGACTCTTTAAATAAATTAGAATAATTTTATCTTTAGACATATATATTGTAATAATTAATTAATAAATTAACATAAAATTCAGTTCCACATTAAATATATATTACCAAAATTGTCGGGGTTTAAGAACTAAAACCCATATCTTCTGTCGTAATATTTGTTCCAATAATTACGATATTATTGTAATATCTGAAACCTGGCTAAACGCATCTGTACTCAGTGGAGAGTTGTTTGATGATAGGTATATAGTTTATCGAAGGGATAGAGAAAGCTCGATACATTGCTCCAGAAAAGATGGAGGTGGTGTGCTAATTGCCGTCAATAAAAACATTAAGTCTAAACGAAAAAATGAATGGGAAAGTGATTGCGAGGACCTCTGGGTAACGTTGGACTTACCAGTTGCACATAATAAACGGGGGTTAGTGCTTGGTACAGTATATTTGCCGCCACCCGTAACTCGCCAACATCTCGAAATGTATATTAATAATTGTAATCGTGTATTTGATAATGTTATTGATAGAGAAGTTTGTATTTTAGGTGATTTTAATTGTGGTAGAATTGACTGGAAGTTGGTTAAGGATTCAAGTGAAAGTCTTAATGTGACTACTCTGGATGAAATATTGATAGATTTTGCATTCTTGAATAACCTTACGCAGCTTAACACTGTTCCTAATAATGCTGGCCGTGTCCTTGATTTAGTGTTTTCGACGGTCCCCACCTATAGTGTCACAGAGTGTCTTGACCCCCTAAGCAGGATAGATCACTTGCATCCACCCTTATATATAGATATTTCTTTTATTAAAAAATCCAATCTAAATTATAACTTTTTGAACACAAAATATAACTTTTATAAAGGAAATTATGAAGCGATTCGGGCCCAATTAAATGCAATAAACTGGGATATACATCTTGGTGATCAGAGCGACGTGAATGGAATGGTGGATAATTTTTACGACATTTTAGAATCTAGTATTAAAATTAATGTCCCAACAAGTGTAAATAGAACAAGAAAATTTCCTCCATGGTTTAGCCCAAATTTAATTCGTATGCTTAATGAAAAGAATAAAATAAGGCTTCGATATAAAAAGTATAAAAATCCTTTAGATGCTATAGAGTTGAAATTGTTAAGTAAGCGCTGTAGAAAAGTACTAACTAATTGCTACAACTCTTATAATAAACTAATGGAAGACGAAATTTATAAAAACCCTAAGTTATTTTGGAGTTTTTTAAAGGCAAAACGTAAAGGGGCTGGTTCGTATCCTCAGGAAATGTCTAATGGGACCAGTACATGCATGGTTGGCTCTGAAATATGCGAAGAGTTCGCATCGCATTTTTCATCAATTTATGTTTCTAACGATGGTGCCTCCCACGATAGCAATTCATTTGTCCAACAGGATCTATGCAATAATAGAATGGGGTTAATTGTTGATCAAATTCAATATGATTCATTGTTATTGACATTAAAAAGGATTAATAAGAGTAAAGGGGCTGGACCAGATGGTATTCCACCATTGTTTATCTCCAAATGTGCATCCGAACTAGTACGCCCACTAATAAAAATATATAATTCGTCCCTAGCCTCTGGTGTATTTCCAGCCAAATGGAAAGTGGCAAAGGTTGTACCAATCCACAAGTCAGGACCTGACGATGTAGTTAGTAACTACAGACCAATTTCTATATTGTCAGCGTTCGGTAAAATATTTGAGTCAATAATTAATCCCTATATTCAAACTCATCTTGGACTGTATATAAGCGATAGCCAACATGGTTTTATTCATTCCCGATCGACAAACACTAACCTGATTCCATTTACCGAGTTACTGATTAATACTTTAGATTCCGGCCATCAAGCCGACGTTATTTACACTGATTTCAGTAAGGCTTTTGATCTAGTCCCGCATAAACTTTTACTAATGAAGCTTCAATCGTACGGTATTCATGGCCGCATGCTTAACTGGATAAAGTCATATTTAGAAAATAGGACGTATTATGTTGTGGTCAATGGATTCAAATCCACCCAGAGATCCATATCGTCAGGGGTTCCCCAGGGTTCTCATTTAGGTCCAGTTTTATTTAATTATTTCATAAATGACATAACAAATTGTTTTCATTTTTCAGATGTTTTTATGTATGCCGACGACCTAAAATTCGTAAGAGTTATAAAATCAGAAAATGATACAAAGAAATTGCAAGATGACATTAACAGGCTAGTTAGGTGGTGTTCGGATAATAAAATGTTATTAAATTCGAAGAAATGTAACCATGTAAAGTTTTCTCGAAACCACAAATTAATAAATTTTGATTACCATATTTACAAAGACAAAATAAATAATATTAATATAATTAAGGATCTCGGTGTTCTTTTTGACTCTAAATTGACTTTTATTCCTCATTTTGATAACATAACTAAAAAATCATCAAAAGCATTAGGGTTTGTATTAAGAAATTGCAAAACGTTCCATAACAATAAAACTAAAATACTATTATATATGACTCTGGTAAGAAATATTTTGGAATATTGCAGCACGGTATGGCGACCTCACTTTGCTACGCATTCACTGCGCCTCGAAAGAGTTCAGAAACGATTCCTATGGCACCTAGCTTTTTCTATTGGGAAAGCGAAGGAACTACCATCCTACAATGCCAGGCTGCAGCATTTTAACATGATTTCGTTATCTAAACGAAGGCAAATCATTGATGCCAGGTTTGCCTATAAAATACTCCGCGGCGCGATAGACTGTCCCCCATTATTGAGACATTTTAACTTGCGTGTTCCATATAGAGTCCCTCGGAAACCAATCACACCCCTCTGTCCACCTAAACGAAGAACAGTGTTAGGAGCGAATTCACCTCTTGCTAGAATGTGTAGAGTGATTAACAGCTGTAGTGACCAAATTGACGTTCATTTTGACTCCTTACCCAAATTCACCAGATCCGTCTCCGATTCAATTTGCAACACGGCTATTAATTAAAATGTTGGCATCCTTTTTATAATTTACTATTGTTAGCATGTAAGAGTTTAAACTATGATTATAAATTAAGACTGTTTTAATATTTATTGTATTTAATTTTAGATTTGTTTACTTTTGTTTTTCTTTAATTCGTAGTTTTTTATTATTACTTTTTTTTATTTTTTAGTTAGTAGGAACTGTTACTGATTTAGTGGTGCACGCGGTGTTTGCCTAGTATTGATTGTAACATTAAGTTTTTTTTTTATTATGTTTTATTTTTAATTGTAAGTTATATATGTAAACAATCGTTGGCTTACCTAAATAAATAAATAAATAAATAAATAAATAAATATAAAAACATATACAATAAATAAGAATTTTCTTATGTATTATTTTATTTATTATTTCGATATCCGCAGGAGAGCCGAAGATCGAGTGGCGTGCCATGATGATGATTAAGAAGTTTCTTAGAAATAAAGACGACATATTATACAGACAAATTTCAATAAGGGAATTTAAATAATAATTGCAGAAATCAAATTTTAATCCTTTGTCGCTACTAAATCATACGTAGATTCCTTTTTACATTAACAAAATTATTTATGTAAGTTAAAACACCTTAGCTTCTATTAAAAAGTAAAGCAAAGTTCCCAGCATATTGGCAAAAACTAAAAGAAATAACAGCAGTTTAACCCTCATACCAGTTGATAGACATCTTTAGAAAAAAGCGGGCCTTACACGTCCAAGTGGCACTTTTAACTGTAAACAGTTCAGTGTTTATCTTTTCCATTACATCATAATGTCGCGACGGAGCTGGCAGCGGGCCACCGGCGACAATAATGCTGTAATGAATCGCGATTGCCTGGTAGTTTCTAGTTATCGTTTCAATTTGTCTAGGACCTGAAATGTTGATTTGCGGACGGAATTTGTCTTGTGGCTTGATTTTTATCTAATTGTCAATGTAATGGCGTGCCATAAGAGAGGTATATGTCTTATAGTGGAAAGGCTGGTTATATGATGTGATGTGTCACTGAAGTTTGTAGTAATTCCATTGTTTTGGAGTGTGTTTATGGCAAATAGGTGGAAGGTAAAATTGGTGTATTGGATAAGTCCATCTAAGTAGTGTCTCCTCCTCCTCCTCGCCTCACCTCATTGCTGAGGGTCGTGATCCCCTGCACCAACAGCAGTCGTTCTTCTTGGTAGTGTAAGTAGTGTCTATTTACTTGTTAATCATACATGCGAAATTTGTTTTTCATGCTTCCAAATTGTTACTATGTTCTGATCAACATTAAAAGTTAGCTGTACGTAGTAAAAGCGAGTCAAAATCAAGCTTAACCCCTTTTAAGCTCTGAGGCTTGTGTCCGAACGTCGGCTTTCATGGGATATGTGGTAATATAATAAAATCGCTTTATATGGCTTACTATTATTAATTTTTATAATATATTTTTTCACTCAGATACTTGGTTAAAATATTATAAGTGCCTTTTTGAAAAGTCATTTTGACGCAATTTTTTCTGAAGCATTTTTCGGGTAGTCTAGGTCAAGTAGCGAGAAGTCTATTTCAACTTATGATCACATTTATTATATTAAGCGGAAAGTAACCCAAGCTAAATATAAAAATTAACATACTTATATTTCGAACGATGAAAGACTGTTTTAATAAAGTTTCTCGAACTGCTAATAAGTTAGCTAATACAAAATAAACCCAAGGGCTATTTTAATCTATAAACCGAATAGTACTAAAGCGAATGTCACAGAGAAAATGCTTCTGTAAGGAAATATCGCCCAGATAACTTTAAAATAGACTTGAGACGTCGAACGCTAAAAGTTTCTGAAAAGATCCACGAAGGCGACATCTGATAAATCTCATGAAGCGATTTTATGAAACGCGTCATTTTTATGAAATCAGTTTTATAGATAAAATAAATAATGTATGCGACCTTGAAATCTAAGACCAGCTTTGCTATACCTATTTATTAAGCTATGAAATTGAGATGTGTCATCATCATCATCATTAGCCCATATTTGTCCCACAGCTGGGCTCGGGCCTCCTCTACTATTAAGAGAGTTTCGGCTTTAGTCCACCACACTGGCCTAGTGGAGATTGGCGGACTACACACCTAAGAAATTGTTACGGACTTTTTAGGGGTGCAGGTTTTCCTCACGATGTTTTTTTCACCCTTTAAACAAGCGACAATCCATTGTGAATACTCATATAACTTAAAAAAGACAGAAGTATGTGCTTGGGGTTCGAAACCCACAACCGCTGAGATTCTCAACCGTGCGCCTAAACCTCGAGGCATGACTGTTTTTTTTTGGGTGGGAAGCATATGGACTGATATGATTGAGATTTCATTGTAGATAGAATGTTAAATTCACAGACCGGTTCATGTTTTACTGGTGTCCATACTGATAATACTAAGCCATCCATTACTTAACATCTGTTGTCGCACGTCTGCAAACAGGCTTGATGGATTAATGTGTTTTCTTAGAAAGTGTGAGATTTCTTGTTTTTGTAACTTTCGTATTCTTTAGTGTTTGCATGGCTTGGGGAATATTGTCTCGATCACTTTGTACATAGACAACTGAAGGAAAACGTCGTGAAAAATGCTTTAAAAGTCTGGCTTTAAATGTCTTCTCATACCTTTTGTGAAACCTTAAATTATCAGTATTAGTTCTTTTTGTTTTTTATATGTTTCATTATTCAACAAATTCTAAACTAAAGAAAAAATAATCGTAAGAAATAGAATTGACTTCGCCAAAGAATAGCAACCTTTCGGGCAAGAGATTGGTATATCTAAATATTATGATTATGATACCGTAAATAACCTCCAAAATAAATCGACACGCGCAAAAATTTCTAAGTAAGCAATTACTATAACGCGATTATGTTGACTGTATTTTAGCACATCCTAAGCCGTCAGCTTATCTAACGCAGTATATTATAATCGCTTACAAAACAGTTTATTGAGATGCGAGCACCTGTTTTCTCATAAATATTTATTATTGGCATATTCCAACGCCACAGCGTTTTAGCAGAGGCTAGCGTTAATTATGCTATAATTTTCATAATAGTGCATCGATGAGGTAACACGCATATTTGCTTTATGTAGTTTTATTGTGTTTATAGCGTATGTTTTATATATAAAAACCTATATACTAGTCAACAAGAAAGAAGATCTTTGCCTAAAATCGCTTTTTTATCGTGTTAATTAATTTGAAATATCCATCTCTTATTTAAAAAAAATACTGCTTTTAGTAACTTTATTCGCACCTTAAAAGCTACATTAAATTAGTATAAAAATAAATCGAAATTTTAGTTCACTATTCTTAATTTATTGATTACAAAATGTATTTTATTTCCATTCCAAATCAGAATGTGAGTTCTAAAATAAAATTTTATAACAAAACTAACTCACATGTTGAAACGCTTCGCACTCAATGTGTTACTTGGTCATTTAAATTGTAACAGAGAGCTGCGAATTGAATTGAAATAATGCATTTATCGTGTACGAGGCGAACCGCGTTATGAAACAGCCAGTAAATATGAGTTAAAACACTTTGCTAAAAATAAAGATATATTTGCTGTGTAATGGAACCGAAACTGCACCAAATATTAATATCAGACTTTTTGTATGGAATGGAATGTAATTTAGGAGACATTACATAGAAATAGGCATTTTATTATTGTGAATAAAATATGGCATTTTTCTAGTCCTTTTCATTTTATGTAGGTACCATATTGTATGTGTATTGTAAAGGAGTAAATTATGATTTGTTGCTATTCAGCTACTTTTTAACATGGTTTATAGAGGCTGCCTACAAAATCTATCTACGTCACAACACCAGCAAAAAAATTGAGTCAGACTTCAGTATTGTCGTTTATATCACAATACCTAACACGCAAACCACATAACCTATTTTATGCGACAAACTGATCGTAAGCTAAGATAGAAAACAGTATCATCAAGATTTATAATAAAAATACAGATGTATTACCAGCTGAATAAGTCTGCTTCATCTACAGTTAGCTCACGTATTTTCTAGGCCGTCTTGGTTTTCAATCTACATATTTTACTAGACAAGGTGACAATGTAGCCGTAACTGACACAAGATACTATTCACAAGAATTGTTCAACGTAAAAACATGGCCGATTTGTCTCCGGATCAGGCCCGTGCGTAGTAAATCTTATTGTTGCGAGGCACCGCGAGTGTCGCGGATTTTACAACTTATTTTATCGGCCAACAAATCAGATGTAAGGTTGGAATAAATCAACGTTTATATAGCATCACCTTGTATAAAAAATGTTGGCGGTATAACCGAACTGGGTAGCACTAGACCGTTTCCAATATCAGAATTCCTACCGACAACCCGGAGGGATAATTTCGGCCCAAACATTATCGGTTGAGCACACACTGCGGTTTGAATATATGCGTTATAAAACACACTCGCAATTTGAATAAATACGTTTTGATATATGTGGCACGTAATAAAATTGACAATACGTTTAGCGGTCCGATTTGCAAGGTGCCATGCGCTGTGTGACAAAACAAAGATAAAACCGTTTGATTTGTATTGGAGGATGTAGTTTGTAGCGTGGAAACTTGTTTTATTTTACAAAAAAACTAACTTGTTTATCTGTTAAAC
The DNA here is from genome assembly GCA_030295005.1 of Cephonodes hylas. Lineage (NCBI taxonomy): Eukaryota > Metazoa > Arthropoda > Insecta > Lepidoptera > Sphingidae > Cephonodes > Cephonodes hylas. The sequence goes on along the minus strand of AP025377.1, from coordinate 8,281,607 downwards.
CAATGTTAAAATTAAGAAGCAATCAGCCACGATAATTTGAAAGAAATACTGTATTTCAATATCAAAAGTCTTGTCTTGCTATTGACAGGGGAAACTTAAGACGTTGACATTTTGTGTAACCAACGTTATTCAATGCCTATAGAACAAAGAAATGATTATACATACTTACTACTTTTACACTCGAATCAAAAATAGTATATCAGACGAGGAAATAATGTAGGTTCATCTTGGGCAGAGCTGATGATCAATCTTGTAGAGAGAAAGTCTAGTTCAACTTTCTAAGTAAAATCGCAACTATATATGAATGTAACGTTAATGGTGAGGTGGATATTTAATTCCACCAAGCTGATGTATTTGTTTTGAAATGTATTTCCAATAAACCGTGCTGGAAATCTGTATAGGATTTCATTCAGCTGTAGATATTTTGAACATTAGCATTTTAACATTCCAACTCAACATATTCGTTCAACTCACTCGACGAGATGATGCCAATATTTCACACAATCTTAACTACACGAATGGCTCTTAGCGCGTCTGGTCTATAAATAAAAGAGTGCAAGTAGATGATATCAGGTGGCCTTGATCTTTGTCTCGCCTTCGATAAATAAAATATGATATTATGATAGTATATCTAATTCCGTACAAATTAAGTGATGGGCTCAAGGGTTAGGCGTAAATTCGTACTGAATACATGGTGAACTAAAGCCTGAATTCGTCTTAGTAGTTGCCAATATGATGGTGAAATGTTATAATAAATTTGATAATTCCTAAAATATAGTTGCTTAAACATTAGAAAAATAGAGAGTTTATACTAAGGTAAAATTTAAAATACGAATATAAATGCTGGATGAGATTCACATATGTATATACATACATAACCTCACGCCTGTATTCCCCGAAGGGGTAGGCAGAGGTAAGTATCAGTCCCATGTATTAGTGGGCAAGGCTATTTTAGTTTTTCCGACACATTTGAAGACTCTACGCTGCTAATGCGAATTATCTAATGGAACACTCGAGAATCGATCCCGCGACCTCTTAATCGTAAAGAACATAAAGTGCCGCAAATGCCACCAGTCGTACGTAACATATTATAACAGTACATAACATTTACTCCGAGGTACCAATTTTGCCTTTCGAACAAAATTCAATACCCGACGGTATATGGTAAATGAATTGGTTAGTTAAAGGCCTTGACATTACATTGAAAATAAACATGTAAAAATCAATACGGCCTAATGTTGGTGAAGTAATGAAACGACGGCCATAGTTGAGTCTTTTAAATAAATTATTGCGTGTGATAAATATATCGTGAAAAGGGAAATATGCCACCTTTTTATCCCCTTTGAAGATACCTATCATTATCAGCCCATATAGGTCCTATTTCTGGGCACAGGCTTCCTCTACAAGAGGGTATATGGCCATAGTCCTCAACGCTGGCCTAGTGCGCGTTGGAGGACTACATACCTAAGATTTTTGAGAACTTTTAGCTGTGCAGGTTTCATCACGATGTTTTCCTTTACGGTTAAAGTACGTGATGATTGTTTGTGAATACACAGATAACATAAAAAAATTAGAGATTCTCTACCGCGTTCCTAAACCTCGACAACAAACGATTACAGGAAAGCATTGTTTATCCTTGATAATCTTTTTTTTTATAAAGCAAATGAGGAAAAGGCTCTTCTGTTAATGTGTGCTCATTACTGATAATGAACACAGATCTATGTATGTTCGGTAATATATATTGTAATGTAGGCCTATTAATGTATATGAGGATAGAGATTAAGAGCATATGGGATGTATAAAGAAAATATTTTGTAAACAGTGTAGCTCGAAATAAATGATTTTCATAGGATTTCAAGTATGTTCAGCTAGATCGATGGATGATCTAGGAAACATGGTTGACAGACCTTCGATGTGCCTGACCTAGGATTGAGACGAATGATGTGCCACAAGAGAGGCCTACGCCAAGTAGTAGGATAAAAAAGGCTGTAAATGACGAATTGCTTATCTCTCTTCTTTACCTTAACAAAAGTAATGGCTAACCGTTTCTAAATCACTTATTGATTTAAAAATTCTATTAGAAATATTGCTAAAAATACGTAGATAAGTGATATGAAGTGATGACACGCAACAAATGCTCAAATATAGAATTCAAACACCAGTTACTGCACAAAATCATCTAAAAATGTTAAAAATATTTCACACGTCCGCGCTGTGAAGTCAAACCTTATATTCCACACGAACTCACGCTCCAAATTCGGTGTCATTTCTTACATTCGGGTTATTTTTGACTCGAAGCGGGAGACGCTATGAATAGTGTGGATAAGGGAATTTGTTAATACAGACGTACATACATGGAAACATTAAATGTGGCGAGACGTTTTATGCGTTTTGGAGATATGCCAGGAGAATCAAATAACTTGGGAGATCGGTGACATGACCTGATATAACGGTTGACAGGATTTTTTGTGTTATAAGCATATCTTACACGGAACGCCCTAGAAACTCCAAATATATAATAAAGCTTACGACCGTTTCTATATTTAATACATTAGCAGATACTAATGCTGTCCCAATTTAGTTCATTTGGCTAAGTCAGCAAATATGAGGTTTATTGCTACTTAGTAATTAAATCTTTGTGTATAATACCTACATGTCATGACCATAATATTAAAAAAAAGCGAACCGCAGCGCTTTTTGGTGACGACTTATCAACAAATGGATACAAAACTTTCTTCAAGCAAAATACCTTTAAAAAAATTCAGACTTCAAATGTTAAATATGAGTTGTATAATTCCCTCGTAATTTTAATTTCTTATTCAAATCTCCAACAACGCCCAATAGTGTGACAAACGGGCAGCACAATCACTTACCAGCGTTATCGAAACGTTTAATCGCAAGGAAGTAAAGATAAATAACAAAATATCCACATAAACCCGACCAAAATAAATTTAAAAAGTGGAAACGAAAGATTTCTCAAGATATATTAGGATATTAACACGCTACAGTCGAAACGTGACCCACTTACCGAACAAGAAGGAAATTTTCCGTCAATTTACTTTTAAACAAGCGAATGGCCCTTAACACTGTTTTACTGGAATTACGGGTGCGACCGTTTTAATATCGAGGATCTATCGCTTGGGCAAAAGGTTCGGTAACGATAAAAATATTACTTGAATATGGGTTATACTGAAGTTCTTCATATTTTTTATACTTCATATTAGTGTCTTTTGCAAGTGCTTTTGCTCACATTAAAAAAGTATTATTCAGAATTAATATTTTTTCTATAACCTACACAGATATAAGACTAAGGTTCATGCATTCGGCTTAGCCTTTTAGTATTACAAGATGACTCCAAAGATTTACCATCGCAATTAATCTCAGGATCTTAGAATTAAAAGCATATCAGACAACAATTACTTTTCCATTTATAATATTTAGCTGCCTCGTGGTACGATCTTGACTTTGCGAGTCCGTCAAGGAGTAATTAGAATTTTCCATAAGGAAATTCTCGATATCATGACGGAGTCTGGATATACTCCTGAAAACCATAGCGACTTTGACTTTGACTTTGTATGTAAAATATACAATGATAATTATCATAATTCTATACTCATTAAACAAGGATGGAATTAAGAAGGAATCGAGAACAATGTTAAACTGAAGCGTTGTTTAATGTCAAGTCATTGTTGAGCCAGCGACCGTTTTACCACGTGTTTATGATAACAAATTTCATTATCCGATACGAGATTGATGGAACAACTTTTGATTAATTACGCGGCCTCGGCGCTTTGACCAAAACACTGTTGAAATATAAGGCAAAATCGGGTAGCAGTTTTAATAAATATTAAATCATACAGTTTTATCGTAACTGTCAAAATGTAGCTTGTCATAGGAACAAAGGCCTTCAACGTTGATATTTTGTTATTCCATGTTAGAAATTCGTTAGTTTTTTATTTTAGTTGTGATATTTCCGGACGAAACTAACAAATAATGGTCGGATAGTTGGCTGGTCGGAACAATTGTCAAGTTATCGGAGGTATTTTTTGCAACGAATTGACGGCTAGTCGCACAAAACTTTTACTCATGCATTATTTGTTTAATTGTCGCTATTGAAAAGACTCTAAGTAGGTTCTAACTAGAGAAATTTACGGCAATTATACAAAGAATGTATAGACTTAGGCCTAAACCCTCTCAGCTGTAGGCTCAGAGGAGGCTAGACAAGAAATATATGCGCTAATGTATACTGTTATCAATGTATGTAATGTAAACTGTTATCAATAGCTTCTGAAATAAATATAAATTGAATAACAAACAAAGCAATCCCCATATAAAAATCTGTAAAAGAAAAAATACTTCCAAAAATTCAATTTCGGCAAACTACACAGCGAACATTCGTGATAAATGCTAATCGGTTCGGAAACGCTAATCGTTCGGCCCAATTATCGGCAAACGGCTATCTTGTTAAACGAGATAATGGACGGCACAAAATTCCGACACAGTTATTCGACTAATGATTGAAAGGCTTACAAATTGCCGAAACGTTGGTTACTTCTCTACGTAAAAAGCTGTGTCGAAAAATTCTACGTATACAGGAGCATTGTAGTAACCGCTCGAACGTGGATTTTGCGCGAGTGTGACCAATTATGGATCTATTCATTCTCCGCCACACCAGTCCGAATCGTTGGGGTGTTTATTTTCATTCAACCATGAGCTGTAGAGCTCTATATTCCTAGTACAGTAGCCATGAATAGAAAAATATCAAAAATATATTTCGTAAAATGTAGTATTTTTTTTTGTGTACAAAAATTCGACGGTAACAGATCAGTATTACGTAATACAAAAACGAACAAACGAATCTTGCCAAGCGTAATGATGAAGCTTAATTGCAACGTTCATTCTCCAGTTAACAAACGAAAAATTCGAAGCAAAAGTCAGAAAGATAATTTCACTATTAAGTATATTATATAATATTGAATAAACACACAATTAATGAAAACTCAAGGGAAGGAAGCCACAACAGCATTGCAGTCAACACTACGAGAAATATTTTTGAAGATAACTAGTTATTACATCGCAAGAGAAATAATAATAAATAAGACTGTTCCGTGCTTAAATTCTTTATATTATGTTTCGTATGTATGCACTTATATAGATAAAACGTGGTATCCAATCAAATTTGTCGATTCCCGTTTACTTATCATCGCATGGTTGGCTTTCATAAAGTATTACTTATTTCTCAATACCGAACCTGGCTTTGAACTAAGGGCGCTTCCAATCTTTGAACTTGCGTGTCTTAATGGCAAATCATTTTGTTGTGTCTGGGGTTTAATTTAAAACAGTAAAATTTACATGAGTACGGTTTAGTATGACAGACATGCAATGGAAACTATTGTAAAAAATGTGGCTATAAGTTTGTAAGATTTCTAGAAAAGAATAGATTTAGGATTGGAATTGTATTTATCTCCAAAAACCAGAGTTCTGATGACATAACTCAATAAAAGTCTATAGACTTTTATAAAGATCTTATAAAACAAGTTACCTCGTATAGTTTAGCAATGTCATCGAATAAACTAATAGTATATTGTAATATTTGTGGGATGACGCTCGCGTTTACAAATCGTCATCATTATGAACCGAAAGACGTCCACTACTAGACATAGGCCTCCCCTAAAGACTTTCAAACCACTCTATCGGAACAACCTGCATCTATCGACTTCCCGGGATCTTCAGCACAACACCACCTTGTGGGTGGATGTCCAACGTGGGTTTCATTAAAAAATAGCAGTATGAGGAAGCTGAATAAACATAACAGAATCAACCACAGAGTAGTAATGCTCGTCTAATCCCTAAGCTTTTTACTTGCCACGGTACATTGTTTCCATTCACACGCTGTCAGCGGCAGAGCACAAGCCGTTGTAATTTGTCACCGGAACCGCTGCACATAGGTAGGTTTTTAAGTTTTATGCGGCCAAAATTATTTTACTTGCTAAAACTATTCTAAATGACATAATTGTTAATGTAAAACAACTTTCTGTTGATTTTTTTAATTTTAATTCAAGAAAATATAATATTTATGAAAAAAAATGTCAAAAACCTAACGTGACATATATAAAAAAATATATATCATAAACGTACATTTTAAACGTTAGTGAGTAATGAATTGACAGTCGTCACATACTCCATGCCAATTCGTTACTCCAGATCCTCATCGTCCGAGGATTCTGGTGAAGCGGAATCTGGTTTGGTGGGTAAAAGCATGTCGAAAGTCTACGGAGAAATGGAATTAGACATTTTTTTTCTCCTTCTTTGTTTTATACTAATACCTACTGCTAATGAGCGGATCAGAGCTCAATAATAGTCGATTGTAAATGTCGCAGTTGCACTGTTTGCGGGAAAATTTTCTTGCGTAATTTTCTCTATACATGCGAAAGTGCTTATTTCGGGCCTCTTGAGCCTCCTCCGGGAATGGGCCTATTGGAAGAATGGAATTCTTTATTATGGCAGTACCATGTATGAGCACTTTGTGCAAAGTAGGAGTCATCGGGTGCCACCTATAATGCTTCACGTATAATTTGGCGGTATCTAGTGCGTATTCATCATATTTCTTGACATCAATAATGTATCCACTTGAAATCGTTCCTAAAATTACTTTGGCTTTGCATTTTATCGTAGAGAAATTGACGGGTGACTAATTTTATTCCGGATGAGCCAGGAAAACCTACGACGAAAATGAAAATTAAAATGATTTGGAACATTTTTCAACATAACTTTTTTTACCCTACCTGCACCTACCTGCAGCTGATTTTTATCAAAATCATAAGAAAAGAGTATTAAGTATTATAATAAAAAATAATTTTGAGGCGATAGGAAGCGATAATATAACTAAATTACGTTTAAATTGAAAAATCAAGAATATTTTTTCAAGAAAACGTTGTATGTTTTAGAGGTTTAAAATAAGGTATTTTTTATTATACTATGTTGACAATTTCTACAATAAATAATGGTATGTACCTGAAGCACTCGAATCCACATTGTTTACATTAATAACTCTCTTCAAATCAAAAATATTAACGACGAAAACAAGTCACTTTAACAACGTAAACAGCGAAAGCGCGGGCGCAGCGGAAGACTAACAAGATTCCACCACCTGCACACGTCCCCCACGCGGGTATTTAAGCCGAGAAGACCGGCTAATTATCACTTGTTCTATTGTCAACGTAGAAAAATATTCCATTTTGCATTTGTAACTAGTTTAAAATTTCAATTTTGGCCGCATAAAACCCAAAAACCTACCTATGTGCGCTGTGTGGTGCACATCGGCCGCATTTCCACTCATTTATAATAAACGTATGGTACTACACATATCTAGTAATAAATCTAGTTTTACCACTGGAATATTAATTTTTTTATGATTTTGTTTCAACTTTTGTTAAAACATCAGATCGTATCTTCAATATCATGTCGAATAAGCATTGGATATTGTATACAGATTTTTTATCATCATAGACATCCATCGGTGTTGTGACCAGTCTATAGAAATTTGAGCTCAGTGTTATTCTTTTTCGTTCAATCTAAATGGAAACAATACGAACAATCAACAAGACAATGGTGACTCCACACACAAATTTTGTGACGTCGCTTTCACAAACAACACTAGCCATTTTATTATTATATTATCATAATTTCAAACAAATATTTATGGCATAATATTCATGGATAAATTTTATAATAAAGTAATTTTAAAGTTCCACAAAACTGCTGAAGGACGTACCAAACTCGTGCAATTACTAAAACTACCAAATATGAATTTCTGCTTAGGACTTATTTAAACAAACGGAATCGGCTTAAATCATAATATAAATGTCAGATAAGCCGGTCCGGGGCCAGTTTTAACATCGACTGAGTGAAGTATGAACGGAGATAAAACTTAAAGTTTGTACATTAGAGTGAGTAGTTTGCCGGAATATTTCGCTTTACTGCTGAACATTTCAATTAGTCCAATAACTGCCCTTATCTGCTTGGTGACACTCTGTATTTGGGCTTTGTTTGTAACTACAGGAATTTTTGTATGTTTTTATACGGGTTTTTGCATTAAAATTTGTTATAATAAGGTGTATAGTTCGCCAATCCTCACTAGGCTAGCTTGGCAAGACAGAAAAACCCTCTAAGTTTGGAAGGGGGACGGTAGGTACCCAGCAATGGAACGTATAAGGGCTGGTGGTGATGACTAGCATTCAAATCTATGTTTTACTAGTGAATTTGTTCTTGATGTATCTTGTTATGAAGATAAAACTTATATTAATGCAATGGACTATCATCTGTCATAAGTAATGTGCAATTTATTCATAACAGACATATTACTTAAGTTGTAAGTTCGCGTAGTTATAAATAAAGTAATACAGCTGAGAACTGGCAAATGACCCGACGTTCGAGGGTAAGTGAATAATTTTTGATTCGATAATTGTTTTGGGCCGTCGCCAACCTAGGATGTCCAATAAGCAAATTGAATAATTACAATCTGTATGTATGCACTTATTTTATATTTAGATGGTTTAAAGACTAGTTAATTCTGTTTATGTTACGTTGTATTCTTTAAAAAGTCATCATCACAATTATCAGCCCACATACGTCCCCACTGCTAGGCACAGGCCTCCCCTACCACTAAAAGGAGTAGGCCTTAGTCTACCAGCTAATCTACTGCAGGTTTCAAAGAATTAGTACGAGGAAAGTATCCCTAAAGGGTTTCGCTTCATCTACTCAAAGTAAAGGTTGTAGTAACCCATTTCTAAAGAAATATTCATGAAAGGTGGAAAGCGCGTCTATTCAATATTTCAGCCATGTCATGCAAACAAGCCTGATTTTTCTTCCGTATTTACTAAACGCGGCTTCTTTTACGGTAAAAGAACCAGAACCGCAATTCACCTTATAATTCTTTCTTAAGAAATCTTTATAGGCCCTAGAGCATCCACTGCTAGTCGTAACAACATATCCAGATGCAAACTTTGCATAGAACGTAAATTGATATCGTCATAATAGAAGAAGGAAGATAAAAAAAAGGAAATCTACGGAGTTCTTAATTTAGATGTGTATTTTTTTTATAAAATAATCTATTTGTTGGTAATAGTCATTTTAGAAATGTTTTACAAAAATATTTATTAAGTTAATATGGTCAAGATACCATTGTGTAAAACGTCATTTATAAATACTACAATAGAATCAGTGTGACCACTAGCGGACAGCTGACAATTAAAGTTGAACTAAAATTACTGTTTTTCAGCCTGCATAGCCATTTCCCTAAAATAAGTTTGATTAAAAAAAATTTGACACCATTAAAAAACAAATTTGCAGCAAATGTTAACAAACTTGAGTTTAATTCTGTCCATGAAATCGCTTTAATTGCACTGCAGTTTGGGCTCTAAATAACAAGATGCGACAGTATCGGCCCAAACTCGAATCGATAGTTGTTCCCTAGAATACATCTGGCAATCTTCATCTACTCGACTGGTGCAGGTCTATTTGGGTTTAACCGTTCTTGTTTTGTCTACACCGATACATTGTTAGTTCATACATTGTTAATAAGCATTTACTATATCATTATATTACTTTAATAAAAGACAAAAATAGATGTGATCGTGGAAATATTGTTAGTACTCTAATGACTCATCATAATTGATTAGAGTTACAATTACTCCAAGATATATTATACAAATGCAATTATCTAGTATTTGCATTATTTACATGTACATAATATATCGTGACATTTTTTTATCTTAAATATTACTTATAATTCAAAAATTTTAACATCTGCAGATGCAACGAGACTACGACGGAAAGCAGTTTATATGAAGACGCAAATACGCCAATCAATTTAACCAATCTTTATAAAGATGAGATTGATGAGGTAAACCAAGCATTGTATTAAACGGAATCTATTAAAGAAATAACAAAGAGTACTTCAAATCCTTCGCTATCTAAAAGGTGATTGATGAGCGCTGCATTGCAATTTATATGCACCTACGAACAATATCTTCTTCTTATTATCTTTCATATTCTTTTGTTATACAAATAATATTGATTATCGGTTGAAACAAATGAAAATCAATTCCAATGCTTTGTTTGTATTCTGAATTTGAGTCAGTTATTGTCAGAGACCTGCTGCATGACATCTGGCACGGTATTTGGCAAGCTGGCAATGCAACAAGTGCCAGATGTTAGTTGCGGGGTTGGTGCCAGCTGCGGTCTGGCCGGCTCCAACACCTTCATAGACATTTTTATGTCAATTCACTTCTTGTTGCTCATGAATTGTTTGTTCTTGGCTAAGAATACGATGTGAATTTGATAGATGGTTATATATATTTCTTTAAAACTGAGAAAATATGGCAAATTTTATCATTGATATTGAGTATTTACTTTGCAATTTATATCTATTTTCTATGCCTTTTTTGACGTCTTGCAGAATCCATTATTACCGTTTCTTGCGAAGAGGACACTTAGGGAACAAGATAAACATAGCTACGAAAGAAAACCAAAATTGAAACAAGATTTTCGGTGAAATTGCTGCCTAGGTTTACTAAGTTAGAGGCGAGTAAAACCCAAGGGACACTGAGTTACAAAAATGTAACAAGAAAACCTCAAGGAAATAAAAAGATTGAAGAGAGCAAAAGACATTTACAATACACCTACAATGTAAGGCTTTCAGTGAACAGCATAATCCCTGAGGAATTGACAATTGAATGAGAAACTCAAGCAATGGTATTACAAACACAACGGTCAAAGATTGTAACCTATTTCGTTGTTCGGATACCTTTTTTCAATTTTATGATAACCTTAACATAAAGATTATTGTGTATTTTACTTGAATTTTTCCAGTGTCGAAACTGACTAGCCATCATTTACTGTAACCAGAAATCGCGATTTCGATCAAACAAATGTTTGTGTTATCCTCAAATAGATTTTGCGTCTAGTTATTTGTGAGACCGGAAAGCCTCTTGACGTTTCTGTTATCAACGACACTTGTAACTTAGTGTGTGGTATGAATTATGTATGTGACTGTTGGGTGTTTATTAATATTCCATTATGACGCTTAATTTAATGAATATGCTACATTAATATGAAATACTTCAAAATTCTACGAATTTACTAACCCCGTTGACAAGGCTGCCTTCATGCATCTGCGTGGAATTAAACAAATTAATTACACTATCCGAACAACAAAGACACGGCTGCGGATATCCGCATATCGCGTGACGTCTGAAGTCCAGTGTAACCTGAGCCACGGTATAAATCAGCCAATTTTAATTCCGCCCATTAAACAAAGGCAAACCAGCTGTTGATAATTTGACGCTGTCTAGACGTTTCTAAAAAGGGCGAATTGAATAAATTGCCGTTAAAATTCCAGCTTATTTGCAACAGTTGACGAGTTCAAAAGTTTTATTAATCACGTTTGGAATTATATCTTCAGTTAAAATGTAAATAATGTTTTTCTTATTTTCATCAAACAATGTTATAATGCTCAACATGAGAGAATTTTTAGCTGATCGAAATTGTTCTTCTTTCTCTATAAATTACCAAGTACTGATTAGGTACATCACAAAGAATTTTTATTTTTATAATATACGTAACACGTCTTCTTGACCTGACATCGGCTATGTGATAATTTTAATAGAAAATTCATAAAGCATTTCATTATATGCTCATAAATATTCTAAGGGCCATTAATAACATGAGAAAATCATGATGTTCCAATGGCTGCCCCTTTTGCTCATTAAGTACAAAGACAGGATGTTGAACAATAAATTCATAAAGGACGGCATAAATTAATTCTGCCTCTATCATTTCTGACGCAACTAAGCCGTGGAATGAACACTGACCTATTTGGATGGAATTTTAAATTACATAGTCCTATTAATTGGCCCATGTAATTTTTGTATTAGTAGCTGAGTGTCGGTATTCTGGTATAAGGCCGCTTAATGTTACTATAAGCGTTCCTTGATGCTACGATCGTTAATCTTCAGAAATGTTGGGGAAAAATTATTGCCTCATGGTATCGTGGTAAAAGTATATTCACGGGATATTTAGGTCCCGAGTTCGATTCCCAGTTCGGGTAAGGAAATTTTCGCCAGCAGCAAAGAGTCTTTGTGTCCGAAAAACTGCAATAGGCTCTGCCCCCTTTTAGGTAAGACTGATACATATCTAACGAAATGGTGGGGACAGGAAAGCATCTTGGCACCCCTCGCGGAATACAGGCGTGAGTTTATGTACTTGAATAAACTGCTCATGTAATTGTAATGTAAGTTACTACTCCACGCAAATATCGTTGGATTTTCGATCATCTATCATCATAAAAAATGAAGGATGAATTTGACTACTTGGAAATCGAGAGGCCGAAACAGTTTTTTCCACTCAGCTCCCACATAAAAGTATTAAGTGTAATTGTATTCGCGCAAATGTCCCTCCGAAGAGCTTTTTGCGAGAGAAACGAGTAATAACATTCAAAGAGAACCGCTTCGTCAACTTAGAGGGTGGAACAATGGGATACTGAGTAATTAAAATTTCGGGACGCGAACTGCTACGAATTCCACGGGCGTTTGCGATCTGCAACTCCATGACCTCGGGAAAATTCATCAGTTGCCGCTGTTCTGTTTATGTTTCAAACTCCGTTTGCTTCGGACGTTAAAGTCCTTGGGAATTCACTTTCAAGGAGTGTCTTAGATTCTAATAAGGCAATTTAAGAAAAAAAATGATTGAATATCGGGTACATTTGATGTTGCATATTGATGCCAATTGTAATTATTGAAGTATTTTTGGCCTCGATTTATTTATTTTCTTTAAACAATAGACTTAAAACGAGGTTATTATAAAATAATTGCATGATTAAAAAAACTAACAACTGATAAATTTATATGCATTAAACAGTAAGCTCAACCAAATGTAACACAGATAATTATTTTGCCTTTTGTCATACTAAAGCAATTCTAAGATAGACGTTTCGGTCTAAACAACTCTGTCGTACTCAAAAAGGGGGCGTGAAATGCATCATAAAAGCCCTTTTAAGTAAAACCATTATTCTGTTACAAATTTTGTGCCTACTGCCAACAATATGGGCTGATACAGGCACGCACACCTATACATGAATATGCCAAACACAATTCCTGACGCACCAATTAACTATACAAATGCAAATCCATATTAATACACGTACGCGTGACGTAATCAAATGAGGTCCATTGTAACCTCGCCTTTGGAGCCAGATGTAACATGTCACGAGGAAGACACCAGTAAATTATTCAATGTACTGGCCTAATGGAGTTACTATCGTTCTATTACATCGAACTGAACGCGTGGTTTTAATCCTAATGAAAGTAGATTAGTGGAGACTAGTAGGTTGTTGATTAAGGTAATCGAGGTTCTTTACGTAAATCATTTATCAAAATATAGGCCAGGCGAAATCCTTTTGAAAATCTTTCTTCATTAAATTTAAATTTAGGAACTATAAACAACTGCATACATAACAGTTCACTTAAAATTAAAGGCTGTCTAAAATTAAGAACTTCCAAAAAGTTGGCACTGTGATCGGGACAAAAAAATGACGGCTTTTGAACCAACTTAAAAAAAGGGAAAGAAGAAAAGATTGTCTTTCGATGTACATAAAGGCGAAAATATAAGACATAGTTTTAAAGTATATGGATTGCCAAGTTTGTGTTGTAGCATAATTTTAGGTCACGTTTTATATTAAACATTTGTTGAAATAATTCAGTGGAAAGTTTATTGTACCGAAGTTCGAAACGCATATACAACAATAAGAGCAAAACATTAAACACAAAAGTTACTTTCACGCTTGCATTAAAATTTAACACAAACTTTGTCAAAGCCAAGCGTAAATTTTAAATGATATTAGCTTTGCGTCGCACTAAGTGAGGATTTCGCAGATCTTTGGTGTTATTCCTATGTTAAAACTCATTTTGTGATGATTTTGAAAGCAAATAATATAGAAAGTGTATTTCTGTGTCAGCAAACTATCGAAAGTCGACTGACGATCTAACAGAAATCTTGGCCGCTATATGAAGACCGCTTCCGACAGAGCGCTTTGGAAGTCTTTCGGGCAGGCCTATGACCAGCAGTGGACGTCTTATAGTAAAGTGAGAGTATTCTTGTAGTAGAGAGTAAAGTAGACATTTAAAGACGCACATACTCGTATAGATTTATTTGTGGAAATATTAAGTTAGTCCTAAGAAAATCTTTTTCGTATTTTACATTGACAAAATCTGCTTCACTTGCAGACAAGCCCTAAAAAAGTTATTCACTACTATAAATTTAATTTTGACACAATTAAGCATTACGCAATATCACTAAAACCGCTTAATCCGGATAATCCGCGCTCAACCAACTGTTAAATTATTTTTGGTGTTTCGTATAACAGTTGCAAATCAGTTTCAGTAATTATTATGATTGTTTTTAAAGGTTCGGCAATGAGAGTAAATTCAGTTCGGTCTAAATAAAAAAAATACTGGCGAAAAACGATTAAGACTGATTTTCATCAATACACAATATATTCTACCAGTTCAGGCGACATAATAACTCATGACCACTAACTTGGTCCCAAGGACTGAATTGCGTTTCTAAAACTGATATTTAGATTGACCGATGGCACCTTCTATTAAGTTCATCCACTAGGAACTTCTATGCAACAGCGCGGCGCTACATCTGGATATGTGACTGGAGAAAGTCAAAAGGATCGATTCCTTTTATGGAAAAAATATGTATTCATGTGGTAGCGACATATTTATATATGCATTTTTTTTGGGTTGATCTTGACATCCCACTATTGTATCTTCCACATTCATACATCCTCTCATACATTTCGTCGCTTAGTTGTCTTGACATTCCCTTTATTCCTCATACGAAGATCGTTTTGATATGTATGAGTCATAAACACATATACAGGCTGCATTCGCACAATAGTGGCGTTGACATATCGACAACGTGTGAAAACTTCAACTAGAGATATTACTATGGATAGTGAGAGACAGCAAACATCACGTACGTCGTAAATCGCTGTTCGTTTGTATATCTGAGAAGAATATTGGGTATTGACGAGGCACTCATGTTTACATTACTGCGGTAGTAACAGTTTCGTGTTCCTGTATTTGAGGCAAAGATCCTTTGAGGTTTCATATCTTTATGGCTTTCATAGCTAGACATAGGGTTTAAGATATTTTTACCACATTTTATAGGCCTTAATCGTTACAGCGATTCTGTTACTTTGTTGAAATTTATTTAAAAATTATATGTCAAATTTAACATCACATTTTAGCTTACACAAAGCTGTATTTGGGAAAATGGTAGATAATATAAACTTCATATTTGAAGTTGTCAAAAAAATCTTCACAGTATCTTGTAAGAATGAAACGTGGAAAAATATCAACTATTTATCACCATGGTTGTACAAAAAGAACCTTTTTTATGAGAACGTAATATAACACACATACGATTTCGCGAGTTCTTAAAAATAATATATTTCTGTGTTTCGTCATGCTTAAAAACATCTGCTCATTTAACAAGATCAAATTGAGGTAAACCTTATTTGAGTCTTATTCTTAAGTTTGTGCTCCAAATATTTATACTAAAAATATGTAATGTCATTTATGTAAGCAATAAATTTTGAAAATTTTATGTATTCTTGCAGAAATGTTAAGCTGATTATGATCATCTTTATGATTTGAGAAAATATTACTGTAATTTATTGCCAGTAACCTGGCTGGAAATTACGATAACAAAGGTCGCACCATCGTACTCGAATCTGCAACCGAAGTTTTGCCAATGCGATCCCAACAACCTATCGCATATATTGAAATACAATTATTAATTCCTTCTGAAATCACACATTCATTATCGCACTAAATTTTGATTCACTACGCGAACATTGTGGCTATATTTGTGTTTTAATTAAATCCCCACAATCAACGGGAATCCGATGCGAAATTAATTGAATCAAAACTCGTAACTTCTCTAATTGGGAAGCAATCAGGTGGTGGCAACATTGACGGCGGTGGCTTATTGTTCCCGGGCTTCCGAAGCATTCAAACAATTGGACCTTAAAACAACACCATTTGCATTAATAGAATTATGCTATAATATGTGTTTCGTGGTCTGTAATGATTACTGGTAGCGGACCTTCTTCGCCAACATCAAACCAGGTCGTCTACTATATATCAATACGACTTATAATTATTTATTTTTATAAATTTGACAGAAAACTATAAAAACAATATTTTGTGGAAAATTATCTATATGCATTGTTTTTTTTCAACGTTTATATAAACCAGAGGACGTATTCCTCAAAGACCTAGTTAAAGAAGAAGAAACGCTATAACACCCGACTCTGTAGAGATCCCTATCTAACACCAGGCGTAACATGCGTGCCATTAAATACCTTAGGCAGTACCATCTGTTACAACTTGCATGAAATCACGCGTACATCCTTTCATTCCCGCATGTAGGAAAAAAAGGATTCCTCTCAAAAGATGGAAACATGAGGGACAATATTCCAACATTTATCCAAGCATATATCCGTGAGTAACAAAGCGGTGCATTCGTATTGCAAAAATAACAAATTGCCTCAGCCAGACGTCGTTTGCACGACGAATCCGTCTTATCGGTTGCCCGAAGCGCCCCCGTATTTCACACGACGCAACGATACATTACTGCCGACCGGAAAAATAAAGGATTCGACGTCACAGCGCAATTCCATTCTTAAAGTGCATTAAATTGCGAACGGTTATTTTGTTATGTATGTTTTCCTTGTGTGAGATGACTCGTCGAGAAAAGGTGGCTTTAGAAAAATCGACTTTAGTAATATTAGAAGTCACTAGTCTAATAAAGTCTTCTTTACAGGTAATCTTTCAGTTATTTAAAAGAAGATGGATTTTAGTTCGACATGTTGGAATAATCAAAAAAGATAGTAAATATTTTTGGAGTCATTAGTACATTCAAACAAATGATTGTTGAATAGTTTTCGGATTGTTAATGATTTAAAAACTTCTATTTATAGCGTAATGGATCGTAATAACAATTGTTCTAGATCTGTTATCAGCATAAGTGGAAAATCATTAAGTTTAACAAACAAATACATCTGTACAAAAATATGTAAGTTTTGGGATCCTATCAGACAAGGAACCTACATACAATCATCAGCTCATATCCGTCCCACTGCTGGGCATGGGCCTCCTCTACAACTTGAGAAGGTAAAGACTACAGTCCATTAGGCTATCCTATTGCGATTTGGCGGACTACATATAATACATAACACAAACATTTGTTGTTTTTCAGCATCGTGTTGATAACATAAATCATAATAACACTCCTATATGAAGCAATGGAAGTTAACTCAAATGTTCACATCTGGCTACCCTCCAACTCAAGCATTTTAAGTCCGTAGAAGCTTAAATGAAAGAACCCGTCTCAGCGGGTTTTAGTAAATTAAAACGAACCGCATAACTCAATTAGAACTGGAGATACAGAGAAAAGAAGCTATGAGAGCGTAAGTAACTTATAGGAGCAAATGAGTAGCTTGAGAGGGATGAAGTGTTAGTAACATTAAACATAATTCTAATTATTTTTTGATTAGAAAACTATTATTACTTAGAAAAGTAGAAAATGTTATCTCAAAATTTCAATTCTCTCTTTGGATTAATGATTTCACAGAATTAGAGTTATTAACAATTTGATAAACCATCATCAGGCAGATTAAATTGTTTTCGTGATTTACGATATTTTATATCTGGAATCTAATGCGCTTCAGCTTAGTATTATAACCTCATTTAGAGCCACTTATTAACGCCTCTTAAAATTTAGAATGGAGCTAAATATGTCCAAATAATATAATTAAAACTATGTATAATAGTATATAATTAATTATTATACCAGTATTATACATATAAAGGGAAGAATATCCAAAATCAGTAAAAATATGCCAGGTAAAAGTGGTTTACAAAATAAACATTCTGTAAGTACCAGCCAGTTAAAAAGTCATAAATAAAACAATAAAATCGAGTGCTGATTTAAAACATTTATGCAGCGACGGCTATCAATGAAACTTGAATATTATGGCTTCAGTTTTAAAGCGAAAGAATAAATTTAAATTGCGAACTTTCAATTCGAAGCCAAAGTTCGCGTCGAGTTAAATCGTGTATTGAATGTGGAAGTTTTTAAATTCACAATGCTAGACCACGTTAAGAACATTTGAAACAAAAAGAATTATCTAACCATCCATAGTTTTTATCCGTTTAGTGATTTAGGACTCAATTCTTATTTAAAACTTTGTCACTGGAATCAACGGTATTGCAAAACGGACCTTAATCCATTGCGAGTATCGGCACAAAATATTCACACAAAGCAATCTGCGTATTTTTTCTAAATTATTGCAAAAATATTACGATGTTTTTAAAGACACTTATCGCTTCAAAATGATAGATACAAAAAAAAACGAAACGAAATGCCAGTCAGCTCATATTCCACACAGGAATATAAATACTGTATACATCTACTTCATAATGTATTTCATAATTCTGTCGCAGAACCGATAACCGTTGGGGTAAACGTGTTCTGGAGTGGAGACCACGCCTCGGCAAACGTAGTGTAGGACGCCCTCTGGCTAGGTGGGGTGACGATATCCGCAAGGTGGCTGGCAGTGGTTGGATGAGGAGAGCCGAAGATCGAGCCCAGTGGCGTGCCATAAGAGAGGCCTATGTCCAGCAGTGGACGAATAAAGGCTGTTGATGATGATGATGATGATGATACATCTACTTCCATCTAGAGTTCTTTATTAATACCATGAATCATTTTTAAACCAACAGAATCTAGTGATGTCTATGTAGGTTCATAAATGTCACTCCAACTGACATGGACGTCCATCGCTTCACTGTACCAGGCTTTCAAATACTGCCCCAGAAGCCTACGCTTCAAAAAGCGGGACTGTCAAAAAAACAGCAGTTTTAGGGGCTATATTTTCAAAGCATTCATGTGAAGGGTATAAGAAAATGACGTCAAAATTGAAGCAATATCTATACTATGCAAACATCGTGGAGATATTGCCATAACTGGAACTCAGCAAGCAAGTCACGTTTGACACCATTGACAGAAGACGGCCGATGTCACGTGAAGAGCATTAGTTTCATTTAATTAAAACATAGACGCAAAGTCGCCAGCGCCGAGCGCAGTCCTCGAGGAATAGTTAGCAAAATTAATGACAGCTTCAGCGAAACTGACTCGTCTTGTTGAGTTTTATTTTGCGCCAGAGATGATCCTTTGAAGAATTTAATACGTTTAAGCAAACTTGGATTATGAAACTACTTTATTCATGATAGACATGTCTTTTCATAGAGAACATGACAAATTAAGTTTAAACTTAGTGCTAGGCTGACAATCTATTTGACAATCTATTCTATTTTCTATGACTTTTAACAGAATCCTACATTTTTGTAGATTAATCCTTCCAACAATCAATGCTCAGATGAAGCATTTAATTGAAAATAACATGCATAACTCCTAGCTCAGTGGCACAGAATCTCCTACACTCGCGACCTCAATCGCATTTTCCTCAATAGCGCGCTCAACTACACTAGTCGACAAAAAATTCGCATTAAAACGCATTCATCCCGCCCACCAACAGCCGTTTACACTGAAACACTGAGTGCAAAGGCATAAAGAGTAAATTGCACGGATAACAAAGCTGCCACATTGCACCGGTCGACAAAGGTTGCAGTGTTATTGCTCCCCCGCGTGACCTATTGTAGCAGTCCGTGGCTCGTCACAGACATTGAGGCCCGACACGCGGATAAGCGAGCGGATTTTTGTTCTAAATTGGAAAATGTGTCAGCCTTTAAATACCTTTGTCGGCGGATATTTTGTGCGGGCTTTTTTGTTTGAAATTCTCCCCTTTTTCAAACATCGAATTTTGCGTCGTCCGTTTTAATATTTACAACTATTGGAGTGGTGTTCATGTAAAAAAAACTCGAATACAATACGACTCCGTTCTGTATGGTAGTATGGTTTTATAGAAATGTGTAATCAAATCAGGGTTATTGCATGCGCTCATATTTCAAGAAACGAAAACTTACTAAATTATTCTTAAATTCTGACCCGACTAAATAATATCTACGATTCGAAAACAACTAACATCTATACGGAATATAAAGCAATAGTATGCTGATGAATCACGAAAAGTTGTTAGCATTATATCCGGCAGACAGGTTGTGAATATTTTATGCCCTAATGATTACACTTGCTACGGCGTTCATATAAATAGAAAAAACACGTTCATATTTTATTAGGATGTTTACCGAAAGCGCTCTGATCAATAGCTTACTAATGGAAATCTACAAGCATACATTTCGGGGCTTTTGTTTTATTTGACAAATTTCTTTTTATCATGATTCCCTGATTGTAGTAAGTTGCTGGCAAATATCAACATAGATAAAAACATCGATTTAAAATGGAGTAAATCGTCATCTAGATTCAGGAAATGTCGAAGATAGTGGGACTGTGATTGCTTCACTTGGTACCATGATACCTTTAACATTTCAAAGGTGTTAGTAGTTAGTACCAGGCCGTAGTTAGCTTAAACTGCGATACGATTGAGCCAATTTGACAGAAGGCACAACTACGATCTCACCGAAAATTCGATGCAGAGCAATCGTGTTGCATTTCGATCGGTAAGTGGAATGAACAATCACATTCGTTCGGGTATCGATCACACAAAAGCTGTAAAACTCGGCACAGCACTAGAGTTTCTCGTATCGAATTCAATTTGTGTTTATTTGGCTATGGAGAAGATTTAGTAACGATTCAAAAATAGAACGTAAGAATATTGAATTAATACCT
Organism: Cephonodes hylas; assembly: GCA_030295005.1. NCBI lineage: Eukaryota > Metazoa > Arthropoda > Insecta > Lepidoptera > Sphingidae > Cephonodes > Cephonodes hylas. The sequence goes on along the minus strand of AP025377.1, from coordinate 8,260,724 downwards.
TGCTAAATAAAATAAAGTTTTAAGAGTGAAATCTCGGAAATTTACTTCATATTCTAAAGCTAAAATCATCTCTAACAGCTCGCCTTAGTAACTAGTGTGAAGTAGCCGAGAGCAAACAGCTCCCACTGCATCGCATAATGCTAGGAAAATGTGGAACGACGAGAGCTTCTATAGCAAAGGATAGTGTACTTATATGAATAATATTAAGATTGCTTTTCTTTAACAACTGTGAAGTTAAACAAATATATTTTATTTAAAGGCGAAATACGACACAAATGTGTATAACATGATAAACGCTTTAACGATGTACGGAAAATTCATAAAATAATTCTAAATTTAGAACTATTTTAAGTGGTGCATTTAAATATAGAAATTTGGATGAGCAAATTTTAAATTTGTATGGGTATCGATAAGTATTAAACCTCTCCTTTTTTTCAGATAACTAGTATAATAACGTTTCATCCCGGGGAATTTAAAACCGCGACTTTCGATTCAGCGTTTGGCGATACAGAACGATCTTACTACAGTGCAGTTTTATCAAGAAACCTGAACTAGGTTGCGCATATAATGTGAGATGAAACTCATTGGATGTTACGTCTTCTCCGCACCTCTTATGAATACTTCAGGTTTGATCAAGAAATTCATAAATTTTTATATCACTACGCGGTATGTATTCGCATTGCTGGATTAGTTCTCTTTTCCTCTGAAAACTGGACTGAATATCATTTTTATTTAAACTATAAAAACTGCATCGCATTGGTTTCAGAATATTGAAGTGGAGTTTTTGATTGGTCATTTTAATATTGCTAGAATGGTCTAAGATTTCAGGTTTTCGTTTCAAAAGCAGAGAGTTAAAAAAAAATTACCTACTATTCTGCCTTTATTTAATTGAGCTACTGTTGAATAAAATAAGGTTTAAAGCAAGGTTACTTACAAACCGGTTTTTGTAATTTACATTACATTTACTCCTAAACTCGAAAGTTTTCTAATCACTGACTTCCGAGAATAGTCAACCATCGCAATACTTAAGAGTCAGTAAGAACCCCCTTAATACTTGAATGTCAGAAAGTAACCTCGATGGCAAGTGTAGGTGGGCTGCTAATAACAAGGACTATTGCGGTTAATTCTGACGCCTACAATTCCAATTTATCTCTGCAAATGGACACATCAAAGATGGTGACCATGATTCGCAGATTATATTTCATTTATTCTGTCTCAGTGGGAGAAAATGTATTTATTGCGACTCTTACTATTATTTTGAAGCGGTCTGTATTAACGTATAGTGTAGTTATTTAAAATAGAATTCGTTGATAAGTAATGGAAGCTACAAACGATTTAAGTTTTTGAAATCATTGCGATAATGTTTTTAAGAAACCTATTAGAATATTTGAATTAATCTAAGACAACAATTTTCTACCCTTTGAGCTGTTCATAAAAAATACCGGAGACTCAGAATATCTGGCAAAAATCCAATTATAAATTGCCCGACCCGGGAATCGATTCCGGGGTCGCTAGGAACATACTTGCACAAGAAAACCATGAGGTATTTTTTTTTAATACTAACACAATGAATAAATTTGATAGATTTTACTTAAAATACTTAAATTACACTCCTACGTATTGAGACTACAAGACAATCAATATCTTCACGTCATCACATTTAAGATTACGACTTCATATTTACTCGAATAATTTAGAATCTTGTCTAGACGTTGTTTATAAAACCTCATGAATATTGTATCTAATTTTATTGAAAGATGTGTTTTTGTTAAATAGGTTTTATTTAAAGTCCTTTTACTGATGTTTTTAAATACATTCACGTAGAGTAAATTGCAAAACTTGTTTAGATAGCGGTTGTTTGAGCGCAACATATTTTTTTGTGTTATAGTATGTAACATACACAAACGGCTTACAATTAGGCTAGACACAGGCTGGTTAATCCGTCAATATGTATATACTCTGTTGGTATTTACGTTGTATTGCACTAGACAATAAGAAAGAAGAGAGAAAATTAAGTACTTTATAAATTTAGTTAAAACTGAACATCCTTTCTCAATACGACCTTGAACTTAATTCTAGTAAAACATTCCTATGAAAGCTGGAATAAAATATGACTAAATTATACATTTAAAGGAGCAGAGTTCTCATTTTTTTATTTGCCACCACATAAGCACTATATTTGAATCAGATCTCATATCAGCTAACTGGAACAAGACGACGGCACAAATACGTGGAATGGATAAAGCGTGTGTTAAGCAGTCCATTCGTATTCAAAGAGGTTTTATTTGGCATGATTTGAGTCCCACACCGATAATAACTCAGCTAAATTACTCAATATCCTACAGTTGGCTGCCTTGAAAATACATAGGATGCTATCTACTAAAATATTTACATAAAGAACATTATTTAACAACATTATTTTTGCGGGAAACTTGGCTCTACTAAAGTGTCAAAGAAATGTTTCCTTTAAAAATAATCGAAAAAGTTTTGAAAGATAATGAAGCATTCTTTTGAGTCGAATGTAAAAAAGTTGTAACCTATGAATTTGTATTTCCTGGCATGGTAGTGTTTTATTTATTAGTTTTTCGTTGCTTGAGTCCGCTTGTTCGATTCCTACCCCGACACTAATTTCGATATGATTTAGAAATATAGTCTTGTTAGGGTTTAATGAATTCTAACAGCTTTTCAAACATATAGGTATTGTAAATAACATTCTTTTCTAAACTATAATTTCAATACAAAACATTTCTCTTTCTAAAGACTTATATCCACCAATTCTATCTTAATTCGGGAAGAGTATCCTATGTATTATAGATACATTCATTTTGCTATCGACTAGTTGAAGTCAATTTGCATCACTGCACAGAAGCAATAAATAACAAGCAACAAACGGACAATAATACCGTATTCAAAAAATAAAACACGACTACTCCGGTTCGGGAAGTGGGACTTGTACGAATACAAATTGCCTGTCTTCCGGCCGTACTTAGGAGTTCTGAACTAAAATAATGAATACATAACGCTGTGGCAATGGAATTTGTACTAACAGACGTAGAAAAAATGACTGTTGCGTTGTCTTGTAGAACAAGTATGTGTCGTGGGATATAGGGGTCCCATGTTTGATTCCCCGGTAGAGCAATATCAGTGGACTTTATAGGAAATTTTAAACAGCTTTATATTTTGTGTTCAAACTTAAACGCAGAAAATCACTTCTGTCTATTGTCCAGGTTATGCAAGCGTAAATGTTTTTCTATATTACAATAAAAAAATGCAAACGATATTCGAAAATGTCCACGAGTTTCCTTTAATTGTGAACATTTTAATTATGCTTTTAAAAGCAAATTGTTTGCGTGCCCGCTTCCTTTGTGGCGGTTGAAAGAATTAATAATGCATTATTTTTTAATTACATTGCGTCTAGAATTATGTGAGCGTATCTAGAGGGAAACTAGCACACTTTTCTACCCTGATTATCCAATTAAAGGTAAATTAGTGCTAAATTTAAAAAGTGAATTAAGTAAAGTATGAAATCTTAGTATGGGCGTATAGAAAACTAGTCTAAAACAAATAATAAGAAAGAATAACGCTTTCAAACCTTAGCCATTGAAAAGGGCCAGCAGTACAAAATGTAGGGGCAATGATATAGTGAAAATGCAACGACGAACTAAATCAAGAATAAGCAGGGTAATTTTTTTTTTATTCTGTATATTAAAAGAGGGTTTAATCACAAGCAGGGTAATTTGCAACTTAACATTACGATACAATAACAATGAAACTATATTGCGTATACGTGATAAAACAAAAGAATAAAGAAAATATTCAAAAATAGAATGATCTTACAACTGGAGTAACGTAATGTAAACTGAGATTATGTAGTAGCTTTGCTATCCCTATTATTTTGATAAATCAATTTTATTTCAATCATCAAGGTACTTTTTGTATTGATTAATTTATAGACTTACTAGTACTAGCATTCAACGTACTATATCCATCGATGTCTTTCTATATATCAATGAATAGTCTTCAAAATTAAATATTAATATTCTATTTAAATCTTTAAAATAAATTACGGTCTCCGTAATTTAAATGCAAAGGACAAAATAATATAATTCCTACAAAGTTGCGGGGCGTAACACAGGCAACTCGACCTATCTTATCACGCCCATGTCAGGGTTACCGGCTTTATACGTTTCCTGGGAATGATGCTCAACTGCAACACCGATATAGTTACGATTAATTTTCAACGGCTTCGAACAAATTTTGCACAAAATTCACTTCACTCGTACACTTTAAAGCGAAAGTTACTCTACGAGTATTTAGATAACAAAACACTTTTTGGACTACGTAAATAGAGAAATTTTAGTGATTCTATGCACATATAAGTCTAAATATCGAAGGCTTGTAATGCAACACACCCCACAGATAGAATAGTTGACTGGATATAACTCAGTGGGAAATGGGATACTATAAACCACTGATATTGATCTTAGATCTATAATAAAACAGTATTATGCGGTTCGTTCATGGCTCCAAGAATTTATATTTTGTAAATTGTATTCTTGGTACGAAGGAGCTTGGTCAAAAAACTGTTAACCTGTTGTAATTTTGATTTGTATAATATTTTTATGCTATGATATAATCTTAGTCATAACTATCGTATTTAGATGAGTGTTTAGTGTCGAATTCGAATCTAAATCGAAAAAATCAATAGCGTTAAAGTCTTTTTTATTATGTCATTCTTGTCATCAATATGCATTATATGAATGTTGATGTTGTTGTAGCTTTGAAGTAACAGAACATTCGCATATACAGAATTCCCTTTGAGCACTCACAAAGTATAAGAAACCTGAAACATAGCCAGAGCACTGGTCTCTGGGTGATGTAATTATAATCTTAGCTGTAGCGCTCGAGTGTGCAAAAACTCAAGACATTCTGCAGCTCGTATTGTTTTGCAGGTCAAACTTTTTTACAACTCTACCTACTTATATTAACTTTAAGTTAAATAAGGCTAGTTGGAATAGAAAATAATTATGTAGTGTGAAATATATACCTAAGCCTGGTCTGCATTTATTGGTAAGATTTGACTGAGTTTGACTTGACTAAGCGTAACAAATGATATACTTTTATCTTAAAAATCATGACAACTTGTATCTATTACATTGTGTTCAAAAGACTACATTAGCTTAGCTTGCTTATGCCTTTTTCACCTAAAAATGAAGATTTACTGCAATAGCAGCGCATTTACATACGCAACATTGCAATCCTTTATTATTTGGCAATTTATCAATTTCCTATATCTACTAGCATGAACTAAGACAAAATTCGAAATTCCCGACAATCACAAGACGCAAAGCAATTACTAACTCCAACTTAACCTTCATTCCGATTGATTCAAACGTCTTCTTTGTTCGATATTATCATCGGCAAGTTTTGCCTAACGACCCCATTACGTTCAATGTGTGCAGACTAAACCGTCACGTTAACGTCGCCACGCTATATAAACTTTGACACAGTTAGAAGCGTTCCGAGCTGGATAATTAACAAAGTTCATGCAGTTACTTCCAGCTAATACCTTTACATATCGACACTCAACGCTGTCACTGTGTTTTCAAACATGTAGGATTCTACATTTGGGAAGTTTAGGTTTGATTTCATGATTTTATCAATCCCTATACATACGTCCGATTGCTGAGGACGGGTCTTCCCTACATCTGAGAGGGTTGAGGCCTTAGTCCACCACACTAGCCTAATGTAAGAAATTCTAAATTCAATTCTAAATTCTAAACCCTCTCAATGGTAGAGGAGACCCGTGCTCAGCAGTGGGCGTATATGGGTTGATGAAGAAGAAGAAGAAATTCCTAAGATATTTTAGGTTAGGTTTCATTACAATGTTTTCCTTTACCGTTACAGTAATGGATAATTCATTGTAAATACGCATGCCTTTGAAAAGTCAGAGGATTGTGCGTAGGGTCTGAACCAGGGACCGCCGCGATTTTCTACGCCGTGCCTAAACCTTGATGGCAACACTGTTTCATGATTTACTTTGATTGAATTTATTAATCAGTGTTTACCCTCGGAAATCGCACTTAATGGTGTGAACTATCGGGGATTAGTTGAAACCACTAATTTATCGATGCTATAGGTAATGGCATACCATAATAATTCCAGCAAATATGTTAGTATTACCGCTATTATAATTTAATCATACGCAGTGATCCCCACATAATGACTTATGCGAGTAAGTTGAATCAAGGAATCAAAGGGATTAGATAATTATATAATTAATATAATTTGGTATTTGATAACTTGTCAGTTTAATACTGAATGTCATGATATGTAATAAAATTAAATACTTAATGTATCCTGTGATATAATCTACATAAATAGGGACAGACCTTAACCTATCAAGCCAACTCAATGTTGGCAAGAATGGTGAACAATAGAAAACATTTCAAAGCTATCGAAGATAAATTCCCGTAGTGAAATTTACCTTTCAGATGCCTTGGAATGCCCTACACAATAATACAGTTAACACTGAAAGTTTTATATACAAACATGTCAATCTTCATTAAACGGTGTCGAATATTTGACATTTATCTCTAATTTTTATGGATGGTCTAAATTTAGGTTCTGCCTTGATGGACTAAACAGAAATCCTGATCTGATTATAATTCTAAATGATATTAGGAACATCTAGTATCTACTAGCATTTTAAGTCTGTGGTTGGTTCATGTTTACATATATATATTTTATGTATATTTGTCAAATATTGGGGCTACCGTAAAATAGGATTCAAACAACCTATTGTTTTCAATTCCAATTAATAATTGAACAAAAATCTTCCTTGACAACTTAATAAACTACAAAAAAACATCACGAAACACTACAATCGAGAAAGCATCCTCTTATTTCTTTGACCAGATTTTTTCATTCCAACTTGTTTAGCCCAAACGTAATATTCGGTCTACTCAATCAAACATCGGTTTATTAAAGTACTCGTTCGCGTTTTGTGACGTACGTCAGGCATCCTCGCAATCATTTTTAGCTGATCCAATCGTCCGCTCACCACATTTCCCGCGATATCACGAAACTAGATCATGCAAATTTCAAAGCCATTCTGAACGGATAGATGTAGGACAAATCACAACAAGAATATTTTATAACCAATAACTACGGAACGGATTCGAAGGAAACTATCCAGTAAAAGAATAACATGAACTTTATATAGCCTCAAAACGTCAGTACCAGGGACACTCGAGGAGAATGAAAAGAAATCGATTCCTCTAGTGGTGCAATCGGAATTTTATATACCACTGCAGTTATTGGAAACAATAGTCTTCAGAAATGTACAGAACATTTCTAATATTTTATTCGATTAATGTTTGAAAGAAACTGGTGCTAATGACGTGGCTAAACTTATTTAAAATGCGTTGTCCTGTTCTATTCATTGACATGTGACATTTGAGGAATCTAAAAAAAGCTTATTTAACTAATAAGTAGTAAAGTTAACTAACGTTTATAAGTAAGACCAGTGTTTTTAAGAAAAGAACAGAATTAGAAATGATTCGCTTAAGCTAAACAATTGTGTGATTACTTTTAATGAGACTAATAACGATTTATTAATTCCTGACTAAATAGAGGATAGAAGGTAATTCCTCCATAAAACTTTATAATTCCAAGCGCCTAATTAAACGTTAGTAAAATTTTCCGTCATTACCCCTTCTTGCTCAGGTCGTTTAAGCAAACTGTTTCACAATGTTCATACTGAGCAAAGTAAATATTTTCAATGTAGCAAGGAAAGGCAGTCATTGAATTTACATCCTGAAGAATAATATTCGACTATTAGCCACTTTGTATTTGTTTAAGAAACATAACCTTTAAATATTATTATGGTTATTTATGGCTATCAATTTTTATTTTATAGTCAACGTTAACAAAAGTATTAATTGTGTAATCATTAGTCTTTGTGACTTCGTTTATTCGAGTATGTCTTGGGGATGAACGCTAAAGTCTAAAATGATTTACTGTCTCTCCTTCTGCGCATTTGCGAGACTAACTAATCTTTAAGAATGAGTTGTTAAAAAATCATCTACTTTTTATTTTACGTAACAAAACTTCTGAAAGTTACAAACTCCAAACGTAATTGGGGCAGCGTGTGTGAGATAAATACCCAGTCTCCATTTACAAAGAAATTTATTTGAACTTGCAGCAGCGTGTTGTGAGAACATTAGCGTGCTTGCATAAAAACGCATTTTAAATTGTTTATCATTTCTAACAGAAATTGCATTGCGGACGCCACTTGCGGGTAAGTGTTCCTTGGCGATGTATAGCCCGTTACTAAATGCTATTTGCTGTAATACCGATGCAGTGTGTGTTGTTGGAAAACTGAGAGCCAGGTTTTGTTTTATGCAGCGTTTGGCAAAATATTTCAATAATTATTCGGCAGTTATTAAATCTAACGACGGTAAGCTTGTTGCAGATTGCCGGGCACACCTCAAAAATCTCATGCTGCTAATAAAAAACCCAAGAGAAAAACCTGTAGCACTTCCCGTCTTGAAAATCGAATTGAGAACTTTCAATATGCTCCAGACGCCAACGAAGCAATTTGACTCAGATGAATAGATAAAATACTAACAATAGTCTCAAGTGCACCGAGGTATTCAAAGCCACTGAAACCTCCTTCTAAAATGACAATTGTAACATTCGATTCCAAGCAAACTTTGATTCAGGCAAACAGATGTCGGTTATCCAGTTTGGTTGTTTGTGATATTCTGCAGTGTTATTCATGTCATCGAACGATATTGAATCCCATTGGAGCAGTGTGAATGTGACGCATATATTTATAATACCGCAAACGCCTACGTGATCACGTTAGTGATGTATTGGTTTCAACCTATAATCGATTAATCGGATATAGACGGTACGTTGAATAATCGATTGAATTTTAAGCAGATATTATTTGAGAATTTTGTTTGATGATTTTATTTACCACGACAAACTATTATATTGCAAACACGATTGTCCAAACAAGCATCACGTAGAGAGAGAAACGCGTCTTTCGTCACTTTAAACCATTAAGCCCGCCTGCTTTAGTTGTCGAAATTATTGAATGACAGGTTTCTGAAACTTTAATGTACACTTGAATAACGAAATATGTAGTTAAAGCAAATACTTTAAGACCATCTGCAAAGGAGAATAACTATTGATATCTAAAGAAAAAATACGTTTTTGGCACTTTATGATAAGAAAATGTTTCATTAAAAAATATATTATATCGATCATTGACGAATAAATCGATGTTTGTATGATTATTGCCATCGCATTTGTAGTGACGATGATGCGATATTTATCTATTACATCACTAGTATGCATATCAAACATCATTCCCAATGTGGTATCGAACTACCCGTATGTTAAGATAACCAAACATTGTTTTCTCAGTTTGTTTACATTTGTTTCAATACACAAGCAACCGTTGTTAATCAGGAACTGTTATTGAATATATTTCGTATAAGTGCTGTCTAATGGTCTACATGATTGATATTAAGTAAACGGCAATTGATTTTCGTTAAATTAGGGATTTATCGTTATGAAAAATGCAAAGATGTTTAGATTTAACCTTTATGTATTCAACAACCAAATTCAAAAGAATTGCTTAAGATTTTAATACATTATACACACATAATATGTAACTTCACGCCTGTATTCCCTGATGGAGTAGGCAGAGGTGCATTTTTACACACATATTTTGCCGGTTATGTGGCAGTCCCATGATATAGAGGACGAGCCTATTGCCGTTTTTCAGGCACATTTCCAGATCTGCGCTGCTTCTAAGAATTTCTTAATGGAAAACCCAATAACCCTGTGCCGGACTCAGAAACTGAACCTCTAGATCGCACGGCATATACTTGTACCACGAGACATGGATATTTAAGTAATATCCATACTTTCACGAAATTCCTGCAATCGGTAATGTGATAACAGAAGTTGGAAGAGTTATACTGCCCCAACGCTCGTTGATAAACACAGTAAAGCCTCCTTAACTAAATCAAACTATTTGAAACTCCTACAATAGCAGCTAATATTAATGAAATTCAATTCACAGCGAAGCTACTTTACCTAGAAACTTTGTAACTTCACAAATTTATTTTCGTTTAAAATAATAAAATTTAACGGAACTCCGCCTTTGGGAGCACAATATTATTTAATCATTTGCATAGTTTATGGAGTTGTTTAATGTTACGGATATTTACTTTTAATTTTTAAGCACTGCTGACTTTTAATGCATAATTATGAGATCATGCATAAATAAATGTGTGCCGTGTGTATAGACGTACTAATTGGAGTCGTGATTTAAGTACCTATGCGATCTGTATACTTATAGCTCGGCGATCACACACTAAAAAGCAGTCGCACAGGTGTTACATCTCCGCAAGTTTCGAAGTTTTGTGTGTAAATTGGCAGTGTCTGCTTTTAAATGTTAATGTTCAATATACGAAAACAAGACATTATTCATCGTTATCCGCCCATATATACGTCCCCCTGGTTAAGGCCTTAGCCCACCACGCTGGCATATTGCGGTTTGGTTTGTTTTCCTTCACCGTTAATGTATGTGATAATTATCTATTGTCATTACACAAGCCATATCAAAAATATTAATAAATATTATCTACGCTTAAAGTAGAAACAAAGGTGCTTTAAAAACTTTATAAAGACGGTGTGATAATAGCATTAAGAAAATGTGTGAAGCCAATAAATAAATTAAGTGGGACATCTATAATTGCATCAGCAGCTCTGAGTGTAAACTTGGGGAGAATGGACTTTTATTACTATATTGTAGAAGTGGGTCAGGGAAGGAATAAAAGAAGTAATGTCGGCCACCCTTGTACTTTAAATAATTTATATTATGATGCTGTATAATCCATATGTAGTTTTTTGAAATAGATATTAATATAAAATAAATACACCCAACAACATAAATACATACATAGTTGAACCCACACTAGGACATAAGTCCTGTGTCGTGGGTATCTAAAGACTATCTAGTCAACCAAGGGGCTATGAGGTCATCTTCAGTGGATTATTCAGATAAACCTGAGGCGAAAGTTGGACTACAAACAGATATTTTAAAAATCTTTCGTTCATCCAGTAGGGTATAAATAAACCTTGACTCGCCAGTTCGAAATTCAACATTTTCTAAAATAAACTACAGCTCGTAATACCAGCCCGGCTAGTACCCCATTTGTCTAGCTTAAAGAATGATCGGCCGTTTCATAAAATTACGTAAAATCACGATAGTGGAAAATCCATGACCTACCTTTAAATTTTGCGTGGTCGATGCAGAATTCATCGTCTGGGAATTCCTGAAATTTACTACAGCGCTACACTCCGACACTTAGTTAAAATAATTGGCACATGCCTTAACAACTGCATTACTTACAAAGAAACATCGCAATGAGTATTGAAAACTGAATGTTCATAAAGCGAAATAATGATCGTCAATTTGTCGTGGTCTCGCTACACAAGTAGGTACAGTGCGACCTAAAGGTAATAGATTTCATTCCCGGGTGGGCAAAGTTTTATTGTGTTCATTCATTAGATAATTATTGGTGGCAGCACAGAGCTGTAAATATGTGCCCGATAAATGCCAATAAGCATAATGAAGCAGTGATGGCCTCGGGATTTGGGCGCGCGGTCGAGAATCTCGGCGGTCGCGGGTTCGAACCCCAGGCACACACCTCTGACTTTTCGAAGTTATGTGTGTATTCACATTAAATTATCACTAGCTTTAACGGTGAAGGAAAACGTCGTGATGAAACCTGCACACCTAAGAGTTCTTAGGAATTTCTTAGGTGTGTAGTCCGCCAACCCGCACTAGGCCAGCGGGGTGGACTATGGCCTAAACCCTCTCAATGGTAGAGGAGACCCGTGCTCAGCAGTGGGCGTATATGGGTTGATGAAGAAGAAATGCCAATAGGTTCGTTCCCTGTTATATGGGTCGAAGACATATGGAGAAATGCACTTCTGCCTACTCCTTCGAGTAAAACCGATGAGAGGTAATGTATTTTGTTGCCAAGTGCTATCAATGAAAATTGAACCGTAACACTAGGACATAAGATAGCAAAAACATTAAGCTGAGTTTAGGGGAATCGTTTTTTATCAGTTGTAACTGCGAACATAATACAAGTCTACACGTAGAGATAAGAGAGCAATAAATCTAACGGGCAGCTGACTCGAGAAATAGCTTTCATAGCTGCCTCTTACGGCCATGACACGTTATATTGGTGATTAAACTGCTCCACTGTTTTTTTATTATTCTAACACGTCTAAGGATAGTTATAAAAAATGTTATAATGTAACTTTTTATGGTGGAGATCGGAAAATCGGTCCTTAAATGCGCTTTTTTCGTCGCTTTAAGTACATCGAGAACGACAAGACGTCGCTTGATTAATAGTCCGTTGCATTATTGCCTATGTTTGCTACATATTTCTATTCATAGCAATGCATTTGTATTCAAACGTGTCATATATTTTGTGGTCTGTGTGTTTGTGAGAACAAAAATGCCTTAAGTTTCTAATAACTATGTATAACAATCATTTCTTACCGTGTTGTCAGGCTTATGTATACTGTTGAATGTATTTCGATTTGTTAAGCGTTTGCACAATACTTTTGTTTTTACTAAAAGAAAGGCCAACATGCCCAATTTATAAATATTATATTCAAGTCCTTAATACTTATGGAGTCTCTTTATAAAAACAAATAAACATTTTATATAATTTATGATGAAACGAAACATAAAAAAAAACAAAAATTAATTTTGTCAAGGTAAGACGCGTCGATGTTGAAAGTAAGTTTGAAAATCATAAAATGAATTTCAACTGTTCTAGGTTATCCGCTCTCACTTTTTCACAGTGAATGTTAAATTAAAACCAGGACGGGTAGTAGTCTACCCAGTTTTTGTCTTCATAAAACAGTTGCAAAAAGACTTGACCTTTTTTAAACAACAGTCATTTAACTACACTGTCTACTCGGTGCACTATATTTTTCATTTGCAGTAAAATTTATATATTTAAACCACCCATTTATATTATCTTACTTTTCCTTCCTTTCTAGTACAATTCGTTATCCCTTAATTAAAGTTTTTATTTCAGTAGTTGTACGAATTCCAGTTGCAGAGTCATTATTCTCTATACTCGCACTTTGTTTCATCTATACGGCAACAAACTTCTACTATGAATATTTCTCAAAATGAACAACACTTTTAAGGTTTACCAGCGCACATAAATGCTAATTTCAAAGGGAATAAAAAAGCAATTATAAACAGAATTTGCGTAGAAAGACAATTCCCGACCAACACAGACAGTTTTAAATTTGTTAACGCCAATTCACGTGGCGATAATTTAAATGAAAATGTTCCACTTACGAGCACTTAACACGTCCCAGTTTAATTTAAAAGTGAATGGGAACAAACATATTGCAATAACACTGGGGATCGATAGCTGTAGGACTCGCTGCAGCTTCTATTATCAGCGAGGGTGAATGTAAATAGGTTATTTGTCACTTGCAAAGAGGAGTAGCGCCGAGCACGATTAAGTGGTCCCATTAGTGAAACATACTGGCTGGAATAAAGTTTTATCTTACCGGCCAACGAGAATTTCTTTTTTTAAATGCACTGTCGTACGGTCGCGATGGAGATGTAGATTATATTTCTTAATAGACTGGCTCATTAAGTTTTTGAAAAAGGAATAAAGTTTTACTACGTCGATCAGCATTGAGGTTTTATGCGTCGTCACTTTAAGTACTAAATTTAGTACCATTTTTTGTGAGGTTTTTACTCCCAAATTTTATGTATATCTTTGAAGATTTTTATATATTCTTCTACGAGTTCGCGTTAATATTTTGTCACCTTCAGTAATAGTCTATATTCAAAATCATAGTAAATCACACTAAGTACCGGTTGTTATAGAAGGCATAAAAATATATAACTACATTTTACGATTTAACGCATGACTTTTTATCTAGAGATAACACCAGACATAGGACAGATATAGTTTAATTGTGAATGAAAATTAATATTATAATAATATTGGTAATGAATTTCGATATTTTTCATTCATTTCAAATTAATATTTAAAAAAATGTATGCCAAAGTGTAAAAAAGGCTGGAACTCATTTATATTTTTACAAGAGCATAATTCTACTAAGTGATTTCGGAAAGAAATCCTTTTAGAGCTTACAACGCCTTGGTGGAAAAGAGAACATTATTAATAATTAAATAAGATATCTTTTACTTAGATATCATATTTTGCACATCTTACCTCCGGGGAATATTTACCTTTTTAGTTAATTAGCACACTGCGACTTTCAGCGTAATGATACTTTTTTCATCTTAAAATAACCAAAATGCTCATAAATCTGAAATACATTAGAGTTATTAAACAAAAAAATAATAATAATTAATAACGGTCTATGTCGTATTATAAATCCTATAAATAGCATGACTTTAATATTAAAAACAGATTGCCTAATGGAAATCCATATGCTTAATATAATCTCATATACTTAAGAATATCAAAAAAATAGAGTCTCGTGTCACCTAGCATTGGTATTTACAAAAAACAGCAAATTATTCACAGTATCCAATATTATACGTACTTATCTAGAATACCCAGAAAAGCGAACAACTCTATGGATAAAACTATTTTGAGCATGAGCTTTATTCCAGGGAGAATTCGCTTTGCAGACAAGATTTCACTCAAAGGTAAGACGGTCTTACGATTCATGTTTCCTTGCTGCAGGAACACAGAACTTGTAAGAAAATTGTACTTAAAACATTGGCGACGATCACAGTTGAAACGTTATAAAAACTTGAAATTACGATTAATAAGTATAGGTTGAACAATATTTTGCTAGTCAGATACTGTACTGTAAAACGTGTGAAATATTTTTAAAATGTTACATAAAATAATGTTTAATTTAAAAAAAAAAAAAAAAAAAAAACATATTAAAAATCAAATACAAAATCAAATTAAGAATAACTGGGTTTTTTACAGGTCTGTTTGGTGAGGACATTAATAACGTTGAAGGGTTGGGCCTCAGTCACGTTAGAGTATAAAGCATGTACTTTGAAACGACAAAATAAAAAAAAAATACATTCAAAGGTTTCTATATGAATCCGCAATACTCCTGGTATTTTTCTTTACGACTCAATTCCACTTAATACAGTGCTTGATAAAGCAAATGAGTTCCAAGTCACGTAGGCCATGATATATCCCATCCAATTCTTGCCGCAAGAATTGCTAACTATTGCCCGATGGTTATTGCCTTACCGAGCGTTAAGCTTTGAGCTCAAATCCTGCTTGCATGAACTGAAAAATGTTATACATATGTTAATATAACTTAAAAAATCTTTTGACATCTAAGATTTCCCGTACAGGATTGGAAGTGAATTTCATAAAAAATAATGGAAATATGCTTAGGTGAAGGAACAATTACATACTTACCAATAAAATAAAAAAGGAACATAAATATAATGTATGTGTATGTACATACTCGTATGTACATGAGCAAAAATATCTGTTTCCTTTGAAAATGATGATATGCTCTACCAAGTTGTGTTACTGTTGGTAAACGATCAAATAGGCCAATTTTGTTGGTTCGTAGCAATGAGTAAAAAGACTACGCTTGAACAAAATATCATTTAGACTTTCACTTTGTTCCGTTACTAGGCATATGTCTTTTCTACAGTTGCAATGGCTAATTAAAGTAATAGATCGTCTTAATACGATAAAAAAATTTGTCGAGCATTAGTTGTTCAATGTTCCTTTCGAAATGAACCCACAAAACGAACGTACATAGATCCTATTTTTTCTACACAATCATGGTCAAAGGTCCACACTTTGAAACCCACCGGAGCAAGTTAAAAAGTCGTTACGCGATTTCCAGACCGCACTTGTCTTTACAACTTTATCAAGACCCCTTGGGAAGCAATTGTGCGATACGATAATCGATCGCGATAGCCGCCGTCGACCGAGAATATTAGTCAGAGGTCTAAATACATTTGCGTTATTTTATACGATTAATTCCCTGTGTTAAGCATTATGTTACCAACTTTACAATTCATATCTCGGTCGTTTGTTTCTTTGTGATTTATTGGTATTAGAAATCTTATATATAGTTTCAGGGTTTTGTGTATTTTATTTTGATATATTATTGAAAACCTTTATCAAACACTGCGAGTTTGAACCGCCAAATCTAGGGTAGGGTTAAAGAAGGCTGTTCTTATCAGAATAAGACATTAATTATTCAAGTCAAATTCATGTTTTATCTAATCAAACTAAATTGACTATTTAAACATTTACGATGTTTTCCGATTGACCTCACTTAAAATAGGTCATCTCACTAAACCCGACCGTGAGTTAATAGCTCCAACCTTCAAATCCTTTTACACCGACATGTTCGTAAGATTTCCGTCGTCGGATGATGGAATACATTTATTCTAGATAAGTCGTTTAGCAAAATGCGATGTCTCCCAGGCAGATACAACCTACTAACCTAACACGTTTGGTAGCTGGGAAATATAGACTAACTGATAAGTCCCAGTGTGACGAACTGTTGACAAACTAGCTTTTGCTCGCGGGTTATTTAATTTTGATATTATTTTTGACAATCAACACTATGGAATGCCTTACGCATTAAGCCCGCCAATATACATTTTACATTTACTATGTGGGAAATATAATAAATCAATAAATAAAAATAGCTTGTGGCATTTACGACCACTTATCTCTGCACTAGAGCCGCGGGAGATACAAACCATCTAGATAATCTGACGGCATAGCCACAGAGTAGGAAAATTTAGATGCAAATTAAATATAGAAGGGACTTAATATCTTTCCAATATTCGTATCGAACAAAATTTTATTTTTACTTGCGCGCTATGTCAATCATTTCAGAATACCTACATTAATTGAAAGCAGAGAAATCTGAACTTAAAATTTGAAATGAAACAACATCATTGAACCCGAAATTAATTTAGCACTCAAAACTCGATTGCGTGTTCTCTTCGATTTAATTAAACGTTTATTTACTTTTTAATTTAAACTTTGTCTGCCCGCGAATGAGGGTGAGAGCACAATTTAACAATTTTGAATGCTTTTCTTACCAATATTTTAGGACGCATGGAATTACAAGTGATGTGAAACAAAGAGATCTGTAATTCCAGCAATCCGGATACAAAACAAGTTTTCTTTAATAAATTAATTGAAAAATTAATATACTTAACATTCAAACCTGTGAAAGAGTACATTGCCGACACAAACTATGTAAATATATTTTTAAGCTTAACTTTACAGATATTATGTAACTTAGAACTGAAATTTTAAAAAATATACATAGTACTATGTATATATGTAAGGAAATACGACATAGCAAAGATACAGACGTCATAATATAGAATTCTCTTAGCTTTCGTAAAACAGGTGCCTCCTTTATACCCAAGAAGCTGGCTGCATGCCAGGACTGCGTTTGTTTAAGGTGCAATGCTGAGTTGAAGATTAATCTAATGTATAGCAACCTTGTATCTCGGAAGCACTCGAGAGTTTGCGCATTCTAATTTTATATAAATATATACACATTAATAACCGAGAAAATACCTTGAAGAAGGCAGATCTTTCTCAGAATTCTTATGTTTAGCTTGTATCTTAGAATGTACAGAAACATTTATGCATATTTTTGTGAAGTATATTCCATTTTAATCTATGTATCAAAGGAATTGTACTTACTTGTATCTATTAGTATCATGTGTTTGTCAGTAATATTTCATAGGTAGAATAATAGATTAAAAGGTTTTAGTAGTTTGTAAAGCGAGGCTGAATTTTAGTCAATAATATTAATGTGCCGATCAAAAATCTAACGATTGGCGAATTTCTTTTTCAAGTATAGATAACACTTTTGTTTCTTTTGCAGTAATCATTAAAGAATATCAAATAGTTAGATACTTACATATTTAATCTTAAATTCATGTTGAAAAGTTCAAATAAAATTACAAATAAAAATACCAACAGATTGATTTAAAGTTTTCTTAAAGCCGCGTTTACATAAAACATTTTACACAAAAATATTTCAAGTCAGTCAATATTACGCATAATATAAGTGAAAAGGGTCGCGCATTGAAAGTCTAGCACTCAATAAATCTTATTTCTATCAACTGTATAAACGACTTTTCTACATTCACCTTGATATTAGATCGGGACTCTTGAAAAACGACGCATTTATATGCTAACAGATGGGAAAAACCTAAATAACAGTTGATAAATAGTGCGGGAAAACGGTTCAAAAAGTTTTATAGAGACTTGTATTAAACTTGATGTAAAAGAAATAGTAGAAAACATTAAAGAAACTGATAAAACCCCCTTGGTAGTTACCCCAAGAATGAGTGTTATTATATCATGGATTGAGACCTATGTATTTTTTTAAAACAATAATAGTAAACGTAGCCTCATAAATCCATAGACTACGAAGCAAACATGTGAATAATATTTTTATTACATCATTTATTTCGCTAGATTTTTTTCCTCCTTCTATCTTGCAACGCACATCAATTTACAAATTTAACTAAAGCTGATAACTTGATCAATTTCACGTTTCTTAAAAATCTGGCAAATTAAAAAAAAAATAATCTTTTTGCCGACAATTAAATGCTCTTATAGGCAATATTGTTCGTAAATTGGCGACCTTTGCTCGCCCGTTCCGAGTCTAAAGCACATCCAAAACTAATCCTATAATATTTCAACGTGAGTCTGTTTAAAGTGGCTAATTCCAGCCGTAAACCTATAAGCCCTCGTTAAATGCATGATGATCATTACTCCCGCTAATACGGTTAGATAAAGCACCCAGCCGAAGCGAGTTAATGTAAAAATTCTTCATTTTATACCAGGCCGTTTCAGCGCAAGATTTGTGGAGTACGTGTCGGAATTTGCGTTATCTCCACTCCGTACTTATGTAGACTTGATTAGATTTTGTAAGCGAGAGTACTTATTTCTGTAAATTATTAATTTATGCTTTGTATACAGTGACGTTTAAAGGAGGACTTCATGCCAAAGGCTTATTTTAATCGTCAGCCCCTGGTAGATGCAAAGATTAAAAGTAAGTGCATGAACAAAGAAAAGATGAAAACTATATGAACAAAAACATTAATGAATAATACTCAGTTTCAAAATACACATTATAATAATATGTACACAGATAAATAAATATATAGGTATACACACATTAAATTATTTAATGCATAGCATATAAAATATATGCTAATTAGTTTGTCAGAGCTATGTATGTGACTGTTGGGTGTATTTTTTAAAGAAAAAAAAAAACTTTGTGCTTTTTATACCTTAGCAAATATTTTTTGTAATTTTATACCTTGTTTCAGATACCTCACATTAGGTTTTAAGCCCGGACAAAGTAAATACACAGCTTTAAGATCAGTTTGAATCTTTACAGCCTTCGTACCTTAATTCGGTAAATTTCAAAGTATATTACTAAGTGTAGCAAAATAATTTTCCGCTATTCATGATAAAATTCAGCAACCATCGCTCTCGCGAACAATTTAATCAAAACCCGCGCTCACTCCAGCACTTCGCATACCGTAAAACGTAAACAATGACCGAACTATGCAGATGATATAATAGTTCCATAAAGGATCATATCGCCAGTCCACGTTGTTCAAGTCTTCCTAGAACATTTGAAACTCCCTAACTTTCAAACTCAGAGTAAACGTTTGTGTTTCTTAGAATAACTTCTCTCGTCGTGGAATAGACTTTGTTAGATTAAAATTTCACTGTTAAATACTTAGATTTCGTTTATATGTACTGTCATGCTTAGGTTATTGGAAGGATAGGCTAAAACCACATTTTGGATACTACACTAAGTATCACGTTATAACTGGCGAGCCCTTTACTGTTTTCGGATACATATCTAGGCTCTGTACCTACTACTGAAAATTTTCTATTAGAAAGACGCTTTAATTTGTCGTCGCTCAAATATTCCGTAGGTCCAACGAGGCTATTCAAAAATACAGATTCATTTTATTCTGACAGCCGTAAAATACTGTCTGCTATTATCAATAGGCAAAAGCAAAGCAAAACAAGTTGAAAACAACTATAAACAGGCGCTTATAAAGCAGGATTTCCGACAAATATAAAACACTGGGATAAACATCATTTATTGAAAACCAATACGGTCGTTAAAACATTGGATCACTTGATGCGCAATTTACACCTCCATAAGTTTTATTGCGATTTCGATAAAACCGCAAGCGACAAAAATAATCTTTAAATTTTATAAAAATCGCATTCATGCATCCTTGCATCCTAAACGGGGGACAGAGATAAATAAATGCCAAAAGCTACGATCTTCACACCTCTATTGTATCTTTATATTTATCATTCTTAATCTACCCTTGAACGATAGGATCATGTCTCGTCTTTGTATTTTCTCTACAGACGCCCTGTTTCGACCCTTCTATTCACATTTAAATTATTCAATATATCAACTACCAACCGACATGGAAACTATTGAAAATCAAACATGAATGTGGAAAGGTCTCTGTCAAGTCTTTGAGGGTTATGTCCACCAGCACATATCATACAAATACAACCATGACACAAGAATAAAGCTAGTCATTTGATCAATAACTTCACATTCATATGTAAAATACGCGAAAATGAATTTCGTTCAACAAAAGGGATTTAACATATGTATTTCTCTTTAAGTCAAAAAAGTCTTTCATTACACTAAATGTGGTAAAAATCTTGTATGGTATAGTATAAATTGTAGTTTAATGGCTAATGAAAATTAAAATGGAGAATTGCATTTTTAAGTAAACATAAAACCCAACACAATCCTGTGTTCCTTTTAAGTGTACTGCGTCATTCCCCTTTGTGAAATAGTTTACATTTTGCACTTAAGAGCTGCAACTATGTTGAAGCTATAGAATTGTGATAAAAGTGTACTTTTAATACTTATTTTTATGCACCTATTCCGTTAAGATAGCATCTTTTATCAATCACATTGTAAAATGGTAATATCTCAAGTAACTATGTATTCTCACTGTTATTGCGCTCTCAGAAAATAGAGCGATTAAGAATCACTTTAAAAAAGTATCGTTACATTGTTCTCCTAATAATTTAATACATGCCAAAAATATTATATTTTATTGGAACAATAAATAGTCACATACATTATCCAATAAAACCAATAAGAGACTTTTCGGTGTCACAAACACCAAGACATATGACAATTATTGGTGGATCACATAAATATTTGCCTCGGCGCGGATATCAAACCCGCGGCTTCTCGTTTCACACGATGTTGTCTAACCAACTGCGCCAAGGGGCTATTACCAACAAGTATAAATAGATAAATATGTAGCAATTCCATATCTACAATAATAACTTTCTATGGCAAAAATGTATTTCTATGGCACTTTTACGTATGTGGTTAGGTATATGCCGTAATAAATTATTCTCATGAGTGAGCTCGAGATTTATCCCGCTATTAAAATAATTAAAAAGGCACACAAACATTTTAAAGTAAAGTAATATCAGTTTTCTTATAAAATATTAATAGACATTAACAAAGTCAATGCAATAATTAGTGAACATGCTTAAGTCGAGGCGAGGCCTGAATTTAAATTTAGAAACAATATTTGTTCCAAACAGCCGTTGTATTTGCCTACAGATGCCGCATTTCTTATTCTTCGAGCGATTCTTAAACGCTGCTGAGTTGAAAGTTTTAATTGTTTAACGAGAAAGATAAACAGATGTTCGTGATGCGCCCTGTAACTCTATAGTATACATATATAAGTGTTTCATTTTTACTGGTTTTAAAGCATTATTTATGTTTAATACGAACATGTTTGAACTTAGCCGAATCATCATTTATTTATTTATTTAGTTGTCTATTTTATCATGATCTTCATCTTCATCGCCTTAAGGTCGACTGTTAAAAATGCCAAAACCATAAAAAATCCGCCTTCACCCAAACTTCATATAAAGCATATTAAATAAATTGTTCAATTTGTAACACCGATTCTCACAACCTATTAAAATCTAACCCTTTACCAATTTTAGTAAATCCGAGACCTGCAAAACAGTACGCTCCCCTCCCCAGAGGCCCCTTAGAAAATCCTCATATGTATTGAAAGTAACCCTCAAACGCACCGAAGCGTAACACTTTCGTTTCCAATGGACAAGTGTGTCCACGTTTGCAACACCATGTTACGTCTCTCCAAGTGTGGGGACACTAAAAAGGTTCTCTAAAAAGTTCCCCGCTCAGTTTTATACTCGACCTACTTTCTTGTTGGCTAACACTTAACTGAGTAACATTATCTGTGGACGTAATTATTGGCAATCCGAGAGGAGATATAACGTCCGCTGGCCTATATAAAGTGCCGGCTTGTGGCAGATGGCGAGTTGTGAATGGGATCAATGGAAACGTATTGTTTACAAATCAATTGTGCGTTCATTTGTTTTTTTTTCTAATCATATGTATAAAAGTATCAGATAATAAATCTTTTGAATATAAGTAATAGTTATATTAGGAACAATAAGAAGATTCCTGATACTATTTTTATTTAAAAAACTTTATTCTATTCAAAAATAAGAGAATTGTAAAGTGTTTATCAGGGTGTTGATTTATTAAGATTACCGTCATTATCAGGAAGGCGTGCCCAATTGAAATAATACATTTTCAATATAATTAAAAGAACCCAAGACTTCAACATAAAGCTAGACCCAAGGCCTGGAATAAGCGTTTATTTTATCTACTTACTTGTAAACTGAATCAAAATAACTTGTAATTATTACTCGTTATATTCTGCCGTTAATTAAACTTTGGTAAGCATCGAATAATATTATTAAGTCTTCGTTTGCCGTGTAATTATTGGCCATATCATTTTATTTCAAAATAACAGTACATTTAGCTCACAATGTGGTTATTTGTATAAGGTTTATGAAGCTAATTGCGGGAAATTTAATAAATTAACATTACGTATTAATAATCTAACTAGTGGATTCTGTACACATTTTTGTTCATTAGACATCGTGATAATATCGCCTAAACAAACTTTGTTTCGGTCGGTTGAGTTATAAAAATTGAACATTATAAAAAAATTGCCAAGTATTTTTCCTAAGTTACGAATGTCGAAATCGCTTAAGTTAGTAAGTAGTTTATTCGTAACAATTAATGTTTTTTTTCTTTACAACATGTTAATAGCCTTTGTTTGAATTAAATATCCCATCGCTGCATCGAGTGATTGAATTTCAAAGATATACGAAAACTGTAATATCAGACCAGCTGTCCTAATTTCCTCAAGGCACAGTTTTATTAATAAATAGCTTCTTATTTAAATCTCTATCTGTGTTCATAGCAATATTCATAAAAAACGAACAGACTTACTGATTAAAGTATTATTGATAATGTTGCAGAGCCCTCAGCGCTAGAACTGAAGATAACTAAATTTCATCTGCCTGAATAAGTAATATGACGTCTTTATTAATCGAATTCTTTTAGCAGACCAAATATGACGCCATAGAAAATACCTTTTTTGTTGGCTTTTGGAAAATGTAAAGCCATTAGTTAGCTATGATTTAATGCAAACTGTCACTAAAAAGCAGTTGAATGAGACTAGAAAGGTTTTTGTCTAAGGAGCGTGATTAGACTAGAAGAGACGAGAGAAGAACCTAAGATTAAACTATCATATGTTTTACACCACCGTTTTAACAATTCGGATTGCGTGTAGTATGAAAAAAATCATAAATTTCTGACAGCTAACAGCAGCCGTTAATTTTTGTATGATTTTTTTTTCATTGGTCGTATGTAATTGTCGTATATTAGTAGAATGACTAGGTGACAGACGAGCGACGACATTTGCCTCCATACAAAATACTGTCTATTTTTCTTATTTTCTTATTCAACTACAGTTCTGTGGCTTTCACGGTCAGGGTACGTAATTTTTTTACGATGCCGACTTTTTTTTTATTTAAGGGGCTATTGCTTCTTTACATGTAATGAGAACAACACCCTACCTACAATGAATTGGAAATAACAATAGCATTTATTTATTTATTAACATACTGAAGTAACAACATTACTTCCACGAAACCAAAACATTTTAAAAATTGAGGAAAAGAGAACAAAATCACTGCAGTGTTAAATTCGTGCTATGAACAAAATTCTCAAAGCTTCCAATTCAACGGTTCTATTTACTGAATGCAGGGATTGCGTAAGAACCTGCTAGCCTGGATATCTGTTAACAAGACTACTCCATTACTTATTGCGTCCAGATATACGCTTCGAGAGATAAACTAATTGTTCTAGTGCTGAAAGTAGTAAATTGAAGAAAATTACAAAATATTGGAACGTAAGAACGGCTAATGAAGAAACAGCTGCAAGAAATAAGTTTTTGATAGCGTTATTGGGATAATAATTTGAGGATAGACGCAACTATTATACTTTATTTTTTGCATAAGTAATATTTTTTTTACTGAATATATACCTACTGTCATAAAACTTGACTTGAAGTCAAAAAATATGTTTATGAAACGGGCAATATAAACTTAATTCTTACATAAATAAACCCTAGTACTTTATATTCATAAGCTGTTAATATTTTACAGCAAACTAAGAGCAGTAAATATAAAATAAAAGTAGCATATTTTTTTTTATAAATATTTTTTTAAAGACCCGATTACTGTGAACCAGACAAAACCTTATTACTACTGATAATTGCTCGTACATTTTTTTTAATATAGCCTTTCATGAAGTTTGGATTATTAGAGTAACTCATAAATAAGATTTTATTTATTAAGAGTGGATATTTCTAATAAGAATATACTGCACGAGTATATTTTCATCTCAACGCTTCATATTCGTATATATCGCACACCTAGATCTAAACTAAGACAACTCAAAAAACGTCATTTTTCAGGAGACGGAAAAAACGTATAGCCGCATTTTTTGTTAGGGGAGACATACAATTTAACATTATTTTAGGGAGTAATTGGCATGTTATATGATATTGTATAAAAACCGGGATTTAAATTCAATGCCTTTTATCGAAAATTCCAGTTTTTTGAGTTGTTACACTTATGGTTGATTATTATGTATAGAAAATGAAAAATATTTTGAATTGATATAGTTTTCTTTGACCATTTTGAGTTATACCTGTATTTTTTATACAGATATACAAACGACTGTTCAAAGAAAACAATTCTAATTGGGAAGTATAATACTAATTAACCGTTAAATGTTTAAAAAAAAAACAAATTTAAAAGGTATCCATTGATGTACATTTTCTACAAATAAATAATAGGTATCTCCAAAATTAAATCTAAAAAAAATTAAAATTTTAATAAAAAAACTATAATTATAAACAGATAAACAAAAAAAATATTTGCCATCTAATGTGATGCTGATTATAATAATTTAATCATAAAAATTGTCTTAAAATATTCATCTATCATAAATATAGGAACACCTGATAAATTATGAAATGGTAATAACAATTATGTTCTCTTATAAACTTTTTATAATACTGATACGCATACTTTGGCACATACTTTTTTTACTTTTATAAGGCACCTAAGTCATATACAGATGCAATCACACCGTCATTACTGTTCTTGTCTTCTTCTTTGTGTTCCCTTGCTAAATTCTTTTTTTTTTTAATGTTGTTCATAATTCTCCTGTAATTTATTTTTATCTTCTTCATGGGTATTTATAAATCCCTTACAGAGGTTGCAAATATCTTTTTTAGGTATTTAAAAAGCAATATTGAATTCTGTATTGAAAATTTCATTAAAAGTTGATTTCGTGGTGAAAGGTAATTGTTAGAGTTTACGAGCTTCTTTATTATTGCGATATAGGTCGGCAGGAGATTTGTCACTAAAAATTAATTCCCTCGATGTTTGTGTCCTCAAGTAATGAGATTTTATCTTAGGAATGCTGTTAATGAAGCCTACTATATTTTTTTAATTCCCGCATCATTTTTTTACGTAATGCGTAAGACTTGTATTACTTAATTCAAGTGTGGCCTTTAAAAATGCCCTACATACTCTGGTTTTATTGCAAGCTTCTTCAAAATAAAATGCTCTATTAAGATTTCTATAGTTTTGTGTACTTAGGTTTGATTTCTTCTATTCCCTCTGCCTCTAAGGATCTGCTTGGCCCCAATAACAATCGAAGATATTTTGTCTTGTTTCTTTGTCAGTCTTTGAACTTCACCGTTAATAATGTCAATCTTTTCTTTTCTTCCTCATTTGGCCGGCATATTTACTAACTTCAATGACAATAATACGCTTATATTCCTGGATTTAATATCATTAAAGTTTTGGCTTTGGAGCTGTTTAGAAATATCAATAAAAGCCCTGGTTTCAGTTTCGAAATCAGAACTACTGTTAGTAGAACTATCAATAGAGTTTGAAGAGTTTGATGGCGAATCGTCACTTCATCATGATGAAGAAGTAATAAATTTAGGAAGAGCCTTCTTCTTTTGACAGATATAACTTGGATCAGTGTCAGAATCATCTATAAAACTTTCTTCTCTAGATGAAAGAAATAAATTACTTCCAATTTGTCTGCTATGGCCCGGTGTTGTAATCACACGAGTGTTTAATGGGATATTTTCTTTAGTTTTTTGTGCTTCTCTATTTATAGATAGTTAAATATTCCAATTATGAATAGCTGTTAAAGGGGACCCTTTATACCTTTCATTGATAATATTGACGAGAAAGCAACCTCGCTGTATTTTACTCTGAAATAAAAAAGAACTATAATACTATTGTAATTTGTAAGTTATAATTGACCAGCAATAGTAAGTCAACTTAAAAAATCATAAAAATCAAAGCAAAAATTTACTTTAGATTAAAAAATGTTTTCGAAACAGTCAATTTATACAACCGTTAATACTTTTTATGCAACGCATATACATAATTACATTTTATTGTATAGAAAAATCATTGAAATAGTTTGATTCAATAAAAGTAGGATAACTTGAAATTTGCATTTTGATCCAACTAAACAGAGTCAAATCAAAATAGTAACTGAACTTTTACGTACCTTATCAAACAAAACTGGAACAAGTCAAAATGACCAATGAAATATTCCAAAAAATTTCTCCTAAACTGTAACATCTCTGGTTATCTCAAAGTTACGTTTCACCAAAACTGTAACAAGTCGAAATGTCCGTGCTTTCGGTATTGTTAGTACGTGTATTTCTTATGACTAATGAAGTTTAACTGACGATACCCTTGTTTAGGTGGCAAGCGTTGATAAACGTTGGTTCAACAAAACAAAGTTAAAGCCATCTAGCAATTGATTTTACAAGGTATTATTAAACGTGTCATCGTGGGTAGTTGCGTATGTTCATCCAACGTTCGAATATAAGCATAACTCAAATTTGACAATTTTTGAGTTGTCTTAGTTTAGATCTAGGTGTGCGATATATATTTTTTTAGCGCCAGTGACTCCGAGCTTTGATGAAATTAAGTCGCAAAAGGAAACATATTGCAAGAAGCTGAGAAATTCGAATGAATACAATTTGCTTTTATGTAACTTGTGAATGATGTAACTGTATGAATATACAATAATAATATATAGGATGAATATCCCATTGACGTAAATAAATTTTGTTTTATAATCAATTAAATATTTAGGAAATCCCAATTGAAAAAATTGTTTACAGTTTATCCGCGGGGTTATCTTTATATGGATTAAGTGCCTAGATATGGTTTATAGAATTTAGTTACGAAATATAGTTTATCTTTCGAACTATAAAATACTCTAACGAGTAAGCTAGGATGCGAACGTCAGCACGCTTGGACAGCGACGAAGGAAGACGTTTAAAGCAAAAATACCGCATATTTACCTATGTAAATAATCATCGTGAGTTAAGATCTTGGCCAAAAGAGGTTATGCCTAAATCAATCTCGCTATTTAGTATGAAAAAAAAAATTGCGATTTTTACTTAAAATTGCCTTCTAGTTACCGAATAACGTCGTAAGTTACCATATATCTTTGATAGTAAAAAGCGTAATATGTTTTGATAATGGAGTCAAATTACATTTCCACCCCAGCATCGCCCTATTATTAGATACTAGACTCTGCTCCGAACGTCTGGAAATAATGGCTCTAGATAGAGACGACAGTAAATTTATTTTCAGATAGACGTACTATATCATTCTCGTGTGCACACGTTGGAATTTCAAAGTTCATTAAGTTTTTACCTTTAGGTATTATAAAAATTATTCTAGTGGAAAAGATTTTTATAATTTACACAAAAAATTCTTTCAGATTTAAAAAAGAACTTTATCACATTGCTTGTACTCTATGCATTAAGCATTTTAATGTGATGAGTAATATCGAAGATAAGAGAATAATTTTAGTTGCTAATACGATATAATTGTTATGATATTATGGCTAATGAAGATTTTTCCAGATGCCGCCAAATATTTAAGGCAAGAAAATCAACCTTACGAACGAGTAATAAAGGTGATTCAAAAGTAAATTTTTGAGTCCCATTACCGCTGAGTTTTTCAAAATGAACCAAGATATTTAGTGTCACTTCTGCTACGTTCCAGATAACGTGATTTCAGCATTCCTTCAAGCAAAAGTGGTTATTCCGAAGTCATTACATTAAGGTCGAATTTGTCGAGAGATCTTCAGATTTTTGCCACTCATATAATATCAACGAAGTTAGTTACACATGCAAGGGGTGTTATTATTATTGCGTCGACACTGGCTGCTCGCGTGTGCGTCATATTTTTCATCGTAACGTGGGCATATTGCGAGATTGTCCCGTTTTAAGAGCAGGCGTAATGCTCGACATGCTCCCATCCGAAATGAAAATATGTGTGAATACAAAAAGTAAATACTAATAACGAGCGCGTTCGCTGACCATATTTTTTTCTGCGCTTAGATTTTCGCTACGGTACTGCGGGTTACAATAAAAGAAGATTTTATTGCAATAAAATAAAACTATGGGATACACATCAGCAGTTCCTATATAAGTAAATGTCAGTAGTCCAATGCTGCTGTTTGATGCTGACTCTCGAAGTACTGCCTTTACGATGGAATTAGATGTATTTAATGATGATTCGTATGTTGGTATTATAAGAAATAGTTTTAATACTACTGGTTTCGACTCTAAGATAACCCGGGTCCTAAAAGTTTTCACCATGTCAATTTTTTCATAGTTAACCTTCAATGGTGGATGCTATACCCCAAGACATGGCACATTTAATTTATTGGCTACCCAATATTCTTATCCAATGAGTACGATATCACTAATAAGAGTAAAGGATAACGTCATTATCTAAGATTTAAGATGTTAATGTATGATGCTTCAATATTTCTTTCACCACGATCGCAATAACATTATAAGAGTTTTAAATCCTTTTTAAAGAACGTCCAATTAATTTGGTGACATTAGTTTTGCAGTAAAACTTAACTATTTTAATTTATCTGAAGCATTTGTTTTAAATTTCGGTTAGACTAATAAATTTCTTTTTATTCGACTTTTAAAATTCAAAGATGAATAAAATGTATTGATTAATTAATAACAAGCGTATACCAATATTCAAATGGACATGGTAATGAATATTCCAACTAGTTGAAATTTAATTTATTAACTTTTCATTATCCCGCGAGACTGAATGCTATTTCACTTCGAGTAACATTGCCTCGTAATTATGATCGCTTCGGATTAATTACAGTACTTATAAAATGTTCATAAATATTTTGCGAACACTAACAAATTTATATCCATTATTTTTAACCCACATTTCAAAAATTATGCCATAAATAAAATAATCGAAAAAGAACATATAAATACCTATTATATTATACACAAGAAAAATAGAATGAACGTCATCCAACTGTCTATTAATTCACTACATAAACATTTAATGAAATCATATGTAGCGATGATCGTACTTTCAATATTCATTCCGGGAGAGCGATTTTTGTTTAAAGATCCACCTTAAAATAGGATTACACGGCGCGGCTTCCGGCCAGGCTACGGGTGTATATAAATTATTCAAATGCATGGCTTATTCGGGCGCACTAACTTTAAACCGCGATCGATCCACAGCCGTGAATAGACGGCTCAGTCGAAATTTAAGCCTCCTACCCACTACCCAGTCGATCAGTATGGAAAAAATGCTATTGTTATTACGCAGAAAACATCTCATGTTAATACAACTTGATAATGAGAAAGCTGTTTCTTAGAACACGTTATTAGTCTTGTGTTTAGAAACATATTTCTTTACTGAAATATTTTCTGAGAAATTTGAGATTCACGTTATACTTCGAAATTTGCTTACGTAGGTTGATGTTGGAATAAATTAGCGGGCTTGTACTTAAGATGGAGAGAACGTAACATCTAAAAATCTTTCAACACTATACCAATATTAAAAAGACTGCGATTTTTCTGAAAAAATACTTCCCTTGAACTAGGCCCGAACGCTGTCATCTACAAAGTTATTAGGACTTTAGAAAAACAATTGCTAAATTTTAATAAAAACCCTTTTGATTAATAAATACACCCAACAGTCATATACATAGCTCTGACTCCACACTAGGTTACAGGAGGATTGTTAGGAGGTTGTTAATTGATAATTCAAAGCAACTTATAATTTATAGTTAACTTAGTAAGATTAAATAGTGTGGAAAACAAGTCTTTGAAACTCTGCGGTCACCCGACTAAAGAATAATCAACGCGTCGGTTCTGTAACAACTTAATCTTATTTAATTCGCTGGCTTTAAACTGGGCTCTTGAAGTTCGATGTTGTCTAATTCCCAGGAAATTCGATTAAAAGCTGCATCAAGAGCTAAGTTACAGGACGGATAGTTCGACAACTATTAAATGTTACAAATAAGTTAGCGGTTTGTAGGATAAAATTATTGAATATAAGTATCCCCACATTGAATAATATACAATATTCAAAATTGCTGCAAAGATATTATAATTTTTTTCATAATAATGATTCCTAAAACCTTAAAAGGAACCCAAAATCTGCATAGTAACATACATAAATCTACGATCTTGTACGAAAATTTAAAAAATTATGTAGCACAAACTTTTGAGGTAAATTATTATTACCCTATAAAGTATACACGGGATAATTTTTCTTGTTACTATTATACTAGTCCTTCCGACAGTCACGCGGTAAGTGTAACCGGTTTCTACCAATCAGCAAAGCATAAATTTTATAGACCATTTCAATCCCTACATCGGCATACTTCATTGATTTGAAAGTTGTTCCATTTTCGTTATATCAATCAACCTATGTTATACAAAATGTGCTACATAAATAACAAAAATTGTAAACACAACTCTTTTATTTTTGCAAAAGATTTTTTAAAGCAGCGAGTATTATTTCTAAGATTAAGCCATGGCAAAAAGGCTTTTGTTCGCCTTTTCTTTTAACGGGACACAAAGAAGCGTTACATTAACCTCATATTCTTATAAAGTATATCTCAGGCTTTATTCTCCTCATAAAAATGACACTGAGAAATAATAATAATTTGTTTTATAAACATTTAATAAATTATAGTTCACTTCGCGACGACTAATATTTTACATACATAGAAAGAGTATGCAATAAGGTTACTATATTATTTAAAAGTTGCACTGCCTGTGGTCTCGCGGAACAAATGTCTGCCGTAAGATCTAGAAGTCCCGGGTTTGATTCCTGGGCATCATCTAATTAGGTTTAACCATCACAAAAAATTGTGTGCATCTTTCACCTTCTGTTTCTTCTTCTGACGAGAACTGTTCATAGGGCGTCTGATATTTCAAGCGAATCTTACCTACTTTACTACGCCACTGGCGGATTACACAGGTACAAGTTTTAAGTATATTTTTAATATTTAGGGTTCTCCAACACTTTCCATCACATGAACAGCCGATGCTTTGTTATGTTTACAAGACCATTTCCAATAACAGTAAAGAAATCAAGCGAGCTAAAATAAAGCAATTAAAGATATCCTCGACTGTTCTTGGCGGCGACAAGGTTCAGTATATTTCCTGCTGATAAAAAGAAATTATTGTGCCAGGATAAGTTAAAAAAATACCAACATTAATAGCCCAGGAGTGTCGAAAATTGTGTCTCGGAGAGCCACTAATAAGGAAAAAATGCCCGTGAAATTTCACGGTCCGGCTACTTCGGACGTACTTTGAGTTAGCTTGCTCAGATTAAGTGACGACTATTAGCGTTATCATCGCTGATATTGCTGAGGGTCTTAATGACCTCATTAGCAAATTGTTGTGGTCGTAAATGTTACTCTATGAATGGTACAATATTATCAGGAAGATTTATTTTCTAGTTAGTTACCTGACGTTTTTGAATATAAAATAATTATAATTATTTTGTGGTAAAAAGAAGGTCATTAAATAACAGTTTTAAGCCATTTATCATCAGCCCATATACGTCCGTCCCACTAATGGGCACGGGCCCCTTCTACAGCTGAAAGGCTTTAGATATAATCCTTATTAACTATCAGAAGTCTAAATTGCACATATCATTTAATAAGGAACTTCTTTTATTTTTAATTATAAGTCAAAAGAGTAGAAAACAATATAAAATAATTGAAATGGAATAATTGATTCGATATTATATGTGTTAAACAATCTGTTTTCACAATCTCCTGCCAGTCTTTTGTCAAAACTTATTACATCTAGCCACTGATATCATAACCTTTTTTCGCATCATCTAACAACCAAAAGCAACACGTACACACAGCCAGCACAAAACAACCGAAATTTAAAAACAAAAAAGAAACAAAGGAATCAAAAGACGAACACAATGACGCAACTAGGGCAACGTTAATTAAGACTTTTACGTACCAACGTACTTAAACTAACAGGGAAGCTGTGTAGGCACCATCCACACACATTAGCCAACTAATTGATAATAGTAGGCGAACTGAAAAGATATAAAGCGTAGACTGATCCTTAATCAGAGCGCCATTAAGATCCAACCTAGGCGGTAAATGAGACATAAGTACTAAGTAGTTTTCAGAAGAAATATTTCTTTTGTGTTTAAGTAGTGCTAGTTTATATTATTAGTGTTGCAGAACAGATCTAAAACTACCCCAATTAAAGGTAAAATATAATAAAAAAGTATATAACAAATAATGAAAAATATACATCGTTTCAAATAAAAGGCACTAATATGTTATTTCTTATGTAAATCTATAAATTTCAAAAATTAAGTATGCAAATATTGAAATGAGAGGAAAATCAAAATAGGAAAAGACTTGTGACAAGATGATAAAAAAATATATTTTCAAATGGAATGCTAGAAAATCATTAAGTTTGTCTTCGATAGACTTAATTGCGTATTCATAGATAGATTAAAGCTTTACATATAAAATTGAATTTTGACGGGCGACAAATAAGATTTTGTTTCCATTGGCGAGAGTAATTAAAAACGCATCAATACCGCTCTCATGTATAAATCAGTGAGACGTTAATAAATTCGAAGCGAAAAGTGAATACAACGGGAGTGGCTCTGACAGATTTTTTATTGTATTCTGAAAAGTTAATCCGCAGCTGAAAGTTATTATGTTGTGTCATATCCCATAATGACGTGTCGTGGTTGCACTAGTTCATCAAAACTTTATACATATCGCAAAATTTGCGTAGTTGCTGCAGATTTGGGATGCTACTAACTTTTGTATTTGTTACCTAACCTGATAGTTTTTCGTGGGTCTGAGTGTTTTCGTGAAGCCGAAAAAATCTCTCGTGGTGATGGTGATACTCTCCACACAGAAGTCGTAACCTACGAGTAGTGTGGGGTGAGAGCTATATACATGTACTAACTGGTTGTGAAGACTTGTCATAGATTACTTAATCATCAATCATTTGTGTTATTTTATATTCGTAAATTTACTTTCAAATTATATAATGTTATAATTATATTTAATAAAATTTCGTTTCATATATTTACGTCTAGGGTCTACTGTATATGATCACAAAAATCATTTCCTCTTTCAGCTGTTCATTCAATATTCAAAAACTCGATTGAGTCGACGCGAGTCACAATCCTTTAATAAACAATCTTCAAGCAATCACCCAAAATGTGCCCTGCGCTCATTCAATTTCCCTCCTATCAACTGCCATAATCCTTGTCAAATTATAAACGTGTACGCGTCTAAAATCACATGATATAAAAACCGAAAGGCACACATCAGAGGTGGATGGGACGGTTTTGGGGGTTTTGAGGGGGGAAGGGGGCGTGGAGGGGGACGGGATACTATTGATTTTGACCCCCGCGCTTGCTCCTCACGCATCTCACAACTGTTGCTTAACTTTAACCACAGTTTAGAGGAAGTGCTTCAGCGGTTTGAAGAGTTTGTGAGAATAAAATGTATGATCTTTGTTTAGATATTTCAATTGTTATGTAAGATTGATTTGATATAAAATATTATTTTATGAAGAATTTTTCCCTGCCTCATTGTTTTTAGAGTGATCAAAGTAGATTTCGTAGGTACTGTTCGTAAACTATATAGTATTGATGCAACAAATAAAAAATATTAGACCGTTTAGATTTTAGCAGACTAAAGATAATTTTGAAATGTGAGCGTTACGACTGTTCTACTATGAGAAAATATTTCGCCTATTTCAACCCGAAAAGGTAAACGATGTAACAGTAACACAGTTAAACGAGCTGACATCAAAAATATTACGTAACATAACACATCTCGCGAAAAAGGGTCTCAATACTCGCAAATGTAATTTCCGTCAACAAAGCCGTACTGTTTACATATACTCTGTGTTTCTGTGCATACCCCATCGACCTTGGAGTGATCTCGTAGGGCCCTCGAATCTGTCAAAGTCGTATACACGGTATGGATAGTAAACAATGATGACACTACAGATTGGGCGTCCGTAGCCAAAATAATACATACATCTACAAAACTATAGGAAATCTCATTCAGGTTAGAATGGAAGAAGTAATCCTTATTACGTAAGAAATGTTTTAGATCTTATAGGAGAGATAATAATATGAGTTAAATTAGACACAGTTGGAGATGTAATAAATAAAGTGATGTATGCAGTAAGTTTATGTCCAAAACCAGAAGAAAGATAAATTATGTAGACTGAAAACGAAATTTGATAAGATTACAGTAACGACTTCTGAGATCGATGCATAACTTACGTGTCTAGTAATATTGTTTGGCACAAGAAAGTAAAAATCTTCATGTTTACTAAAATCCATACTACTATGATCGAGTAAAAAAACTAAGAAAAATAGTCACCAGGAGAAAACATCCAATTTGTTATAAGGGGAAGAGGGTATTAACTAGTTGTTAGGAACAGGAAAGAAAAGTTAAAGGAGGGAAACTTGATGACTTGTTTATAAAGAGCAATTTTATTCGTCGAATCGAAGACGAGAAATTTAATAATAAAATGCTTGGAAGACATTGCCTTTAGAATCTATGGTTGTATTACTTTATTAATTTTGCTATTATATAAACGCTTCTTTTTTAAATTGATTGTTCAATTAAAAGACTACCTACCATCAAGTTTAGCCGTTATCGGCGAAATGTATTTCTTTTTGTGGTTTAATTAGTAGAATAGACTGATTTGTGGATTTGCAGTAATCAGTTCATAGAACAAAGAATAGAAAAGAGATTTAGCGTTACTTCTGGGAAGATAGATGTTTTTACTTTAATGTACAATACCCTCTTTGTCGTAGAGGAGGGTAGTGCTGTTGGAAGTATAATGGCGGATAACGAAGATAATAATAAAATATTTGTACAAGTACCATGATAACCCCTGAATGCATTAAAGTAAGTAATGGGAATTGTACTCTATTTTAAATAAACGTTTAGATGAGTCCCAATGATCCGATAACTATCCTCAGTTACTTTCGTTCATCGTAAACGATTTCAAATAAATTGTATTTCAAACAAGAATTCCGTTAAAGCTATAAAATCTTTGCAAGAAAATAGAAATAGCTTAGAAATTAAATGTTTCCTAAGAATGTTCTCGAAGAAAGCCACAATTGAAAGGAGCTCGACTAAAATAAAATAAGACTTTCAACACGAAAAGCAAATAAGTTCTAAAGGCTTAACAGTCTAGACATTTAAGTATGTCCTGAGGAGAATGTTTCCGACGAGTTTATTTAAGAGTGTCAATCACCTTTTCACTATTGATAGGGGTTACAATGGCCAATAGATTGTACTGTAAGAAGCGGTTTATTCTGTTTTTATAACTGAAAAGATTTGTAGTCAGTTACGAGCTCCCAGATTCGCCTTTTCTGTTATTATTACGCTTTTTATTGCTCACTTGATATTAAAGTAGTTCGTGTTATGTACGACTTTCGCGATACTGGATTGTATAAAAGCGAGAATTTCAGTATTTTTGTTTGTTAGAGACTAGAAGCTAATAGCTAGTGAAATCTGAAGATAATGTTATTTTTAAATATGTTACGTAAAATTTTAATCCAATGGCCACGTAAAAGCTCAAAATACAGGCATGGTTACAACCAAAGGCCTGCTGTCTTCATAATCACATTCTTCAGTGAGGAGACTATTGACATTATTGTTTTAATAAGAAAAGCATATTTATTACATTCGGAAATAATCAAAAAACACTTCTTGACTCGGTTAGCAAAGCCGAGAAGCATTACTTTTACAGCGAGACCAAATGATAACAAATGTATTTGTTTGTAACAATAACCGGAATTACAGAAGATTACATTATCACCATTATAAGCTCATACCTTTTCCCTTAAAGAGAAGATATGGAGATGATAACTTAGTTTTATGCGGTGACAAATGTCCCCTATCACAATAAAATATATCGCATTTAGGTTGTCGTGTAAAACGAGAAAAGATTGTGGGACAGCTCCATATGCGGTTACTTCAACGCTGTATAGAATGTATTCATATATGAACGTATGGTAAAATCGACTTACATCGCTTTCATATATGCATCTGGAAATGTTGAGATATGTAGTTTTGTTTTTTTTTTTTTTGGTGTCGATTAATTCCAAAGAAGCCCAAAAAAGTTACACTTAAATTGTGTAGTGTCTAGTTTATACTTGTCTACTGTTCTGTCAGTAAATTATCTTTTTAATGTCAAATTTCTTGTGTTAAAAATTGATTAAAGTTTGAAAATTATAGTACCTATATAAAGTTTAGATGGCAGAGTCTTCGCTATCATAAGCCATAAGACTTTTACTGAATATAAAACATTATTAAAGATTGCCTTGCTAACCGGTATACTAAAAAGTCACATATAAAATAACAACCGACATTACTTGCGTGCTTATAAAACAAATTTCATTAGATCGACATCTTACTTCAGACATTGGTGGTATCCTTATTAACTAATATATTACATTCAATAATTATCACCCTCTTGACATTTACAGAGAATTGTTGGCTCATAATAATCAGATGAACGCCCACCCACTTGCTTGGAAGCTCATTCATTCGGCTGTCTCGGCTCATTACATCGCATTACAAATTATCAACAGGAGCTAAGCACGCATGAAAATGTCCTTACTCGTGTGAAATTGTTCTCTTCCTTAATAGTTATTCCCTAAATTTCAAACTTAGTTGAAATATCTAGTTTTTATGGTTATTTGTCAAAGGTCTCTTTAATACCCACCTTATCGAATAATATTAAACTGAATACGCGCAGATGCTTATGAGAAAGACAGTTTCTTTTAAATTGATTGAACTGCTTTGTGTTTCTGGTCATTGTTTAAAACAAACTTTTTTATACAGCTAACATGTCAAATAGATCAAACTTCATACTCAAATCTGACGTTGTGAGTATCAAAAGACGTTGCAGGGTTTTGGAAACAATAATTTTAAGTATTTAACAACCTTAAAGTTTCCTAGACTTGTTAGTACCTAATATATATTGGTCAATCTAGCCTATCATACTAACAGAGACTATTACATTTTTCCAAGCAAATACAGATAATTGACCTCGAATTCTTCGTAACAAAACTCTCGTAAGGGCCAAAGCCGCAATGATCGAAATTATATCCATAATTAAGTCAAACATATTGGGTAATTACTATCAAACGGCCCACACATTGAACAAAGAGATTCATAATTTAGTTAATTTGCAACTCGAGCCCGTTTGTAACAATCCCTTGAAAGCCAATGTAGCAGGTGTTTGCAAATGTAAAATTGTTTTTAAATTATGCACAATACAATTATACAGGGCAATTTCGGAACAAGAATAAAATTTCACTTAATACTGTTGAGTTACGAGTGTTTCACGCCTTACTTGAGATTATTTAATTTCACCATTCGGTTTATTATGACTATTTTTAGAGTAGATATTTGGAATATTTAAAGAAGTCATACATTTAATGAGAGAGAGAGAGGCCATGAGAGAGGCCTATGTCCAACAGTGGACGTGAAAGGCTGTTGATGATGATGATACATTTAATATACACTATGAGTGTGATTTTTTGCTATATTATACTTTTTGTCATTAATACACTAATTACATTTCAAAACACGTAACACAATAAATTTGCGTGTATAAATTCTGAGTATAGTGTTTTTTAATCGACAATAAAAACTAAGTTATATCAAATTAGCATTTAAAATTATCCCCGAGGCATTCATAATAAAAATTCGAAAACAAAGCTCGTAAATTTATTTAAAACAAACGAATATCGCATAGAGTAATAAAATAAGGTATTAATACAGCATTTTATTTATCTCGTTCAAAACTGTGCTCATAGTTAAATTAAAACGCAAAAGGCTTGCTCCACAAAGTTTTCCACTTTAAACTTGAGAATATTCACATTAGTCTCGGTTAAAATTTAAGGACCACAGCCCACGTGTAAGTGTTCTACAAATGTTGTAATTTAAATCAGTTTCAGAAGAGATATATCTCAGTTTTCGACTTTTTAAAATTTTATAGTCACACTTGAATAGAAATTGATTTATGTTTGGAGTTAAACTGTAGAATTGATTACTTTTACTTCCACCTAAAACTATTTCTTTATACTTAACCCTTCTTCGCGACCATCAAAGTTTATAATTTTCATTATCAGCCCATAATCGTCCCACTGTTGGGCACGGGCCTCCTCTACCATTGAGAGGATTTACTCGTAGGCCTTAGTTCACCACGCCGTCCTAGCACGGGTTGGCGGACGGTATATAAAAGTTTATAGGGCTGCACAACAAACCTCACTTATAAACGATTGTCGAGAAAAAAAATGTCTTTTGCATTACAATAGTTGTTCTCATTTTGAATATATTACATAAATGGTGTTCTATTTCACATAATGTCCCAATCTATATTCATCTATGTCATACCAGTTCAACAACAAAGGACATATTGCCTGTTAAAATGCACTCACATTCCGCATTGCGTAGCCTTTTAACTTGTCAGTATCAGGAAAATGAATGCTCGTATGATGCAAATGGAGCATACCCTTAAATCTATCACCGTGACTCTCAAAGCACTAGTATCGACGTTCAACACAGTTTGAATTTAAGGCAACTCTAATTTTTATCGAGGAAAGACTAGATAAAAAAAAACTGTGTCGTGATTCATGAGCACGCCCATTGCACTCAGGCAGCCATAATATTATAAAATACCGCTTTTTAGAAAAATATGGTTTTGGTATTTTTTACTCAAAGTGTATAAAAATATGGTTCTTTACGCTTTTTTCCGCAATTCTTGGCTTCTATAGCCCTGTAAAAAATGGTTATCAATGTTTTGTCACGTTTTAAACAACCAAATATAAAAGAAAATCCCCAGGACAACAAGTCATTATGTTTCCAATTAAAGAAAAAATAAATTAAATATTGACAAGTCAATTTAGATCTACGCATAAAATCTATAGATATATAACAGAAAATACTTGATAATTTGTAAAATTATTTGCAACGGATAAACTCAAAAACTATTTCTATGGTTTAAGCGTACATGTATCTGCACTGCAGTATTGTAAGGATATGTGTACTATCTTCAATACAACGAGAAACATCTGCATATATAAATCACAAACGGTCATTAGAAGCTCCGCACCGATCTCGACAGATCTAATACGACCCGACGAGCAATACAGTAGTCATAAATACGAACCCAATTGCTATTCCGTGTTATCTCATCGAATGTGCTTTCAATATCGCGAGATTGGATATCGTGACGTTCATAATAGCCTTCGATACATTACTAATTGGCGTCACTTTGAAATCTTACATCATAACTCAAATACATCCTGCTGGGAACTTCCTCTACAACTAAGAAGGGTTGCGTAGTCCACCACGTTAACCTTGAGCGGATTGAACAACACTTTTTTTTTAAAAGAGGAAAGCGCCATTTGCTACCTTACGGGGGGCCGAAAGGGGTATATTAGTGTGGCCTAGGCAGCATACCGACTAAAAGTTCTCGGTAGCCGTCATGCGCATTTAAGGCAAGACTATGGCATCTCAGGGAAAGAAGTGCCCTGAATTTTTAACCTAATGATGTTTATCATGACCGTTAAATAAAGTGACATTTCACTGTCATTACACATCGCTTCAGAAAATCAGAGGTTTTGTCTCGACTTCACTCCTAAACCTCGTCACAACTTTGGCTTGAAATCTTTACACTGTAGTATTCAAGAGAGTGGCTCGAATGAAGCATTACGACTCGGACGTAAAACTGCGGTTGAAAATGTTCTCACGCTGGCTTTTTACGTTCCATAGAAAAATTCTCTTTAACGAGAAAATGTTCCACACTTAGTATAAGAGTACATAAAATTAAAGTTGTTATAGTAATTGACCTAGTAAAGTTTCCGGGATGTTTTTAGAGAAAATTTTGTGACCGAATTGATGCAAGTTTTATCATGCAGTTGCTCTGAAAACTTATGTAGAGGTCGTTTTACTCTATTGCGTCATCATTTCAAACCAATGAGTCTCTTAAGACACTAATTTTTATTCAATATAAAGGTATCTACACATCTCTTATTACTTTTAATTATTATACCTACTTAACGAATTTTGTTACGTTTTTCAGTTACTTTAAGTTTTTTTTTTATTGTTTGTGTGATCCTTCCATTACAAATAATTTATTTCATTTATTACTTCATAGCTACAACAGTAAAAAGTAATCTATATGTCGGAGGGTAGAGGAAAAACAAATTGACAACACTGCTCTTCCCCCACCTGTTGAAGTTATTATAAGAAGGCGTGCGCTACCATAGCTCGAGGAGTCGTGGGCGGTCAGTCACAGAGCGAAGTCTTGCGTCTACGCTCGGACAGTAAACATCTAATTTATTGGGAAATAACAAGGAGTTATGATTGAAGCTGACTCTTCTCATAACGTCCTCCCATAATAATGATGTCACTGCTGCTCTTAGCAAATCAGGACTGTCTCAATAAGTCTAATTGTAATATCGTCTTTGTATTGTTTCTGTTTTATTGTAAAGAAATAATGATTATGTGAAGCTATTTTAATAAAGTGCAACTAGTAAAGTATTGTGTCACGCTGAGGGAGTTTCTTGCCGCTTCTTCTTCACAGCAAAGACACATTGCGAAGCGGCACTAGATTAATTTTGATAATAAATAGAGTTGCACATTTAAAGCTTGTGTTATTTCCTGTAATGGCATACGTTCTTCTTGTTTTGTTCGTTATAATTTAAATTGGTCAAACCGGCCCTTCCTCCTATTTTCCGACATCAGAAGTGGGATCGCTTGCCACTCCCGCTCAGCAACATGACAATAGTGTGAT
Source organism: Cephonodes hylas (assembly GCA_030295005.1). Classification (NCBI taxonomy): domain Eukaryota; kingdom Metazoa; phylum Arthropoda; class Insecta; order Lepidoptera; family Sphingidae; genus Cephonodes; species Cephonodes hylas. The sequence goes on along the minus strand of AP025377.1, from coordinate 8,218,963 downwards.
CACCTGCCACTTCTGCTCAGCAACCTGACAATAGTGGGATTACCTGCCACTTTTAATAACGGAATTGCAACCTGGGTACACATAAGCAAAGGTAAGGGCGAGAGAAAACTATACCGCAGTGCCGACACTGGAATAGCTAGTGGCTAGTGGAATCAACGCCTTAAAACTCAAGGTATGTTTTTAATGTTTTTACTCTACCAGTGCAGCCTGCAAGGCCGAGTACCACAATATGCGATAAACTCGCATCTTACTGCAGTATAGACCGCCACTATATTTTAACCACCTCTTCCGACATCGGAAGTGGGAGAAGTAGAGCAATGCCTATTATCTAATACAGTTTTCTGTTAAAGGTTATTTCGTCGACCCTACTTGAGGATCAAGTAAAAAGCTAACTGTGATGAGGTTTCAGAAACATCGAATAACTTGGAGGTACGGTAAGGTTCAGCGTGTTGCTTCCGCAGGTATGACTTTTTGGTTCTTTTCCTAAGAGTTGTTTACTAGCCAGATGAAATTGCATTTTGTCAATTTTTGATTAAAGATAAATGCCCAAGTGACTTGGTATCGCTATTTAACGCTTAATCAACATTATTATTCCATATTCCTCTAAGAATATTAAAGTACCGTTGGTGCAGTAATGTTATACCTTCGCCAGTTTAAATATTTAGTAACAGTCATTATGTGGGCACAACACCCGCTATGGGTTTGCACATTAAGCAACAACAATAGTACCTATATGGATTCTCTTTAAACTTTTACCTTTTTTGATTGATGTCATTGTTGCATAAAAAGCACGGTGGTGAAACACCATGTGCGCAATGGCGAAAAATCTGTGAAGTGCCTCTTCCAAAAAAATGTTTGGGGTTGATAGTAAAACAAAATGCTATAGTACATTCCTTGCAAAGTAATAAGATACTTTTATTTAAAAGAAGTCTTTTGATAACGCGTGTACTGTGTTCCCTCGTTATGTCAACATTAAAAGAAAGTTGCTTATTATCTTATTTCCTTTTATCCGGCAAATGTAAGATCAAGTAATATGAGATACGACCTTTATAATTAAAAGTAAGAATTGTTGAATGTCAATGGTAGAGGAGACCCGTGCTCAGCAGTGGGCGTATATGGGTTGATGAAGAAGAAGATAGATTGTTGATATTACTAGCTTGTGGAACAACTTGAAATAAATAAAGGGACATCGCACACTTTTGGGCTTTCCCCTTTATTGACCTTCCACGATCACGGTAGAAATATACCAGAACTAGAATTTGAAAATCCAGATATTAATTGAATGGGAAGCTTAAGCCCTAAACTAGAACATGGTGGACCATGATAATCCAAGTTGATAAAATGTAGATTCTAGGGAATAAAAAATGGATAAGTTTCTTGGAATAACAGAACCGCAATTTTCAGACGCTGATTCAAGCCATGAGAACACCTACTACGTGCTTGGGTGACATCTCCAGAGATGTGCCTGACCGACCAAGGACACTGCTTTCTTAGCAAGATCTTCAGGGAGTATATTGCCTCGGTTAATTTCAACCGGAACTCGATCGTTACAGGTGGTTCTCGTGACAACGGTCGGTTTGAGCGAGCAACGAGCACGCTCAAAAGTATGCTCACCGCTGTGCAGAAAAGTGATGGTTCGTAGCAGGATTGCTCTCCACTGCACTCACATGAGGGAGAACCTTATGTGGACATCGATGAGGTGAGAAAGACGGCTGTAGAAAACTTGGAGAAAGCTTCTGTCTATGACAAGAAACGTTTTTGACTGTACAAAGGTTAAAGTACAGGTAATTTGACCTTGTTTTGATTCAAATCGAGGAGCGTAATAAGACGAATTTGGACCCAAAGTGTAAAGAGCGCTTTAACTGAGATTTAAGATTTTTGCTATACTGTTAAAGCCTTGAAGTCTAAGTAAACTTGTAATAACGTTCATGATAGCCTTGAAAGAAAACCCAGAGGATCAAAGCATAACTGATGAATTTAAGGAGGAAATAAGTGATAGCTGTCATAAGTGATGACAGTGTGGATAATGTTCAAGTGTATACTCGGTGATTGGACAATTAACAGTTGTTGACTGTAGCCGTAGCTCAGTAGAAATCGGCATCTACTATAAAAGTAGTCCGTGAGTACGCGGTATTGCAGTCAGCTCTGTTGGATAATTGTCGGGGTTCTGTATGAACTGGTTGCGATCCGGAAGGGATGCGCATAGAAATGGCTAGGTAACGGGTGTTGCTGGAAGGCCATGAATCACGTGTATAACTTGGTTGTTTGATTTAATGTGATAAATGACTGGAGATCATGAATCGAGTAATCAGTAATGCTTTGAAACTATCGTTGATCTGTGATAAGAATTGTTGAAAATTCTACTGTCAAGTGATGATTATGAAAAGTCAGAATCTGAGTTTTTGTTTCTGACCTTTACTTGGTTTGAGTCAGGACTAGCCGAGCTGTATGATACTTTGTGTTTAAATTTTGTCCACAGATTAACACACAGAGACGTGTGTCTTGTAGGATGGCCGTGTCGGAGGGTAGAGGAAAAACAAATTGACAACACTGCTCTTCCCCCACCTGTTGAAGTTATTATAAGAAGGCGTGCGCTACCATAGCTCGAGGAGTCGTGGGCGGTCAGTCACAGAGCGAAGTCTTGCGTCTACGCTCGGACAGTAAACATCTAATTTATTGGGAAATAACAAGGAGTTATGATTGAAGCTGACTCTTCTCATAACGTCCTCCCATAATAATGATGTCACTGCTGCTCTTAGCAAATCAGGACTGTCTCAATAAGTCTAATTGTAATATCGTCTTTGTATTGTTTCTGTTTTATTGTAAAGAAATAATGATTATGTGAAGCTATTTTAATAAAGTGCAACTAGTAAAGTATTGTGTCACGCTGAGGGAGTTTCTTGCCGCTTCTTCTTCACAGCAAAGACACATTGCGAAGCGGCACTAGATTAATTTTGATAATAAATAGAGTTGCACATTTAAAGCTTGTGTTATTTCCTGTAATGGCATACGTTCTTCTTGTTTTGTTCGTTATAATTTAAATTGGTCAAACCGGCCCTTCCTCCTATTTTCCGACATATATAATACATTTTTGTGGCCCTATCCTACCACACACCCGCCACTGCAACTCCTGTATTCCAGGATCAACAGCGGCACGCACAGTATTGGCGCCGAGCAATGAAGCTCAGCGAATCTAAGGGGACCTAAATTGTCATAATCCCGCAACGAAGTTAATCAGAAAAGCAATGTAAAGGAGGAGTTGGAAAAACAAAGAGTTGTCCACTTCCCTCCACAGCAAAGCGGGTGACAAAACATTGAGCTATGAGGTTTAACCTCACATAAAGAAAGACAATTACAATTACCAAAAAATTTGACGCAAGTAACGCACCACGGATAGTTAACTATTGCTTAAATTGGACCTAACGTGCGAACTGTTATACAGACTTCCAATAATAGGCATGGCAAAATCGCTGAAAGGCACGGAAATTCCTCCTAGATTCAACGAGGTCTGTATAATAAACAACACCAGACGTTACGTGCATACTATTGAGCATACTGTTACGCTCATCCGACCAAAGATTACACTCCCAAAGGATATGATGTGCGGACTGTTCATATTCGCAATCACGCGTTGAGCATTGGCACATAGGAGAATCAACCAACCTAAATGAGAATAATTTACTACGAAAATTGCCGTGACCCGTTAGAAATTGCGACACGTAATGATCAATCTCAAGCCAAGTTTTTGCCAAGCGATCGCTAACTGAAGGAAAATATTGATAAAGATGACGGCCCTTTACAGACAGCTTCCATCGGTTTTGCCATTCTTCTATTAATTCCGACTAAGTCTCGGCGTATGGTTTAAATAATCGAGTTATTTTTGAAAAGTCGCGCGATGGAAGGAAATCTCTATCAATACCTTGCCTGTCAGCAAAATATAACGCGGCGCGACGCTGTACTTCCAGGTCGACTGGAAGCACACCCGCAAGAACAGGTAAAGCCTCAGTACTAACGGTTCTGTACGCCTTACACAAAAATATCAACGCCAAACGCTGATTCTGGAGCAACTTCCTTCTGACTGCGCCGACAGTTGCCCTATCGGCCCACACAGGGGAAGCGTAACAAATACAACCCAAATATGTAGCTCCATAAATTACTTTTAAGGTATTAAACGATAGACCCCAGGTTGACTTTGATATCCTTGTCAAGGCATAAAAGTTGTTTTTAGATTTTTCACCGACGCTTTTTATATGTTCAATAAAAGAGAAATTTCGTTCTAGAACAAGCCCTAGGTAACAAACCGATTGTTTACTTTTGATAAGGACGTTATTAAATTTTATACGCGGCGGGGTTTTCAAGTTGCCTTTCAGCAGCAAGTGAAATGATTTTTGGGGAGCGAACGAGAGACGGTTTCTTTCACCCCAGTGAGTAATTAAACGTAGACACGTGTCTGCTAACTTTTCTAGACCGGACATATAATACATATGTATATTTAAGAAACATACCACAAGAAACAAATATGTCATTTAATCCGTTTGTTTTAAAGAAATTGTTAACAATGCGGTGACGTCCGTAAAGAGCAATTAACATACGTAATTTAAAACATCTCATAGAGGGCACGAATATTAATTGAAGTACCTATTCACATTAATATCATTTCAAACTACACCTGCAGCTCCTTCACCTCACTCTTTCAGACAAAAAGTTAAGGATTTTTATTGGTCTACTGTTAGTATATAATTACTTTATTAAGTATAACATGTGTGTGTGTGTTTGTGTGTGTGGCTGTGTGTCTATGTGTGCGTGTATGTGCATGTGTATGTATGCTTATAAAAATATATATTATTTTCTTTTGTATTCTTATGTTTACCCCTATGTTCTTACTTCGTTCCGTTTACTCCATCCAAGGTTGCCTGGTAAAAATCGCTTTCAGCGATAAAGCCGCCTTTTGCTCCACTCTGTCTTTAATTCTACGTCTTTTATTGTGACTTAATTTTTAAGTGGGTATCAATAAAGCGTTATCTATCTATCTATCTGCAGACACCCTAGTTATAACGCTTAGCAAAAGTTATAACATTAGATGATGAAATAACAGTTATGATCGTGTTGGGAACTCCAGAAGCAATTAAAGATGCGAAGACTCAAAACCTCGCAAGTAGCAATTACTTGAACTGCCCTCGGTACACGTTATTGTGTAAAATAGCACAACATTAAATCAACACGCGAACACAATATATGTTGGGATTTACCTAGAAAAACCAAGTGCTAACGTGCTATAAACTACCATGAATAAATTTGCAATTAATTTTTCACAGTACATACGTGCAGGTGCAATTTAACGCTTCTCAATCGTTTTATATTTTTAGACAAACTCTTTTGGATTTATTATAAGACTTATCCCTCATTAGGAAATAATAAAACCAAAATTGTACTACTATACTACATAAGATACATATGTTTGTTAAATAATTCTGACATAGTCATAAAATTATTGTACTGTAAAAGATAACGTGCACTTGCAAGAAATATATCGAAGTATGCGTTAAAAGAATATATTAACATCGCTTTTTATACAGGAGTACGTAATCAAATAGCCTAATAGAAATACACTATATCACTGTTTAAACCAAACATCAAACACTGGGGCTCCACAATTTTGCCCCACACTTTTGCCCATAACGAAAGAGGTAATCAAAGAGCCACTAGTTGAATAAGTAGTAAACCCGAGGCACTAAGCAACAATATCGGTTTAATATCGATGGTGGATCCATGTTAAAGTGGCTCTGATCCTCTTTATTCCATTTAGCATCGGGTGGCGTCTGACGGGCCCCGACCGCTCAGTTTGGATAGGGAAATGTGTCAATTTACATGCCTCTTGCCGTTTATTCATGTGCGAGTTTATGAGAAAACATTTTACATAGCAAAATCTGATGCTCCAAATATTGAGGATGCCGGTTTTCTAGGAAATAGGGTTAGACTGATGATACAGCCTGGTGTAGATAAGAATGATAATCCCATATGTCTGTAACAGGGGACAAAAACAGGATAGTCCAATTACAATATATAATAATATAATGTAATAATAATGAGGATAGTCCAAAACCTAAAAAAACTGACTAGGACTAGAGGATGATGATAAAAGTACACAAGAATCTTTATTCTTCTTAATATACAAATTGTGCAAGCATATAGCAAGAAGTTCTAACCAAACAATATAAAGCGTTCATTTTCAGTACGTTTATCCCGGGGACGACCTTTAAAGGGTTTTTTTTCTATTAATTTGCATTTTAATATCCGCTAAAAGCTTTATCCAACACGTAATGTAATTAAATTTCACTACGAACCGAAACGTTGGCTCTGTGCAATCTGACAAAATCGAGGGCAGACAATAAGGCTAACGGTCGATTGAAACCGCACGTGTGAAATGTTGTGTAAGCCAACTCGAGCCTTTGATTGTGGTATTATTAGTTATTATACGCTGGTATTATGAATAGTGGAATTTGAATTGTGTAAATGTACGTAGCAAGAATATTTTTGCGGCACAATTTAAATTTTACAGTGACTACATAGTGATGTAAAGTATGTCGTAATGATAATGATTTTTCGGTTAAATTTAATGAAGTAAATCTGTATTTATCTATCTGTTAAACAATGAATAAATAATCATGAGAATGGGCTCAAATATAAGAGCAGGTTGTTGGGCACAGATGCTGTCAGTTGTAGAGAAAGCACATTTCCAGCAGCAGGACGCATATGGTTTGATACGATCAGTCAGATGCATTATAAACACCCTTATATAGATGCCCGTATTCACCAATGGAGCTTAATACATTGTTAAAGTGGACAAATTTATTGACTATAATATTAAGCCTATCGTTGAAAATTTGGAGAACACAAAAGACTTCTGAAGTGATTTATTACACGCGTCATAGTAACAACAAAGAAGATTTAGAACTTAACCTCAATCTCACAAAATAATGCACGTTATAAATTACGCAAATAATAATAATTGTTCATTCCCCTCCACCACACATCTTCATCTTCAGAAAATGAATTCAGTAACCTTCGTCTGAGAGGGAATTACGGGAGGATAGCATCGTCTACACGAGCTCTTCATCTTGAATATAGCAATTATATTAATATTCTGAAAGGAAACTGCCTTGTTCAGAATAATGGGGGAACATTCATTATATGAAGCCGACGTTAAATGATAAATAAACACGCACATTACGAGCAGGCCGTAACAAAACGTGGTTAACAAACTAAATGGCCCATTTACACACTGCTGTGATGAAGAAACAGCTGATGGAATAAATAGTAACTGGAGAATTTAAAGTGAATTTCTTTCAAAAGACGTTTTATTTTAACCGCCAAACGAAACACGGGGAATTTATCTTCATTCAATCGATACTAAATTTTCTATTTTCCTGATGGCAGAAATTTGCGAGAACCTGACTACTCAACATAAAAACGGTAAACAAATGGCAAATGATCTTGTCACCTACATTGACCCTAAAGTGATATTTTTAAATTTGGTACAAATCATATCATTGTGGAAACAAATAAACGTTAGTATTATGTAGACTATTATATAGACTTTTAGTATAGTATATGTATTTTGTACACACGCGCTTCCAATGTAGCCGTTAATGCCTTTAATCGAAACAGCGAATTATGTTGGGGATAACTTAAAAGCTTTTAATTAACATTGCACTTCCATAAGCAACTCCATTAGCAATAAAGGCGAAAATCAATAGCTTTTACAGCGGCACGTGGAAGCTTATTTCAATGACGAATAGATAGTTTACCATGATCAGTCTAAGTACGATTCATTGCTGGGCATGGGCATTGGGCATTCTCTACAGCTGAGAGGGTTCATGCTTTAACCTACTACGCTGGCCTAGTGCAGATACGCGGACTACACACCTAAGAAATTCCAAAAAACTTATAGGTGTGTCGGTTTCCTCAAGCAGATTTTCTGCACTGTTAAAGTACGTGATTATCCTTATATTACACAGTACTAGACATGCGCCTCCTATAAAATTGTGAGGGGATTTGGTTAAAGCGTATAAGCAGAGTACACACTTAAGAAATTTATTGAAAAAAAATACGTGTAATATTTGGTTATAATGGGCGTGTTAATTCATTCCCAAGAAACATTTTACTTGAAAAACATAGAGGTTTGTGGGATTTGTACCGTACGTCTAGTCTACACCATCATGAGTCTTAAAAAAAGTTCACAGTATTACCGTTTAATACTTTAGAACTGTAATAAAAGGCATAAAACAAGTTACAAGGCGAACACAAATTTTTGCATCACCAGCATCACCTTAAGACTTATATAATTTTTTACAGGCATACATACTAATACAATACTCTTATACATCTACTATACTTACATAGAGTTGTCTGTTTTAACAATTGCGTATAACAACGAGTTTGTGTTGGCAAGTTTGAATGCATGCTAAAATATGAAAATTGCTGTAATTCCGTGCCACGAGCTACAAACTTAATATGCTGAGGTGACCTATTACTACGATCGTCCCTAAGACATCTTCGGAATTAAATGGCGATTTAGAATAAAGAAGAAAAAGATATGAGAATGCAATTACTAGAAACGCGTATATCAAAATAGTTCTTAACGTAATCTGGGACTTTTATTCGTGGTGAAATGATATTGATATGCAAAATATAAGACTTCAATATTTTTATTACGAACCGATTTTTTTTCTCAAAGTAAAAACACAACAAAAATGTGAAAGAATACCCAATGACGTCATTCAGGTAAGACAATTCTCATAAAAAATGTATCCAACTGGCCTTTAATTTCGCAATTTGCAGGAGGGCGTCGCATTTCGCTATATTCAGAGATTTTCTTTTGAGAACAAGATTAAAAGGGGCAAACAACAGGCCAGATAAAGAATATTAGCCCGACCTTCCGGATAAGTGGTTGAACTTTTTGAATCATTTAATTTCTCCCTGTTTGTTGCAAGTTACAAACATTCCATTTTGGATTCTTAATTATTGTTGACGAAATGTAGTCGGGAATTCACAATCATACAATTCGTGAGGATTAAAATTAAAGAAATGGTGAGTATAGACAATTGATACCGTATTTTGAAAGTTATATTATTTTTTTTTATAATCACTTTTTGAAAGTAATTTAGCCACGCTATTAGCTGGCATTGTGAATAATTGATTTTAACTCATATCATAAAATAAGAATAGAAGGAAATCAATTCATTTTTCCACTTTCAAATCTATTTAAAATAGCTGAATCAGTCAAATTGCAGTATGCGACAAATTCGATCTTAAAGATATCGGAAGCTCATAAATTAGGAACTGATTGATCCAACTTCGCGCAACCGGAATTTAGTTTTCCAATAGTTGTTTTTCGTGCCCTATTTTGGAATCCTCAAGATCTAGTCAGGAATACTTTATGCATATAAAGAATATCAAATTATTTAGGTATCATTACGATCTTGTGTATTGTAATCTTTTTCTTTCAAATGGTTCTCATTCATTAATATAATTTGAGTAGTTTTTCTCGGTTAACTTTTTTTTTTTTAATTTTAACAATACATTTGAATAAAACTCATATATTGAAATATCTGCAAAATTCTTTTAAAAAATTAGATTACATTTTTATTCGCAAATTGTACTCAACTTTACGAATTAATATTTCAGCTTACAACTAAACAAGTCTAACGAGCGCAAATTCCCTGTCACGTCTAAAAAGGTTGGTCAAAATTACATAATGTTTTAGACAAAAACACAAGCTTATAAGGGCCCGGTACAATGCAAGTCAACTTGTTAACGAGATTATCCCTCGTGCGTAATAATGTTACATGACACGTTTTACAGTGAAAAATATTCACCGATGTTCCATCGCTAAGGGAATTATAGCTTTAATAGGGCAGTTGGTATGAAAATAGATTTAAGTTATTTATGAAATATGAATAAAATTCACCTTAATTCTTAAGACTAAACAAATGTATACTAAACGTGTGTATTGTTGTTGGTATCTATTACAATTATTCTCTACGGAAGATTTCTACATCTCACAAATACCCACAAGTATTTGTGGCTCAAAATTTGTCCCAATATTGAATTCGAACCTACGTTCTCTTAATTCACAGACATTATTTATCATAAATGGCGTTAAACAAACACACGTTCGGGATATGAGATATTTTTCATCATACAAATTTGTATTCGTTGTACTTATAACTCAATATCAAAACATAAGCAACAAGAAACCTTATAAATTAGATAATTCTGAACTACACTGAGGAATCAGAGTACATGGATTATGTAATTACTGACGGACTAGCGACGCCTTGTATTTACTAAGCCGATGATCCCAATTAATTATTTTATTCTTTTTAACACGAGCTTGATAAAGTAACATTAGACTAACTTACTAACTGCCATAAATTACTATTTCTCACCAATTTTACATAGTAATAACCTAGGCTAACTGTACATAGGCTTATCTTACAATGTAACATATGACACTTTAGTTTTAGTAGACTTTCAACGCTATGCTTAGTGGTAACTGGTAACTAGAAACTAACTAAAGTTTTCTAGTCTATCCTAACAGCATGAAAAATAATATAATTTTCATTCATCGAACTGCCCTAAATAATGTCTTACCTCGCTTAATATAAATCCCGCCAATATTTGCAAAAGTACTTTCGGGGCACGCATAAGCCGATTACGCTGTTACGTAAACGCTCCAATGTGCCGGATTATCACAATTGTCGTATAAGTTCATGTAGCATATTAAAACGTATGTTACGTTAATTTTCTTTTTAAGACCATGTCTTTATTGCTCGTGCGAAGCTAATCAACATAAAAAATTAGGTTAGTTGAAAGAAAACCTTCAAAACAGACGTAGAAATAATGGACCATGGTTACTAATACTTCTCTCCCTTATTTAATTTTCATTTAAAAAGGAATACAAGAGACTGTTTCTGTCTTACAAACACCTAGACCCTTATAGTCTCGGAGTGGGATCGAACCGCGGCCCCTCCTTTCGCAAGCTGGTGGCTAGCCATCAGCGCCACAGGGCTATTTATTTCTTATATTTTTCAATCATTCATCTACTAATTTTGGGATTTAATAAGTTTCATATGATCATATGTAATAAACAGTCAAATTTGGTCTTTAAATTTCCTTAGATTGGACGAATTGAAGCCAGTCTAGGAAAAACAATAATAAATTTGCTCATGCTTTTGTAATTTTATTGTAAAGGGAAAGAATGGGTGCAAGCTGTTACTCACAGGCGTCGCAATATCGCTGCAGACATCTTTTGGAATACCCATTGTGCAGGGGACATTCGTCGACAAAAAATTTAAAATCATTTTTTTCCGAACTGTCTCGTGGTCTCGCAGCACAAGTATGTGCTTTGGGATTTAGAGATTCCGAATTCGATACATATGTTTCTTCAATTGTGTAACGTCAGAGACAAAGTACTAACGTGTGACCCTTCCGGCTCATGGGCTGCTGATGTACCTTTTAAACTTAGAAAATATTGTTTGAGACCTCAAACATTTACGAAGCTGAATACATATATAGAGATAAATATAAAAATATACATCAAAGTCTCAGTATTTACATGGACCCAAATGCTTAACAAAAAAGAGACTTCTATTTGTTTTCTTAGAACGTAACTTTTTTTGTACCCTTGAAATGGTATCGTGCTATGGAAAATATTAGAGTTCTTTAGGACATGAAAAAATAGCATCGCGTGTTTTCAACATATTTACTTAATGACTACAACGGTAACATTTCCTCAAAGAGTTTCTTTCATGGAGCTGGAAAACGATTCTTATTAGTACTTGGCGCGTAATTACGTACCTAATGACTTATCAAAGTTATTTTAGAATTAACAGAATTTTGTTAATTTTTGTCGAAGTGCATTGTTAATACAATGGTTTTATTCATTCATTTATTATCTAATTCGGATTGTTGTTAAGAATAACTGTTAAGTATCGATAAATCATTATCATTGACTTATAATTTATACATAAAATCTTTTAGATCATCATCAGACGCTATCGTGTGATGGCTGGATAAGGTCTATGTCTTGAGTGAACATCTGTACATTTACTACTAGACATAGGCCTTCCCCAGAGTGTAAATCAAAATATTAAACGCTCTCTTTTCTAGGAAATATTTAAAATTATCGTTCAGCGCACACAGTAAAAGTACTCAGCTTTTGTATAAAATAAAAACATAGAGACTTTGTTAACCTTCAAGTATCGCTTCGGCAGCTAAAAAGCCAAGTCCAAAGAAGCCGAGATTTAAAAAGAAATCAGCGTAAGTGAAAATATCCAACGAAGGAGAAATATGCAAGCGTACAATCTGAAAGTAGGTTTACTGAGATGCTAACAACGAAACATTTCTCTACTGTAATTTTTCTGAATACTTTCGCGAACATTGAAATGCGCAGTCCCAACTATCCGACCACGGCTTTTATTTTACTTGCGCCAGCATTATGACCAAAGGCAAAAGGGATAGAATAAAGAAAAACTAGAAAAATTCACTCGCGTTAAAACTTAATGGATGGACGGAATTTGTGCTTTGGGTGTCCGTGTTAAATATTATTTTTAATATCTTTTGAAATATCGCGACCCGATTTCGAGTGAACTTATTTATTATAATAATTATTCAGGCTTCTCTTTAACATTAAATTATTAGGTATGTAAGCCGTCAAACCGCACTAGGCCAGCGTGGTGGACTAAGGCTAAAATCCTTCTCTGTAAATGAGGCCTGTGCTGAGTGAGGATGATGATGACGATGTTTAAGTTTCCCTATCTGTATTTTAATAGTTATTTAATGTATTTCTTCTTATAATAAAATAATTCATTAGCTTAGCCGAAGCTTTATCTTAAATAGTTGTGTCGTAATTGGTAATTTATATTTTATCGTCTTTGTATCAATAATAATTGGTTCCGTATTCAAGTTTGACACATATAATGATGTCAGATTTTCCTATTCCTCGTGTCCGGCATAATTTAATTTACCTCATTAAAATATAATTTGCCAACAAAGCTTTGTGCGATCAACGTTAAAAGCATTTTAGCAGTAATTCGGGACACGAGCTGCCAACTCACATATTTTACTCATTTTGAGTTGCTATTTAATATTCATAAACGAAACGAAAAATATACCTTATATCCACACGTTTCTTTGTTGTTGTTGACATAAATTTAACTGAGGCTAACTAACTAACCAAATTTTATTTTTATAAAGAGAAAACTTCTTTGTGTAAATATGTGGCTATATTTCGACGTATACAAAGTTTTTCAAACGGCTTTGCCTGTATTGTTTGAAATTTATTTTGTACAGAAATATAGGGCAAGTTGAGTGTTGACTCCGCGGCACATAAACTATGTTTCAGAACAATATCGCACTGCTTGTAAAGATTTTAAAGTTATAACTTAGATGTTGACCACCACCGTGATATAAAAACCAGCTCACGAAGCTAGAGGCTGTTGGTTCGATCTTGACTACATTACTGGTAGGGTAAAAGGTAAAAAATGCAAATAAACTGTTCTGTGTTGTTAGAGTACCGAAAAACTAATAATGTGTTTTATAGTTAGTTCTCAATACAATAAATGGTAAGCAATTATTTATTTATATACTTGGTTTTCGTTCGGAATAAATTATCTTTGGGGCACAATACATTACTTCGAAATGGAAAGAACATTTAATACAGCTATTTCGCTGATTATGTTTGGAATAATAATTATATTTTTCTGTTACCATTTCTCCAATATTTTAATCTCACAAACCTAAGACTATCGGCGTGTGTACGTGAAAATATGAGTGTAGCAGTTCCAAAAGACCTTATGACGTTAAAAAATTGAATGAACTTAAGCTCTTTTAAATCCGTACTTGTATGTATGTGCAGAGTGTCGGTACACGCAGTAGAGCTTGTAACGTCGGCAGAAGCCCTTTTTATCTGCTCAACGGGCGGGATATTGCCCTATATCTGCCAGGCAAAGCCGCGCTACTCAGATAAGGTATATGAACTGTGATTTTTTCAAGCCTTACTTCCATGAGAAAATGTGTTAGGTAAGCAAAAAAAAATACAAATTGTGTATTTATTATTGAAATATTATGAGTAAATCTCATGTCTGTTATAAATATACAAAAACGGTACATCATTTTTTTCTTGTAGGAGACGAGTCTATTGCTACAAATCATGACTCTGGGATGCTACTGAGATTTTTTTATTAAGAAACTTTAATAACATTTCGATTATCGAAATGCAACCCGACAAAATCCGCGACTACATAGTTGGATGTAATAAAACAGATTTTCAATGCAAACTTCAATGAATTCGACATAGTTGTGTCCAAGGGGCGCTTGAACCACCAGAATAATCACGGTCCAAGTATCGAACAAGTCCAAAGTTTTCATGTTACGAGTGTGAAACTTGTTGTGACCGGACTGTGGCTTGAATGCAGTGCAAGTTTGACTTGCTCGTTAATTTACACGTATATCGTGAGTTTCGAAGCCGATGAAAGACTCGTCTGTGGAAAGGGGATTCGTCAACACGCGGAGAGCATTCGATTTGATTGCTTCGTTACTTGGTTGTTATGAAAAATATTGTATTTTTCCGCTTTTTTTTATGGGTCAGGTATTGGAAACTCTGTATTATTAATTTCATTAGTATTGTTGTTGGTTACTATCAATATAATTTTATTGATTGATAAACTTAGTAATGCAAGCTTTATGATGCAAATCTGAGAAATAAGTACGTATAAATAAGGTTTGCAAATAAATTGGATACCACAAAAATTAGACAACATTGATAGATTTACAAAGGCAGTAATTTGCATAGATCTAAAGTAAGACTCCTCTACAAAGATCCACCTGTAACAAAACCAATTCCAGTTCTTAGGACCTTCTTGGGTTAAAATTTAAATCAGAAGTAACACTGGCCACTAAAAACCAAAACTCTCAAGATTCAAATCAAACGGAATGCTTCGATATTTGAAACACAACATAAACAATGGACGACGCTCCGACCATGACCGATACAAACGAGGCTATAAAAGTTTTCCACGATAAATACAAGTTTCCGGCGTGAGTGGGACCGCGAGCCACGGTCATGACGCGTTCGGATGATACTAAATCTCTTTTGGCCGAGTCACCGCTGTCAATCCCAACATCGATCAAGATTGAACAACTATCACAAACAATTACTGGCGATGCTTATCTGCACGTAAAATAAAGTGGGTTACAAATGTTTAGCGGTCTGCGGCTGTAGCGAAGGATTAAGAGTGGCGCGAACTGTTAAACCTTTGCGGTTGTTAAAACAGGTTTGTTGCGTTCTATGAAACCAAAATCAGGTCGGAAGTTATTGGGTGAATTGTTTACCACATTATTCTTGAAGTTGTTCTTATACTTCTGAACTGCTTTAATTACATACAATTGCTTATACTAACATAAACGATAGCTTAAGGTTGGAAGGACCCGCAATTAGAGTTGCTAAGTGTCGGTTGTTTCCCAACCAAGAATCTCTAGTTGACTATTGCCATAGCTTTGTTAGGAACTTTAACTGCTAATGGGCGAAGTCAGCTCTCCATTGAAGATCAATGAATGTATGGTTAAAACACCTGTGTGACCTATGTATAAATATTTGAGCAAATAAATTTCATAGTGCCAACATTCCTTTTGTAAAAGAAGTTGACTGAAAAAAAAAAACAAAATTTGAACACAGTAACCGAAATGTAGCACAGCTTAATTAGATATAACTGTAGTCACATTTCCATAATGAGAATACTCGGCAGTGTCTCGTCATTTACGTTGGTTGGATACAAAAGCTCGCCACACAAATTATGTTTTTTAATTATGATGCATTTGTATTCAATCACAATGCTGTGGAAACATATTTTGCGTACAGAAAATCAGACCAGAAATTTATTTTGCAAGTCTTTACTAGAGCATAAACTTCAGTGTGTTCAGATCTTACATGCTTCAATAAATATTTCCATCTTGCACCTAGATAAATGCTATTATTATAGGAGATGTAATTAAATACAGATACACACGTAGCTAGACACCCAACGAATGAAATTCACGCCTGAACAAACTCACAACGATTGTTTCGCTTGATTTCACTGACGACGGTGCGACTAACTTGTTATTTCTTGCAGACTCCATTCAATTTGGCTTGATGAGTTTCTGCACTTAAAATGTAAAGAGACAGGGTAGGTAGTTTAGAAACCTCTGAATGACATGCATGAACTTTAAATTAATTGAGCAAATTAGCAATATTATATACTCGATGATTGTAGACGAGAATTTAGAAACAAAATATGTCGTTGTTATTTGTATACTCAGCTACTTTGAAGTAACTTGGAAAAATTATAATGTAGATTTGAACTTTTAGATCGACTATAGAATTTTATAAATTAACTTATGCTTTACTACCTTGAGATTAGTTTAATAGGATATAAAATAAAATAATTGGAAAATATATTTTTCGACTGATATTTTATATTTTCTTGAGAAGGATCTGAAAATACAATATTAAAACTAATAGAAAAATATTCCTTTTGAGTAGGAGATACGTGTTGCAAGTATAAAGAACTGTACAATGGTAACAAGAAAGCTAAAACCACAAAGTAAATATGAAGACATCATTCTTTGTACGTAGTTCTCAAGAAGCTTGATGCTATTTCAAATACTTTTACAAAGGAAGTTACCATATCAGATAAACTGCCGTAGCGCTAACAAATAGGACAAACGGAATAAGTATTTATTTAATATTTTAAAAGTCCGTATTTTAAAATTACATTATTCATGATTAGACTTTAAATCACGATTGGAATAGAATTGAAGCAGTGACCTAAAATTACTTAGTTGCAAAGAATAACAACCTGGCTTCAAATTAAACTGATGATAAAAGCAAAAGCCATCAGTAATTTGAAACCGCCCCAGCTCGTACCGAGTCCCCAATACGCTTCATTATTGGCATCGAAACGTGAAAGATCCAAAACAGTCTGAGGAAGCGAGAGAGCTCGTTTTGTCAAAGTCGGAAAGCTTTCCATGGATGGATTCGTGACAGTCTGAACGAAAGAACGGGTAAAGCGTACACCCATCCAACCCTTCGTTTATCATAGCAGCCGAAACCAATTTATACTTCACGTGAGTTAGGTTCCGTGTCGATACGTCGACACAACATAATGGCAGACCCCTTTTGTCTCGCTATATTAAAACTGGAGAATTGATGGACTACGCTGCTGTATAAAACGCGTTATTTGTTGCCAGATAATAACAGGTAAACGGAATTTTATTTTTAACTTGAAAACAATGACCTACTTTTATGTAAAACAAAATATTGCTAAGTAACGTGAATTGAAGAAGTCCATGTGAAGATATTGAATACAGAAGGCATTATTCGTACATTAATAAGCATATTAAAAGGAGATATATTTATGTTTCTTAATCACACATATAAATTTCATTTTAATACAAAACACATTACAGACAAAACAGATCTACGTTTCACCTCGTCGTAGGTCATTCAATACATTTATCAGATAGACAAAACATTGCTAAGCCAACACAGACTATTGCTAAAATGTCTCAAGCAATAGGAATTACCAATAGACGAATTGCTAACCTGCGATTCAACATTGATATGCAGATAGAAAACCTGGTCATTTACATACAAATGTTACCGAGATAAGATGCGTCTGAACGGCAAAACCAACAACCAAATTAATGACAAAGAGGATAGTCTTATCTTACCGCAGTACAAGCTATAAATTCATTGTGCAGTCGACGAACACATTTATCTGACTATTGATGAGTGTACAAGATATAGTCTAAGCCTTGTTATTTACATGTTGGAACGCCCACGCTGATTTACGCCGAGTCCAGCGATACACATCGAATCAATTACAACGCTAATTGTTGGCAACGCGGTGAATTAATGAATCGCGTCTTCCGACCGCTGATAAATTATTTGTTCTACACACTGATAATATTCAAATATTGGTCGTCAAGTTGGACTTAATGTAAATGGTAAGTATATTTTAAATACTTTTTTAATTATGTTTTGTTGTTTACGTTTAAATGTTCTGATTATATTTCCTGCAAATTGTGCAAGCTGTGTCGTCCTATTATAAGATGCACAAAGTTTTCTTTTTAATATGTTAATTTAAGCATGTCATGTGTCATCTAAGTTTGGAGACCTATTTTAATGAAATAAAATAAAAAATCTTCAATAATATGGGGTGTAATTACATTACATCTTTATTTAAACTTACAATAACACTTTTTACCCACTAAAGAAATATAAGTACAGGACAACGTAACACTCAATTATTCGGTTAAAACTAAAAACACAGTTAACAAAGAAACAACAAAGTTGAACTGGAATTCGCGGTTCCCCTTCATAAAATCTTAATTAGATGGGAAAAGTTACGCAAAACGACTGAAACGTGACTTTCTTTTAAAAAATGTATTAAAACTGCCCAAGATCAGCGTAAAATATTGGAAATTCAAAATAATAAGTTTAAGAGTTTCCAAACAATTTATAGTGCCCGCCAACTCGCACTAGGTCGGCATGGTTCTTTCTACAGCTGAGAGAGTTTAGGCCTTAGCCCACAATTAATAATTACTTACATTAAAAGTGAAGAAAAACATACTGAGAATCGCTTATTAAGAAGACAAAAGCCACATGATATATTTTCACGTTGATTTTCTACGTCACAATTTATTACGATATCTTTAATTTGAGATTACAATTTTCTTATATGGCTTTGTCTACGTCCTCAGAATAGCAAAAAGTAGTTCTTGTATAAACTGATAAAAAATATCAGGGCTGGCACCTGCATCCTAAAACTTGTATAGAATAATTTGCTCTAGCAAAGTGTCAAATTTCAATCGCACTAACACAAAATAATTAACAAACATGGGCTTAAACTCCGATGTTCGTGCTTATATCAAATAATACTGTGAATTGCTTTCAGTGCCCATTGCTTCGGAATGAATTTAATTATTCATTTCATAACACCTATTATTTGATCAGAAGTACTTTTAACACCAATAGGTATATTGGTGGGTTGATATTAGATGAATTATAATTTTATTGATAGTAATAGTTGTCTCCTTGTTACAAGTTGTTTCAAATAACGTTTACAATTTCGATTCCTAATTCAAAGTACTGTTGAATTATTGATCATCGAATTACCACTAGCAATACAAAGTTGAGAGTTGTGCCGGCCGTAGGGTCTTGTCCGATAAGTTCGACCCCAATAGCAATGGACCTAAAAAGCAACTGGTAAAGCGTGGTTATAGAAATACAATACTGCCTTAACAGCTTCAAAAGAATGATTAATTCATATATATGAAAAAAGAACACGGGGTCTTTGAATACCAAATATTACGTAGGAGTAGAATCGGTTATCAATATATAAAAACACGGCGTACGCAAACCCATTATTTTCAATGGCTATTTAATTTCACGCTGCGTAAAGGTGCCGTTGTTCGAGACAATTAATCATCGTTTTGCGATCGAACGACCTAATTCAACAGAGAAATGGCAGTGACAACAAAATTTAGCTATTAATTGAATGTGCTGTCGGAAATACAGCGGTGTATTGGACTGCGCGTTTTATAATTAGTAAGCACCAAATATCCTACATCATTTTGATGAAAAGAACTATTTTAGAAAAAAAATACAGTCATAACCTCAAGTCTATATTGACTTAATAAATGATCCCTAAAACAATTTTTTATAGTCTTAGGCGCTAAGTCAATGGAATGTAAATAAATGTACTATATATACATAAATACCTACAATTCATATATAAAACTTAGAATTATCGTGATAAGTCATTAAATATTATTTAATTTAATGAGTAGAGACCAATATCAATAAAACTTAAAGTCACCTCTATCCCATACAATAAATACCCAAGCAACATATATTGTAGCAAAACGCGCAGAACCGTTTAAAATGAAACATTTTGAAATGAGAGAATCCACATGACTGATGAAAAGGGACGCTGACAACCAAATACTGAAGATATGAATAAGATTCTTGGAAGATTTTTGTAGCGTAAGCGAAACGCCGAATGCGAGACCTAAATTTTATTTCATACCAAAGAGACAATGTATGCGAAACACGTCAAATAATTGTATTTGTTTTCTTTACTTGGAAAGATAAAGCGAGACTTTATCTAAAAATATCTTCTGAAGTCTAACAGCCCTTAAAAGTATATGTGTCCTGTGACCAACAATAGGGTGTATTTTTTTTTAAACAGAAAATTGGGGCTAGTATAAAACTTATAGCAAACTTGGAAAACAATACTCTCACCATTAACATTATAATTTTGTCGTTTCATATCTTGTTAGTTTAGGATCGATTAACATTTCACAAAAATATTTTCTTACAAATTTGCACAATTTTTTTATTGCTGTTAATGTTAATTTTAGTTATTTCGTATGAAAATCACTATTGACACAAAGAAATATGCGCGAAGATTTTACAAAGCAGTATCCGATGCTTCATTTGTAAGAAAATTAGTTTAAAAGCTGAAACACGTCTTATACGAAAATAGGACACGAAGAAATATCCAATATTTCAATTGATATGAAATAAAAATGTCGGTTGGTTTAAGAGAAATAATAAACCCGACCTACATTTATGAATAACTTGATTAAGATTTTTCTATTTTTTTTTTATCTTTTACATGTAATACCTGTCTCTTACCACAATTGTTGTAAGTTACTTGGCAATATTTTGTTCATTATTACCAGCTCATATACGCCCAGCTGACGTTAAGCCAGTACACCACACTGGTCCAACGTTGGTTGACGGACTACACACTAAAACAAATTCTAAGTTGGCACTTTTTCCTTTACGGTCAAACTGAGTGAAAATTCAATACAAAAACACACATTACTTGGAAATTTTACCTAACTATATTCGTAACATACCAAACGTTATATCGTAACAGTCTATCAATATTACCAAAACTACACGTACATAATCTGAATCCTACTAAAAAGTAACAAATTCAGTGGAGTTTATTTTCCCACCTCACAAGCTCGCGGAGGCAAATATAAATTAATATGCTGCAGGTAACGACCGGATATTAGTAGTCGACTTGGGGTGAAGCGAGCTCACTACGTAAATAAATACACTTCATTTATTTATTCTACTTTGCGAGTTGAAATATGGCGAATTGTACATTTAAAACGGATTCGGCGAAGAAATAAACAGATGCGAACTAGCTTTGTGTGCGACACAAACATTGTTACAACGTCAAAGGAATATTTCTGTGTATAAATTAGGTGTGTTTAGTTATATTAATATTCACGTGTGCGGTGTTGTAGGTTGCGAAATTTAAAGTCTGTCTTTTTAAATATCATGTATGTATGCCTTTTTATATGAGAAAGAATTTGGATGTAAGTAAATGGATATAATTTATGAACGAAAATTAAAAATACAGTTTAAGAAACTACTGCAACTGCAATAAGCTTAGAAAAAAGGCTAAAAAATGTATAAGTTTCAACGTCATAATTATATTCTCAAAAGATATTTAGAGGTCTTGCTGTTTGCGTAGAATTTGTCTTTGTGATCTATTTATAAACAAGATTATTAACACTGCTAGTATCCGCTAGACATTTGTATAGTAGCTCCACTAATTCTGTATCTATCGACGAAAATACAACATATAGAAGACATATAAGATATACATGTAAAAGCGGCAGATACAAGTATACGTATGTATGTCAAATAGCAAAATTCGGGAGCGTCTGCAAAGCTTGCTGATTAAATTTGCATTGGATCCCGTTTGTGTTTTAAACCTGTCGTATCCAAACCGTTATGCGGGCACCTGTGTTCCTATTGCTCAACACAGAACCGTGAAATTCTTCATATTATACAATTTTAAATTATTTATTAACTTAAAATATTCAAATAAAATTTTACTTTTTAAGAATTTAAACTTAGGGAGTTTAAATTAAGACTCTTTATTATTTTTTAAGTTTATTGATTAGTAAAAAGCGAATTTCTAGATAAGAGATACATTAAAGAAATTCACTCTACGTTTGTTATACACGACGGTGTAGTAAGAGGTGCATTTTTGCACTCATATTTCGCCAATACTTTGATAATATAAATTTTTAAACATCATTCAAAGTGCAATGTACCCGAATCTTTTAGAAGTAATCAATTCCGTTAATTCCCCCACTATTTAAAATCATGGATTACTTTATCTTTAAGCTAGTGGTAGGAGGCACGACTATAGCACTTATCCCTACAATATCTAAATAAAATAGAAATCTGTTACTCAACCAACTCCACTTAGAAAAAGTGATTGTTAACTCTGCGGTCCATTACTTAACGAGGTAAAATAGAGCTTGATTATTTCCTAACATCCATTAGTTTGAGGCCACTTAGAATGAGATATAACTGCGGGCGAGAATAATGCAGCCGTGGTTCTGTGATGTCTTTTGTTTAAAACTAGCGTTTCACGAGTTGGTGACCTAGCTTCCTCCAGAGCATACAAACTGGAAAGCTAATTAGGAGCTATGGACGGCTGAGGACATATTGTAGTACCAAATACCAAGAGCTGGCCGGATCATTAAGTTGCATTGTCTAGACGCAACCATAGAACGCTCTGTTTGAGCACAATATTGCCCACATCGTATGTGACTAGAATTCAGACGATGTCTATTCAGATAAGACGGTAACATGAAGGGCGATTTGTATTCATATAGGAATCCTCAAAATTATTTCTGTGTAATAAAAAATAAATACACCCACTGCCACATTCATACGTAGTTCTAACTCCAAATTAATATACAAGACTACTACAGACTTTTCGTTGTCACAAACACGCAGAGCTGAAAAAAATATTTGTGGATAACACAAACATTTGTCTCGGTACGGAAATCGAATTGGTATGGCCTTTCGTTGTACAAACTGGTTTGTAGCCAACTGCGCCACAGGGCTATCCAAAAATGAACCAACCAATTTAATTATAGCGATGTAATTAAGAAAAGGTGCGTGAAATGTTCATGTACAAATTAACTTAGAAACAGCCGCGAAACAAATTTAATAATACGCGCACTACCCACGCCGTTCCTTTATAACCTATGCTTTCTGCTGCCCTTATTATACCCGGTTCTAATTTTGTAACAAAACAATGTGAGCCATTAAATATATGCTAAAATACGGGGGCACGCGACGTCGCGCTCTTGCTAATCCCCGAAAACAGCACTTGGAATTTGGCGAGGATATACGATGCAATTCTCGGAACGCGCACGTTCTCACGGAGACGCCGAGGTATTATTGCCCGGAAAAAATCTCCTTAAGTACGAGTTATAAGTCGTTGTATAAATATTGCTTGTAGCGAATTTGTAATTATCAAAATCAAAGTTAGTAATAGTGACGGTGAACATATTAAAAATCATAACCGAGACTAGACGTTATTTCTGAACAAAAAAATGTAAATAAAGTGTTTTTTTTTTGCTTTTTTAGCTCCTAAAAATGTGAGAAAGTAATTCTTGTAAAAGTGTATTCATATCAAATAGAAAAAGATAGGCCTTACTCGGCAATCGCTTATAAACAGAAGAACATAATTATTTTCTGAAGTTGGTAAAAAAATTCAAGTCACGGAACCACCAATCTCTCCAGTTGTATAAACTTCCTTAACCCATTATTACGTACGAGTACAAACAACAATAGGCAATTTTTCTTCTGAGAACAAAATAGAGGTAATTATGAAGATTTATAAACGTTTAAATACGCAGTCGTGGGCGCAATAAAGAGCCGTGTTTTACAGTAACATGCAAATTTCAAAACAAAGAGCTCTTTGGCCTTTGCTGTGGGTGCATGTTTGACTTTGAGCTTCCATGGTTTGTGTTTGGCATTATGAAATTTAACTCATAATATACGTGACAGTTTGTATGAAATACTTGTGTGTACAGAATTATTTATTACCCACAATCTGCATAGTTTATACACTATCCGAAACTACATAATGTTTTTGGTAGTTAAGAGATTAATATGGCTGGGTAAAGGTATTTAAAATTGCGTTTAGTTTTATAAGGCTGTCAATAAAAAAGAGTAATAAACACATCTAACTGTTATGCTCATAGTTCTGACCAGGAACTAAGATACAAATCTTGGATCGTGGGATAGAAATTGCGAGCAACTTTACGGTCTTACAGACTCAAGACCGAAACAAATACACAAGTATCTATCACACAATCTTTGTCTCGCTTTGGAGATCGAACACGCGGCCTCACGTTTCGCTGGTGTCTAGGCAACTGCGCCACGGGTATATTGTTATTTTTGTTGCAATAAACACATTTTTTTTTACATTACATTTCTAATTACATACATACACATATGTACATACCTCACGCCTATATTCCCCGAAGGGGTAGGCAGAGATGCATTTCTGCACCCACATTTCGCCAGGTATGTATCAGTCCCACGTAATAAAGGGCGAGCCTATTGCCGTTTTTCGGGCACATTTCCAGACTCCGTGCTGCTACTGAGAATTTCCTAATGGAAAAACCCAATAACACTGACCGACCCGGGAATCGAACCCAGGACCTCTAGATCGCACGGCACATACTTGTACCGCGAGACCACGAGGCAGTCATTTCTAATTACACTAGAGTAAATTCCTGTGGTATTGTAAATTGCATTCTACAGTACAAAGGTATTCCAGTGGTAAGTAGTGAAACAACGTAATAAAACGATACGCGGTTAGAATTCTGTTTTCATTGCGTGTGTACAAACAGCAACAAATGAACAACTGCGTTTGTACCTCGGGCAGGTAATGGAGACAATATTTTGCTTATTGCGACTGAAATTGCAGCGAAACGGATAATTTGAATTTAAATTTTGACCACATTTGCTACCATTATTAAAAGATAAACCAGCTCAGTTGTCGAGGAGGCTCATGCCTAGGGAGTGGGACGTATAAGGGTTGATGGTGGTGATTAAAAGCTCTACTAAAATGCTCTTTTAAGGCCATGAAAACACGGAAAACAATGTAAGATACTTTTTTAACAATATTTTTACAAGACAGTGCTATCGTAATCTTTCGTAAATAAATTAAAGGTACCGAAAATGAGAATTCGATGCCGCAACTTTCATCTCAAAGGTACATAAGCCTGCGGCAAAACCACAAATTGAAATCATACTCACACAAAACCAAAATCTATTTGAATCGCGAAATTACGTCATAAAAATGATACCTAAGCGGTCCTGTCGAGACGAAAAAGGCCAGATCCACAAATTACGAGCTTAAATGTACAAAAAAGTAGACATACTTAGCGGTATGATCCGAAACAGATCCGGTATAGGACTCAAGATAAACCTTTATGTAACCAAAATGTACTCTTTGGGTGGAAATACGAGGCAGAGATTCTATCTGACATGTTACTTAGGTAGCCTCGGGATCTCGCCGGGCGAAATAAAAACATAGAGTGAATTCCTTTTTGAAATGTCATGGTACTGCACCGCGCCGATATATATCCAAATGAGGTCAAAGTAACCAGATTTATTGCTTTTTATAATATATTTTTTTTATTTCCATTATTTTATTAAGCAAAAGTTATGACTGACTTTGAACTATAGTGGCTAAAAGTTGAGCGTCGGTTAAAAAGTAAACATCGTAATAATTTTATATATCTTAAAATACACAAATTACAAAGGCATTGTTTAGTTTGGCTACTGAATTTTACCATACAAAGCTAAATTACAGTTTTGTGTAGTAAGTTTTCAACAAAGGTTTCGCCTTTACAAACTGCACTGAGATATATAAACTTTCTTCCACTTTATTTTTAGGCACACGATATTAAGCTTTGTGTATAAGAATTTTTGTAGTTTATGTGTGAAAGTAATCTTTAGAGTTTATAAAAGAACCACCCTTTATTTAAAGTTTCCGAAGCTCCAAATCTGAAAGCATAAATAACAAAAAATAACATTCCTGAAATAATGCTACCTAAAATCGCATTCATTAATTTACTACACATTATTTTCTGACAAAAATACCAATAAATTACGTTAGAGTTAAGAGTTAAAATCCCACCTTCATATTCTATAGTCAAACCGAAAACACGGGGAAAGGTAATCGCTTTACCATAGGAGTTTGAACAAAAAATCACTGCACAGCCAAAGGCCAACGTTTGGCCAACATTTGCGCCAGGCGGCCGTTTCCTCTCCTCCCAGTTATTGCCTATTTCGGTTCGCTCTCCCACAGTTATTGCAAATAACTTCGCAGTAGGAGATATCAAATGCCGTATTAACTACGAGAGTAAATAAACCAACCGCCCAATATGGAAACTTGGGAACTTCGATGCGATAGTTGATAATTCTGACAAGCAATTATTCTGGGTGTTATCTATACAAAAAATATTATAGCTGAAGAGTTTGTTTGTTTGGTTGAACGCACTAATCATACAAACTATGTACTAGTCCGCATTCATTTTATTTTTAAGAAATAAATAATATTTCATATATATTTTAACATAATTTTAATAATAAGTATCTAGTAACAAGTAGTTCGGTTCTCGCCAAAAAATAATATGTAATATTAGAAATTAATGGCGATATCTGAAAATCATACATTGCAAGTGATCACACGCTTTATATATTCTATTACCAAACGACAAATATATCTTTATAAAAATTACATTTGTGCCTATTCCATTAACTCGACGAAGGGCATATTTTTCCAAAATGCAATTTCCTTTTTATATATACAGTGTCGCAATAACGTGTACTTAAAAAGACTCGGGGGAACAATTGTCACGTAGACGATATTATTATTTCTCATTTGCCAGCGATTAATATGCATGCGATGGCGTTCAGTATCGGATGGGGCAATGAGCTTGGCATACATGATAAGCCTCATGAGCTCTGACCGTTGAAGTTTACAGGATTTTAACTTTACTATACCTTTACATTTAAACGTACTTTACGTATTGAAGAGTGAAATATTGGTATTTTTATGTAGAATTTCAGTTAAAAATACTGAAAAGCGAAAAATCTCTGCTTATTTATAAGATTTCTCCGAATAACAGCACGAGTACTTGACTACTTCAGCATTTTAATAATTAATAACATTATTCCATTATAATTTACTGATAATTCGGTGTATACTTAAAAAAACTTGCCTTAGCTTCATTTAATATTTAGCTTTGCTCTTAATTATAAGAACGGTTAAAAATATACTTTTTACTATATCTACAAAAACTGGTCTCAATACATAATATACAGGGTGTATTTAGACCGTGATCGAAAACTGTGGCAGGTTATGGCGATAGTGATTACAAACCCCCTGGCATTAAAGAAAATCCCGACAAACAATAAAATTTTTGAGGTTTTCCATACAAACCACATACTTTTAACACCGATGGTTGTATGGAAAACGTCATTTTTTTATTTTTTTACGGGATTTTCTTTAATGCCAGGGGGTTTGTAATCACCCTCGCTATTACCTGCCTCAGTTTTCGATCACGGTCTAAATACACCCTGTATAATATTTAAAATGTTACTAGAAAACTTTGAATGTTTAGAATAAATGGCCTGTGTTTCCATAAAGACGAACTCAATAATGAAAATATATTCTGCAAAGTTTAGTTATAAGGAGTGGTAATCACGCATTTAAGAAACCAGAACAAAATATCAAGTCATTAGTATTGATAACTTAGGGACAATGCCTGAGTTTTGGTGACTATGAGTCTCAATAGACTCTTGATGACTCTCAAGGCTAAACAAAAGCTTAAAAATATCGGAAATGCATAAAATTGTAAAATATAAATGACTGGCACGCCATTTCAACCCTCCTATCTAATGCGCCTTAATTATATTTAACAAAAAAATCTTACACATACATATATTTAACAACTTGTATAGAGGTAAAATGACTTCACATTCAGGTGTACTAGTATAATTCTAATGCACAAACCCAAGCAAACGAAATCAAGGCTTAAGTCTAGTACAAATAAAAGTTAAATCCCCATGTATCTTTAAACTATTTTCTCGAACGACATCGTTGTTTTATCAATACAATACAATGTTTACTCGCATTGTGTGATAAAAGCACAATGTTCCTCCACTTCTATTCATTACTTAACCGATCTACGTAAAACAATCGCTATCTGTTGAAACTAGATTCTATTCCCTAACGATATTGCTTTCAATGTTGTTTCGGGATGGAGAACGCCTCAGTATTTTCTTAAAGATTTGGGTCGTTGATACGTAATGGGCCAGCAAACACGCTTTTTGATTTCTCCATTACAAATGAGATTGCTCAAAACCGATTTCAAGGGATTCTATTTTCACGTTTTGTTGTAAGGACAGTAACTAAAGTGAATGATAAATAATTTCATTATGTATTAAGTACGTAAATAATTATCATTTAAATTCAGTTAACTACAGAAACGGGCAAAAAGCTCTAACTATGGATATCTCTTTTTTAATTCAGTAAAGACATATAAATGATTATGATGCGTTTAAATGGTAAATGAAGAGATTGTAATAGCATTTGCGACTATGACAGTTTTTCTTTGTTATAAAGAAAGAATAAGGGGTGCATTTCGGGGATTAGGCAGAAATGACTAGGACGATGTTCCGACGAGTTGAAAAAGATAACGAATAGCAGATGGATGAAGACTGTTCAAGACCAGGATGGTTGTCTAAGTATCTTACAGCATAGAATAAGAGTTCTAAGAAATATGAAGAAAGAAACATCTTTAAAAGTACTGCTTACGTTACGCACCTCAAATAATTATGCTTTTAAACTTTCCACCTTAAATAACCTTTTAGCATTCGCGCAAAGTTTCTTGGATTTATGTCGGCTTATCTTCTCATCTCTTGATATAAATGTGACGCACAGAAAAATGTACAAAATAAAAATTATTTTAAGACTAATCCTTTTTTTTTAATACAAAGTTTTCAGAGAAGCTTCAAAGAGCGCATCTGGAAATATTTATTTTGAATTTAAATTGCAACTATTTATTATTACCCCTGCAGTTACATGGAAATTAGCTACCCATTTCAAACACGTGGATATATACATTTAGTTATGCTTAACATTTCTGGTTTTGTTGTGCATTACTTAGCCACAATCTGTTATGGTAATAGTATAGCTAACATTATTTTATTTATTTATAGTTCTTACGTTCAATTGTCATTGACTACCAGATTTGGTTGGTATAATCGACATAAACAATTGATAAAGAAATACACACAACGGCCACATATATAGTTATGACCACACAATAAGATACAAGTATTATTATGCCATTGGTATCAGAAACTCCGAGACACTTCCAAGTCACTCAGATTGATAAAATTTCCCTTGAACTCCTTGAAGTGAAGTCTGCTGTACTTAAAACATACTACATATATTAACCAAAAATACAGTCATCTTAGTAACAACCACTAATATTGTAATATGATCAACAAAAAGGCGGAATGTTTCGTATTCCACGAAACCCCAACCAAGAAAATACTAAAACCACATTTATACTGTCCACAATATGCGATTTCCAAATCCACATTCGGGTACGTGGTGTCACGCCAAATGAAAATTCATGTGCGCTAGTGAATACCAATTTGCCATATTTCACGGCGAAACTCATATTTTCATTAAATTTGATGTTTTGCAAACGAATATTGTACGCAGTCTGGCCTATTTAATATTTGTACAAATGGACTTTAGTACTGCAAACTATTATATATTTTTCATTTCAAAAGCTGCTCCATTATAAAATATCTGGACACCAAAGCTCGACGCAATATTTACATACGAATATCATATTGCGCAAGATCGAATCCGCTACCTCAAGTACATTCGAAAGATAACTTTTATCCTCAAGACTTCGTTAATTCTTTATCCAAACAAGACATAAAAGTTGAAAACCAAAGTAAACTGTAGCAAACAATCTAATTTAAAAGCCAAAAACATTACAGAAATTCCCAATTCCGTTGCTAAAATGTGTAATCAAATTCCGTAAACCGCACCTGGCTTTTTGCCGCAGTCAAGTTACAATGGGCAAACTACCGCCAGTAAAACATTTCCAGCCGACTGGAAATCGAGACCACTAATCAGTGACACTTCAGCAAAAATAATTCCGCACAAAGTCTAGAACAAAAGGAATCGTCTTAATTTTGATTCCGCAATCGTTCTCAATTCGAAATGAGGGCCGCAAGAAACTTAAATACCTTTGAGCCTTCATTGAAGAAATTGTTAATGACTATTACACAAAATTTACTTTGACGTTCTGTATTCCAGTCAGTTGAATGTTTGGTAAAACACTGATCTAATTGGACAGTTTGATAGTTTTAAATATTTTCTCAGAACGTGACTCGGTTCATATAGAATTTCAGATGCAGTATCACACACAGACGGAATAGCAAATATCTTTCTTTCAAAAATAACAAGTGAAACGTTAGGTCTCTCAATCCGCTCTCTCGCGATGTACTCTGACGATATATTCTTCAATTTTCAATTTTAAAAGAAAAATATTATATTGGTATGACGTTTCTTGGTCATATTAAGGATATTTCTGTTACGAATAGAGCCGTCCAGATGTCAGATTTCGCATACTTTTAAATGAATAACTTACGTATATTTGCAGTAATAACAATAACTTGTAGACTCTCTCCAACATAAATATTAAATAACGTCTTTGTTTAGGCTCAAGGTAAGTACTAGTTAGTCTTCAGAAACGGATAAAAGGGATTTGCCAAAATTGCTATTGTTACCAATACTCTATTAATATCATCACAGCATCCTACGATTTTTTTATATACGAGTATAGTACCGTCAAAGTAACAACACCGTATCATCATTTGATAATGATGTCATTTTTGAGTACTCGACATATGCCGAAGTAATACGTAGACATAAAAATACCAAGTCAAATTGCACACTTCTTCAAATAAAGTTTTATTAGGGTACAGATATAAAGATTAATAGTGCTAATGCGGAACCTGGTCGCAACGCCTGAACTCGTCTGATAACGCCACATCCATTAAAACTTCAGCGTGTGCAAAAACATGAAATACTATTTATACATTTGGCGAGCAAGCAGAAAAATATAACCGCCAAAATGACTAGCAACGTGAAAAACATAAAATATCTCAGTAACTACTAAAGAGCTGAGCTGTGTTGAAACACGCGACGTTTTTAGGCGTAAATATTCTCTAGATTTACTTGCCGTATGAATATTCATGCAGGTGTATCATACGTATAAACTACATAAGACTCGAGATGTGAATTTCGGTGGAGCGAATTCAGTACAATATTTCGGAAACACCTGCATGTTATTATATATTCTAATCTCTGAAGGCCTCGTTTAGAATTCGAATTAGGCAGTGTTTCAACATAAGTAACTTCAAGCCTTAATTACTAATACTTAGAGTTGAAAGCAGTGATAGCCTCGAGGTTTAGGCGCCCGGTCGAGAATATCGGCGGTCGCGGGTTCGAACCCCAGGCACACACCTTTGACTTTTCGAAGTTATGTGTGTATTCAAATTGAATCATCACTTGCTTTAACGGTGAAGGAAAACATCGTGATGAAACCTACACACCTAAAAGTTCTTAGGAATTTCTTAGGTGTGTAGTCCGCCAACCCGCACTAGGCCAGCGTGGTGGACTATGGCCTAAACCCTCTCAATGGTAGAGGAGACCCGTGCTCAGCAGTGGGCGTATATGGGTTGATGAAGAAGAAGACAGAGTTGCATAGTCGGTTAGCCAAGATTGGAACCTAAGACATTTTATCGACAATTTTTTAATCCCGCACAATAAGATTCCGCACTCATGTCGGGTGATATCTCAAGACTTAATTGAGCCAGTATAAAATAATACCGATCAACTGCTTTTGAACGTCGGTAAAATAATTTAAAAAATCAATAAACTATAGCTTCATGATAAAACTTACAAAAAACTAACTAATCTATTATAAGGGTTAGGAGATAACATTTAAAGAACTGACATACAATCACTTTATACTATGTCCCTTTGTATGCTTAAATCTTTGAAACTACGCAACGGATTTTGATGCGATTTTTTTTAATAGATAGAGCGATTGACGAGGAAGGTTTATATGTATGATAACAACCATTAAATATCAGCATTGCACCCGTGCGAAGCCGGGGCGGGTCGCTGGTATTAGCTATAAAGCAATGGACAAGTCTTGTATTAGGGACTTATTTCAATACCAATAAATTTCATTACCGGCAATTTTGTCTTAGGGCAAGTTGATAAACAGTTTACATAGACTAGGAGTCTCGCCCCAAAACTTCTAATCCATCCGAAAGGTCTATAGTTTCAAACTAAAGTAAGCATTTAAGCAACTGGATCCAACTGATTATGTAAGATTAAGAATTTAAGTAGAAACCAATAAGAAAAATAAATAACAGTATTTGTAGATTGTAATCTACGGCCCTTCATTTCGATTCTTTGATCGAGAAAGTATTATTTAAGTATTATTTTTTTTATTTAAAGCAGGCAGTCTAGATATATGTATGTCTCCAAAATGGCAATAGGCTCGACTCCTATTACATGGGACATAAAAATAGATACAGTTGGGAGTGTTTGTGTTCCTACAGACATCGGCCACGCGTCTTTATCCCCCGAAGAGTTAAGCATAGGTGCACTTCTGCACCCACATTCTGGCAAGTAAGGTTTATTCCTACGTAATAGGGAATACCTTACGTATTCACACCCAAAATACTGAAGTAAGATTTTTTTTGATACAAACTAATTTATCTGGCACATTCTGTACAACGCAGAATACGAAAAACATCATTCTATTTAACTCGAATCATGAGCAGCGAGATTAGGCAAGCGTCTGTGTTTTCATTTAGGAAACATCGAGCGAGCACGAACACTGTTCCGGTTCAAGCTTTTAGCGCCGAATTATCTCGACATCTGCCTTCACTATCGTCATAAATAGTTGCTCCGCGCCTTTATAAAAGCCTAAATGTTTCGTATTCAGGTTTAAGTGCTCACGAATTATTGTTGTTTCATCATAAAATCTTCCATTTATTTTTAGACACGAGTTAGGGATATTTTTATGTTTTTGTTGGTTACAATGAAGTGTTATATCTAAACATCCGTTCAAGTGACATTATATTAATACTACAAAGTTTTATTGAGCTCTTAACACACATCATATCTAATACATTCTTCATCATGGGTACGTACCTTCTCTACACCTGAGAGGCGAACTAAACACCTAAAAACTTTTAGGTTTGCAGGTTTCCTCACCTAACTCACCTCAAAATGTTTTCCCTTACCGTTGAAGTAAGTGATGATTCCTATAGCTTGTTTATGACTATCCAAAAATTTGCAAGTTACCTTTGGCTCTATAAATTATTCAAAATTAATGATAACCCAGTTTTCGTGAAATAAAATCACGAACTATTAACAGTGTATATTACACTGAACTCATTCCGGCTTCTGCATTAATCAAAATAACTTCGTTATAATGATTAAAATCCGCTTCGGGCATGAAAAATTGCGACACATACGATATAAAGTTCTAGTATGATAAAGTAATATGGACATGTATAAATAAATAAATAAAAATAGCCCTTGTAAACTGCAATCAGTAATATATTAGTAATTTTAGGGCCCCTTTTTCATTATTGTCTATTTTTCGAATATAATCAAACTCATTGCACTTTAAACGTTGACTACTGGTTTAGGAGGTTCTTATTTATATGTCAAATTGCTTTTGCTAAATACAGATTTAACGGTTAAAAATTATTCTCAAGATTTTTTTAAACCCGGGTTTTTGGGCTTCTATAAAAGGACCGCCACTGCCTAATAGTGTATAAATAGGCAGAGATATTTCTACACATATCGCCAATCTTTTTTAACCCACGGAATAGAGTGCGAGTTTATTGCAGTTTTTCGGGCACAGTTCCAGACACAAAGTCGGTTGCTTCGTGATTGATTTACGGTAAAGGGAACCATATGGACTTTAAACTCTTTGAAATAACACATCACCATTAATATAAGCAAGATTGTCTTTAATTAAATAAAAAACGGTTTTGAAGGAGACAACTCACACCCAAAAGATTACTAATTTAATACAAATTGTTGAATAATGTATGAGACATTTGAAGGTGCTCTCATTTGTTAAAAACGTGAAGACACCGTTATTTCACACGTGCCAACTGAACTTTATTA
Organism: Cephonodes hylas; assembly: GCA_030295005.1. Taxonomy (NCBI): domain Eukaryota; kingdom Metazoa; phylum Arthropoda; class Insecta; order Lepidoptera; family Sphingidae; genus Cephonodes; species Cephonodes hylas. The sequence continues at coordinate 8,184,749 of AP025377.1, read as the reverse complement.
ATTCGGGTGAGTAATTTTGAAAATTGCCAACTCATTTTAAACAACCTTTGAAATAGGTCATCTTATTAAGTTTTATATAAATTCTTTACACTCGTATTTTCGTGTCAGGTTTTACATAAGTAATGTACAAGCAATTAATTTTTAGAGGTGGGATAATTTCTTTACATGAAACATGGCCTATAAAACTGGGATCGTTCTTAATGACATTAATGGAACTCTTAAAAGACTAGATTAATAAAATTATCATAATCATTATCTCAAGATATATTTATTATACCTACTCGTATTATGAATGCAAACGTAACTTTATCTATCAATGTATATTACGCTTTCACGCTTAATCAATTTAGAAAATTATTCTAATAGAAGTATATGGGACTTGGGATAGGATAAGCTGCTTTTTGAGTCATTTTCTGTCAATCAGTTTCCTAACACTGGGTACTTTAATAAACTTTCCAAAGTTATGTGTTTATTATGAGTTAAGTGATACGGTGAAAGAAAACATCGGGACTTGCATGCCTAAAAGTTCTTAGGGATTTCTCAGGTGCTCAGTCCGGCAAACCACACGAGACCAGCGTGGTAGACAAAAAGCTCAAACTCTCTCAATGGTAGAGCAGGCCCGTGCCGAGTAGTGGGACGTATATCATAATGAAATACAAAATTAATTTCCGTAACATCTTTGTTAGTAAAAGCTGGTGTGATGCCCGTACTCCCGTAATATCAGAGTGCACCGCGAGTAAACTAAGTTATCTTCGGCCCGATACCCGAGAGCCCTTTAAACCTCTCCAATATCTCGTGCAAAATTTACACTGTACATATTGTTCTTGAGCAAGGATCTTTTCACACCTCCCGAGCGCGAGTGGGACAAACTGATACAAGCTGTTTCTTGGTATATTCCACGATTGATACTGTTATCAACGATGTTATTATAATTATGGTGGTAATTACCTGGTTCGAAAGAAACGGTAAAAGTTTGTAGCCTTGTTTTGTAAGATAATTGAATATAACTAGAAAGAATATATCAGCATGCCGTGCATGCCGAACTTACTATAAGATACACAAATGACCGCTTGTTAGTAATTCGGGTATCATGTAATAATTTTGATTTCTATAAATGTGTGACAACCATCAGTAGCCCCTTCATTTTTATTTGAAATTTTTATCATTGGTAGTGTCGTTTACTTACAGACAAGCGGCGACACTCGTCCCCGTACAGCATTTCTATTATTATTTCACTAAGATGTTTTTTTTTTATTATTGGTATATATTGTTGTTCCCAGAGAGCAAGAAAGATCTAGCCAACCTTTGATTAAGTACATGTCGATACGTGTTCAAAAAAGCTAAGAGAAAAACAAAATAATTAATTCATCATCTAACATAATTCAAAATACGCATTCCACAAAAAATGTATATAAAATCTAACTATCCGTTGTAGTTGCGAGTTGAGTAAAGGCTCGCTGTTAGAGAAGGAGCATTTTCAATATCTCCGTCATATAACTGGAGTGTTGTGTTCGGGCGTGCACTCGCCCGCTTTTATTTGAAAAGTTCCACCTTTTCGTTGTTACGGCAAGAATATTTTGCAACTACACCTATTACTTTTAGAAATTGTGAATGGGAAACATTTTTAAAGATGTTATGTAAGTTAACTGAGTGCTTTTATTATATTTAAATGGCGTTTTATCTAGATATTTACCCCATTATTAAAGGTACCTAGATACATTAAATGCACGAATCAATAACAATGATAAGGACACAGGACATTTACTATTTTATTGTTGTTTAAATGATAATTTTTATTATACCGTGTTTGCTGCAAAATTGTAAAATTGTGTATAATTTCACTATCGACAGAAAAGTACCGGCTCGAATACATTTTTTTGTTTGTGAAAACAGTCTAAAAACATCTATTTTTTTATTAGTCCTAGAACTTATATACATGTAAGCAATTTGAGGTAAACCATCTAGTGGTAAATAAAAAGCGGCAATAGACTCGCCGCTTAAATTCTTACTATGTTTAACTTAAAAACGCAACAAGCAAAATGTAGATTATGAAATACGCCCCTACGTGATCATACATGAACCCCGTTCAAGTAAACGTAATTACATTTACCTATTTAAAAATAATTTATAGTGTGACATAAACTCTACCGATTATGTAATGAATAATGCGTATGAAATTTAAAATTCACCGTAATCCAATCACGAATCCAATTACATTAATTGCGGGTTCGATCCCCGCACCGAGACAAATTTTTGTGCGATCCACAAATATTTGTTTCGAGTCTGGGTGTTTGTGAGACCGAAAAGTCTCTCGTAGTTTCTGATACCCACGACACAAGACTCGTATCTTAGTGTGGGGTCAGGACTATGTATGTGACTGTTGGGTGTATTTATTAATTTACAGCAACAAGTAGGTAATACTAGGAGTAATCCATTTAAAGTTGGCATTAAACCCACCTGTACAATATGTAGATACGAGAAATTACATTCAACTTGTACACATTACACGACATTGTTACGTCTATCCCAGGGAAGAACAAGCACAGAAAGCAAATATGCAGGAAATTCAACTTTATTGTCTGTGGAATAAGGCACGAGAAACCGCATATCATACTTAGTAACAAACATTACAGTGCTTGAAGAATTTAAAATGGAATTGCCTTTTCGTATTAACAAACGTTGTATTGCATTTCCTTGGATAAAACTATTTAGAATAGCTTAGCTAAATGTTTAAACTACTTTCTTTCAACCAAAGATTAATAAGTAATGTTTCATCATCATCATCAACAGCCTTTAATTCGTCCACTGCTGGACGTAGGCCTCTCTTATGGCACGCCACTGGGCTCGATCTTCGACTCTCCTCATCCAACCACTGCCAGCCACCTTGCGGATATCGTCACCCCACCTAGCCAGAGGGCGTCCTACATACACTACGTTTGCCGAGGCGTGGTCTCCACTCCAGAACACGTTTACCCCAACGGTTATCGTTAATTAATGTTAATGTTTCATACGCTTTTGATATGTCATCTACATATATGCTACAAAATTTCTTCGTGTGGGAGTCAGAGATGATGAATTAGACGAACAACTGCCTTTCAAAACGAAAATATATTGTAAAGTTACAAATTTCGTTTAAAATAGTATAGGATTCTAAAGTAAATGTAAAAAGTAACTAATTGTTAGCGTTTTATTAGACGTCTAGCCTAATAAAAAATTATATTAAATTTTCAACGTTTAATACAGCAAATTTTTAAAGTCATAAATATAGCAAGGTGAACTTTTATTGCCACTGATCCTCATAAATTTACGACAGCTATTAGTAATAAGTTTTAAAAATTTGAATTTTCATAATAAAACCTTTAAATGCTTCGTGAGATAAGATTTCAAATTTAATGAACGATTCCACAGGATAATAAATCTTTTTTTATTACATTAAAAAATAATATCTAATATGCTTAGCAGTGTATCGTGTATAAAAAACTGCATTTGACTTTTCGGTCTCACAAATCCGATATGCTAAGAGTCTATTTGCCTAAACATGTAGTTTATTCGTCGTTCGTTTCCGAATGAACCTGTGTATACGGGGTAATGTACAAGCGAAATTATGTTAGGAGAGGTTTCATCCTTCAAAATATAGATTGAAACTGTGCAAACTGTATTAGATCCAGAATAAATACGAAGAAAAAAGTAAGACAAATATAGTTATTGCATAGTGCTCGCACACAACAAATCTGTGTTATGTGTAAATCCTTTTAGGTGATAAAAAAAACACATCAACTTTTTTAATCTGCAAACGCGTTTCCCGCGAAACACAGAAATATTCCAACAAAAGATATTTGTGTTTGGAAACCGCGATTGCAAACTGTTTCGCATCTTTCAAAGTTAATATCATACTGGAGCTTCTCGGTGTAATTCTGAAGAGCTAAATGAAAATCTCATCAACCTCAGGCAGCTTAAAACCGCTTTAAGTCGGTTTTTGCTGACGAAAACCGGTTTTATATTTCGTGCAAGTAATAATGTATTCATCTATGTTTCCCGCTGCCTTTGGTACATAGCTGAGGTAAAATGCCAAGGAAATATATTGCAAATTTAATAAAGCATTTAATATAAAATTTATTCAAAATAAGTAAATTCCTTCACTAAATTATTTCGGATTCATCTAGTATTATTGCGCGTAAGAAAGTTCTTCCATAACAGCCCAGCTTGCCATCAAATAATTAATAATTATAAATCGTTCTTTTGAATGCAAGCAATTTGACGTATAAACGAGTACACCCTAAGCACACAGTAAAAAATTATAAACAAGACACTGCATAAATAACGTTTCACTTTATTTTTTGGCTCCTAATAAAGTACAGCCAATAATTGCTTGCTAAATCAATAATTGCATACACAATATCCACAATCGGACTACTTATCAATACACACAAATATTAATCCTCCCGATGATTGACTTACAACCTTTTAAATCTCAATTGTCTAGGCGCAACACGGCTCACGTAAGCCGTACAGATTGCACAAAAGACCTGTAGGGCTACCATGACCTCTTATTGCGATTCAGTTTACGACCTAAACTGAACTGAATTGTTATTTTGTACTAGGGATGTTGCGAATATTCGCATCCGCATCCGCATATGCGGAACATCCGCATCGATTTGGACATCCGCATCCGCATCCGCATCCGCATAAATCGCTGCGGAGCTGATGCGGTTGCGGATGTGTAGCAGATCGCGAAAAGAAAGAAAGGGGTGAGGGGCGGCGAGGTGCGCGTGTCGGTCTCGAGTGTCGAGTGGGTGACCGCACGTGCTGATTGACCAATAGGAAAGCAATAACATTTTATACAAATCAACCAATCGATCAATTTTATACAGATCCGCATCCGCATCCGCATCCGCGGATGTGAGCCTCTTAAAATCCGCATCCGCATCCGCATCCGCGGATGTGAAAAAAATTGAATCCGCAACATCCCTATTTTGTACCATGACGTCTATAATGCGACTCAGTATAGGTTCAACAGCTTTGTAACAATTCAGTTTAAGAATTGAATGATATTTGACTATTGTTCGTTCATTTTCGTACCATGACCCTCTGAGACGACCTAAACTGAATCGCTTAACTGTCAAAATTTATTACTTTTAGCGATCCATTTTAAGTTACTATTTTGTCAACAGAATTGAAAAGTTTTTATATCTTTGAGGACTTTTGTGACAATTTTTAACGTTTTATGGTAAATAAGTGATTGTTTTTGAAAAATTGTGATTGGGTGTTGATATTTTTACAATCAATTTTCATTTATAGGTACATGAATAATAACAAGGGTGCCTGAAGCTGCTGTAAAAATCGTTTTAGAATTTATGAAATGTGATAATTAATCCTGTATATCACGACGTAAAGAAAGGTGTAAACTTAGGGAACACTTGGATCCATTTGAAGAATTCGATGATACAGAGTTTAGCAAAAGATATCGACTTTCTTAACAATTGACTTCAAGTTTGTGTAAGGAGTTAAGACCTATGTTCAAAGAGCCGCTAAAATCTACCGATCTTTCTGTGGAGAAAAAGGTAAGAAACATTAAGAATTAAATATTTGTTAGATACTCCATTGCCTACATGCTTGGTTTTATCTCATACATGTATATCAAACAACTCAAAATTAACCTAAGATTTCAATATTAATACATTTTCATGTACATTATACTACTCACACACCTAAAATTGAGGATTGTAAGGGCTTGCCCCCCGTACTGTCTTATTACAGTTTGCTGGGATAATACATAACAAATGTAGTTTCTTTTCTTTTTTTTATTGATGTTAGTAATAATAATTTGATGAACCTTTATTAGAATTTTTACTAAAACAATAATTTGTTGCAGGTTTTATGAGAAATTCAACTTTCCTGTTTTGGGGTGCAAAGACTGTACAAATAGCTTTAATAAAGCCCACTGAACATGAAAAACAATTCTATTGTAGGAAACATTATCACTCATTTAGTAAGACTAATCATCTCTTAAAAAACAATAATTGTAATAACAAAAACTTTGTTCTATCCATATGTATGTGTCATGTTTTTCTAGATATGTGATGCAGATATGCAAATGACCAGGATAGATGCCAGCTATAGAGCCGCTACACATGATTCATTGATATGGATTGTGCACCCTTTAAAATATATTTGGACAGTCTTTATGAATCTACTTGGTTACTTGGTGAGTTCTAATATTATTAATATTATGGTTGAAAAAAGTAAGACTCAATATTATAAAGTGTAAATAATTTGCTTAGAAAATTAAGCTAAAAAACAAAATTGTTAACTTGTGTGTTAAAATGTTTACTTATATAATATTCCTTTACATTTTACACAAAAAGACCACAATAAAGCATCTAATAAAATAAGTATGTGTAGTTTTGTATATATCTAATATTAGCTTAATTGGTGAAACCCAAAAGTTTATTTCACAAATTGCATTAAATTAATTACTGTGACGCTTTAAAAATTGTTGTTGTTTGATTGCAGGAGATTCTGGATATCCATTAAGAAAATATGTCTTGACTCCAGTTATTAATGCAGTCCCAGGGACACCAGAGAGCCACTATACAGCTCTTCATGTTTGGACAAGGAACATAATAGAAAGGACTATTCAAGGCTTTTCAAGGCACATTTTCATTGCCTTTTGGTGCATTACCAACCAAGAATGGCTCCATCTTAATAATAAATGCATATGTAATATTGCATAATATTTGTGTTAAGCTAATATGCCTGCCATAAATTTGATTGATGAAGATGTCACTAGAGAAGAACAATTAGCTATTATTGCCATATACTGAGTCTGATAATTTGAATCACAACTACCTTAGGCAATGTATAGCTACAAGGAACAGCATCATACAATGTCTGGAGCATGCCAATTTAGTTTAAAATAATATCGTATTTACTGTATAATTCAATATATTTTTGTAAACCATCTTATATTTGTATTTTATGTTTTATAGTTGTTAATAAACTACATCTATCTTCGTGTACCTCTTTCTCGCATAATTTCTTTTATTTCTCTTAAAAAAAGTTTTAAACTGTTTAATTGTTCCACCCTCATGGGAATCCGCAACTAAGGCGCGACGGGCTTTTTCTGCCGTCATAGGTGGCTCCCGACTTGGTTGTCGTCGGCGTAAGGCCGTAAGTGTCCGCTGAATTTTGATGGGGGGATGAGGAAATTATAATACTACTTCACACCCTTAAATACACCATCCTTTCCAATCTTTCACAGCACCATAACCATTCATCAAATATTCTTCGCGAAAATTCCCTTGTTAGTGATATTTTGTTATAGCCCAAGAGTACCTATATCTTTGTGTTTATAAAGAAACTCCCATAAGTGCTTGAGTTAGCCATAAGTAACGCTATGCTGTGGAACTTTACTATATTGAAAAAACAGCACTTGAAATACCGATGACGATACAAATATTTTTGTAAGTGAAATTGGTAAAAACTACATATAAGAACTCAATATATTAATTGATAATGCTAAATATGTATGTTCAAAAAGTCAGTTACCCCATTGTTTAATACCATTTCAATTGAAATTTATTATAAACATAAAATTGACACATCAAATCCACCGCCACATCAACCTCGACTTGATGATGCGAAATATTGAATAACACATGTTCGAAACTTGAACCAAGTTTTAATGTTAAATTCTTTAAAAACTTTGTACCGATATAATTTATCTTACTACAATCAAAATAATTATAAACTCCTTTACACATCACTACAGCATGTTTTTTTACAAATGAAGTATTATAAATAAAAAATAGACGTAATAATTAGGATTCAAATAGTAATCATAAATACCGACAATTTGCAATGTAGAGTTTCAAAACGCACTCTACTATGGTGGATGAAACAAACGATAAATGTATAGCGTTATCTCTTTCAATCAAAACGTTTCAGTTTTAAGTTTCGTTCATTCAAACGATTCAATTGCGACTTTGTTTAAAGTACGTCATGGTACGAATATAAGCGATTCAGTTTAAGAACCTAAACTGAACTGCTCTGCAATTGAATCGTTTGTTAAAAGGTCATGGTAGGCCTACTGGTCCAACACACGCCCGGCCCAGATACAATCAACATACAACAAATACTTTGTTAACAACGTCACATGTAGCCCGAGGGTTTTACAACTCCGTCGCCATTCGTTAAAAGTTCACGCAATCTTAACTGTCACTCAGCTAAATTTACGCACTCTTGACAATAAACGGCGTATGTACCCAACTAAAACGTAGTTTATTATGCCGTAAACTTTACTATGGGTTCAGTTAAAATGAAAAAGTTACTACTCTTTTGACTCATACACTCGGTGTACGATTTAATTTGGCAGATTTTATCTTTTTGACCGTTTTTGGGATGGGTCTGCTCTTTATACTTTGAGTTAATGCAGAAGTCCGGTAAATTAACAATTTGTCTCTCTCTTAGCATACAATCAACCTAAATTCTTATGAAAAATCATATCAGTCCTGAGGAAATAAAAAGAAATTAAGAAATTTGGAAAAGAAATGAAAAATTGAGAAAACAGAGATGTGATTAAATGAATCCAGGCGTTGATTGTTTGTTATTATTTGGTTATTTGGACGCAAGTAAGTTAAAGTTATTGATGTAAGAAGTTTATATTAATTCTAGAATAATGATCTTTATTTGAATGTATTCACAAAAATTAAACTGTTGTTCTGACCACCCTCTTGTACGTTTCTATAAGATTCCCGCTATAACAAAAACATGTAAACATTCCTCATAATAAGGGTTCAAGGAAAGTGATCCCTTTGAGCGTCTTCGCTCGTATCCCGACGTGACCCTCTTTGATCTGATGGGGGAAGAAATAATTTCTATTTCTCGGGATGACAAGACTTGAAGTTTATACTGATTTATTTGACATGGTAAATATAATGCTTTGATGATGCTAATGTCCGGTAATACTAGACAACAAATAAATATAGTTCTTGGGCTAGCCTTTATTTGTAAGTCTATAAAAACTTTACAATTATTTTAATACAAATAATCACATTTCGTTGAATACAAGTAAAGTAGTAATTTCTGTAAATTTAATCAATAAAAGGGTCATTTCATAAATTCATATTTATTTTACCCCTTACTTGTCAGTTGATTGTCATCAAAGACAAGAAAACGTGTTTTCACACGAGGCAAAATTTTGTTTCATACTTATCAGTCGGGGTCATTCAACTGTATCCACGCCCATCCGAAAACTGCCTTAACAAGCGGTCTTATTGACCTCATCAAAATTCTACACGGATACAAGACCACGCTGCACTGAAGTGTTTTTCACAAACTTTTCCTTATTGCTTTACCAATTCTTAGGCGCGAATAAAGCACATTTCATCACATATGTATGCGTTGTTATATCTACTATTATTTCACCCCAATTTAGCTATGTTATATATCCATCTATAGGAACTAAGTTAGGCTATTGTTGTATATACGAGTACACCCTTAACTAAGTGTAACGAGCGTTTAAATTTGATAGCAAGATAATCTTTATATTAGATTTCTCCCCAAGAGTTTCCAAGTAAAGTCCACCAACGAGCTGAGAATGAAAGAATTGGCAAAGAATCTGCACGAGCTTTCAAAGTTACTAGGGAATTTATTTATATGACACTTTACAATATTGTCAGATTTTTAGCAAGATAGAAGGCCCAAAATCTCGTTTCCCTAACAAAATTACGAATAAGTCTTTTAGTTAAACATTATTATTTAAAATAAGCAATTTGGCTAATTATAAATTACAATGACCCACCCCATAATAAACAATTATAAACGGAACATTGCAAAATTAACTAAAAACGCTTTTGCCGCCCTCTGTCTTACTTTAAATATTACATTGTAGTAAATAACGTATGTTCTTGAGAATGCGCAACGTAGAGTTAATGGCTAACTGCAAAGCAACGAAAGTTAACAACTTTAATATAAATTTTGATTAAATCCACCCACACTGCGTCTTAAACATACTTTCATCAAGCAACCGCATTTTGTTTAATAGATTTCGTGCGAGAACAATACAGCTTTACATTTTATGTAAGAAACAGCTGATATTTTCAAAAGCAGTTGAAATTTATGTGAATATTCAAGTATTTACTAGAAAACATCGGTTAAAGTTTAGATGGAAAAGATGAAAAATCTAAAATTGGCTTTCGTTTTATGACTGTATGTATTTTGCATCTGGAAAGAAGTTTTTGAGATTTTTGAAAAGCACTATAACTCTCAGTCTCATAGTCCCTACAGCATACACTATGCTATAATAATAATTTAACGAAGGGCTAGGTGTATGTCATGTTTTAAGTCCCACTGAATGGTGACAAACATATCGTATTTTTCACGCCAATTAAAAATGGTATAATCTAAACAAAAACACTGCTCGCTGTACTTACACTTATACTGCTAAATTCTCGAGCAGTCTATTAGGAAAGAAACACCACAACATTTGGGTACACATACACTATTCAACTATCAAAGTCATCATCCGACCCTATTCCCCAAACTGTAGCACAAAGATTCTACACAATCCATTCGTCAACGATGACCCAAGCGACAGTCATTTTGGAAGCCGACTTACCGCTTTCGCACGACTCAAAGAGCCTAATCGGGAACGGCACTCTCGACCGCTTTTTTCGTGCAAACGTGGTCCCCGTAAATAATACAGGGTCGGCGTCCCGTTCGTGTCTTATCGTCCGCTTCTAGGGTAGCAGGTCACAGGCTTTATCGCACTACAGTGTACCCAAAGTATCCATAGTTAGTGACTTTAAAATTAAATGAAATAATATTTATTAAATCTATAAAATTTTAGATATATCACTTAGATTCAGTTGCTTCAAAATTTAGTGAAACAGAGAAGAACGGCCGAAACATTAATTTTAGACATTCAAATTATGAATTGTGAAGAGTTTGTGATAGTTCAGCATCCAACCCACAATACAGTTCTATAAGACTAAGAACCGTCATGCTGATATGTCGGCATGCTTGTCGAGCGTGCCGAAACTACGATTTGACTATCAAATGTTTCACATTATTGCTTCTTAGTAATTCTGGTTGCGTGTCATATAAAGATTATAAAAAATATCTACTATCAACTAAGATATAGCAGCTGTTAATTTTTATTTAAAAATTTTGACAGGCTAGCGGCGGCTTACGTCCCGTTACAAAATACTGACCCTTCTAATCTTATTGAGGTGTTCTGTGATCTAAAACATCTATTAGGATGATAGTCAAGGGACTAAACCTAAGTTAAATACGTCTACAAAAAAAAGAAGCTAAACTATATCTATTATTAAATTTCTATATTTTATTGACATACCTGTATGTTTGGGTACCTTATTATATTAACAATAAGTCTATAACACGAATCCGCCTATGCCAGGTCGTTGTAGCTTCACATAACTATTCAGTATTATTAGTATTCTAAGGTACTAGCTAAATCAACAGTTTAGTCATAAATAGATCTTCTCTAAACATTAGTTTGAATATCCATTAGCCACAGAGCTCTTTGGGCGTTACTGGCTCCACTAAGACCATAATCCGGGGTGGCGTGCGACTAGCGCGTGTTTCGTATTCGTTTAAACCGCTTAACTTTCACAATACCTACTATTGAGCAAGTACTTTGTGCAATATACGGCTTTATTAACAAAGAATAATAGAAATAAATGACCGGTAGTTAAAATCGCCCGGACTTTCAAGGTAATGTTTGTACGATATTTCGGAAATACCTTAACACACCTTAAGGAACATAATCTTTTCTAGATTACTTATATAATTAGTTACCACTATAGAGATTGCATAGCCTCAAACTTTACTTCCTTGCTTATGCCATTATCTTAATACACCTAATACATTTAGATACATAGCATTGTTAATAATGATAAATTTTATGATCGTCATATTTAAATATATATTTAAATCTTAGTCAAATCTGAGAGAAAAACTCTATTCAATAGTCACGTCAATTGATAAATTCATCCGAAACAACTACCTACTAAAACTAAAATAACTACCAGCATTATATTTCCCACTTTTTTTCTACACTATCTAATCATATATTCTTCAAATACAATTACTATTCTCTTCTTAACTCTTTTAAATTTCAAGGATATTCGCGAGCAATTGTACGCAATAAAGCGAGGACGACAAGGATAACAGCTAACTTAATACAATCGTTTCCGCGTCCCTGGGCAGTTGTCCTCGGATCACTATCCCTCAGGGGTTACCTCAAATTTCATAAGACGCACCAAAGGGCAGCCGCATTATTTACTGTCCTTCAAAATTTGATAAATTCGTCCCATTGTTAGCATATTTAGCAGCCATCTTAATATTTTCTACCAATATATTTCTTGTAAAAATATTTTATTAGAGCCTAGGCTCTAATAGTATTAGTACTATCAGACATTTTTGCGTGAACGTTAGTTTGCCTGTAATTAATTATTTCGTAAATTTATATATAAGAAACAAAAGAATAAATAGAATACGTGATAAGATAAATCAAAAATAAGTCTATTCTTTCAGCAGACTTTCAGTTATATAACAAGTTAAAATTACATTGTTTCCTCGAAATTCTACTGAAATTAACAATCCATACTAGAAATAAACAAACAATATTTATATTCCCTTCTAAATATGATCAACGCAGTTTTGAATAGCTCATTATTCAAATTTGGTAATTTGAATATGCAGTGGCTCGTTTATCTTGATTTCAACGACATCTTGATTTTTAAAGTTAACAAACTTTTCCCTCCAAATGCTCGCAAGGAAACGAAAAGATTTTCAACAAAATTCTGGAAGCCAACTCCACTGTCGTCAAACGCGTAGCGAAGCATTTTAAAGTACTGGTTTACAAAGATTCTTCATAAGTGAGCAAAACTGTTTGTCTAATGATCATTTAACATATGTATATGGAAATATTAAAAAGTCAAAGGAAATAAATAAATATAGCCAACAGTCACATACATAGTTCTGACCTCACACTAGGAAACAAGTCCTTTGTCGTGGGTATCAGAAATTAAAAGAGACTTTTTGATCTCACAGACACCCAGACCGGAAACAATATTTGTGGATCACACAAACATTGGTCTTACGACGAACGAACGATCCCGCGGCCTCTCGATTCGCAAGCTGGTATCTAACAAACTGCACCACGAGGATGTTGACTGTCGAATCATAGTAGAGTCATAATCTGAAACTACTACGAATGCAACTACATTGAATTACTTTACGACATCCGCCATAAAACAGTTCTCGCTACTTAACATTAATCGCGCCTTTCCTATTCCAAGACTCGAGCTAAATACAATACTGCATAACTTAAACTACGTACAAAATATACGCTGTATAATCATAATGGTAACAAAGTTGCATAAATCTCAGTTTTATTTGCTAACTCACGCCATAAGCAACTCACGGCTTTAAATAATAATGCTAATCATAAAAGCACGGTACGAACTACAAGCATTTGTGTGTGCACGCCCCGGTTATGATTTAGCTACGTGACTAGCATCCGTGAGGATTTTAGCTCAAGGCTTAAACCTGAAACACACGGCACTCGACTGTCATGTTAACACCAACACATTGACAAATCGACAGTGTAGCTGCAGTATGTTGACAGTTTTTATATTGGTTTAATCTACTCTTAAAATTTTAGTTGAATGTTATACATATAAATTTAAATCTTCTTTTTCTTCATCAACCCATATATGCCCACTGCTGAGCACGGGTCTCCTCTACCATTGAGATCGTTGGCTTTAAGGCGTTCTTAAACGATCACTTACACATGCTAGTAGTGATTCAAGTCTTTTTTTGCCACCTTGGTCAATTTACATTATCTATAATCTAAATATAAAGTCCTTCTCTGCTCGAGCCACATCCACAACTGAGATGGGTAAGGCCTTAGCTCACCACGCTATCCTGTTGCGAGTAGGTCGACTGCACATCTATGCACCTCGTTTTCAAGAACTTTAAAGGTACCTCTGTCTACCACTAGCCTCGGGCGAGTCAACGGACGTATTAGACATGTAGCCTATGAAATTCTTTGTGGAGAACGTTAATGCTACATCAAGTGTGATTTAAAAGAAAAGCGAGTTGTGCCATCGCTTCTATTTTAATTCTAAAGCAGGTCAGCAATGTGCTGAGGCTCTTACGACTCGTAAGCGCTTTAGTACGACACCGCAGACCATTTGGTTCCCGGGTCGCGTTGCCACACAAGCTATTACCGTCTTTACAGCTTCTCTAATGTGAACTAATGTATGTATGAATTTTGCTTATTAAACATTCCGCGAGCAAAATAGTTTCCGACGTTTTAGCTGGCAACGGAGCTAAGGTTTACTTATTTGCACTTTGAATTTGTATATGCTTATTATACAAGCTAAGTGGGAAAGGGGGTGAATATGACATTTCTTATACGGTAATTAACATACAGTATAGCTACTAGTTTTCTGTTAATCAACGAATGTTCAATGTATACGCCTCTGACAATCAAAAGTTAGACAAGCATGCGTCAGTCATGAATATACGAAAACATAAGTATGAAGTTCTATTATCGTGTATTCTCAACGAAATAAAAAGAGAGACTACTTAGGCAGCCCCGTGGCGCAGTTGGCTAGACACCAGCTTGCGAAACGAGAGGCCGCGGGTTCGATCCCCGCACCGAGACAAATGTTTGTGCGATCGACAAATATTTGTTTCGGGTCTGGGTGTTTGTGAGACCGAAAAGTCTCTCGTAGTTTCTGATACCCACGACACAAGACTCGTATCTTAGTGTGGGGTCAGGACTATGTATGTGACTGTTGGGTGTATTTATTATTATTATTAATTCGTTTCATTGAACTTAGTCATCAAGTTTTTCGCCCCGTAATCTTCCACCTTATATACATACGCGAATGGTTCAATTCAATCCTCTTAGTGAAATAAGTTAAATATCCATATACAATATCTACAATACCGTTATTAGTGTCTGATTCATTCAAGATATCTGAAGTTACAAGAAAATCCCTAATAAGTAAAATAGGAGAATGAAACAAAATGCACATCCCAATTACAAAATTGCAGTGACATAACTCCATATCGAAAGAGACCATTGATTTTCGGTGCCACCGTAGCTGTTTATTATTACTGTTACCCATTGTATTGAATTTTCGCTCTTCATAGAACGAACAAAAGAATCTGCTGAATTGGAATGAGTCTATTCTTTGTTTTGATTTTTCGAGTTTGCCGCATTGTTATAATAGTCGTGAAAGAGAATTTAATAATTCAGAATATAGGCTAGCATGAGCATCACAATGTCAAGTTGGAAACATTCGCTGCGAAAATAGTTTTTCGTTTTAATTATAGTTTATTTTTTAATGAAACCAAGTCGAGAGTGAAATAATTGCAAAAAGGCAAAAGAGATCTTTGTGCATTGTTATTTCGAAAACGATGCTAACAATCTATCAACTAAAGCGAATGATGGCTCAATTGGAAACCGATAGAAGGAAAAAGTATTTATTTTGAATGAAAAGCTCTTGTGTTTTAATGTTTCGACTACTCACTTTGACACTAAAATAAAAATTCTGGGTTATTTTCATTTATTGCGGTTTTACCAAAATCTATCAAGTACCAAATATTATGCGATTCATATAACAAAATTACGTACTTATAAATTAGTAACCAGCTGTAGAGCAAATTTCTCCAGTAAACTATATTTTGAAAAAACTCCCGTATCAACTATAAATGTTATTTTTGCAATTTTGAATAACGACAATTTTTACACATTTTAAAAAATCACGAACATGTATGTATATTGTACATAATATCATACCGTGCACGGCTCACAACATATGAACAGCTAAATAAATAAATAAAATAAAATAAATACACCCAACAGTCACATACATAGTCCTGACCCCACACTCAGATACGAGTCTTGTGTCGTGGGTATCAGAAACTACGAGAGACTTTTCGGTCTCACAAACACCCAGACCCGAAACAAATATTTGTGGATCACACAAACATTTGTCTCGGTGCGGGGATCGAACCCGCGGCCACTCGTTTCGCTAGCTGGTGTCTAGCCAACTGCGCCACGGGGCTGTCAAAAAATATCAAAAACACTGCGATTTGAAGCCACCTGCATACTTAGTCTACTTTAATATTACAAAGATTACACAACCCCACCCGCAGAGACATCGTTTGGAAGATAATACACCATTCGGAATGATTTATACGACACTTTCCGACTTCACAAGTGAGGTAATAAAGTGGGTTTAATTTGAAACTATCGTTTAACACCTGTACTTCAGTAGGGAGCAGTATTTCGCGAGGTTCCTTATTAATGTGCTAAATCACGAGAGCACGTGCGCCTCGAGTAGATTAAAATATATTGGGTTACGCAATTCTATGATCGTTGTATTTCACTAAGTTAATTAAAAATATATACAGGGTGTATTTAGACCGTGATCGAAAACTGAACCAGGTAATAGCCAGGGTGATCACAAACCCAGTGGCGATATTAAAAATCGCGACAAAAAATAAAAATTTTGACGTTTTCCATACAACCATCGGTGTTAAAAGTATGTGGTTTGTATGGAAAACCTCAAAAATTTTATTTTTTGTCGGGATTTTCTTTAATGCCAGGGGGTTTGTAATCACTATCGCTATTACCTGCCTCAGTTTTCGATCACAGTCTAAATACACCCTGTATAACACTTTGAAGTTACGTAGATATTGCTCCCACTTTCATAAGTGTATTAGGCAATGTGTTGATTGTGATATGCAAGAAAGTCGATCATTTTAATGTATAGCACTTTATAGTTAAATGGAGAGCTAATAATAATATATGTATAATGTATATCCTATATAGGCTATTATATTTCGTGGGTTTCAAATAGCACAATAAACTTGTCAATTTCATAAGTTCTCAGACCCAAAACAAATATATAAGTAGCATCAAATAATGTTTAGATTAATAAAAAAACTGTCCCACATTAAAATTAAAATGATTAAAATATTTTCTTATTAACGTCTGACACCTGAAAATCTGGGTACTTTCAGAGCTTTACGATTACGGTATTGGAGGAAGACATAAACATTATTGTACATAATAAAACAAGGATATAGACGTATGAAATGTATCGAAAATTACAAGAAAGACACAAAACAAACGACAACAATAGATGCCTCAGGCATACATAACAAACAAATGAAAACTCCCATCTCGAAGACCTATTGTTTATCACTAATTACTGCTACACAAAAACAAATATGATCCGCAAAATATTTTTCAAATCAATGTTCAACATCTAAGGAAACATGTCTAGAAACAGAAATGTGACCTGGCTGTTGTGCTGGATTTTTATTCCGACCTATACAATTATAGGAGAAGTCCGTACACATTTGTGTAACAATAAGGGATGATTGACATCCGAAGATTGAAACTCTAAATTCATGGTTAAAGTATACTTCACCAAGATAAGGCTAATAGGGACTTCCATGGAACAGCTTGCCAGCTCATCAGAGTAATGTAAAAGCCAGAAAAGATCTGAAGAAAGCCAGAGAAGACCAAACGAAAATTTCTACGTCTTAAAACTCAATTCAACGCATGTTCTATTCATATATTTACAATAATCAATAAAATACTTTGTACGTGGCGATCTTTAAGGCCGAGATAGCTATGAATAACATAATTAATTAAAGTGAAATACAAACACCTCTTCTCCAGTCATTGTGTTTCAGGTCTTCTTATATACTTTTTTAACACGCGATGGAGTGTTAAAATTTACTTGTAAGTATACACATCAGAAAACCAAACAGCCTAACTCTAGCAACAACTTAAACACTAAAAAGAAAAACCTGACTCCATCGAAAATAAAAACACTAGATGTAGCGATCGCCCGCAGCCATGTTGACCACAAAGAGAGCGTTCAAGTGTGTACAAAAACAAACATCTTTTAAGAGGAATATACACAGCGAATAATGGATCAAACTTTTATGTTTCGGACGTTTTTTTTTATAAATTCTTTTGAACGTTATTTCGCTATAGGCTACTAATTAAATTTAATCTTTTGGTATCAAATATCTGTTTTTATTTAGATTTAATCAAATTAGTTACATACGAGTACACAACCTTATACCTGTGTTCCAAAAAGGAGTAGTCAGAGGAGCATTTTGACACCCACATCAAGCCTGTTTCGGGCACACTATTTCAGGCGCAATTCCAGACTACGTGCTACTACTGAGAATTTCCTAATGGAAAAACTTAACACTATGCCGCACTATCTGGATCACAGGTCACATACTTCAGCCGCAAGTCCTGTCTTGTCCACGAGGCGGTCAATACATTATTTCACATACAATATTACCACTCAAGTACGTATTCGTAATTTAAAAGAATACCCGCAAAGATAAGATACATGGTTTTACGTAAAGATTTTGTTTTTTTCAGAGCAAATACCATAACAATTAAAATATTGCCAAAAACTAGAACTACATTCCATAAGCCTTATATCAATTGTAATTGACTACTCCATTCCAGATTATACATTCTTTTTTTAACATTTACTTCGAAGAGTCTAATGAAATCGGACGACATGTAAAAATAAACGCCACAACATACTGATAATTACGTATGGCCTATTTCATATCCATCTGCGTGTTTGTGCATCCGGAATTATGTTTGCTAACACACGTGTGCATTCCCTATCAAAGCGAATGGGCCTCGCGTCATAGAGAATTCCTCACTATTTATACAAACACTATCTTTTAGTAAGATTCAACTTTGAGATAGATTTGGCAAGAGTTCTAAAACCTGAGAAATTCCTAGCAGTAGACTTTCCCTTTCGAAGTCCTAAAGCTACGAAAAGTTCAAAGTCTGCCATGAATTAGAACTCGCGGCAATGACAGTCTGGGCAGACCACGCTTTTTACCCTCTAGGACATTGTTTCTCGATATTCATAACGTTGGGTATTAGTAGATACCAAGAGGGTAACAGAAATATGATTTAGCCCCAAAAACAACGTAATTCGACATTAAAACTAAAAATAATAGCACCTACGGTCTTCTCATGTAGTTGCAGATCTCTAATTTTTTTTCATGTAAATGTGGACGGTGTCTCTGAACTAACATGCACTTATCACAGTAATGTTTTTTTTATCAGAAACATTATCCAGAATCACATTTCAATTCCAAGAGCAGTTGACATTGACTTTCAAAGCCATTCGCTTTTTGCAGAGTGATTAATATGCCACTGAGCAAATACAGACATGAAAAACTATTCTAATAACGTATGAGAGATCTGACTTGCAATTTGTGTAAGTACACATCATAATTTGCAGTAAAAATACATTTGTCATCAAAGTAATAACGGGGCTTCTGAGGTTTGAATACTGGCGTCGTTTATAAATATTTAAAGCTGAACTTTTAAACTAGCGAGTAATTTAAGTTGCGACTTTTTTCAAAACCAAAATCGTAAACATTGAGAAATAGTGCTAGCCCAAACAGCTGAGTGGACTTTTAAGAACAGGGCCATAATTAAAATATTTCAAATTGATAAATAATTGAATATGATACTTTGAAAAATTTAGGTGAGTTGATCGTGGACACGCAAAGCAGTAGCGGTAATTTCAACGCATTTGGGCTTCCACAGCTACCGCTAATGATGCAATCATATTTTACCACTGCCGCAATCGTGTAAAAAGGTCTTTACAAAAACAAGTGAAACACGGTTGTCACGTGATCTGCGACAAACGTCCCTACACCTCACCTCCATGTCGCGGGCGAGATAAATCACCGACGCTAACGATTTAAGTTGACGCGTGTACCCAGCTCTGTGACGATAAATTCTTATTATCCCAGCAAAATATTGTTCTTATGTGATATATACTTGGGAAATGTATAAAAACTTTCGGTGGATGTATGAGCCGTTTAATTATATTGAGGCAATATTGGATTCTAACGGACTGTACTGAAAAAATGTGTCGAATGATAAGAATTCATCATCATCAATTTCGTTCAGTTAACATTATTTTGACGGCATTATACGAACTGACACAGATTAATGACGTACAAAATGACCAAAAACTCAACTTTATTAGTTTTTGGATATGTATGTCTTCACGCGAAAATAAGAGCCGTCGGAATGTGATGTGAGTCATTTAAACCCTTTTTTGGAGTGAAATATAAAGAGAATATTGGACACACGCAACGTCAAATCTTCATATATCTTCACAACTACACTGTCACAAAATACTTTATTGGCCTTTCAATCTAGTTTCTGCATTACATTGTACAATTCTTAAGCGGAAGGACGTCCACGTAACAAAAAGCTGCAACTCTCACAACTCGATGTCGTGTACCGGCTGCATCCAACAACTACTTTTAATTAAATACTGTCAACAAAACTAAGCTTCAAGCATAATAAATCTTCACTCATTTTAAATTTAAGACTGCTTGTATTCAGAGTTGTAAAATAAGGGTAAGTTACTCTGTCTTAATTATTATTATTTTACTCTTAAGTCGCAAAGCCAAAGAAATTTGGTAGAGGTGAGGACAGGACTTTGAGAAGAAAATATACGCTTGTTAGACAATAAAATTGAGAGACAAAATACCAGTTCATTTATTTTTAATATGCGTAAATAATAACTAATAACGTAAGTTTCTTTAGCTCAATTTTAAGCCTATATATCTCCACGTGAGTAATTCAAAGCTTTAACAAACATGAAATCACAATTAATCATCAATATCTGCGACAAAGACACTTGCCCCTTAACATCTCATACACGAATTCTGTTTCAAACGTCCAACCCAACGTGTGTTTATAAAAGGATTGATGGAAGTGCAAAAGCAACGAGGGCGGCGTCTCTTGCAGGGGAGCAAATATTTGCACGAGCTACCAGTATTTGTCTCTGCTCAGACAACCAGCGAGGTCCACAATGTACTATCAAACGGCAGTACCTCACGTAACTTACGTTCAGTTGTATGGACAGCAATATTTTGTTTAGCACTACTCGCACATGACCTGTATTACTTTACTGGAATTTTGTTACATGTTTATGTTTTGGATGACTGGCACAAATATATAAATAATTAAAAGAAGACCCTAATATTTTGATATTTTTTATAAACCTGGAAATACAAAATAAAACATAATTTTATTATTATAAAACTACTACGCTCTACAAGTGATAGAAGTAAGCCGTATTTACTTTGGTGATTTTAAGTTTCATTTCAATTAAAATACTGGTATTTAAAAAATCTTGCGTTAATAATTTGTTTCCAACTTAAATATATTTAAAAGATCTGAAATAACCAGAAAATAATAATAAAGTTTCTTCCAAGTAAGAATTAAAACCATAACCGGGACAATAAATACTTCCATTTCATTTCATCAGCTGTCGCGTAAAAAATCCACAAAGTCTTCAGCAAAGTAAATTCCAAAGAGCTTCAAGTTAATCTTTTGCTTTATCTGAAGTTTATCTGCACTTAGTTGAACTGACGGCGCCGTAAAAAGGGTTTTAGCAGTTTCACAACGGAAACCAGCTTATTGGCAAAGGAGTTAACGATGACAGCCGGATTAATTGCAATAGGATAAGAATGACTGCCCAAGTTCCATCGCTTTATCAAGTTATGAATTGAAACCTTTTTAGTTTCAAAACTAATATTGATTGTTGTAACAAATTGAGAACTGACTGTTTTATTGTCTCAACGCAATCTGCAGATGTTTTTCCAGTGTTGAAGTCTGAGCCAAGGTTCGTAACATTTTTGTGCTGTATTATGTAGATTCAATATTACTTATTAAGATGTGTTTCGCGCTAGTTTATCGTGACAGACTAAGAACTAACCGTTCTGTAAGGCGTAAAAGAAATCCGTGCCCAGCAGTCGGGCATATTACATATTATGGAAACACACTTTTACTTTAAAAGGGTATTCATTTCTTTAAATGAAAATGTACTTACAGATGAACATACAACTCGAGGAAAACTGGGAATGTGTAGGAATTCGTTAAAAATAATTTGTAAGATAAGTTGTAAATACATGTGTGCATACTTATGCCTCACTCATGTTCGAGAATTTAGCACGGATCTCAAAACATGGACGTAAATTTTACGCCAAATAGATTTCTTTAATAACCATGGGTGTAGGAAAACAAACGTGTTTCCAATAAAACAAAAAATCTCGCATGGATAGCGATGTACGAAATAGGCAATTTACAAATATTATTTTAGGTTTCAATTTATTATCTTTTCATTAATTTTCAATTGTAACAAAATGTTCACTAATTTGTTTTACAATAAACCCTGCTTTTATCAAAATGGAACAATAAAAAAATATTCCTCTATGGATAGAGTTAAGTTCAAATATTCAGAGACAACCATCTACTTAGTCAGTACTTACCCAGTATATTGATTAATAAAAATACTTTAAGTATACATAGGAAGAAACTTCACTTTATAACGCATTCATATAAATTCAGTCACGACATTTTCTATCGTTTATTTAAAAATAATTCTCCAACGTAAAAAAAACTCATTAATTAAGATATCTCTGTGAGGTGTTACCACAGGTGTGCACGTTGTAGCCAATTGGCGTCCGACACAGCCCTGCTTGAGCGGTATAACCTGGCGAGAAGTAAGCTCTTGACGCATTGTGTAAGTCAAAACTATTACTGTAAATACCGTATTTAATTTGACGTTCTCTTAATCCACCAATAGCATTAGCTAGTTTTCAACGCAAACTTTGTCCGATTTAATTTAATTTTATATAAAGAAGTAACTCATAAAAATGGCATAAATACTGTAACAAACCAGTCTAGATAGATCTCAACGCAAACCTTTTTCGACTATATTATTTTACTTTAACCTTCATACGGTCTTTAATTTCACAAACGTTGCCGTGCTTCGGGTCAGATTTGACCCAGTAGTAAAATTAAACTGAAAAATGAACAAAAAATAAAAATACAAATATGTAATGGATTTATTTAACATATCATATTTATTTCTACTGAATAAGTATGATTTTTTTATTTAAATTTTAATTTAATACACTTAATAGAAAAAAAAGTTACTACATTGTTAGACATTTATGTAACAAGAAACTAAGCAATATTTAAAAAAAAAGTAAATGAAATTATATCCTATAAGTGTAATAAGATATAATTTGGGTATATAAAACAATTGTGGACAATCAAAGGTGTTTTATTGTCACTTTTAGTTCAAAGTTGGCAACAACTTCTTTGGGAGCCTTTTTAGCTAAACAAGTCGCTTGCCCGCAAGAATACTGTATTAACTCTGAAAAAGTACTTTTTCAGGAGAAGCGTGTAGAAGGTAGAACGGATTTCTTTTTGTCGAACTGTATTATTAAGTTCGTTAGTGCCAAATTTTGACATGATACAGTATTCTTCCGGACAAGCGAAGTATTGTTTGAGAGTTGGTGGGTCAAAATCGATGGATTATGTACGTTGTCAATACATTGACGAAGCTTTTTTACAATTTCTATTGAAAAGGGTGTCCATGAAAATGTTTGCCTGTTTTTTATGTATACTCTCACCAACTGCATACCCAAATTTTCCAAATAATGTAGCTGTTTTGCTAGGCAGCCTTCCTTCCACCTGCTATTGCCAGTCGTGAATAATATGAAAGTAATGTGGGCTGATATGTTTACCATGTTACTAAATATCACTTGAGGCCATCGTTTTGTTTTCTTTTGCTACTGTAACCGAAGACAGCTTCATCCAGTGTATCAACGCCACCCTTACATTTGTTGTAGTGTAAAATTACTACAGGCTTTGTATCTGAGCAATTACTCACTTCTAAGCTGTGGTCAAAAGTGCTGAGAAGGTTCACCGACTTATTATTTTGGTTGTGTAAGGAACAAGTGTAGTATCTTTGGTAAAAGCCACACGATGAACATAACGGACTTTCCTTTGTTGCTACTCTTTCTGGGGGTAATTCCGACTTATGATACGTATGGTTTCTACTACAGTGATATGTTTTCTTCCCAGATCATTCTTGAGCAAGAATAGAAACCTGGTGTCAAGTAAATTATGTTTTCTCTGAAGGCTTTGCCACAAGATTGTGTGACACGGTTTCTGGATTATTGTACTAGCAAATACTTTGACGTCATTGAAAGTATAATCACTGATGCACTGTCACTATCCGAGCTATCAGATAGTTCAGCTTCTATGATATAATCTTCTGTTTTAGAACAAGATTCATTACTATCCGTCATATCATCCAATAAAACTGTTTTATGTATTTGACTGTCGTATCATTTCTTGTAAGCAAATAACGTTTTTACCATTGTAAACTTAGGTTGGGTTGTTGATTTGATGTATAACATAATACTAATATTTATTTGAGTAGAACAAAAGAGCGTCTTATTCAAAAAGTTATGCGAAGCATAAACAATTCGAACGATAACAGATGCACTGTGCGCTTGTTATTAGTTGGGGTCAATTCTGACCCGAAGACCGTTAGAGTAAAAAAAATCATACGTGGAATATTTTAATCATTTTTTATAAACTTTTTCCATAATTAAGTAAATTGAAGCGAATAATTAAAAGTCATAGAATATCAAACTCCTTGAATGCATACTTTCTGAGAAAATTGCATTTTTATAACAAAATGGGTCAAAATTGACCCGAAGACCTTATGAAGGTTAAGTCTCATAAAAAACTACAAAAAAAATAAAACAAATATACAAAACAATAAAAAGAAAGCTTAATAAAGACCTCATCTTGTATTTTGCACCACACAATGATGTATTGTGGAGCGAATATAATTCATTATATTTCCGAGAATTTGTCTACCTGTCTACGTTGTTCGACCTTTCGGAAGTCTTGTATTATGACAGCCCAATTACTTGGATATTTATCTAATAAAACCTTTCTATGAAGTAGTAATTTATTACGTTGATCGAATAGAAAACGTTTTTCTTGACCGTTGTTCTACGTCAGTGGTCGGGAACCTTTTGGCAGGCAAGGGCCAGGAGGTGGCAAAATAAAATAAAAGCGGGTCGCACTTATGATATTTACCCCAGATTCCTGAAAAAATAAATAAAAGACGGGCCCCAATTACAATATTTACAAAGGCATTGCTAACAACTCAGCGATTTAATACAAATTTCGCGTATATTACTTATGATATTTTTGTAGTTGCAATTCCTAGAATGGCTCTCAAACGTGCAAATGCCAAACGAAACGCATATATATTTTTTTAACTTATTTTCAAAGCATCCACGGGCCGCAAGTAAGACAATCGCCGAGGGTTGCCGACCACTGTTCTACATTATAACATTTCGATGATTATGTTACAGTACAACCGTAATTTCGTGACTTTAATGGCCCGTTTGCTGCGGTATTCGTGTACACTTTGCATACAACACGCTAGGCTTGCCCGTAGTGAATTTTATAGGTCGTTTGTTTTTGTAGCAATTATGAGTGCGTATTATTGTTATATAATTTTTATATTATGAAGCCCTGAGTAACACAATCGTTTTATTTTCATTGCTACAAACTTAACTGATAATTAAAACCCACACACATTAACTCCCTGCCACTCACTTCATTGTGACTTTCAATGATTGTCTTTAAAAGGCTAGAACTTGAGAAATAAGACCGCCAGTTGTACTTCAATACCGTTTGAATATTATTTTATCCTATACTTTTCAGTATAAAATAAAGAGTTTATAAATAAATAAATTGGAGTGTTCTACGGGAAGGGATGAGATTCCCTCGTCGACCAGTTAGTAGCTTTAAGTTTTTGTCGCAGCGCGGAATTTGGAAATGTGCCCGATATTCAGCAACAAGCGTAGCATACGTAATGTACTATATATTATTTCAACGCTAAAGCATATCCTGTATAAAATAGAACATATTAGGAATTCACACGGTTTTAATTCATGTTCATTCATTCATTCTTCAAATATCCTCATCAGCCCATGTACATTAGTCCTCCTCTATAAATGAGAGGGTTCAGCCATGGGTCCACCTCATGCGAGTTGGTGGGTAATATAGATAAGTTAGTCCTTATCCCACTAACAGGCCTAATGCATTGTAAAGAGTCTTAAAGCAACTCCTGAGTAACTGCCAGTGCGATAACACAATATTCGTGAAATCCGATATTAAAAAGCGCTATTTATCATTATTATTTTCATGCCTCGATGTTCATCCACAACTTTTGCTTTCGTTTGTTGTTTGTTTCCAAACAAAGAACATTCCTATTTGTCTTCGCAACTGTTTACACCATTTATTCATTTCACTTCAGTCAGTTAGCGTAATGTAAAACAAACAGTGTTGTTTTATCTGTGAATCGGTTGTTATTCTAGTTCCTAAACAAATCGTCTCATGACCTTTTCTTTGCATGAATTTCATTCGTGTTTGTTTTGTCCAATCGTTGGATCGTTGGCGTAATAAACAAACATTGGCCCAATTCTTGAAGTTTGAATTTGATCATTGTATGTAAGATGGAGCTTTATGGAGACTGGTGAGTCACTAGCAGTATCAAACACGATAATAATTATGAAATAAAATTTGGTATTTTTATGACCAAAATTTCCCTTTCTATTAACGAAATTTAGTTCTGTCAGGTAGCTACCTACATCATATGTAGCTACATATGATGTTAAAAACATTGGCCCGCCCCGAGAACCAAACCCAGGACATGTTCACGCCACTTGGCCAACGATACAGTAATTAAAGGAAATGAATTATTTTCATCAAAGAATTAATGACCTGTATCTATGAATAACGCTATTCTACATGAAATGAGCGTAATAGAATGCATCCTTTCCCCTGCTTCTATGGAACTCAATTTACGCCATAATTCACTTCTTACTGTCACCCAAGCAGAAACATACGGTACTACTTTATCGATAAAAATTTAGTTAATAAACTGTGAGGCTGAGTTTAATACAGTTAAAGTAAGTAGGTATGCATTTGTGTGTAGCCTAGCCTAAAGAAGTAAAAACCAGACTTTTAACAGAGAATTCAATTCATAATTTGATATAATTTTATTTCTTACTTACGTTTTATATTGTATCTTATTGGTAAAAATCAATGCTACGGTATCTGTTTTGAGAAAGATAAATGTTGAATTCCTAAGTTATGGCTTCGGACACCATTGAATATGACCCGTGTCCAGCAGTGGGGGAAAAGGATTACATAAAAAACAGAACCAGATGTTTTCTTCTCTAAACTTAATCACCAATATATCAACGTAATACAGCACAATGTATTTCGGAGCATTAAATAAAAATGCTAGTAAATAAATAACTCCGCCATTCAGCTCTACCATAGCTTCACCATTCCATTTTCGGTGCAAATTCACCTGTGTTAATTCCGAGGATTTATTTTGACATGCAAATGAATTTAATTTAATTTATACAATCTCGGTCAATTTCCGCGCGGTAGAACTAAAACGGCAATGCATTTATTCATTTAATTCAATCCGCTGTATTTTTTCTTTGTAAAGAGGAAATTTTAATTTGCATACTTGACTATTAGAAGGAGCGTTTCAACTTAATATCGTTGAAAGAATTGTGTTAAAGTGGAAATAGTAGTGCATTAATACAATAAGTGTTCGCAAAGATGGTGGCTCGGTCGTTTCTTTTCAATAGTTCGCTGTAAAATATATGTGACTTTAGACGAGAACGAAGGACGGCTGGTTGAAAGGAATTTTATTAAACCTTTCGTCAGTATAGAGGAACAAGTGACGGAATTTTAGGCGCTAATACTATTGGAAAAGTTTAGGCATTTGACTCGAGCTACACTCATATATTACTTGAATGAAGCATACTACCGTTCTGGTTTCATGAAGCAAACAGCCTATAACGACTGGGCACGGGTCTCCTCTCCAACTGCCTGGAGTTTGAATCCGCGACCGCCGAGAATCTTGACAGCGTGCCTACACTTTGAAAAATAACTACCTTATACAATACCTTTATACAAACTAACGGTATTATACAGGATATTGTGGGTGGAAATTACTTTATTACCAAGGATTTAGTATTTAGTAAAGCTTTTATAAATATCCTCAGCCTAAATAACCACAGAATATACAACATATTTTCTTGAATGTTGGCGTAAGAACTAAGATCTAAATTATGCTTCTAAATAGGCTGTGAACGAAAGTTGTTCGTAACCTCCATCGTGTAATTAGCACTGTTTAAAAATAGTATTGTTTTGTCCCATATTACACAGTAAAAACAGTCATGAAGTAAATATATGCCAACGTTCCGAAGTAAGTACATCATATAAAATTAAATTAATTAATTCATAACAAACTGACATTATATACCAATGATACTTACATAATGTAAAGAGATTTTTATTAACTGTACATTGTTAATTAAAATACAATGTTCCATAATAATGTTTACTGGTATTTTACCTCACTTAACTATTCCGCTAACCTGCTCTAAGCCAGCGTGGTAGACCAAGGCGTCCCCCTTCTCAATTGACGTATAAGGACTGATCATGATGATCATGATGATTTTACTTAACGTAGCCCATACATCATATTACCTATTGACGTTATCAAATATTGATCGTATAAACCAAATATAAAGACATTCGTAAAGCCCAAGTTTCTTTGGCTGAACATCGCTCTCCAAGCTAATTACGAACACGGTACTGCGACACTCCGTAAACATGCAGTCGCAAACAACCTGTACAAATGAAAAGTACACAAAGTCCACGGTACAAACACGAGCATAGCTAATTTCCACTCATCGAATTGTGCCAAATAATTGACCGAAATAGTCCCGATACAACAGTTCGGTATTCCGTTTGTTTCCGGATTAAATTCCCTATACACTGCCTCGTTTATTCCAGACACGTAGTGACTATTCTCTAATGCCATATGAGTTCCATGGTGTCATATTATATTGAAATGAGATGGCGATTTCCTAAGATTTCCTTCTTATTCTCCCGCAAAATAGTAAATATGTGCAATATATTACCTGATAATCACTACATAGTATAAAACAAAGTCGCTTTCTCTGTCCCTATGTCCCTTTGTATGCTTAAATCTTTGAAACTACGCAACGGATTTTGATGCGGTTTTTTTTAATAGATAGAGTGATTGACGGGGAAGGTTTATATGTATGATAACATCCATTAAATATCAGCATTGCACCCGTGCGCCGGGGCGGGTCGCTAATATACATATAATTTATTTAACAAACGACGATCAATAGTACATAATTAACTTATTTACAGAACAGATAATATCCAAGATAGTAGCATTATAGTCTTGAGCTTAAGCATAATGGAGGAACCCTCTAAATTTTTAAAATATTTTTCTAATACCGATTAATAATAAATCACTTTTACCAATATAACATCACTTACAATTTAACATAATGTATAAAAATTTCTTGCATGTATTTAATATGCGTGGTAGTAACATTTCTCTAGCGTAAATGCCATATACCCGGCAATAGAAAGTATAGGTACAGCATTTGTACGTACAAAAATCTAATTTGCATACGAGAATCTCGTACACTCCTATAATACCTCTTATACAATATAACAAGTTACAGACATGTTTCTGCTACACATAAACTTTATACAACTCCATACATATTTATGTCCCAAGTGAATTTCACACACGTATTAATACAAACATAGAAACCAAAATGATGTTATCCCTCGCAAATTGAAAACGAACTTATTGCTTATCTATCAAAGAAATCAGTAAGGCGAGTTAAATTCACAGTCCGAAGGTCCCTTGAGAGTTAGAGCTCGTGCCAGACTCCTTTTAACCGTGCCAAAGATTACATAAAGCGTTTGGGAACTGTAATGCCTGTTTGCTGTGGACGTCAGTTGTGAACAGAAATTTCAATTTGCCTCGTCGCAAATGAAATTTTCGCTGCAGTACTACAAAAACGGGAACTAAGCTGTAATGCGGGCATTAACAATAATTATGTCGCTGGACTTAACTGCCGCGGAATGAACGGTTTCGGCGAACCGTTTGAAAAATTCGTTCTGACTGGAATTTATTGCAGTTACGTCGATGTGCACACAATTTATTAGTTTAGTTTGTCACACTAGAATAGCCAGTGGTGTTGTGTTCCGATGGAAATGATGTATGGAAATGAATATGCTAAATACGAGCCACTGTGTACAAGAGATAGGAATCATTGTTGATTCACAAGGATAACGAATATATGTGGTGTATGTGCTTTAATTTGAGACTATTAATATTAAAACCCTAGTGTATGAACATTGAAAGTTAGGTATTAATAATGAATAACGGCTTCTAAAGTAACAGTAAAATACCTTCAATTTTTTCAGCGAAATATTTTTCAGAATTATTTAGTTCCGTATTTCCAAAATTGGGTCTTCAACTAAACAAAATAAGCAGTTAAAATTGACTTAAGTCGGTCTATTCTCCTGACATTCTAACGTTCTTCAAAAGCTGATCTTCCAGCCATGTAGCATTTGTAAAACGGTATATTACCCAAGAAGCTATAATAGCAGAAACAACAATTAGCAAAACTTAAAACATGATTTAGAATCTGGAAACATGCATAAAGCGTCTATCGAGCAATCGAAATCCGAACAGATATATCGAAACGAAGGCAATTGAGCACAAAGTCCGACCTTCAATACATTACATAACGCACTTCCTACTGTATCATCGACATTTAATTACAGAAGTTGTAGAGGTATTTGTGTCGCGGGAGTCCACGCATCGCTACCTCGATAAGGACGTGTGCGAAATTAATGAGGTCGTCAGAAATGTGGACTTTTGCATTCGTTATTACTTGGTAACAATGTTTACGACTGATGCCCTTTGGGCTTTAATAATTATGGACCGCTGTTAGAGTTATGATTTAAGTGAAAGATTGTCTAGGGAGGTTAAAGGTGGTGATCGGTGCGAGTTAACAAAGATTGTTTTTATAGGTTCACTTATAATGTCCGGAATCATTGCCATTGATAGTAAAATTTCTTGTAAAATAAATAATGTATTTTACGCTGTTACGCATAAACTGATAGACCAATTTAGATTACTTTTGGAACTGTAATTAATATTATGTTGGAAAAAGAAATAAGCTTGTCTATTTTTTTTATCTTGCTAAAATAAATCAACCCAATGAATTAAACAAAATTAAACTTCCAAATTCTCCTCTAAAAACCCCCATACATATAAGATAATCATCCTCGATATCTGAAGTCAAGGCAGCATAACCAAGCATTTAAACTAATCCGTTGTCGTAAGTCATCTGACTTCATAAATAAACCACGTTGTAATTACATGAACCGTCCCACTACACCTAAATCACCCACAACGGATTACATTCGGCGAGCTAATCAACCAGTCTCGATTGAGTGCCGTGTACGTGCTGTACCAATTATGCTGCCAATGATAGCTCCGCTAAATTTGCTTAATTAAGACCACACATTAGCTGAAATCCGATTCTATTAAGTAATTATTAGGGGGTAAATGTAAGTTCATGTAATAGTTAAAATATTCTTAGATAAAGATATTATATTATTCAGGAAGAAAAGCATTTTTAAACGCAAAGAAAATAAAGACAAATGATCTGTTGACATCTTATGAAACAAATTTGTTAATATGATTATAATATTAGTTCTTTTACATAGGTCTCTAAATAGAACGACTGCTTGAATGAAATCGTCGATTCCTATAAAGCCACTATTTGTGAGTTGTATTATTGAAGTGTATGTTGTTTCTTTTTGTTGGGCGTAAAATAACGCATATAAAACTAATAGACGTGATAATTACACAATAAACATCTTGTTTGTGGACTTAAACAAAGTATTATTGGATCAACAATACTTATCAAGCCGTAACAAAGTTTAATTATCGTTGGTAATAGAGTTCTCCTAGAAAAATCTTGCGTTATTACTGAGATGGATCGGGTGTCTGGCGAGCAACGTGCGTTATAAAATTTATATTGCTTCTTCAAGAGATAACTATTATAGAAACCTAAACTACAAGTTCTAATTCAATTTAAAATGTTTCAGCAAATAAAGCTGTGGGCACCAAATCCCTATTATTAAAGATCCCAGGATTTGAGTGATAAATATTATCTTATGATCAAGCTTTAGTAAAAGTATTGGGAGTCAAATCGTTCGGTTTATTGTATTTCTAAGTAGATACTATGCCCCGTCGATTAGGTTTAGCTAACAAAATCAACTTTAGCAATCGTGTGGTTCAGTCGAAAGGCTGGCTTAAAGACACTGACTTTGTACTAGCCTGTCATATGTAATGTTTATTTTTAAAATAATTATAAAACCATTCATTTACGGATTCTAAAGTAACTAAGTTCAACTATCCAATACAAAACAATCATTGGAAATATTTACTTAAAGTGGCAACTAGTGGCTCCACCTACCTATCACATTTTCATTGTTTGCGGATAAAGCCTCTTGAACTTCAGGCGGCCTACATTCTCTTTTATTTTACAAACCAAATAATAGATGGCGCTGTATTGGATGGAAAATATTTTTAGAGCTTTGTTTCAGCATTAGTTCTAAATTTTGCCATATTTTTTCTGTCTTTAACATAACTTTGCTCAGGTTTATTTGAAAGGATATGTTGAACAAATTAAATAAGCGTTATATGTTTATCGATTCTATAAAAACTATGTTGTATTAACTTTCTAAAACATTAATAACTTTTCAAACATGGGTCTGTATTGCAACAATTTTATTATTTAATGTAGTCAATTTTCGAAAGCCGTACGTAAGCCAAAGACCCTATCTTCAAACTACATCTTATAACAGAATAAACCCGAAGGTGTCGTATACAATACAGCAGATCTGAGATCTCCCCGGGCTACGGTACTAGAATATAATGTGGTAATGCGGCTGAAATGGCTAGAGGACCTATACCTAAGGCTTGAAAAGTAGACTATTACGTATACCGTGTATATGTTTGCGGGAAGAATTTAATGTACAACTGTTTATGCCTGACTGATGATTCTACATCCAATGAAAATATTACATACCAGACCGTGTTTTTTTTTATTTTATTTATTTGATTTGCCAACAGTTGAGTACAATAATAGTGAAATAACAATGTGGGTGTTTTACAAAAAAAAATTATAGTTGATTGTAACAACTATTTACAGGCAAAAACCGCATGCACGAATCAACATAAAAAATTTATATAAATTTAGGAACTTACTTCAAAAATATTTATGATTATGACGAACCAATAATATTAAAAGTAACAATTATAAGAAGAATACTTAAAATTTAGAATTTGTTGTGAAATTATCCAAAATAATGAACAAAATTATATAATATTATATAAAAAAATACATATATGTAAGCGCGGACTGGCCTGTATTATTAGACATTGCAGGGACACCGACATTATTACAGGATTCCATTTGAGGAGTAATTTCAGAAATCGACTTCAATCAAAACTTCTTTATTCTAACAAATCGAATGTTCACTTTCGGCGCACAGGCCGATGAATTGAATGAATGATCAGCGGCAGCGGGCGGCTTCTTATAGTCGCTGTAGACGCGTAGTGGGGCGAACTCTTGCTGTGATTTATGAGTTACTACTTGAACGATGAAGTAGCTCAGTGTATTTGCTGTGATTTATGAGTTACTTGTTTTCATTAAAACAATAATACTTGAACGATGAAATAGCTCGTTGTATTTGCTGTGATTTATTAGTTACTTGTTTTCGTTAAAACTTGAACGATAAAGTAGCTCGTTGTATTATGGAGGGTCTGCGCCGATAAATATTTGAACGAAGACTACTTGAACGATGACGTAGCTCGTTGAATTATGGGGGGTCTGCGCCTGCGCCGATAAATATTTGGACGATGACGTAACTCGCTGTAGTGATCGTCCGATGTGAGTCGTCCTTTATTTCGTAAAACAAGAGTACTTGAACGTTGACGTAGCTCGCTGTATGATGGGTATGCGCCGATAAATAATTGAACAATGACGTAGCTCGCT
The DNA here is from genome assembly GCA_030295005.1 of Cephonodes hylas. Taxonomy (NCBI): domain Eukaryota; kingdom Metazoa; phylum Arthropoda; class Insecta; order Lepidoptera; family Sphingidae; genus Cephonodes; species Cephonodes hylas. The sequence goes on along the minus strand of AP025377.1, from coordinate 8,150,789 downwards.
GTGTAATGGATCTGCGCCGATACGGCCATTCTGATAGGCGGTGCGCGCTCTGCACCAGCCTCCTAGATTCCTTGAAGATCTCCTTAGATTTGTGCCGAGTCCGTTTGTCATAGGTTCTCGATGATTTCTCGGTGTTCTCCTGATGTACTAAAAACTAATGTTTAGATTAATAATCTTGGTAGGCTAAGGTGAAACCTACGTGAGTACCATCTCACGTAACTTTCTCGAAGGTTCTCTCGTAGATTTCTCGTCGTTTCACCTTGTTCTGCAAAAGTAAAGAGAATTATTTTATGAGTAGTGCATGTGTAAGCGACATGCGTTGTTTTATTGTCAGCACAGTTAGCCATATCAATGATAGGCAAGTTAGTAAGCTAATGCGGTTACTAAAGTTATCGTAGGTTCTCACGTAGATTATCTCGTAGGATCTCTTGTAGATAAAGGATAAGGATAATGCTGTGCCCTGGGCAGTCCTGTTTGCCGCAGAGACTAATAGGATAGGTTAGGGTGGATGTCGTGCTCAGGGCCATCCAGTTCGGTGCCAAGAGACTTGACTAGGATAGGTCAGGGTGGATGTCGTGCTCAGGGCCATCCACTTTTGGTGCCGAGAGACTTGACTAGGACAGGTGAGGGTGGATGTCGTGCTCGGGGCCATCCAGTTCGGTGCCGAGAGACTTGACTAGGATAGATTAGGGTGGATGTCGTGCTCAGGGCCATCCAGTTCGGTGCCAAGAGACTTGACTAGGATAGGTCAGGGTGGATGTCGTGCTCAGGGCCATCCAGTTCGGTGCCGAGAGACTTGACTAGGATAGGTCAGGGTGGATGTCGTGCTCAGGGCCATCCAGTTCGGTGCCAAGAGACTTGACTAGGATAGGTCAGGGTGTTTAAGTGCAGTGTGAAAAGAATTTATAATGCTCCACTGAAAGGACTTTGGAACAACTGTGCTAAGCTGTTGACCAAAGGTGGGATCATTGGTATTCTTCTTTAAGACATAGTTCTCCAATACATAACCTTCAACTGGGTTGTTGGTGCTGATGCTATCCATTATTAGTCGTAGTTCATCATCACGCCGTTGTTCGATTTTGAGCCAATTTAGGTCTTTCGTCATCACATTGACTGAAGACTCTATTGGATTTCTGCTGAAAAAATCAGCATGTTGGAGGCGTTCGCCTTTGCGGTATTCGACCTCAAAGTCGAAGTTTTGTAAAAACGCCCACCAACGATGAATCCTTGGTAAGAGATCCTTTTTGTGTTTTGAAGCTTTCAGTGCGTTGCAATCTGTTATCACAATAAATTTTCGCCCATAAAGATACTGACGAAAGTGTTTAATAGCACGTACTACTGCCAATGTTTCCAATTCGTATGAGTGGTAGCGGCTTTCAGTGTCTGTGGTCCTCATGCTCATAAAGGCAACAGCACGTTGACGTCCATCAATCACCTGTACCAGTACTGCACCAAATCCAAGGCTGCTTGCATCCGTATATAGTTGAATGGGTGCGTCTTCTTGGAATAATGTAAGCACTGGGGCAGACGTTAGATATTCAATGATAGCGTTACGAACTTTTTCGTGTTTGTCTGTCCAAATCCATTTTGCTCCTTGCTTTGTTAATTCGTACAAAGGAACCATTACACGAGAGAAGTCAGGGATATATTTCCTGAAGTATCCCGCCAGGCCATTGAACTGTCTTACTTGCTTGACAGTTTTGGGTACTGGAGCTTTTACAAGGGTCTCTACTTTATGCGGGCTCGGTCGTACCTGACCATCAGAAATTACATTTCCGAGATATTCAATGGACCTTTTGAAGAAACTGCATTTGTCTGCGTTGATAGAAAATCCTGAGTCTTGAAGTGCCATGAGAATTTGCTCCAGATGTGAGATTCCCTCAGTGAATTCTGTGCTTTTACTCAAAACATCGTCAAGGCGGTCTTCTCAATAGAAGTTTCACTGATAGGAATCTGGTGGAATCCGTCCGCCATGTCAAGGTTTGTGAAGAACTTACCACTTGCCAACCCATCAATCTGATCGGTAATCAAAGGCAATGGATAGTGGTCACGTAGTGTGTTCGATTTTAATTCCCGAAAGTCCACACAAAGCCGATCGTCACCATTTTTCTTCTTGACAAGGATGATAGGGCTTGAATAGGGAGATTTGCTCTCACGGACTATGTTATGTTCCAAAAGATCCTGGATTATGGTTCGTACTTTCTTTCGTTCGATTGGACTGAGGCGATATGGCCTTCTTTCAACAAATTTATCAAGATTTTTCAATCTGATTTCAAGTTCTCCTGTGTTGACTCGAGTCTTAGGGTATCCTCGAATAAACAGATGTTCGTATTTATTCAGAAGTTGACGAAGCTGCATAATTTCATCTTCATTGGTTAGGTCGCAGTCTAAGTTATTGAATAGAGGCGAATTCATCCTCACATGATTGATAATTGTTTTGTGGATAAGCTTCGTCCCTTTGGCTGTAATTATCACACTTAAATTGGTGTCATGGATCAGGTTCATTCCCACCAGGATGTCTGTTGACATCTCATAGTCAGGCAATACATAAAATTCCAACTCCACGCTGATGTTGTCTATGACGGATACTGTTGTGAGTTTGGTTAATGCTAGTGCGGGGAACTGACCAATCCCTTTTAAGTAATTGACCACTGAACTCCTCCGACCAGGTAAGACTGAAGCAATAGATTCTTTTATGATTGAGCACTCGGCCCCGCTGTCGAAAACTGCTTGTAAAATTCTTCCTCCTATTCTTATGCTGATAGGAGCTAGTCTGTCACTTGCAACGCAATTTACATTTGAGGTCACTTTGTGATCGCGTTTAAAGCAAGTTTCGTACGTGTGGCCTGGTTTGTTGCAATTTGTACAGACAGCTGCTGATGTTCTTAAGTCCTTATTGTTGCTTGTTTCAGGTTTGTTCTGCGAAAATCTGTACTTGCAATTGATAGTGCTGTGGTTTGTCATTTTGTAGATACGACAGCTTGGTATAGATGACGTATGGTCTAAGGAACGTGGACGTTTATTTATATTGGAACTTGTGTTGTAATTGGAGGTTGGGTGCCTGCGTTTCTTCCGTATGGATGTTGCAATCGAGATGAGTTCAGGGACAGTGGTTGCCTTGGCATTCAAGAGTTCTACACGTAGTTGCGTGTCGTTTACACATCCGATTACCGCCTCCACAGCGTGTTCATTGCCCAGTTTCTCCTTGGTTATCCTACGCCACAAAATCCAAGCACGAGATAGAAACTCCGCAATATCCTTTGTTGAGTCATTGACATGTTCCCTGAACGTGATAATGTCCCGGGAGTATCTATTTTCGGGCTCAAACGTGGTGATAAGATTTTCTCGCAACTCTACCCATGTTGTAGTAGTCACCATCCAATCATCAATCCACATTTTTGCTCTTCCTTTTAAGAGGCTGCAAGCTTTCATGCGTACGTCAAAATCATCAAGTTTGTACGCTGTAATTGCTTGATCTATATGCTGACACCATTCTCTTACACCAACGTGAGTATCCGGGTCAAATGATGGCAAATAGACGTCCTTGATACTTTTCTTTGCTTCGGCATGTGAAGCACTTAATTGTTCTGATATTTTCTGCATTGTTTCCATCATTTGCATGAGGAATTGTGGTGGTATCCCTCCCGTTTGCATTGCGTAGTGAGGGTTCATTTGTTGAATGGGTTGTGACCCTGTTTCCAAGGGTGTATTATTAGCCAGCATATGTTCCTGCTGCTGGATATTAGTTGCTTCCTGTTGACCAGTTGGCAAACGAGCTGATGAGGAGGATTCTTGATATCCCACTTCTGATGTAAGCGCGGACTGGCCTGTATTATTAGACATTGCAGGGACACCGACATTATTACAGGATTCCATTTGAGGAGTAATTTCAGAAATCGACTTCAATCAAAACTTCTTTATTCTAACAAATCGAATGTTCACTTTCGGCGCACAGGCCGATGAATTGAATGAATGATCAGCGGCAGCGGGCGGCTTCTTATAGTCGCTGTAGACGCGTAGTGGGGCGAACTCTTGCTGTGATTTATGAGTTACTACTTGAACGATGAAGTAGCTCAGTGTATTTGCTGTGATTTATGAGTTACTTGTTTTCATTAAAACAATAATACTTGAACGATGAAATAGCTCGTTGTATTTGCTGTGATTTATTAGTTACTTGTTTTCGTTAAAACTTGAACGATAAAGTAGCTCGTTGTATTATGGAGGGTCTGCGCCGATAAATATTTGAACGAAGACTACTTGAACGATGACGTAGCTCGTTGAATTATGGGGGGTCTGCGCCTGCGCCGATAAATATTTGGACGATGACGTAACTCGCTGTAGTGATCGTCCGATGTGAGTCGTCCTTTATTTCGTAAAACAAGAGTACTTGAACGTTGACGTAGCTCGCTGTATGATGGGTATGCGCCGATAAATAATTGAACAATGACGTAGCTCGCTGTGTAATGGATCTGCGCCGATATATATTATTCATTAAAATTACAGTCAATATCCGACAGATGCTCGTAGACCAATTTATACAATGCAGCAGGCGAATGAAGGTTTACATCAATTACATCGCTTACACCATTTATTAATTTTGAGAATCTCGCAAATGGAGAATTAGCGCCTAGTACCGTTCGTCTTAGAGGGGGGTAAAGTGGTGTTATGGGTTTCCTAGGTAATCTCCTTGGCACGCGGAAGTTAATTAGAGACAACAATTGGGGGCACTCTATTAAATTAGTCAAAATTTTAATTATGAACTTTACATCAGTGAAGCACCTCCTTGTCGACAAAGAATTTATTTGAAAATATTGCAATCGAGCTTCATATGTTCGTAAAATTTTCGACTTATTCACGGAATATGCTAAGTGCGACAAAAAACGTTTTTGCACCCTTTCTATGCGTAATGAGTGCGTGGCGTAATGTGGCCTCCAGATTACACTACAGTATTCTAAAATGCTACGGACTAAACTATTGTAAAGGATAATTTTTGTATTTATGTTGCGAAATGGTTTACAATTTCTTATAACAAATCCTAACATTCTGGAAGCTTTTTTTATAGCTTTGTCTGTATGTATGTTAAACGTTAGTTTTCTGTCATAAATAACACCAAGGTCCCGAATCGTTTCTACTTGTTTTATAATTTCACCGTTTATAGTGTAATCGAACTCAATGAACTTTAGGTTACGAGAGAATTTCATATGCTGACATTTTTTAGGATTTAAATACATTTTATTATGGTGACACCAATTAGATAAGCTGTTTATGTCGTCTTGTAGTAATTTGGCATCTTCAGTACATTTAACTAGTCTTAGGAATTTTAAATCGTCTGCAAACAGGAATACTTCAGAGGAAGAGAAACAGTCTGTAATGTCGTTTATAAAATAATTGAATAATACAGGACCCAAATGGGAACCTTGCGGAACTCCTGATGTGGGTTCGAAACTGGTGGATCGAAAGCCGTTGATTACTACAAAAAATGATCTATCTGATAAGTATGACGTCAGCCACCTCAGCAAAAGGCCCGTGGCACCATAGGCTTGCAATTTCTGTATGAGTATAGTATGCGATACCTTATCAAATGCCTTGCTGAAGTCTGTGTAAACCACATCAGCTTGTTGACCTGAGTCAATAATTTTTACTACAGTTTCGGTAAAATGAGTCAGATTCGTGCTAGTAGATCTAGAACGAACAAAACCATGCTGATTATCACTTAGGTATAGTCTGAGATGATTTTGAAAATAGGGACAGAGCAATGATTCAAATACCTTGGGAAAACATGATAAAATGGAAATGGGTCTGTAGTTGCTGATGCGATCACTCTCGTCTGACTTATAAACAGGGACCACCTTAGCAATTTTCCATTTGGAAGGAAAAGTACCAGAATTTAAGGATTTAGTGAAAATTAAATGGAGTGGGTGGGTGAGTTCAGATGCACATTTGGCAATGAAAATGGGTGGTACTCCATCTGGTCCCGCTCCTTTATTACCGTCAACAGTTTGTAATTTCTTTAATAAAGACTCGTGGTCCAAATTAGGGACTGTAAATTTCTCACTACAATTTTTTAAAATCATTAAGCGATCCGACTTCACTTCCCAATAAGGACTATTGTCACTGGTATATATCTTTGAAAAGTGGTTCGCAAACATTTCACATATCTCTCTGCCATTTGAAGAGGTGGCTATTCCATCGGTCATGACGTGCGGATATATACTTTTACCACCACGTTTGCTTTTCACGTGCGCCCAGAACCTTTTATTGTTGTATTTAATGTCGTTCTCTAACTGACGCATGTGATTTCTGTAGCAATCCATAGCATAGATCTGGCATCGTTTACTTATTAGTTTAAGTTCGTAGGCGTCCAATGGATTTTTATATTTATTATATCTTATTCTAATTTTATTTTTTTCTTTAAGCATTTTTATTAGTTTGCCGTTGAACCAATCGGGGTATTTATTTTTATTTATTTTAGACTTAGGCACATATTTATCTATAACTGCATAAATTTTATTATAAAATACATCTAACATGGTGTTTACGTCAGATTGTTCTTCAAACAACTTGTCCCAATCATAATCATGTAAAACTTTACAAATGACCTCGTAATCAGCTCTATAAAAGGATTTTCTTGTATTATTGTTATATTTAAGTTTAGATTCTTCGCCTAATGAAATCATTATATTGAGGGGTGGATGTTGAAGATCAACCTTACTCAAAGGATTGCAGCTCTCAGTTATAGCACAAGTTGAAACTGTTGAAAGAACCAAATCAAGAATTCGACCCGCTGCATTGTTTACATTATTAAATTGCCTAAGTTGGTTAACGGACATAAAATCAAAGAGATTATTACTTAAACTACTTGAAGTTTTAATACGATCGGGGTGAAAAATTGACGTCCAATCAATACAACCCAAATTAAAGTCTCCCACGATACATACATCTGTACAGTTAGACTGTTCGAAAACAAAATTACAGTGGTCTAAGTACTGATCTAGTGCAGAGCGACGTACAGGTGGAGGTAAATATACTGCACCTAATGCTATCTTACGTTTTCCAAGGCTACTTAATATTTCTATAACAACCCAGAGATCCTCGCAACCACTTTCCCAAAGTGGAATTCGTTTTGAGCATATAGAAGTCTTGATAGCAATTAACACACCACCTCCTTCCTTACCTTGTAAGTCTGAACTCCCCCTATCTCTCCTATACACTGCATATCTGTGGTCAAAAAGCTCACTGCTAAATATGGTGTCGTTTAACCAAGTTTCGGATAATATAATTATATCGTAATTATTGTAACTCATATTTCTAAAAAACGATAAAGTTTTTGTCCTTAGCCCACGACAATTTTGGTAATATATAATAATGTGATTGAATGTTAATAATAACAACTAATATTACATGCAAAATATTTAAAAACTAAACTAATTTTTTTAAGCTATCTAAATTTTTAATCAATATGTATTGAGTGTTTTCCGTTTTCCTTACGTATATTCTGCCATTTCTCACCCAGACGTATTTATATCCCTTCTCTCTGGCTGCCATTCTAGCGGCATAGTTTAAGGCCCTATTTGAGGATGACAGGTGTTCACAAATATAAACAGGAGATTTTTTCACTAGCCCAAGATGTGTGCTATCCAATTTGCTTTGTGGATTTGATTTATTAAAGTTTAATACTGCTGCTAGAATTTGGTCACGGATCCTTGGGGAGGCCAGCTGAACAACGATTGACCTTGGGCGATTGTTAGTGGTATTTTGTTTAGCAGTCCGGGTGCAGTGCAGAATTTCGCCTTCCTGAAGTGGAATCCCAACAGCCGTGCCCAGTTTTTTAACGATGGTGACTAAATTTTCATTTTTATTTTCTGGTAAACATTGTATTTCCAGATTGTTGGCGCGAGAATGCTGCTCTAGGTAATCTAAGCGACTGTTCAAGTTATGTATTTCGCTGTTAAGCTTCTTATTTTCTTCTTGTAAAGTTTTTGTAATCGAGTTAATAGCACTTTGTTCGGACACTATTTCCCCAAATTTATTATTTATAAATGTCATTGAATGTTTTATGTCATTCATTTCTTTTGAAATTTGATCTAGTTGTTTATTTATTGTATCCTGTATTCGGTTGCTCAGTTGGTTCAAGACAATTTTTCGAAAATATAGGTAATAGTTACGGTAATTTTAGGCGTATTGACGCAAGAATAATTGTACCTATAAGTATGGGTAATTAGAACTTCAAAAATTTTTTTTTTTAATCACCGTAGCTATTAAAATTTGGGTGCAGAAATGCGCATCCCCTTAATGTATGTACCATATGTATGTATAATATTCCAAAGGGGTATGTAAATACAGGTTCGTAACTGTGGTTAACCACGTAACAAAGGCGAGTCTAAAAATTTAAAACAAAAAATATTCGTATGAGAAACCCAAAAAAACTCTGTTCGACTTGGACATCGAAGCGAAAACTAAAGATCGAACCTCCTCTTGACGCAGAACCAAAGAGTTTTAGACTAAACACAAAGACTATTCATTAGCAGTATCTCGTTGGTTTGTATAATTAATTATAGAGCAAATAATAATATGAAGCATCGTATAATTAAACATTATTTGTATTGTGATCGATAGTTGTTTTCCTAACACAAAATTGTTTTGATAACATCATAGTGAGCGCAAGTGATGTATGGAACATAGAGTTCCGTTTGACATATTATTAACAATCTTTTTAAGGACTGATGTAAATTTCTTACAAGAATAGTACTATGTTTACTGAAATTTAATTTAATTCTAGAAAAAATTTATGCGGAACTATCGACAGCCAACCCTTCATATAGCCATTAACCATAGGCTTAATGTTATATCTGTATTCTTCCCCTTGCCTCAAACTTTATCAAAATTGGCAAAATTTGGTTCAATATTTTAGCTATGAGAGCGTTAAAAAAGATAAAGTTACTCTAACCTCTTTAGATAACACTAGTCTAAAAATAGGGATAATTAACACGATAAGCCTGTAAGAGCTTAAAACATTAACATGAGTATTTTATCATAATCAAAATAATTAATTATACTCCATTAAACAAAACTAGAAACTATACTATTGTTATACCAACAATCCCCATCTACAAACACATCTAAGACGACTCGCCACATTTCGCATTTGCGTGTAAACCGAGCCAATTCCAGCCAAGCTTGCGGTACACCAAAACCATAGCAGCTGAAACAATTTAGCATTGTAGTATAAACTACGGCTGTGGAGCGCGTCATTGCACCCACGACACAGTTTGACCAAAATCATAACAAGAAACGTGAAGCAAAACAATACACATGGAAACATTCAGTCCATCGACAATCTTCATTCAGACAACATTCATTCAAGTTGTTCGCAAATTATTTACAAAATATCCACAGTTGAGAGAGATTTTGCGTGAAGTAAAGAAAAAGGATGTGATACTTGTAAACATAAGGAAATGAATCGTAGAACCTTTTTTGTTTTATTCGCGTCGCTCGTCGCCTTCACTTTGCAGGTACGTGCTTATCGTTTGTTTGGGTCAGTGCTTGCTAAAGGCGTGAAATGGCCTGACATTATCGCTATAACTAAAAGCCTTTTCAAAAATTACAATTAAAAACCGATTCTGCCTCAAATAATTGGTCAATAAACACTGTTGTTAGTAAACTCTTTTTGGGAACTCTTAACCAATTAGACAAAGTAAGTAAGATACGGTTCAAGACATACTTGTTTTAAAATTACGAGCTTGCCCTACATTTAAGTAACGTTAGTCATAGAATAAATAATTAATCAGAGTTCAATATAAAATGTCGTCGGCTTTTAGTTTATTGCCACCTCGAGGTAACAAAAAGTTTGAAAACAAGTCGTTGTTTCCAAGCTGAAAATAGTTATGGATTTCGAAACTACCTGTCTTTGCCAAAAACGATCAATGATAATCTTACAAATACACTATTCGAAGGACGTAAACTTTATTGTCAGCGAAGTTTTAATTGCGGGAAATATTTAGATGTTTTATTCCATGGCAGTTTCTTTTATTTCCGCATCGTAAAGTTTATGGCGTCTCAGCATGCCCATTGATTGTGTTTTTGTTGCTTCGTTTATTGTCTTTGATAAAATTAACTTTCATCCTTTATTGTCAACATCAAAATATTTTAAAACGATTAGATTGTATTGTATATTTTCTCCTATAAAAAGATATAAAATCGTCGTAATTCTTACAATGCTTTTTTGATTACAAAAAAGCTTAGCTTTTATTCAAAATATTGATTACAATATTTTGAATAAAAGCTAAACAATCAATATATAACTGATGTGTTCTTTGTGATGTTTCTTCCTAGGCATCATGGAATTAGATAGTACCATGATTTAAATCTTAAGACTTAGGAAGTAATTCCTCAAACTACGAAATAACTGACTAGATAATTCTCACCAATAAATATTTTTCATCTACGACATTTCCTTTCCTTTCAATGCCTGTTTTCATCTGTTAAATAAAAATAACAAAGCTTAACTTTTCCATAAACTTTTCTAACGACACATTTCTCGTTCAATGCTAGACTGCACCATTCGGAAAATTGTCACAGACATTCCGAAAGTCCAAGTTGCGCGACGAAACTGCTAGTTACAGTTTCAAACAGTCCGCTTACCATTAATCGCTCACACTGGGTTGTCGTTAACCACGCCTCATTAACCCTGGCTTGTTCTCTCACTTTGTGTCACAAATATTATGAAAAGCGTGATTTTAATGGCTACAGTTGGTAAACAGCATGCCGAAGTGCCATTACAGTAAACTACAGGCTCCAAGTCTTTCCTGAATTCAAGATTTTTGGTGAAAAAATTGACATTATTTTTGCGTTTGCTATGCTCCTGGATTAATGAAAGAAGGCTCAATAAAATATCCCATTACGGAACGGGGTCATCTTTTATGAAGCCAGAGTTTTTACTTTTGGCTACCTTTTACTATATTCAAAATGTTTAACATTATTATAAACATGGTTGAAATTGGACGTTTTGGAGTTAATGGTAAAGAGCAATTGAAAAAAGGTGTTGAGACGTTTCATTTATTTTGTTTTGTTGTTTAAAATAAGGAATTAAAAGCGAGTCAATAAATTTCTCAATGATATTCAATGAAGAACATTTTACAACTTAAATGATGAACCTAATCTAAATTACTACAGTCCGAACAAAAGCTACATTGGCGTGAATTTAAAGCACCTATCACCTAACTATTTTACATAAAACGACTCTGTATTTAATGTCTTCAAACCTCGTTGAGTATTCTAATAGAATACGATAATTGCGAATATGCCCCGCATAATCTTTTACAGTTTCACTCCACAACAGTCCGGTGGAACAGTTTCCTTCTAACATTTCCAACTTCAATAAACTATGTAAATGCACTCGGAACGGGGATATTGCTGTACTTTCCTACAACGTATTGCACGTATTTCCGTGTTAGCTTTTGTTATATTGTTATAAAAAACTTTAAAATGTGCCCGCAATAAGACCATAAAAAAAGAAGATACATTTAAATAGAAGTTCATTATTAATTACAACTATAAACAAAAGTTTCTCCTTTTCATTACGTTTGCATCTTAAAAATGAATTCCAAGAATTATCGTAAGGAATATAACACAAGCATACCTCCCTTTTGCCTATTTCCTATTTTGCCTTCTGCCTAATTTGCCTATTTTACCTTTTGCCTAGTTAATCAATTAATAAGATACTATTAAAAGTGGACTTAAACTCTCATTCGCAAATTAAACATTAAAACTAAAACTTGTACTCCAAACAAGCGTAACATTGGGTTTATCAAGAGCCCAACTTCAAAACACACTGCAGTTCGTAAAGTGAAAACATAAAACTGAAGGCTATGTGATGACGTATGTTGTCGTTTTATTGGCAATCAAACCGGAGTACTTAACTTAAGAGTACACGGGAACAAGTGCACATGGTGCCAGCTCTTGACAGATTATATTAAGATAGGTGTACTATCAAAATGCATGTTCCCAAAATCATGTTAGTCGTTCACGACTTTGGTTTTATGTTTTATATATAAGTGGATGCTGTTTTGGATTGTTTAATGTTTTTTACTTTATATTTTTGACTGTGATTATTTTGTCAGCTTCTGAAATAAATAAAATCAGTAAATATCCTGCAATACAATAAGACAAAATTCTTTTGTTTTCATCTAACATATCTCTGAGAGTAAATAAATGGAAAAAAATATGTAAAAGGAAAAATACATAAGCAACCGTTTCGCGTGTTTTATGATCCCGTTTAGAAAATTATTATATAATGACGGATTAAAATATATTATAAAATACAGATTCTTAGCGTTATCCGTTAAACATTAATACTATTATTGTTAATGATGAGAGAATTTCAAGTAAACATTTCTTTTAAAACTAAATTTTCAATTTAAATACAGCTTTTTTTAATTGTCCTTTAATACTAATTCCACAATTCGTCGCCAGATTTCTAGCACAATTGGCCATTTGTATTATTGGCCTATTCGTGTCACTAGCTAAGGGCAATTTCTTTACTTTCCAGACGACAGATTTCCAGGATAATCTAATAAATGGTTACCGGGCGTTGATTGCGGACATCCAGGTCCGAACACAGAAATCCCGCGAGGATATGGACACCCTCGTATCCCAAATAAAGTTACTTATGAAGAACGAAGCGGATAAAGCTATTAATTATATGACAGTCTATTTGGAACAAATATCATTGTATTTCCAGGTAAGAAATCTAATACTAGGAACTACATTACGAAATATGACTTTTTATAATTAAAAACAAAAGTGAATTATAAGCAAACTAAACAATAGCAAAAGATTTAAATGAAAACTTCTAATGCACACATAAATATTACATTAGAACAATAAAACGAAGACATAAACATAAATTTAGATAAACCTGAAATCTTGATCCATTCTCTTCGAAGCCAAAACTGCTAAACTTTTCACCCGTAACTAGCCATACGGTCTCAAACTCAGCCAAAATCAAGCCGTTAACTCAAAGAGCGTATAAAATATGGCGGCAATATATAACAGTAGCAATCCTACTGACCGTGCCATTTCCTTAGGTAATAATCCACGATCGCAAGCCTCGAAACGGCACCTACTGCAAGGAGAGCATTGTGAAGTTGCTCGGAGAAAATCTGCAGCTTGCAGATGAAAATGTCACATTGTGTCTCGCGCTCGGCTACCAGAGGGTGCAGAGACTGCCAGGTACGTTGAATGTCTGTTACGCAAGCCTTGTATTAACAGGCTAGATTTCACTGAAATTTGTATATATTTTATATGTTATCTATTTTATATGCAAAGTATTTGTGATTGGGTCTTTATCATTTTATTCATATTGAACATGAATGTTATTAATGCTTCTTCGTCTTTTATCTCTGCGTCACCCTAAGGTTGAGTTTTATTGAGTATCCTAATGCCTAAGCATTAAGTCCGCATTTACATTAAATTGTATAAAATTATTTCATTTATAATACTATTCTTGTGTTGAATTACTTTTCGAGTAGCATTAATCGATGAACGAAAACATTTGAAAGAATTGAACATGAAATTTTATAAGATCGCATGATTTAGAATTTTTTTAATTTTCGGGGGTTTATTGTTAAGATCAACAACCTAGTTAGTAAATAAATGAAACTATTTTCACAGTTAAAAGTTTTTCCTTAGTTTGTGTTTTGAATGCTAAGTTAATGTTGAAAAGTTATGAGGACATCAGTCAATAAGTAATGCAACATTTGAAAGGCATTATATAGAGAGAGAACAATATTGACTATAATCAATTTCATAAAACGAATCGTGTACCAACAATTGCAAATCAGAAAGTCTGTATTTATTCACATGTGATAACGTGCATTACCAATATTGATAATGGAAATATGTTGCATGAAATAGTAATCAGTGACCAATGGTAGCAATATATTGTTTAAATCGTACATTTTCGTACATATTTATGGTAATTACAGTCATACTTCGCAAACACACGGCGAATAGTAATGAACAAATCTATTAATTACCGAAATGAGAGCGCAAAACTAACGTTAGGTAACAGATATGGCTTTAGTTCGTATATGTTTTGTTTGTAATACAATACTGCTAGTGGATTTATTACCGTAATAAAATTCAAAGAGAGGTAAAATAACAAAAGAGTTATTTTATTTTAGTAAATTTGCGAAGGGAGATATGCAAACACCAACAGTTACACACAGAGTTCTGATCCCAATAGGATGCTAGTTCTGTGTCGTAGGTAACTAGAGACTTTTTTGTTTCACAAACACCCAGACCCGAAACAAATATCTGTCAATTCAAATTCAAACATTTGTCGGTTCGCGGATCGAACCCGCGGCCCCTCGTTTCGCCAGCTGGTATCTAGCCTACTTCACTAGTACCTATTTCTACTAGAAATATTTTTATTAGATAGAGAAAATATTCGTCCATAAACTAACTCCCTAACAAATAAATTAACAATCGTCGCCAACTGTTTACGGAAAGGCAACGTCAGGAAAACAATGTCGTACACTGAATTTTATTTTGGGACGGCACTACTTGTTTATCCACGACGCAGTTTCCGCCGCCGACTATACAGGATGTGGCCAAAACAAGCCCAAACAAGCAGCAGTAGGTCGCGTTATGATAACAAACAGGTACAATATCGTGGAACAAAGATATTTCCTCCAACGAGACTGGGAATGGGCGAATTTTGCTATTGTTACAAGGTCTGATTATACGTAGTGGTTAAAATAGTAAACAGGGGTCTAATTAAAATTACACTCATAGACAATATGCAGGTAAATTATTCATCAGCCCATATAATACGTAAGTCCCACTGCTGAGTACGGACCTCCTATACAACAGAGAGTTGAATCCATATATCTTAAAAAAACTGCAAACCAACATTTTTATAGGTATCTCTAGAGACAGTCAACCAATTTAGTTTAAAAAGAAATCATTAATCGAACGAAGTTATTTTGTATGACCATTAGTAAGAACTAAATTACAATTATTTAGATATTTTTATACATATTTGTCGTCATATTAATTGAGACATGATATAAATATTGAAGTTCTAGAAAGTAATAAAATATGAAAAATCATGAATACCGCATCGCGTAAGTTCTCGAGTAACAATAGCTATAAATAATAATAAACTAGAAATGCGAACAAAGTGCTCAACTATTATTAAGAGCTGCTTGTACAACAGCCTTAATTAATTACATTTGTACTACAAATATATATGCATACACGATTGTTACATAGAATGGAATACAGAACGGAAACTTAGATGCAATTAATCTAAATTTATGTCTAACATTGTCGGTTGTACTGAGTTATATATCGATTCCCAAAATGCATTTACCATATTTTACAAGAAGATTTTCAATAATAGGTGATAAATTATTTATTTTTACACATGAAAAAGACGTATTCTACACCTTTTTAAAATACAAAATAATTACAGAAATATCTGCAACAACAAGAAATATATTTTTTATACAATTACGTAGGTTTAGTCAAGGCATATTGGTTTCGCCATTAATAATATTTTATTCTGTCAAGGACCTTACGATGGAGCCAAAAAGTACTGAAATATATCAGAAATAAAATCATCACCACTTGAATTATTATGTTGCATGAAACATTTCTACCCAGACAGTGCATGCAAATTTAATCTCACTAGATTACATGTGCTAGCAATTAAATCTATTCTCAGTTTCTACCATCCGTTTACGTAACTTAGCTGCAATTGCTCCTGTATTATTCCTTGCATAACATGACGCTTTGGAGTACTTGGAAGAGAGCAATACAAATGAGGTAGAGGATGCGAGAGTTTACGAGACCTTCTGTCTCATATAATATTTAATTCCCCTCAGAATAAACAAGCGAGTACCATTAACTTTCGGTTCTCAAAATTCATAAAAATTACGTTTTTTTCAAACTAGGTAACGTAAAAATATTACAATTTGTATATTCAATTAGAGCTAAAATTACTCATTACTATAATAAACTTCTGTTTTTTTTTTTATGATTTATAACAATTCCCGAAAAATCTACTTTAGATTTTTATTTTATTTACCAGAGTCTTATTAGCTATACACCCCCAGCTATTTTAATATTGATAGCTATTGACTAACTCAAAATACAACTAATCACTATCTGACTTAGTTTGCGAATTTAAACAATAAACCTTAAGAGGGTTTATACATATTTTGGCAAAAACAGTACTTTTCGAAGCCCTAAATATTGATGAAAGACCCATCGTACAAATACCTTAATTACCAATTATTATAGGGAATATTGTCATCTAAAAAGTTAGTTAAGAACATTTTAAGATTTTTGCGTAAATTTTAATAAATAACAAGATAACTGAGCTAAGATTGTCATAAATTCACTTTTAGAGTCATTTTCGACGCTCAAAATTTGAATTAATTCATTATATATTTAAACAAAATAAAATTTTATTGAATTCTGTATATCCCCAAACAAATAGTTAGTTAAAAACATTTTAAGATTTAGATTGCATATTCAAGTAAAAAAAAAAATTAAGGCATTGAAAATATAAGGAAATTACTGTTACTATAGCATTTTTTTTACCCCTGTACAATACTCAATTTAACAAAATAACAACTTTCCTTAATAAAAGAACGTGTACTTGAAAACGTACAATTTTTGTTTTGAAGAAATTTTATTTCTTTATTTTTTTATGAATATTTTAAAATGTGCTATAAAACGCCGGGCCCAAGCCAGTGCAAATCACACCGCCGCAAGGCCTTCCAAGGAGAGGACGTATCGCTCTGCGCTACGCCATCGAAATTTGCGTCGTAAATATTTTTGCTATTATCTCTGCTTTCCGAACATGTGATCAATTAAACTTTAAAAGGAATTAATCTAAGTGATGTATTTGACACTATACATATTCAATAATTATGATTTATTTTCATTTTATTTGATATTATGAGTAATAAGTAAGAACCGGCGCGCGCGCTCGTCGCTGTATCGATACTCGTCGCATTTACCTAAACTCGGCGAGCCGCGCGGTGTTTATACGCTCTTAAATTAACAAAGTAATAACAGGACCTGTTTCTAACCGTATTCGTTTTTCCGTAATAGGAAACTAACTAACTTTAACTAATGAAACTGTGTTCAGAGAAGTTGCAGGTCCATTTTGAAACGCTGGAGAACTTGAAGAAATATTCAGCCTCGAAACTGTTTGAGTGCCAGAAACAACAGCAAGTCGGTGGTAATTGCTCCCACGAGAGCCAAGATCTTGAGAGGACCGTTGTAAGTGTTTACAATTTACAATTAACTTTACTATTTTAATAGTAAGATTCAATACGAATATTCTTAACATAAAGTCCAAAGTGTATTTTTATAGGTTTAATACTTACATCAATCTGAATATCTAAAAATAAATCTATAAGATTTGTAAATTTTGACAAGAACTACTATAGTTAAAAATCGATTAAAATTCAAGCAAACACATATGTATTATGTATCCTACAAAGCAGTGTTGGGCATTAATCAATTAACTTTTAATTAAACTAATCAATTGACTAAAAAGTTATTTGCAATTAAATTAATTGCAATTGATTCAATTGCATTTAATTGTGTTACAATTATTTTTTTTAATTGATTGATGAAATAATTAAAACTAACAATTAACTTTTTTGCAAATTTTGTTGAAAAGGGTGGTCCGGTTCTACAACCGGATAGATATACCCTTGACATATTCAAGTATTAGTAAAAATACTTGAAAAAAAATTAATTGTTAATTTTTTTTCGTAAAATAACTAACAATTGATCAATTGTTAATCGTATAAAACCATGATTAATAATTAATTAGTTGTTAATTGCTGTCACTGCAGTTAACAACTAATTAATTGTTAATTTTTAATTGTTAGTTTAATTAAAATTTGCCCAACACTGCTACAAAGCAACAGGATCACACCTTATTTACGTGTTTGATTTACAGGGGGTTTAAAACATATCAGCGGATCTTCAAGTAACATTTTTGGTCCTTCGAGAGCCGGATCTTCAAGTAACATTTTTGGTCCTTCGAGCCGGATCTTCAAGTTTAAAACGTTAAAAGAGTTAAACGCCCTTCACTTTCTGAATCCTAATTCTAATGTTACCTTTTAATCTCAGCTATTCTATCCCTAAAACAAAATCGTAGGTGTATCACATAAACTACGACAGGAATTACCGCATAAATTATTATCATTTCAGTTCCTCTACGAAACTTCTCCGTTCCCTGTTGTGATGGCGGAGATAGCCATCCACGGATTCAAAGAGGTATCAGACTTAAGCGTCTGCCTCAAGGACATTATATCGCGGATGATGACACACTCGGTCAAGGTCATCGGGGACTTCAACAGATGCATCCACAACATAGAGATGCCGAAACTGAAATACTTATTGAAATTCATGAAGAAATACGCCTAACAGCAAAGATTTCGCAAATTCTACGATCACTTTGTAAATAACAGATGGAACTAATGTTTTAATTATTTTTGTAAATTAACATACATTTAGAACTAAAATTGAGAGCACGCTAATGATAACTTAAGATTAAACGAATTTTAGACAAAATAATTCCAGGAATGTTTCTCTAGTCCCTCCTCAAACGAAACTGGGTGACACGATTCTATTCCGACGACAAAGACTTTTTCTCAGAAAGACTGTGGTTTTAATTTCAATATTTTCTCCAAATACTCTAGTGTGGAGGCCTGTAAATGTTTTTGTCATTACATAAAAATAAAAACAATTTTATATTTTTACACTAAGACTATCTCAATTAAGACAACTTGATTCAACATTTATCGTACGTATTTTGGGTGTCCTTCGATGCCTTAGGGTTTTGAAACAACATACAAAACTTAATCTTAAGACAGGCTTGG
The DNA here is from genome assembly GCA_030295005.1 of Cephonodes hylas. Taxonomy (NCBI): domain Eukaryota; kingdom Metazoa; phylum Arthropoda; class Insecta; order Lepidoptera; family Sphingidae; genus Cephonodes; species Cephonodes hylas. The sequence goes on along the minus strand of AP025377.1, from coordinate 8,131,875 downwards.
ACATCAGATAGCCTTTGAATTACATATCAAAGGGCTTTAAAGTAAACTCAATTAGTAAATAGTTGATAACAGTCGAGCTTAGGTCATTTTACGTTGCCTGGGGAGAAGTCAGCGTTTACCAAATAGTGTCCACTTCAAAACTCGTTTTCTCAAACAGTAAACTCTTTGCGAAGTTGCTTTCTTTGTGAATGTCGACTTTCAAATACGAAATACTACAGTTAGTCGTGTCAAGGGCGTCTAAGGGCCAACAACGGGTGCTTCTTGGCGGAGTCTTAAAATATTCTGGCTATTACATGCGGACTAACGATGTTTTGGTCAATTTAGTCTGCACTTTATTGTATGAGCTGATATCACCGCAACTTATGGTAAGTACGATGGTTTTTAAAGCAAAAAGTAACTAGGTACTTTTATTCGCTGCCTTCTCTATCTTTTTCCCTTTAGGTAAACCTCCTATTACATTTTATGATTACCTGGAGAAATGTGGATACAGAAATGCACCTCTGTCTACCCCTTATGGTGGTGACAGGCATTTCCCTTTGTTCTGAGGCAATAGTACCTCAGTTACACAAAAAAAAATCTTCTGGTTTGTTTTATTGATCATAATATAACGTATATACTTTAAACAAAATAAGTTCACACGTAGACCAAGCCCAAAAAAATAGATCACTAACCCATGAATTTAGACCAGGTGAGTCATGCTAGCATCGATGTATGAATCCAAATCGAATCGGAGGTAATGCATAAGGAAGCAGATGCATGGACGTGTCCCCAGAGTTCTATGAATTTTCGATACGAGCAATTTCATCTGAATTTACCCTCACTGAGCAAACGGATGTATTATTTCCACGTAGGCAATTAATCTTCGAGTATTAATATTTAATGAATGAGATAATCACTACTGCTCATTTATTATTAAAAGAACTGGGAAGGTATTATAAATTGTGGTGGTTTTTGTGTCCTGCTTTAACGATTGACGATTAAATTTATTAATTTTAACTTACTATAAAAAGTACTTTGGTGTTATGGTCATAAGTAACCTTATTCTATGCATAGGTCGACATATCTTAATTTAGAGGCTCATGAGACCAAAGGCTAATTGTAAGCACCTTCAGATAAATAATATAAACAATAAACAAAGAAATACCTGAGCCTGTAACACATTTTTCAATTCATCAAAACCATATTTTTATGAAAAATCAAAACATTAAAAATAATGTTTTAATATTATATCCTTCCATATTGCCAACATCAAAACAAAGAAAATCTGATCAACCTAACAACAACCGCAAATACTGCAAAGCGACAGACACAACTTGGCTAGCTCCAATATTTGCACAAATATTGTCTGCAAATGTTTGTCTCAAACATTGGTCTCATCCATGAATTACACACGTAGTAAGTACAATACACAGAACTGTCACATTGTATTTGGCGCTCTCGTATATAGATAAATTTGGATAAATTATTCGTTTAATAACGAAAGACTAGATTATTATTATCAAAGAAATGAACTTATTATAGACAACAATTTAAACGGAAGACAATAAGTTTTAGACATTTTACTACAAGACACAAACCGAACCTAAATATAAAGAGCTACGTTGGTAATCGTAATGACATAATTTCGCAATGAAATTGTACGCCTGGGAATGCTATTAAATATTTTGAGGGTGTATCAAATATTCCAAAATAAATTGGTTTAGCGTGGTGGACAAAAGCTAAATGATTGTGTATTTCCAATAATAGGAATATGCTTTAAAAACTAGAGTTAAATAAATATCACGCGTTATTGATGATTCCAAGTCGGCAAAAGTTTTATTTCTTTTTTTATTAGAACACATTCTATAGCAGCAGAGAAAAAACAATTGACAAAACATTGGAAGTATGTAAAATATATAACAACAACGAACGTCAAAGAAAATAATATTACCTCTTATAACTCTACAATCATTCATGAATTCAGAATTTGAAATATAACGTTAAAAATACAAACCAAAGATAACGAAAGAAAAACTATGAAGGTACATTTTATCTGCTATAACTCGAATAAACGATGTTCGTTAGGTCTATTTTTATTTTGAAATCCAATATATTCCCTCCATTCACCTTAAGGGATCTTTCCTTATTAAGCTGTCAATATGTTTCGTATTTCTTTCAAATTCTTATGAATTGAATTGTTATGAATTGAGCATACAGGATTTTTTTGGTTTAAACAACAATATAAAACCACTTTTTGGAAACGATGTATTGGTAGTTTATAACCACAAATAGTTTTTATGAAACACATCACATCGACTAAGAATGTGTTATAACTTTCCTCTTCTCGCAGTCCTAACGAAATGAAGCCTTCGATGGTAATTGAACTTAGTCAATATTGAGTATCACAAATACATTCGATTAACACTAATGAACTTGAAAGTAATCCAACTGGCAATATTAATATCCGTGCGAAACGTCCATATGTGTAATCAGGAGATAATGTCATAACGTCAATGATTTGACGAATAGCCGTAATTGTCCATCACGTAATCTACCACGCTTCGTAAAACCCAGACCACTTATACTGTTAACGTTTATCAGCTATTCCATATACATTATGATAAATTATCTGTTCATACGCAGACACAGTGAGCGCTACAATGGGAAATAATTAAAATAGAAACATCTGTAACTTACCAAAGTAATAAGAACATCCGCGGAACAGGGCTGGTACTTCAACAGCCTGCTGAATCTGAGAGTTCTTTGGGCCATGGTCAAGGGCCCGACGGGACGGGACACATGGATGAGCGGAGAGGAAGGTGGCCGAGATGGCGGGCTCATCATCGGTGGAATGTTACGACGTACAGTCTCCAAAGGAACAGTCCTAGCCACGAGAGTATCACTACCCACCGAAGTAGCACTCCCGCTAAACATGTTCATGAGATCCCCTATAGAACCACCCCCACTTGACCCACCGCTGCATCTCAACTTGTCCAAATCAGTCAAACTAGAACCGCGACGGACGCGCAATCGGGAACCGGTCGCTATCGATCGGCTCTGATAAGCTTGGTCGCGCCGAACATCAGCTTCACTGATAGCCTGACCTTTTCTACTTCGGAACATGTTTATTGTAACAACACACTCGCGTCTGTAGAACAACTGCGCGGAGTTGGCACCTGATGAATTTGCATACAAAGTGGTGATAGGTGCGGTATCAATAGGGCCACGGCCGCCCGCAGGATGTCGGTATCGCGTCCTCGCGAGTTTCCGCCATCGCTTGCGCAATGTTTACGTACCCTAACCGTTAATTTCACCGGTTTTTTCTAAGGGGTGCGTACGCAACAAAGTCTGTTAGCGAACTGAGTGGGTGTGCGTAGTTTTGTATGTGCGTATGGACCGAGCAACTGAGTTGAACTAATGAGTTGATCGAGTTCAAAGCATTGGGACTCCGCAGGCGGCAGCCACTTAGCTAAGAAGGGGGGTAAAGTAAAAATATTTACGAAAAAAGCAATGAAATTCAGCAGACAAATTACCATGTAACAAGCAATTTAAGTTTGAGATAAATTAAAACTGTTTCCAAGTAACAACTTTTTCAAATTAGCCCACAGGTTTATCAGATCAACAAGTCAGAGTTTAATGGATTTTTTTAAGTAAATAAATTAGAAATTTAATTTCGCTCTCCATTATTCCAGATTACCCGTACTTTGAAGCATGTAAGGGGCCCATGACTCATTTGTATGTAAACATTTTCAACAGGTTGTGTTAAATGAGGATTTCATACATAACCCTTAACGCTTGGTGATAAAGTCGACATTTGAATGGCCCTAATCTGGCGGCACCATAAGTTTATTGCCGCAGGGAAGTAATTACATCAACCTTGGCTCTAAGTCAAACATGTACGTGAATTGTATTACAATCGCAGAAATTGCCTCTTTCGTTCATAAGACATCTGATTTCGTATTGAGATAAGGTTTCTCGGTGCCAAAATGTACGCACTTACAAGAGTTCTTAAAAAACAATCTCATATCTATATTATTTAACAAATTTAACCAATCGTGATACATTGTCGTCGATCTTTTAAAATGGATAACGAAAGTAGGAAGTTAATAAATAAAGACCCAACCAATATCACACAAATATTAAATATTTATAATCACACAAATAATGCCAAATGAATACATTATAATAAAGGTGAATGGCACATGTTTTGAATGTTATTCAAAGTTTCGGATTCTATTCTCTTTCTTTGCATTCAAAACCCAATCACACTATGCCTGTTCTAGTATTCATACCTGAAACCGTTCGATGGCGCCTGGCAAGTATTACGTAGGACTAACTAGGAAGTGGGATAATATTAGTTGAGATAAGCTTTTTCACCAGAGGACCTATCATAACCTAAAATGTAAATTCTTACGCAATTCGTACAAATCATAGTAAGTAATCTTCTTTACGGGCAAAACATCTTACCCTCATTACAAACTGAGCAGTCAATTTTATTATTTAATTTAAGAAAATTAAAATGTAGTTATAAAATTTCGTAGACTAACATAACAATAATAACAGTCACAATATTTCCTGTTAAGAAGTAAAATAAGGATTGATATACAAAGTAAGGATTCCTTTGGTATATTTATATACAAAACCAGTGAGTTATCAACCCAGGTAATTTCATTAAGTGTTTTTAAATCCATTTTCAACTTTTATTGTATGAAACTGTATGGCAATCTGTTACTTAATATGTTCACGTATATAAGGAGCCGGATAACAAATACTAAACTGAAGAAGGCTAACATGCAATATTAATACTTAAGTATTGCTCACTTCTCGCTCGTTTCGGGTAATTTATTAGATATAAAGCCCAATGAAGTGGCAGTTTACGACGGCGGTCGTTTAACCGTACTTTAATCAATTAAAGATTCCCGAGGCTGTATACATTTACGTCCTTTGCCTGACGATTTTTATCCGTGAAACATAAACATTTCTTTATCTTCTTTCCAACTTAAATTGTTAATGCTTTAATGCTAAAAAAGATTTTTGATTTATTCGCAAGGCATATTACATTTCAATAAAAATGAGCAAAAGTGGATCTTATAGTTGTAGTTAACCCGAGGCTTGAATGTCTCTCAAATTCAACGTGGGCTGGCAGAAAATGCCTCGAAAATTAAATACACTAAGTACAATTTTAAGGCCCTGAATATTTAAGTAAGAAAAATAAACATAAAATTAATTAAAGAAGTCGCGACAGTCCAAATACTTAAAAACGAATTACACCTAGTTCCTTAAATCAACAAAATTTCTCATTCATAACCCGAGGGGAAATGAAATAGAAAAAATTGAATGAAACAATTGAAGAGCGCGATTCCATTGAAATTTCTTAAATACAAGTCCACTTAACATTGTTACCCAACACGAGAGCCGCAAGGGAAGGCTTACGAACTGGGGCAATTAAAGTCGGGCAAAGTCCTATAACGCTAGCACTGTAATCACCGTTTCAAAGTCAGATTGCCATGTTAGTATTGGATTATTGGAAAGTTCTTGACCGTAACCGCACTACGGTGGCGTGCGATATTTACTCTAACACGCTCTTTCTTCTACTTTTGATCGCAGATATCGAAGATTACTTAAAGTAAATAGAAGATTAAATGCTAGTGGAAGCGGTCAAAGATGTGGAACTCCAAAATATAAGTATACGTAATACAAATTAAGTTGTTAAGATATTTAAATAGAAAAGACTTGAATGATTGCTACAGATTGAATTACTTACAGCTTAAAGACCAAGGGCTGTTAAAAAAACTGTCTGATGTTGAATATACTTTTCCGAACCATAAACTTGAAGCCCAAACTTTTATATTATGTACAAACTGTAGAATATTTTCCTTTTGATTTAAAAAGTAGAGATTTTCTAGCTACATAATAGTAAGTTTTCAACGGGTGAGAAGTTGACCTGTGTGTTCCCACTCGCTACGGATCAAGGTCAAAGCATTGCTCGTCGTACAACCGCCTAACAGCACTTTCGCATTTTGCCCCCACTGAGCCCGCCCCCCGCTGGGCTAGCCTGCGGACCAACACTTTTACATTTTATTTTTCTTGTTGGCTATATTTTTATAGTTTATTCAATGTTATGTTAATGCTTTGAGAAATTAAACATTATTTCTTTGAAAAATAAATATCAGAAATAACTGCAACATTTGTAATATAAATACTAGTGGATTTTTGGGAGTAACTTTTGATGATTCGTCTCCCATTAAAATATTTTTGAAGAAAAAATATTTGCTTAAAATTACAACATGCTGGCTGTTAAATAACTGGAAACTAGTTTAAAATACAAACTGAGTTGACAACAGACGAAATATTCGATAGGACAGACAAGTGTTAATTTCCTTCTCGAGAACATCGTCACTTCAATTCCGTTAACATTGCATTCAAAACGACGGCTATAAACTAATCTACTATTCTCGACATAGTAACAAAAAAGGTCGCAAAATAATTAAAGATGTCATCACTTAAAGGCTTGATTGAATAAGTCTTTATTGGCAATGTCTAGAGATCTTATTAAATCGCCGTAGTCTCCCGAAAGTATCAAAATCACCGGGAGATTTCCCTCCTGTGGAGAGAGACGGTTTAAGTAACCTGCTTCTATGTCATACATGTCGTTAACCGTATTTTCGCCTTTATTATTATATCGCAAATGTTCGAGAGAATTTTGCCTTCGAAAAATATGCATAGAGTATGTAGTGTGAACGAATTCATTCTTCGTGTAAGATTGATGAATTTAGAATTGTAATGATAACGATGAACTGAAATAAAATTGTATGAGCATAATAAAGATAAAATATAAAAGTGTGTCAATTTATGTATATTTTTATTGCTTAAGTATGTTTTATTTGCTCCGTTGA